>CM053582.1:185122772-185219897 GCA_028627135.1 Pseudochirops cupreus | reverse complement strand
CTGTTTATGTGTTTATCCATCATAGTGATTCTCCTTCAGTTAGTGATGAGAGACAGCTAAAAATTTAAGACAATAACATTTAAACATAATTGTTGAACATTTCAAATGATTATTGATAACCATTTTCAATTTATTTCTGGTTTTTTTAAAGTAGCATTTTTGAGGAGGACCATCATATCATATTGTGGTTACCAGAATGAACAGTTTTGAGAAATGCAACTTATTTTATATTTTAAACTTCAACAAAAAGACTGTTTAGCTTCAAGTTTAAACTCTTCACAGTCACATGCAGTTGCGATCTGTATCATGAATTTGTGCCAGATAATAGTGTTTGTGATATACATACCTTGCATATTTTATATCTGATATTTGCTCAACTTCATTCACTATCAGAATTTACCCTACTATTTTTGCTTTTGTTTATTTTGATTTTAACTTTGTGCTCCTTTTTAAAAAGTGGATTATCTTGTCCAGCCCTTTTCATTTTTTAAGAAACTAAGATACAGGAAAGTTAAGTGACTTGCTCCATGTCACCTAGGTAGTATGTTAGAGGAAAACTTTGACCTCAGGTCCTATGTGTCCAGATCCAGTGTTCTTTCTCCTATACTAAACCTACCCATGAAAAAGATCTGGTAATTTTATCCATTGCTTCACCTTCACTTTTCTGGTCTCAGGGTCTTATCTCCTCCCAAAGGGGTATACCTCAGAGTTTGGGAACCTCTTTAAAAGGATTAATCTCTAGGTTTTATAAATCAAAATCTCTTATACAAAATTAAAGAATCTTTTGACTTTGTTCACATCTAGACTTGAGTAATAATATTGGATTAGTTATTATAGCCAATATGATTTGCTCTTGAAGGTGAAACAAAACAACTTACTGGCATTGGAGGCGAAACATTCAAAATTGAGTTGGGAACAGTTCTCAAAGAAGAAAAACCATTTAAAAACCTTATAGAATCTGGAAAGAAAAAAGGTAACATAAATTATGTGTGTGTGTGTGTACTTTTTTTCAAAGCACCTAGTTAAATGTTAGATTGATCTTAATACCTTTTAATTTTCCCTATTAACATGTTACATATTGATCTATGAAATAAGTCTGTAAATAACAGGGAAGGAGAGGGAAAAGGAATATGCATTTAAGTATTTAGTATATATCATACACTGCTAAATGACAAATATTTGATGGATTAATATTATGAAAGCATAAGAATTTTAAAACTCAAATCCACTTCTTGTTTTGGGAATGTTTAGAATCATCTGAAAGTGAAATTTCCCTCTTAGATGAAAGGTCGATTCTGCTTCATCCTCAAGAAGAGGCAGCTCAAGTCAGAACAGTAACAAAGAGACAAAAAGAGGTATTTTTCTGAGATTCTTTTAATTTTTTTGATCTTTGGTTCTAATATTATTTATTCATAAATTTGCCTTGATTTTTGACCCTTTTTAAAGACTCCTTCTCTGATACTTGTTCTGGTCTTTACCCTGGCACCTTACGTTCTTCACTCCCCCACTACAAGTGATCTCACCTTCCTCTGAACGTTAGTCATACTTTAGTTTATATAACCCAAATAACTTTCCTCTCTTAATGCTTTATATTTTAGCTAATTGTGTGTTTCTCACTAAGGTTGAAGTTCCTTAAGGACAGAGGCCATTTAACTTTTCATTTTGTGCGTAATAGGTGCTGAATCAACACTTGTTAAATGAGCGGTTGGTTTGCCATCATAATATAGTGGACTGCATTCCAATCTGAGTTCATTTCAAGTTTTAGAAAATACCTGAATTGCAGGAGAAGGGAGGGAAATTAAATCTGGTGTAAGATTTCAGTCTCTGTTACTGTGTTGTTTAGCTTTGGCAGCCATTCTGTATTAGCTTTAAATCTGATAGAGGAAGGCGAATTTTGTTTTATACAACATGTGTAGGGTTTTTTCTTTTTTAATTTGAGGAGAGGAATCATGAACCAGCATTCTAGGAAACGTGAATTTGGAGGCATTTGTAGTCAGAAGTCCCCAGAATGCACAAATGCAGAAATTAATTCATTTGATTGCTTTCATATTTTCTTACGTATTTTGTATTTTTCTTTTTTGTATGATGGGTGACCTTAAACAGAAAATTTGTCATGATATTTGAGACCAAATTGAGAATTAACGTTGTCTTTTTTAATCTTAGTAAACAGTTATTTACAACATGTTCTAGTCATTTCAGAATAGTGAATGTATCTTTAGAATACATTAGTAAAGGTTTTAATCATTTCAGATTGAGATGTTAATCATGAAAACACAGTAGCCATCTGTATGTGTGTGCATGTATTAATTAGTATTTAGTCATTTAGTTATGTTTGACCCTTTGTGACCCCATAGACCATACTTCCATGGAGTTTTCTTGGCAGAGATACAGGAATGGTTTCCCATTAAGTTCATTGGATTTAGATATAAGTTAAGTGAGTTAGCCAGAATCACACAGCTAATTTCTGAGGTTACATTTGAATTTGGGTCTTCTTTACTCTAGGCCCAGCACTCTATTCAGTGAGCTATCTAGTTGCCCTAAATAAATGTAAACACATACATACATGTAAACATATACATATAACACGCATATATATAAAATAGAAGCATCCTTTAAAATGTGTATGAAACTAAATTTGTAGTATCTAGGGAGACAGAGATTTACTTGATCTTCTCTTCAGCTTGCTTTAGCCCTATAATACTAGTGGTCCTCTAAGGGAAAATGATCAATTTTAGGTCTTTCTTCCCCTTGAAGAACCCAGGAGGGTATCAGGGGATATCCTGGTACTTAATTGCTTAATTCACAGTTGAACTGAGTATGATACAGAAGAAAGTTGTAATAGATGTCCTCTTTTGCCCAGTAATGTCCGTGGCAACTGGTGGTTTAGCTGAGCCCCTAGCATCAGTTGCTGCTTATCTAGAGCACTTTAGTTGGGGAGCTTATGCTTGTAGTCATATAGTGGTGAGTAGATCACTGTGAACCCTTATCTCTGTCAGTGATAGTGATCCTGGTGTGTACATATGGGCATTGTCTCTTCTTTTTCTTTCTTAGTTTGGCATGGTAGCAACCAAAAGAAAACATCAATGCTTGGTTGCTCTTTATAAATTTGTTCCTCTTTGATTAAAAGCTAATCTTTTAATGATGTAATGAGCATCCTTTTCTTGCCTTGAAGGCATACATTTATAGCTAATCATTTCAATCTTTCTCTTTCCTAGATGATGGAACTTGAACAACAAAAACAGAAGCAGGTGGAATTAATTAGACAGATTGAACAACAGAGAATAAGATTGGAGCGTGAATGCCTAAAGGCTCAAAAGACTCAACTAGAACATGAGAGGAAAAATATGAAAGAAAGAACTCAACAGTTTTGTTTAAAATATATGAAATCTTACCCCTTTATGGACCAGTGGAAGAAAGAAGCCTGTGCAGTCTCTCAGCATTTGGTAAAATAAAATTTCTTTCACATTCTCAAGGATAGTTAAAAAATACTTTAAAAACAATGGGCACTTTTTAAAATTGTTGAAACACATTTACACTGATATGATGACTCGAATTTTTTAATAGATGTGGTCAGATTACTCTTCTAATTTGTAGACATGCAGCCATAGTTAATATCAGGCATTTGTGTAATTCTGGGATACAACACTAATGAAACACCTATTAGCCTTGCTTTTGTGAATATTGGTTCGGTTACATAGACTACTTATAATTTCATATTATTTTTAGATTATGAGTAGATATTATTTTTATTAATACTAATTTCTAATCAGGGAGTGATTTTTTTTTAAATAAAGCTTCATAGAAGCAACTAGATGGCTTAGCTTAATTATTTCAGGTGTCTTGTATTTTTATGTTAAATTCATCTCTTAAATATGCTCTTTTACTAGATTGATGATGCTCCAATATTAGGCTCGAAAATTTCCAGAGAAGATTATAGTAGACAAGTAATTCATAACTACCAGCAACATCTTTTACAGCAAAACAGGTATTATTCATTTTTGCACAAGTAAATTTTTATGTGTGTCTAGATAATTTGATTTGTTTATCATCTTTAAGACTAAAGGACATGGAAATTTCCCAAAGGATCATTCAAGAGTATGTTCTTTCTTTTAGCTACAGTAGCTGGTAACAGATATCTTATTTTTCAGAAGATAAAAGTTAGAATTAGTACTTTAGAATACTGGACATTTTTCGCATTCTAATTTGGTTTCTTTGCAGGTTTCACAGACAGTCCATTGATGCAGCCAGGAAACTTTTACATGAGTATCAGAATATGTTAAAACAAAGATATCCATCCAGGTCAACCAAATCCTTTTCATCGGATTTTGTAAAGCCTAAAGGTGAATCACTTGATAGAAAAACACTAACATTCCAGGGCAGCTCTCATCTTCCAGGAGTACCAGAACCACCAAGTCTACATTCACTACCAAGTTATCCTGCAATAACAGGAGACTCCCATTTGCTTTCCATGGAGAGCAATGAAAGTATATCTTCTGATCCTACTGCTATTTCTTATTCAGGGTCACTATTAATTGAACCTTCACTTAGTTCGGTACCTTCTGCTGAGCCTGAATCTAAATTTGGAAGAATCCAAGATCTCTTTTCAACTAAGAATCAAAGTCTACAATCCTCAAGTCACTTTAAAAGTTCAGAGGCTAGGCACTTCATTTCTTCAGGTCATATCCTGTCTCCAAAGGAAAGTTTGAAGACAGTGCAAGAGCAGTTAGATAGGCAAAGGAAAACTCTTCATTTTAGCGAGAAAACCCCAGAAGAATTAGTTGTACATAGGCAAACTGAATCAGAAGAAAAGATACTTTCTAATCAGACTGGGTCCTCTTCTTTAGTACCATTATGTCCTCAGAACTCACTCACTTTATCCCCTGCTGCGGAACCTGAGTCTGGAAGAATTCAGGAACACTTTTCAGTCAAGAGTGACGGCATAGTTCCCTCAAGCCATTTCCTAATGCAAATAATTCCAGATAGACATTCATCTTCTTCAGAGGACACACTGCATCAGCAATATGATTTGAACACAATCCGAGAACAGTTGAAAATGCAAAAGGAAGCCCAGGCAAAACTGGTTTCTCATAAATCAGCTTCAGTAGAGGAAAAAGTAACTTCTACTCAGACTGGGTCCTCTCCTTTCCTCCCACTGGTCCCTCAGCATTCACTTAGTTCATCGCTTTCTGTGGAATCTGAATCTAGAGGAGTTCAGAAAATCTTTTCAGCCAAGAGAGAGAGCACAATTCCTTCAGGCCCACCCATAAAACAGGTATTTCAGGATAGGCCTCTGATTTCAGAGGATAACCTACATCAACAGGACAGTTTAGATATTCTGAAAGGAACGCAAGAGCAGTTGGCTATACAGAGGGAAGCCCTCCTCTTTGGCCAGAAAACTGAAGAGCAAAACTTTTTAAAGAGATCTGCTGCAGTAGAAGAAAAATCTTCTACTCAGGCAGGGTCTCCTTTACTACCACTTTTCCCTGACCTTGCCCTTGGTTCATCACCTTCTGATGAATCTGAATCTGTAGGAATTCAGGAATTCCATTTAACTAGGAATGAGACCACACATTCTTCAAGCTATTCCACACCTCAGAATAGATGTTTGACTTCTTCAAAACCCATGCTAGCTCAGCAAGATAATTGGAAAATGAATGAAGAACAGTTAGATTTGCAGAGGGAATTATTTCACTTTAATGAGAAAGCTCAAAAAGAACAAAGGGAAGTCTTTTGCTTTAGTGAGAGAACTCAGGAAGAGCCATTGGTACAATCTAAGATAGCTTTAGAGAAAAAACTGTCTCCTCAAACTCAGGAAGAGCCATTAGTACAATCTAAAATAGCTTTAGAGGAAAAGCTGTCTCCTCACCAGACTGACTTTTCTTTCTTACCACTAATACCACAGCATTCATTTACTTCACTACCTTCTTCTGAGTCTGGAGACATGCAGATGGCTAGTTCACATCCTGTAACCCCTAACATCCAGATATTTCAGAAAAAGCTTTTGGCTTCTTCAGAGCACATTCTTCCTCATGAGGATGATTTGAACCTTCAGCAAGAACAATTGACTATGGAGAGAAAAGCCCTTCAGTTTAGTCAGAGAGCCCAGCAAAAGACAACATTGAATGAAAGGTTATTTTCTGGTCAGAGTGACTCCTCTTTTATACCATCATTAGCTGAGCATGCTTCTAGTTCACCACCTTCTACTTCTGAAGAAATCCAAAACCCTCTTATAGACAAAAGTGAGAGCACACTTCCTCCAAGTTATTCCACAATCCTGGTGTTTCAGGATAGGATTTCAACTTCAGGTGACAGCCAATTTCAGCAAGATAATTTGGAAACAATACAAGAACAGTTGAATATACAGAGGGAAGCCTCTCACTTTGGCCAGAGATCCCAGTTACAGTATCTTGACTACAAACTTGATGCAGTGGAGGAAATGACATCTAGTCAAACTGATTCCTCTCTTTTTCTACCACTGTTCCCTCTTCCTTCAGTTAGTACATTGCCTTCAGGTCAAGCTGAGTCTAATTCTAATTCTGGAGGATTCCAAGAACCCTTTTTAACCAGTAGAGAGAACACATTTCCCTCAAGCCAAGAATCAGTCCACACATTTCAGGATAAGCTTTTGGCTTCTTCAAAACATTTTTCAGCTGTTCAAGACAATTTGAAGGAGCTCCAGAAACAATTGAATATACAGAAGGAATTTTTTGAGGGGAGACAGAAAGCCCAAGAAGAATGGCTTCTTCAAAGACAGACTGGACTGAAACAGGTACAAAAGCATGAGAAGGCATTAAAGGATTCGCTGTATGAGATTCAGGTATTAATATGTGTTTTATTTTTAAGTAAAAATATTTAAAATTTAGAGAATTAATTTGTTTTTGTTAGGTGTCAGTGTGACTTCTTTTTTTTCTTTACGTAGTCTAAAAGTCTGAATCCTTACTCTGGAACAAGTTCTTTCTGAGTTAGTAATCTTGACCATATAATATAACCTTAAACATGCTTCAGGCTTCTTATTTATATTTAAGGAACATGGACATTTGTTAATGAATTACATCTTGGGAAAGACATAGATAGATAGCAGTTTGTGTGAAAAAGGCCTCAGGATTTTAATAGAGGGTAAATGAAGTTCAGTCAACAGTGAGACATCCTTAAAGGTTTTTTAGCAGGGCAAGGACATAAAAAAGTGACATAAAAATAGCTAATGCGGTATTAGGCTGTATTAATAGACATGTATAGTTTTCAGGATAAGGAAATTAATAATCCCCCTGTATTGTACTCTAGTCTTTTCACATGTGGAAAATTGTATGTAGTCTTGGGTGTCGTGTTAAAAGAGATAAAACTAGAATGTGTACAAGGAATGGCAGCCACAGTGATTACTCATATTAATAAGATCATAGATCCATCAAATTATATAAAGTAATAACTTTAGTAATATTAGCCCTTTTTTCAAAGAGTTTCCAGATGTTTCCTATATTGAGTGAGCTTCTTGATTTTTTGAGTATAGAGCAGTTTCAGTGACTATATACTGAATAATTGGATTTAAGATATGAATCAAGCAACTGTTACATATAGAACACCTTACTAGACAGTGCACTGGAAGATGCAAGATGAATATGAAGTGGTTTCTTCCCTCGGGCAGTTTTTAATATAGTAGGACAGACAAGACAGACAAATAAGTGCAATACAGAATAGAACCTAAGCATGTAATAATTCATGATGTGACTTTCTTTTTAGGAAATGGCAAACACTTCAACTCACTGCCTCACTACTCCTCACAGCTTCTTTACTTCATTTTTGAAAAATTCCTTCTCCTTTGTTGTGTCACTCCTACCTCTGGAAGGTACTCTCCCATGCGTATTGAATACTAAACTTTGACACTAATGTCCACTGAAGCCCCTCTATCTCAATTGTCAGTATGTTTGCACTACCATCATCCTAGTTCAGGCCCTGATCACCTTTATTGTAGTGGTTTCTTAATTGATTTTCAAGAAACAAAACATTTTAAATGGCTACTACGTGCATAGCATAATGCTAAGTTCTGAGATTACATAGGCAAAAGACAAGTCAAAAAGCATTCATAAAATGTCTATTATATGTCAGGGACTTTGCTGAGTGCTGGGAATACAAAGAAAGGCAAAAGGCAATCCCTGTTTTCAAGAAGCTTCATAGTGTAATGAAGGAGACAGTATGTAAACAATTATATACAAAAAACATACATTCGTGTTTGTGTGATAATTAGAAATAATCAGCAAAGGAAAGCACTAGCATTAAGGGGGATTGGGAAAGACTTCTTGTAGAAAGTGACATTTTAGTCAGGACTTGAAGGAAGCAAGGAAGTGGAGATGATTTGATCCAGGAGGTGATAGGGAAAAACGCTGGCATTTACTGAATTTGATGGTAACATAGTAGTTAAGGTATGAAGTGTTGGCAGTGTCAAAGTAGAGAAGGGAGTGAATACAAGAGATGTTATGTAGAATTTACAGGAGTTGAAAATGACACCTACATTGTGAGCTTGGGGAACTGGGAGGATGGTAGGGATTTTAATAGTGGGAAATTCTTAAGGGTGGAGGGAGGTTTTGGACATACTGAGTTTTACATGTTGATGGGATATCATTTGAGATGTCCAGTAGAAGGTTGGAGATGTAAATCTGGAGATGAGCACTAGATACATAGATCTGAGAATCATCTGCAAAGGGATGATAACTGAATACATAAAAGTTGGTATGATCAAGTGAAATGATATAGAGGGAGAAGAGGGCCCAAGATAGACCTTTAGGGGATACCTACAATTATCAAACAAAGCTAATATAAACTCTAGCGAAGGAGACTGAGGAGAACTAGCATACGTTAGTGGATAAAATCATTAAAGCCTAGAGAGAAGAGGGTATCAAGGAAAAGAAGGTGATGAACAGTGTCAGAGGCTGGAGAGAAGTCTAGAAGGATGAGCATTGAGAAAAGGCCATTAAATTTGGCAATTAAGATACCACTGGTAACTTTGGAGAGAACAGTTTCAGTTTAATGATGAGATAAGAAACCAGACTATTAGGGTATTATAAAGAGAATGAGTAGAAAGGAAATGGAAGCACCTATTATAAAAATCCTTCTTGAGGAATTTAGCTACAAAAGGAAAGAAAGATATAAGACATTGGCTAACAGGAATGGCTAGATCAGGTGAGGGTGTTTTGAGGATAAGAGGACCTGGGTATTTTTGTAGGCACTGGGGAAGCAGCCATTAGGTACGAAGATCTTTAAGATAAGAGAGAGAGGGGAAATCATAGAACAGGCAATCTGCTGGATAAGATGGAATAAAATGGGATCATTTGTGCAAGTAGAGGGATTTGCTTAGCAAGGAGAAGGGCCATCTCTAAATGTAGACAGGCGAAAGGGGGAGGGGAAAGGTATCTGAGTGATGGCAGAGAAGGAGCTTCCAGTAAAAGGCATCAGTTGTTTTTTGTTTTTGTTTTTTTTTTTTCAGTAAAATATGAGGCAGAGTTCTCAAATGGAAGGGAAAGGGAGCCATGGAAGGTTTGAGGAAGGATGAAAAGATTTGGAAAGCTTTGTGGTAGATGGGATAGTGAGTCAGTCAGATGTCAAAGGACTGCCTTGTCTCAGTGAAGACTCAGTTGAGATTATGTAACATTTTCAGTGGACCCAGTCTGAACAGTTGTGTGATTTTTCTCTAGCTTTGTTCTCTTTGTAGGAATGAAGGCAGAGGATGGTAGGAGTAATACTCAAGAGAACATTTAACAGTGTAAAGTTAGAACTAGTGTACCAAGAGGTCAAGTTAGGGAAGGAAGGAGAGCATAGCTAGTGCAAGGGTAATGTCCTGGAAAGAACTGAAGAGATCAGGGATTGAAAGCCATGGTGAGAATGAAGAACATGATGTGGCCTTATGAGATGGAGGTAGAGGAAGAATAACAACAGATTGAGATCAGAGAATGGAATTTCAGAGTTCATGAATGTGGAAGTGGACAAAAATAAAACATCTTTATTTCTTCAGCACTGCTATCCCAATATATTCTTCATACTACTGTTGCTGTACCTCTTTCATCATGTCATATCTTCACTCCAGAACCTCCAATGGCTTTTCCAGCATCATTTGTTAAATAAAGTATAAATCAGTGCTGGTATTCAAAGCTTTTTATAATGGGGAGAATTTTGAACCCCACACTTAGCTGGGTAAGGAAAGAGAAGAATTTAAAAAAAGGAATGACAGATATATAGGAAAAAAAGAAAGCACATTTTTAATCTGCTTAAGGCACTTAAGACAGGATGGGCAAATGGGAACAAAGGGGAAAAAACTAAGGGGAGTAGACTATAACAAAGCAATGTAATCAAAAGTAATCATAGGATCAACTTTTGCTGGGCTTTAAAGAGGAAAAAGATAAAAAATAAAACAAATAATGAACATAATCATAACCTTAAGTGTGAATGGATTAAACAATCCAATAAAAGAAAAGAGAGACCAGATAGTTAACAAAACCCCACAATTTGATGATATATCATCTAAAAATGACATAGGCTATGGTTATAGGATAGGCATATATTACCATATCTGGCCATTGTGTTTGTCTAACTTAAGCATACCTTGTTAGAAGGGAGAGGGCATTGTGAAATTGCAGAAATTATTTTTAAACATCAACAGAATATTTAATTAAAGAACAATAAATGAGGACTAGGGAAGTAGTTAATTAAGAGGTAAGTAGGAGAGACCTTAAATTGACATGGAGGTAGAAATGCTAAGTTGGTAGGATTTAATCAGTAGAATAACTTGAAGAATTAACTGATTCTAAAGTTCCAGTCACAGTGTTTGTGAGTCAGAATGTTGGCATTTTGGGATGTGTCCTCATAGACCACTCCTGAGTGTTCTCTCTCTGATGGCTGCATTGGAATTTCCCCATGGGGGAAGTGAAGGTCTGGAGTGCTGCCCTCAAAAATCATCTGCTCCTAGGTGCTTCCAGTTCTCCCGTAGAAGCTTTTGAGTATCCTGTTGGTGAAAGAGGAAGGAGCTGGAGTGTAAGCCTCATGAATCATGGTCTCTGGGATCTTTAATTCCTCTCTGATAGTGGCTGTGGAATTTTTGGGGTTTTTTTTAATTAGGGAAGGAAAGGAAAGGACTGGAAAATAGATTGGTTTCTTCTGAAATAGGGAGAGAACTCACAGGTTCATGCAGATGATTTCTTCTCCTCCTCCTATTTTTTTAAAGACAAATAAGTCCACACCCCAAAATGTGAAAGAAGCGCAAAAGACAATGGATTTCACAGAGTTATTTCTGTCACAAGATGTAGAAAGTAACCATCGGGAAGAGTTTGATCATGCAGATAAGAGCAAATGTGATGACAGTGAATTGCTTTCAGAAAACGTCAATCCAGATCCAAACCACACTGGTAAGGAAAGTGATTTGTTTTTATTTTATTGATTTTGTTTCAATGGCAGCTTCCCATCTATCTTATATTAATTGTGTGGAAGATTTATCACATATTGATATTATTTGCTGTTTAAAGTGTAGATATGTGTAATATTTTGGTTTGACAGGTCAGCTACAAAACAGAGAACTAAGGCAGAGACTTTCAAAACCACCTGTAGCAAAAATCAGATCAGGACTAGATTTAAATCAGCATGAACTTAGTGCTATTCAAGAAGTGGAATCACCAAAAAGTGGCAGAGCTTCTATTAGAGGTAAGGACATGTCCACTAATATCAATTTTTTTCAGTTTGGCAAGATTCTAATACCATATAAAGAGTTAAAATATTTCCAGGCATATTTGCTTACCACAGTTGTTGAATTTTAGGTTTCATGTCCTATCCCATTTTCTCCTCTTCTTTCTCCCAAAAAGCAATGGATTAGTTTAAGTCATCTTCTTTGTAATGAAAAAATAAAATCAGTTACATTCACTGTCGTTAGGAATTTAGGCTATGGTAAACTTGGCATTTAAATATGTCGTTATTCTACACATGTACAACCTATGTTGAATT
This sequence comes from Pseudochirops cupreus, assembly GCA_028627135.1. NCBI lineage: Eukaryota > Metazoa > Chordata > Mammalia > Diprotodontia > Pseudocheiridae > Pseudochirops > Pseudochirops cupreus. Next base: position 185,207,921 of record CM053582.1, on the reverse strand, counting down.
GCTTATCTTCCCAGTAAGGGTGGATAACAAGGAAGGAAAGGAAAGAATCTGGAATTTAAAGTTTTAAAACCAAGTGTTTAAAAAATATTTTTTTTTACATGCAGTTGGGAAATAAGATATACAGGCACTGGGGTAGGGAGATCCATCTTGCCCTACTGGAATGTCAGAGGGGGAATGGGGAGGATATAGGAGAGAGCAGATTGAGGGAGGAGGTACACAGTGGGATCGCTGTTTTGGGGTGGTAGGTAGGGGAAAGATGGGGAGAAAATTTGTAACTCAAAATCTTGTGGAAATGAATGATGTAAACTAAAAATAAACATAAAAGTTAATTTTTTAAAATAAATGAATATGTAGTTATTTTGCATAGAAGGGTTAAAATTGATATTACCATTATCTTTCCTGCTGTTTAGTCATCTTTCATTGAATTTATGTATTTTTCTTGAGGGTATACTGTTCTTTCAGTTGTCCAAGTTTGCAACCTTATCTTTGACTTGCCCTTTTCTCTCCCATATTCATCTAGTTGACTCTGCCTCCATCCATAATGCTTTTCATCCATTCCTTTTTCTCCACTTACAGTAGTCACCATCGTAGTTCATATCCTTATTACATCTCATCTAGATTATTATAATTGTTCTTGTTCACTTATTTTCAGTTGTGTCCTATTCTTTGTGACACCATTTGGGGTTTTCTTGGCAAAGATACTAGACTGGTTTGCCATTTCTTTCTCTATCTCATTTTATGGAATAGGAAACTGAGGCAAACAGGGTCAGGTGACTTGCCCAGGGTCATACAGTTGCTAAGTGTGGGAGGCCATATTTGAACTCAGGAAGGTAAATTTTCCTGACTTCAGGTCTCACCCACTATCCACTATGCCACCTACCTGCCCATGATTATTACAATAGCCACTTAATTTTCCATTTTTTTTCTTTCTGTAATCCATCTTCCATGTATTTTCCAATTTAACACTTCTTGAAGACCTGACCGTATAATTACCTTATGCAGAAATCTTTGGTGTTTCCCAGTCATCTCTAAGATAAAATACAAATGGCTAGTTTAGCATCCATCCAATCTAGCACTCAGAACCCATTATAATCTGCCTCCCATCTAGCTTTTTAGCCTTATTAAATATTACTCCCTTTCATGCATGCTGTGTTTAAGCCATACTAGCTTTTACCATAACTTAGTATTCCATTCCTATCTGTTCCTTTGCACAAGCTGTCCCCCATTTTTGGAAAGCACTGCCTCCTCATCTTTACCAATTAGCATCCATAACTTCCTTCAAGACTGAGCTCCAGTACCACTTCCAAAAGAAATGTTTCCTGATTTCTCCCAGTTGTTAGGTTTTTTTTCCACCCTTTTGAAATTATATTTTATTTTTCTGTATCTAACTGTATCATTCTCCTGCTCAGTAAACTCTAGTAGCTCCCTCTTGCTTAGAGGACCAAATAAAAACTCCTCTATTTGACATATAAAACCCTTCACAACCTAGCTCCAGTCTGACTTTCCAGTCTCATTTTGTATTACCCTCCTTTCTACACTCTATAGCTTAGCCAATTTGACCTTCTTAGTCTTCCTCAGCATTCTGTCTCCTATCTCTTATGCAGTCCTGGGCTGTCTGTTATAGCTGAAATGAACTCCCTCCTCATACCATCTCTTAGAATCCTTCAAAATTAAGTTCATATACCAACTATAGGAAACTTTACATGATTCTCCCAGCTTCTAATGCCCTCATTCCCAAAATTACTTTCTTACTCATTTTGTACAAATTCTGTATATATTGCATATTGTCTCCCACAACAGAATATAAGCACTTTGAGATCAAGGACGGTTTTGTGATTGACAGTTTTGTTACTGTCTGTGTTCATAATACAATGACTTCTACAAAATAGGTGCTTAAGAAGTCATTTTTAATTGAAATATGGTATACCTACTTAGAGGCACCAGAAAGAGACGTAGCATAAATATTTTTTGAAAATTGAATTATAGTAATTTAAGAGACTTAAATTAAGCATTTGAGGGTGCTTAAATCAAAAAGTCTTAGCTTCATTTATATCTATAAATTAAGATATTTTAGTTTGAGCAACCTCTATAAGCATATAAGGAAATCTGTTGCTTTAAAATCAAAGCATCTAAGAGTTGGGAGGAACCCATGCCTGAACAAGGGTTCCCTGGACTACTTTCTCAAAAGTTGAGCTGATAGCTGACTACTGCTTTAATATCTCCAGTCCAGTTATGAAATCTGCTACCTCCTGAGGGAGGTCATTACAATTTATCTTCTCTAATTGTTAGAAATCTTTTATGATGAGTCAAGACATTGCTCTTTTCAGATTCCACTATTCAATCCTAATTCTGTTTCCTGAGCTAAGTGGAACATACATGAGGTCAGATCCAGGTTATAACCCTTCAGATCTTTGGAGAGAGCTATCATGTCCTTTCTGAGCTATCTGTTCTCTAGACTAAACATCCTCAATTCTTTCAGATGATTCTTATGTAGCATAATCTTAATAAATCTTTTCACTATGCTATAACTCTTTCTCTGGACATAAAATTGATCCATGCCTTTATAAAATGTGGTACCCTGAACTGAACACAGAACTCAAGATGTAATCTGAACAGGACAAAATACCATGGAACTGTCTTCATTTTGAACATTGTTCTTCTCTAAACATAACCTAAGATCAGCCTGATTTGGATATAGTAGCCTTCATGTCTCACTGCTCATTCATATTAGTTGTACAGTCTGTAGAAATTCTGTGGTCTTTATCACCACCCTGCCTTCATCTTGTGCTGTATGGATCAGTTGATCTATGTCTACTGATTTAGTCATTTTTAATTTCAGAGAAGAGAGAATGTTATAGAGAGGCTGCTTCCAAATCATCTTCAAGTGACTTGGATTCTAGCAGCCGTGAAGAAGCTATTGATCAAGATAGAGATCCTGTCAGGATTTCAATAAGCCGATACCTGAGTTTGGAGGATAGATCACAAGATAGTACTGAGGCTAGTCACCTGCAGGCTGCAAAGCCAGTTTATAGAGGTAGTAATGATGGTATGTATCAATCAGGTAAGAGATGAATAAATTGAGTAATAGACTTGTTATCTTTCACAGCTCAGCTAAACCCTCACCTTCACAACAAACACAATCATAGTCTATCCCTTCTCTAAGCAGTTATTTTTAAACTATACTACTTAACACTGGGCTGTAATTTGGTTGCATTGCTTCATGTGTGCTAGTCTTATTCACCAGAGAGACTCAGATTTTGGAGGGTAGGGATTATTGTTTATCTTTATTATTATATCTCCTCATGTCCTGACCACATGTTGAGTGTTTAATGCATACATTTTAACAGATTAGTAAGAAATAGTGTCAGTAATAGCAGTAGGAACTCTGGGTAGAACATTTCTTTTCTCAGAACTGTTTTCCCATCCATAAAATGAAAGGGTTGGCCTTGATGGCCTCTAAGATTGCTTATGGGTTAGATCTCTTCTTAGTTTACCAAAATACTCCCATTTTATAGCATTTTTAGATAATACAGGTTTGACTGTATTATACCATAATTCCCAGGCTATAGAGGAAAATCTACTTTGACATATAACTACATTTTAAGACACCCTTTATGTCAAATTCCTGCGGTGTATCCTTCTTGCTAGTGTTTCTTTGCCTTTTCATTATTTCCAGTTTCCTGCTTCTTTCCTTTTTCAAGTAACTTATTCCTTGTCCCTTTCCCTGATCCTTATTGCATACTCCCTATCATTTCCCAAATACTATTTCAGTTCCCTTTTTCCCCTTCCTTCTGACACAAGTAGTCTATTTTTATTGCTTCCTAGACAGTAGTACTAATTAGAGATGACTGAATTGTTTTCTGTCATATTTCTGGGTATTTGTAGCTTGGGTTTTATTGTGTTGCTGTCCCTAATGCCTGTCACAATTCCTAGCACATAGTAGGCATTTAATAAATACTTATTGATTGCTTATGATGGAATGACTCAAATTCACAAAGCCAGTATGTGTTTGAGGCAGGAGAGGAACCAGTTCTTCCTGATTCTCAGGCTGCATCTCTTGTCTACTATGCCAGGCATTCTCACTCAGTTAGGAGTTCTTACACTCTTTTGTGTCATGGACTCCTTGTCTGTTTGGTGAATCCTGTGAACCCCTTCTTAGATTAATGTTAAAGTGCTGAATTTTAGTTAAGAGGCTAGTAAAAATAAAGATACCAGTTTTCCCCCTATCCAAAACCCCAGATGCTTTGAAATGTATCCACTGACTCTTTGGGGAGGATGTTTCTCTGAGGCAATGTTGTAAGACTGTAGGTTGCAGTTTTTGATTTGCATGGGTAGAAGGTATATTATCAATACCGATGAAATAATAAATGCCCCTCTTCTCCTTCCCCTACTTCCCAGGGCTGCCAGAATAAAAGAAACAACCCTGGCTTATTTATTATTTTAATGTTGCAGAACATAAAAGGTTTTCTAAATTATATGTAAAGTTCCCATTTGTTGAAAACGAAAAAATTAATTAAAAAATTCAAGAAATTTAATTAATTTTTTTAAAAGAGAAATTCCTATTTGTTCTTCTTACCTCGTTTAAGAATATAAAGATGTCTTGAAAAAAGTTTTGAAATAATGCAGCTTATAAATCCTTTTTCCTTTAACAGTCTTTGTTTTCTTACTTCTTCCTACCCCTTCCTTATCCTATATTCTTACTTAACTTCACCTAACTATCAACTGGGAACATTTAAATGGTTGTTAATAGAAAAAGGTTGTGACTAAGCAGCATGCTTTGTAGGAGCTATATTGTCCTAATGATAGTCATTCTGCTGCAGTCCAGAGGGCAGAATTGGAGGTGGTGAATGGATATTGTCAGAGGCAAATTCAAATTCAATAAAAGGAATAACATCCTTATAACTAGAGTTATTCCAAAGTGAAATGGGCTGCCTTGAGAGAGGGCATTGAAGACCTTCACTGGAGGTACTCAAGTAAGACAGAATCAATATTTGTCATATATATTGTAGGAAATGTTGGTGTTAAGTTATAGATTGGAATCAGTAACCTGTGGAGTTCCTTCTACCTCAAATTCTGTGACAAGAACAGCTTGAATGGTTACTCTATCCTGGAGATATTCTAGTCTTCTAAACTTGAAACCCTCTAAATCATTTTTGACTCTTTCTTCAACTTTATTCCTTTAATTGTTCCCTGCTATTTACTGAATCAGACTTAATTTTTTGAGAGTTCTCTAAAGTTCTTGGTTTCACTCCTTTTTTCCAGCTTCATCCCTCACTGTTAGCCAAAGTGTCTGAGATTTTAAGCCTTTTCATTTAAACCAAAGATAAAACTCTAGGAAATCAAAGATTGGTGTATGAATGCTCACTCTACTTTCAGGGTATCTTTTGTGTGTGTCTTATTCTCTCCCTTATTTTGGGATGAACCAGTGGAGTTAGCCCTGAGTATTAATCATCTTGTCTGAAGAACCAAAACACTGATATTTATTAATGCTGTTGGTATTTATTAATTTCTTACTCTCTCTCACCCCCCAAACCTGATCAGTTGCCGAGTCTTACTGATTTTACCTCCATAATAGCTCTCTCTTATTCCTGTTCTTTCTATATAGCCACAATCCTAGTTCAGACTTTCATCTCCTCTCTCTTAGACTATTGAAATAATCTCTCTTATTAGTTTCCTTGCTTCCATTCTCTACCAAGTTATACTCCTAAAAGAGAGATCTAATCATACCAATCCCTTTCTCAAAGATCTTAGGTGTTTCCCTATTGCTTATAGGCTGGAATACTCAGCATGGCCTATAAAGCTGTCCAGTCTGTTTCCAAGATCTGCTTTTTTAGACTTGTTTCATATTACTTCCCTTTATACACACTGCACTGTAGCTAAATTGGCTTATTTGAATTCCTCAAACTCAAAACACTATCTTCCATCTCAGTATTTGTATAGGCTGTTGACAGTGTATTCTCATCCTTGACTTTCAGAATTTTTGACGTCCTTAAGGTATAGCTTCATCTCTGAAAATTTCCATGATGCCTCCAGTTATTAATCCTGTCTCTCTGGAGTTTACTTAGCATTTACATTTTTTAGTCCTCATTAGAGTATAAATTCTTTGAAAGCCAGAACTACTTTATTTTTGTCTATGTGTCCCTGCCGATTATTACAATATCTTCATCTTTTATGAGCTCCAAATTTAATTTTGTTTTAGTTTATTTGTTTTGAAAGCATACGACCCACTTCAGATGAGAGAGACCCTTCATGTACCAGTCCCAGTCTGTACCTTTGGCTTCTACAGGTACATCCCCCATATCTGGAATCTTCTCCTCCGCTAATTCTACCCATCCTTCTGCAGCTAACTCTGGTTCTCTGTTCTTGATGAAATGCTTCCCTACTGGAATATTGAAATTATTTTATAATGTTAATTTTCCAGCTGTATTGCAAATTACTGTGGTACCATTTTTATACTGCTACTTTTGAATTTCTCTTCCCACCCCAAATCTCTAGTTTAGTACTTTATAATACATATAATAGTACATAGTAGTTGCCCAGTAGTTATTTACATATTGATTTATTTAGTTAAATCTCTTAAGTAATTACCACATCTTGATTTAACTAACACTTTGAGCATTTGCTCCTGATTCTTCCACTCAGTGTCAGTGGAGTTGATAGTACATAACAGAATTGATAACTGTTGAATTTTGTACCTTATTTTTATCCTTGCATGCCTTAGGATTAGTTTAGAAGTTTTAAATAGCATAGAAGTTACAATAGCCAAAGTGGAATTTAGAAGAAAAATGATAAGTAGGGGACTGAAGTTATCCACAGTTACAGTAATCAGCCCTCAATTACCAACAGTTTAATGTACTTGAACTCATTTGTTATAGTGCCAATGCAATATTTACAGTGCCCATGATCACGATAAAGACTGTGACTGTAACTGTTACATGACGTTTGATTGTAAAATATGCCAGACTCTCCAGATAAAGGATAAAGCTGAAGGATTTATTTAGGCACCAGAAAACCAAATCCCAAAACCAGTAAGCTGAAGTACCAAAGTTATTTAAAAGTCATAATAATGCTGAGCCACAGCATCCTTTAGCCTTCCCACAAACCAATACAAAATAAATATTTACTCACGAGGCTTTTTGACTCCTTGCCTAAGCTCTTCTGTCCCCAACTGTCTCTAAATGTCAGACTCGATCTGACCCGGCTTCCTGTGTGCTCTGTGGGACAGGATTTACTTCACAGCAGGGGAGGTCTTCAAATTCCCCCCTAGGTCTATTAAGGGACAGTGAAGATCTTCAAATTCCCATTCCTATTACGTTCGTCCCCAAGACCTTTCATGTCCCTTACATAGCAAAAAATACTTCAACAATAAATAAGAGTTTAGGGAGAACTGGTGGAAAAACTGGTGTCAGTAGGACTTTGCAACAATATAACAGGGATGATAGAAAAACTTTGCATATAAAACAAGAGCTTAGGGTGGGGGCTTGGGCACAAGCACCCCATTCTTCCCCCCTTGAATGATTGGGACTCAAAATCTTGGAGTAAGGGGCGAAGGTCTCTTCTCCAAAGCTACTTCAAGCTGAAATTGGACGCAGAGCTGTCCTTGCCCCTGAGAGGTCCCATTCTAGAGTTCAGTTGTTTAGCTGTCGTCCGGAACTTGCTTGACACCAAGTCCAGAAGTAGCACATCACAGAGGATGACTTCTGGCTTAAGCAGTCAGGCATCTGCAGGTGGAGGGGACCAAAGCTGCAGAAAACAAATCTCACAAACAAGTTTAACAGACAAAAAATCAAAAACACAAATAAAGGGTCAGCTGTGCTGCTGGAGTCTGTGGACTCACTATCATAACCTCATTCACAGGAGAATATATGTCCTCCTCACTCCACGTCAGTGGCCTGATACACTGTCAGAAGTTCAGCACATTGACCACTTCCACCTATCCTAGCACTTACTTTAATCCTAGTACCCCTGAAGGTGTGACAAGCTTGGATACAATGGTTCAGGAGCATCTGTAGGGGCAGCCCTTACTTCTCTATCCCATCTAACATTAAGCCCTTTATCACAGTACATTTTATATAGTTTATTAGTTGGAATACCATCAGTTTTTCTAAAATCAACCCCTCCTTTCAACAGAACAGTAAATAGTTCTTTTCTTGGCAATCTATTCTGACTTTGAATCCGCTGGCCATTTGCTCTTCTCTCACAGGGAAATTTATTTTTTTCCCATTCTCCTAAGTCACTTAGCTGTGAAATCTTATCCAACACCTCTGAAGGAGAGTTCCCCTATTTCACCAGTTAGAGTCAGAAGTAGGTGCTTATAAGCAGGAGGAGCTGTCTTCACCATGATACTTCTATAAGGAACTGGTAAAGGGATTTCATGATATGTATCTGCATCTCCAACCATGATAGCAGTTTTCATTACTTCTTTCAACTTTGTCATGCAGTCTCTGAGTACCAGCATGTCTCCATTAGGCCACATAGAAGCAGTGGGATACATTCTGTTGCATCCAGCAGCAGCTAAACTAACAGATTGGTTGTATTGTTACCTCCTGCCAAATGAAAATCTCTAAAAGCTTGCTGAACAAAAGGATTCTGGCAAATACTTATAAATTTCAGGCAGTCCATTTTATCTAGTACTAGCCCAGCAGCTCCATTGTCAGTAATTCTTACCATTCAAGACACTGAGGATTCTCCCATCCTTTGGGTAAATCTGCTGAAAATATCATTAATCTCCTGTTGACAAATCCTCAAGTATCGCTTGTCCTCCCTGACTCTCCTCCCTTCTCAGTATGGGGCATGCTTGTGCCCCTGTAAAGGCTTCTCCATGAAACAATGTAACATTTAGTAACATTGTATCACCATTCTGTACAATTTATGGACTTTCTTGGGAGTTATTGTCATAGTAACTAGGCTCAGACTCTACCAAAGCTGTATAAACTTTCCTTCTGTTACTTTTTTGCTTCTTTTTCTGAGCAAAATTTACAACAGTCCTCTCTGCTTCCAGAGATTGTCCAGTACTCTCTTCTAAAGGAGATACAGTTAGCCAACTCTTGCAACAGCTTGTCTCTGCTTTTAGACACAATACGGTAGCCGGTTAGCAAAACCCAGCCTTTTCTACTGGCTGCCTCCAGCTCTCTCCCAGATTTTATTGGTATTCTTTGCAAACATGTTTCTAAATTTCTAGGTTCTCCCTGCTGTAGTCTCTGTTCCCAGTTTTCACAGACTTTAACTAACTTTCACAGACGTTAATTAATACTTTTAGACCACTCTCTTGCTAGGGAGGCATAAGGCAAATCCTTCCATCCTGCGATAGCCATTTCTTCTTCAAAATCCCTTCTGCCTCCAACTAGAGGACTGATATTTCACGATCCCATCCTCGTCGACAGATGTAGCGCTAATGTAATATTTATAGTACCCTCGATCACGATAAAGACCGTGACTATAACTGTCGCATGATGTTTGATCGCAAAATATGCCAGATTCTCCAGATGAAGGATAAAGCTGAAGGATTTATTTAGACACCAGAAAACCAAATCCCAAAACTAGTAAGCCAAAGTACCAAAGATATTTGGAAGCCATAATAATGCTGAGAACCGCAGCATCCTTTAACCTTCCCAAACCAAACCAATACAAGATCAATATTTGCTCACAAACCTATCTGACTCCTTGCTTAAGCTTTTCTGTCCCCAACTGTCTCCAAATGTCAAACTCGATATGACTTGGCTTCCTGTGTGCTCTGTGGGGCAGAGTTTACTTCACAGCAGGGGAGGTCTTCAAACACACCCCTCGGTCTATTAAGGGGCAGTGAAAATCTTCAGATTCCCATTCGCATTACATTTGTTTAAATCTCTGAGCCAGTTATCTTCATTTTATTCCATAACCAAAAACAATACTCTTTATCTTATTCAGCCATCTTATGAATGTATGCCTTGGCATATAGGAAAATGCATGAGTCTCACAGACAAGAGAGCTGAATTCTAGGCACATCTATGATACTAACTGTATAACAGCTTTTTACAAATCATTTTGCATCTGTGAAATGAGTTATTTGAACTTACTGGTCTTTCAGACTTTTAGCCCTAAAATTCCATGAACCTAAGGAAGGAGAGAAAAATAGCCCATGTCTGTCTTTGTCATCTAGGAACCTTCAGTGACTCTCTTGTCTGTAGGATAAAATATAAACTCCTGTCATGTTAATGGGATAAGGTCTTTCCCACCCATTAATAGGCCTCACGTGGAGCCCATTAAGGGAAGCTTGCTTAGGGGAGGCTTGCTTATAGAAAGGCTTTCATACCTTTTGCTAATTTCCAATTAGGCATTAAGTCATGAGGGTTGTGATGCCTTCTGGCTCTGAGAAGTGACACACACACACACACACACACACACACACACACACACACACACGCACTCTGAGTTGGTATTTTACTTTAGAGGCTCACTTATGAGAAGGATCTTGTGATTCCCTGGTCGAGATTCTGACTGGCTGTGTTCAGAGCTCCCCGCTTGCTCAGATGTGAAGGCTCTCTCTTGTTCCAGGGATGTATGTAAGATGCATAGTTGATTCAGGGAGTCAGAGCCCTGCCTGTTGGTCTTTATTTCTCTGCTTGTATTTTATTTGTATTTTCCTGGAAGTGTAGGGTGCTTTCTTTTCCCCTGAACTAGTGAATGTAATTTTAAAAGATTGTTGACTCCTGAAACAGCTATCTTTCGTAGTAAAGCAGATCTGAGAACCTGTGCTAGCAGCCATCCTGGGTATGCCGGTGTGATTGCCATTACAACTCCTTTCCAGCCTTATTGCACACTGTTCTCCTTCATATACTCTGTGTTCCAAGCATACTACACTGGGGTAAGAAGGGAAGGGTTCCAGCGGGATGGTTGCTGAATGAGGCTGACTTGTTCATATGTGTGTGCAAAGTTTTCGTGTCAGAGCATTGTTAAAAATGTTCTCTGATCTCATCCTGCATTCAATCAATAAGGATTTATTATATACCTACTGTGTTCTTGACACTGTAAAATTCTGGGGATACAAAGAAAGGCAAAAGACAGTCCCTGCTCTCAAGGAGCTCAATCTACTGAGAAGACAACATGAAAACAACTATACAGACAGTATATACAGAATAAATAGGAGTTACTCAGCAGAGGGAAGACACTTGTATTAAGGGGGATTAGGAAAGATTTCTTATAGAAGGTGAAATTGGAATATATTTACCTCTTTTTTACCTGTTGGAATTTTTCTCTTCCTTCAAACCCAATTCAGCTGCCACCTCCAAAAGTCTTTGCTGAAAGTAATATCTTTCTCCTTAAATTTTTTTGGAATATCTTATCTAGATATCTTACCATTGTCATATTTCATGTAGGATTGTTTATTTGTGTGAATAGCTTTTCCTGTTTTTAAATAGTAAATTTATTGTTGGTAAGGACTATTAGTTTTTATCTTTGTGTTGCCAGAGAGGCAGCATGGAAGTGATGGAGAACTAACCTTAAAGTGAGGAGACCTGAATTCATGTCCCACCGAATATGTAGGATACACCTTATACAGTGTCTTACATATAGTAAAGATTTAATGTTTTCTTAATTAACTTGAAATTGGATTAAACTCAAAATTCCATTTTTAATTTTCATATTCAGGCCAGGCCGAGGATGTTGTAAATGAGCATCATGGGTTACTCAGTTATGCTGCTGATTTGGAGCAGAAAGTACCTGTATATCCTGGTTCAGCTTTTAAGCCAAAAAAGGTGAGTAATAAGGAAGATTGCAGTGTAGCTTTTGAAGAGATATACTTTTTTTGTGTGTGTGATTTTTTAAAAATAATCTTGTTAAGTTTAAATTGCAAACTATGAATATGGTGTCCTCTGAGATCTACTCTTGTTGAAGTAGATCAGTGATGAAAAATAGCCAAATATGAGCATTACTCGACCTTCTGGCCTTTGTGGTGCATGATCTGTATGTTTCTGAGAAGCAATAGAAGTTAGAATGGTTTGGCGCGTGTGAGAATATGAGAAGGGGACAAGTGAGAATGTGAAACTTGTTGAGTTGAGGGTATGCGTGCACGTGTGTGTGTGTGTGTGTGTGTGTGTGTGTGTAAGGGTACTCAATTCTGGGCAGTGATGAAAACACCTTTTCTGCTGACCTTTTAATTGTGAAGGTTTCTACACTTGAACTGAGCTCAGAATTGATATTACTAGTATCAAGGATTTCTTCATGATGTGGACAGCTGTGTGATTTCTTGTTCTTTTGTTTGCTTTGTTTTTTTAGATAGTGCCATCCATACCATGGCTCACTAATGACCCTGTTTCCCAGACTCATGCACAGGACCTACAAGATGACCAATCATCTTCATTAACAGTGTCTAGTGGGAGCTTCTTAAGTAATGAAAAGTCTCATTTAAACCTTGCAAATTCAGGTAACAATGCATTAATGTGAGCCCAAATAAATGAAAATGCTAGTATAGGTATCTGTTTCACTTTCCCCAAGGAAATTTTGTATGTTGCTACCGTCTTACCTTATTAAGACTCGTCAATTAAACTTCACCATTCTCAGTCTGGCCTTCAAGAGTATTATAATTCTCCCATCGTAGCTTAATATTTCCTAACACAACTATTCCATTCCAGTTAGGCCAATTCATTCTCCATGCTTATTCATTTCTTTCGTTTATTCTGTTCCTCCTTTCTCCTTAATGACCTTACTCATCCTTGCTACCGTGAATCCTTTATTTATATTAGGGCCCAATTCATGTCACACTTCCATGAGGTGTTTTCTAGCCAAACCCAGACTGCAATGAGCTTTGCATTTTCTAAGTTCCTATTGTACAATTTTGCATTTGATTGTATGCAACTAATTTTTTTGTTTGTTAGCTGTTTCAGGTAAATCTATCTTCCTGGTAAACTGTATCTTTCATATTTGTCGGCCAGTACTAATTATATACTAGGATATTACTGAATAGTGACAAGCTTTCTCTGCAGGAGTAACTACAGTCAACTTTGTATTTCAGCATTTTACAATGAAAAAAAGATCAGTAAAATTTGCTTTGAATAATAAGTTCCCAATTTATCTGGCTAGTAGAGATTCTGAGTTTAGAGGTTTATCCCTTTTACCTCAGAATTTTTCCTCAGATACCTGGCTGTTTCACCTTACAGCTAAATCAGGGTTGCATCAAACTTTAGTTTTAATCATACTAAGGAAGTTGTATTTATTTTTAACACTAAATCTCAAAAGTAAATTATTGATTCATGGTTGCTATAGAGTTTCAATCATGCTATATCCATTAGTATTATAATAAATGGGCTTTTACTGTTCCCTAGTAAATATGCCTTAATGTGGCACGGTATAAAATGCTTAGATATTTTAATTAAGTTCAAAATTTTTCATGTTTTTTTTCCAGTAGTTCAAAACCAAGATGACAGGATCCTGTTGTTTGAGAAATGAAAAAAGTCTTGAGGTCTAGACTTGTTATTTGTCCTTTGTTTTTGAAGAGGACCAGTGACATCACGGGGTGATGTCCTGACTTGTGTATAAATGGATTTAAGTGAGGCAAACTGTGCGAAGTTGTCAGCCTCACTCTGTCTTCCAAAGTCATCTGAATCCAGTGGAAAGATAAAGTCAAGAAAACTGGCTATGGCTCTGAATGCATTGGTTAGCCTTGGTGTCTTCAATGTCTGACCAAGTTCTCAGTGCTCCACAGTGCCTGCTTCAACCACCTTTCTTTCATAGCTGTTAGAACAAGTTGTTTTCATTTGTCCATTCAGCACGGCAAATCTTCACTTGCTTGGGGTAGACATCCCCCTAATTCACCGATGGGTTTGAAGCATATTGATTACCCTACCTGATGTTTAGCTTATCTGAGACCATTTTACCAGGGTGTGGCTTCTATGCATAGTACAGTTTCTTGGAGCCACAGGTGAGAATTGGGTGGCACACCAAAGGTAGATGAGCAGTCCTTAAAAGGACTCAGTAGCTCCTCACACAGAGATACTACTCCTCCTTGAACATTACCCTAGTCTACACTTAACTTTACCAAAATCAGGAGCCTTCAAAATATAAATTTCTGTTGCAGGTAGAAGTGTTTAGGTGCAGTAGAAATCATACCTTTAGAGAAATATAAGCTTTTAACAAAGAAATATTATGTATTTCTAAATTAGAGCAATGTCTTTTTAGATCCTCTACTTAACGTTTTTACATTTTGGTGCTCCTTTACTATCCTCAAATTCACTACACTGATTTTTGGTAATAAATCATTCAGCTCGTTTCCTGAATTCTCAAGCCTTTGTAAATTCACTCTCTTGCTTGACCATACAAAAGACATAAAATCCAGTAGAAAAAAAACATTTAATTAAGGCATAAAGCAGTGCAAAAGACTCAAGTAGTGGAACATCCTCTGTACTTATACACTAGTTTCAGTATCCCACACCTTCAGATATTTATATAATTCCCCTTAAATCTCCACTGATTCTCCATGAGTGAAGGGGTCATAGTCACTGCAAAAACTCATAAGCCTGTTGGTAAGCATTAGAGTATGCTATCTATCTCTTAAAGTATGTTGCCTAGGGTGCTCAAAAAGCAGGCAGGAAAATATCTAAAAGTTCTCACCTCATTTCTGGAGCTAAGGTTGTAGTCATTTCTGTTATAATCCTTTTCACTACTCTCGTCTTGCAACTCCCCTTCCACTTCACTCATGTAGCTCTCACAGCCTCATTTTTCTTTTATATTCATTTATATCCCTCTCTGGCTATTCTTGGGTTTCATTGTTTCTATCCTTCTCTTTGTGGCTATAATAAATTTTCCCACCTCAAGTTCTTGATTCTTGACTTGTTACTAGTTCTTCCTATACATGGCTCATGAGAAGAAGATCTCAAACATTCTCTTCTGAACATCAGCTTTCCTGTTGTACAGTTGTGAGCATCTGAAAAACATATATAAAAGATGGAAGTTTTCTTTAGCCATATTACTTGTATCTTGTACTTTAATGCTGTTTAAATCACTGTTTAGAGCTTTCAACTTTAAGTGATCTTTAGCTGTGCAGAATTAAGGGACTTAATGAAAAAGCCACCTGGGGCTAGATGGTGTGTAACTGAGGGAAGAGGAGAAAAATCCTGCTTTGTACTTATATTCCCTTCTTCATTATTATTAGCTTTATAACTGATTCTTAGCTGAGCTCTTTAAAAGCAAAGGTCATTTGAGGGCTCTCTATCTTCTGATCATCCTTAGGTTTGGGGTTTGTAGCACCGGAAGTTTCATTGGTCTTTGGTCATTGAGTGTTTTTCCAGTCTTAAATAGCCCGGATAATGACCTTATATCAAATCACTTTGTGGATAATGTTAAAGGGGGAGGAAGAGAACCAAAATTTTCCTTTTTTACTTGAATTGTCCCAAAGTGCAATAGTATAATCTTATTCACAGTACTTATTTAGAATTTATGTTGAGTAGTTCAAGATTATTCTTTTTCTTTTTCCCAAAATTCTAATAGTTGTTCCTGACTTTATAGAATTAGAACAAACTTTTCCACATTTACATCATCAGCTCCTTCATGCTCTAAAACCAAGACCTGACTTGAATTTCTCATCGTCTCTTTCTCCATCTGGACTTTCTCAAGACCTGAGCAAGGTATTTGACATATTACGTATTAATAGAATTTTTAAAAATAAGTTACTGTTATTATAATGTAGTTTGTCCTATGAGAAGACAGGCAAGTGAGAATTGGGAAGAAAAATGAAGAAAACTTAAAGTACTTTGTAAAAAATACCAAGAACACAAAATGTAGAATCTTGAAAAAAAGACACTTTCATGTAGTGGTTTTTAAGTTGGAATTGTGTTTGAACATTGAAGCTATTATTCTTCTGTTAACCTGTGTTGTTACATTAGTCAGTGTGATATTAATGTGAAAGCATCATAGCAGTGACCACATTGGCTGTCATGTGTCATATTTTTGTTTTTTTTTTAAACTTACATATGTGTTTCCATCAGACCACATACCCTTCAACCCCTGAAAGCCAAGATGCATCTGAGTCTCATGAAAGCGCAACCTCCACCACAGTTTTGAGGGCCAGCCTTCATTCCTCTCTTGACATAAACTTGCATTCTGCTATGAATAGAATAGGTGTGACTCTTGATTCCTCCCAAACTGAAGATTGTCCTAAGGAAAAAATGATTTGGGGTATGTATGACCTAGGCAATTAAAGAAGTTTTGATAAAAACCTAGTTATTAGATTTCTTGATTATTCTGAGGCCAAATGTAATATCACAAGCTTAGAAGGATCTCTTCAAAGAATTAGACTTTGGCAAATTCGTTATTCTATATTTTTCTTTTCCACATTATCTCTTCCTTTTCTTTCTGATTATCCTTTCTTTACCATCTGGAAATTGTTCCCACAAATTCACAGTGAGTATTTTTAAGTGCAGGTTTCCTTAGGACACTTTATGATTTGGTTTGTGCTGATGTCTATAACGAAAAAATAAAGAGTATTTAATTTTTGTCTTTTCAGAAGAAATCTTAAGGTTAATAACCAATGAATGATGTTTTGTATGTAATACCTACGAACATTAATTTTAGTAGAGAAAGCTCATGGTCATAGCTAATGGAGTTGTATGATTGTGTGATGTAGTTTCTTCAGATGGTAAGAGTTAATTTGGGGTAGTAAAAACTAAATATTGTTCTTATCTATCTAAATTCTTTACCTTTTTGTTTAATATTAAGAAAACTTGTCTTTCACTTTATATAGCTTATATATGATATGGTAATCATAAGGATATTAAGTAAATACTGGGAGTTTCTTGCTATATATAACTTAGTTACTTAGATAATATTGTTTTGGTCTGTTTCCAGATACTATATATATGGGATTAACTGATTTTTGAAAACTTTTTTTTAAAGCAGTATCTGAAGAATCCTTTCATCCGCTTCAGCCTGAATCTGTTCCAAGTGACAGTAGCCACTCTTATGATTTACTAAGGGTTGAAGCTGAAAGACCCTCACAAAACTTTAAAAAAGAAAAATTTCCTCTCAGAAAGCAGTATGAGGAGTTACTAATACATAAGAGAAGTGCTGATTTCTCTCCATCAGTGGCAGTTCTGCAGAGCCCAACTTTTAGTTCCTCTGATGATCTACATTTGTTTGATAGAATGAGGGTGCCACATAGCACACCTTATGATTCTTCTTCAAGCAAGAGTTCAACAAAAGACCAAATGGAATCCAGAAAGGAGGATTTGGGTTTTGAAGAATTATCTGATGAAATGAAAAGGAGTCAAATAGAAGCTATTGCCGGGGCTCAGAGTGAAGCAAATAGTAGGTGTGTGGTCAGAGAACCAGAGACACATTCAGAAAGATCAAGTGAAGAAAACGTGGAGGTCTTTCGAAACACACCTCAACCCCTGCCATCGTCATTCGTAATAAGTGTCAGATCATGTTCATTACAGAGCTCTATACCAGTTTGGGTAAGTGAGGTAAATAAGTCCTAAAAGTAGCTACTAACTCCATTTTGTTTCATGAGTCTTGAAAGGAATTATTCAGATTAATCTCAATGTAGCACTTTGGTACCAGAAGAAGCTTCTTAACCAAGTGAACCTTCTTCTGCCTTAGATTTCCAAATACCTGGAATTAAGGGCATACCTGTTTATTTTTGTCTTGGATAAGACCAGTGATTTCAAACTCAAATAGAATTGGACCCCTGGGGGCTGTAAATTGCCTTAAAACTCACAAATTAGCATTCTTTATCTTGTATTGTATTTTTATTTTGTTGAATGTTTCCCACAGGTGAGTTTGACATCTCTGGACTGGATGGTCTTTAATCCATTTGAGCTTTAATATCTCATTCAGTGCTTTTCATTAAGGGTGACTTTGTTCATAGTATCAAAACAATGATACGGCAGGTTATGAGGAAGCATCCTTCTTATTTAAAAATCATTATTTGGTATTTATTAGTAGTATTATAGGGCAGCTGGGTGGCATAGTGGACAGAATGCTAGACATGCAGTCAGGACAACCTGAGCTCAAATATGACCTCAAGATACCAACTAGCTGTGTGACCCTAAGGAAGTCACTTGACCCTGTTTGCCTTCGTTTCCTCATCATTAAAATGAGCTGGAGAAGGAAATGGGAAACCACTCCAGTATTTTTGCCAGGAAAACCCCAGATGGGGTCACGAAGAGTCAGACATGACTCAACAAGAACAATGGTAGTAGTAGTGTAGTAGCAGTAGTGGTAGCCATGACGGCAATTTGATATAGTGCTTTTATGGTTTTTTTTTTACCTTTTTGGAGGGTAATTGGGGTTAAGTGACTTGCCCAAAGTCACATGGCTAATAAGTGTTAAGTGTCTGAGGCCGGATTTGAACTTAGGTCCTCTGTGACTCCAGGGCTGGTGCTCTCTTTACTGCACCACCTAGCCACCCCTAGAAATAGTGTTTTTAGAAGGCTCTCCCTTGGGGCACCTAGGTGGTGCAGTGAATAGAGCAGCAGCCCTGGAATCAGGAGGACCTGAGTTCAAATCCAGCCTCAGACACTTAACAGTTACTAGCTGTGTGACCTTGGGCAAGTCACTTAACCCCAATTGCCCTGCCTTCCCCCCTCCAAAAAAAAAAAAAAGAAGAAGGTGATTCTCCCTGGAGTCAAAAAACTTGGGTTCAAGTTCTGCCTTTAACACCTACTAGTTTTGTCTAATTTGTCTAGTTTTAGACATGTCTAAAAGCATTGGTTACAAATGAGTTGCCCTTCTGTATCACTAATGGCAGTTCATTATATGGATGAAATCATTATGCTTGGACTTGAAAGATATATATACATATATATATATATATATATATATATATATATATATGTATATGTATATATTCAAAGTAATATTTGACATTTATGTAGTGCTTTAAAGTTGCATAGTGCTTTCCATGCATTACTTTATTTGATACTCTCAACAGCATTACTATAAGTAATGCATGTCTTTTTATCGCCAGTATATTACAAATAAGGAAGCTGAGGCTGTGCTTACATAGCCAGTTGGTGTCTGAGGTCCTGGGGGGGGGGGGGTCACACAATAATTAGCAGCAGAGATAAGATTCCATTCCAAACTTTCTTATCTTTCTGTATCAGAGAACTGGGCTTAAGGAGTCAGAGCAAAGGGCTGTAACCAGAGTTTTGCTATTGATAAAGCTTCACTGCTCAAAAAGTCTTTTGCTGCAGGCTTGCAGGTTTTAGTAAGACAGAAAGTCTGTATGTAAACCCAGGTGGGAGTGTATGTACATTTCCCTCAAGAGGTTTTACACTTGATGACTGACCATCCATAGTGATCACTTTCTTAAGGCCTAATGGAAGACAAATTTCATTGACAAAAGAAGGAGTAGACTGAATTCTAAGTACTAAAACAAGTCAGTCTTTTGGAAACCTGACATCTCCGTCTTGTATAGTTCCATTTCTGGCCTGACGCACACTTTTGTCATTTCCTGCTATCTCCGTTCACTAGGTGATAGAGAAGATGGGTTCTCACGCGCCACATAGTTCTGTAACTCAGCAGCGTTTTACTCTAGTCTTAACTGCTGTGTTCCACTGTGTTCTGAAAATTCTCCTGCCACTAATACCCTATTAAATTATTTTCCTAGATGATGTTACTTTTCTTCATTCCCTCACCTGTTCGCTGCCACTGTAGTGATGTGATTTCCGTACGATAATGAGGGCATCAGATAACTTTTTCTTTAGCCAAAAAAGCGTTCCTGTCTAGTGGACGTGCCAGATCAAGCTAAACCTCATAGTCCTTTCTTGAGAGTATTTTTTTACAGACAGTAAAATTAGTGGGAGACTGTTACTCAGGAAATTACTGAACTGTTTTTGAATCGTTCCCTTTTTTTCAGCATTGGCACACTAGTTCAGTGGAGTAAGTGGAATCACAGATGTTATGGTTTTTATGGACTTTTTTGTTTGTTTTTTAATGGGAACAAGTTTGATTGTTTTTCTCCCCCCTTTAAACATACCTGTTCTATAGCAACTTCCCTGTTTATTTTATTTTAAGATATAAATAGATACTAAAATTATTTGTATTTTATTTTGAGAAATAATGATTTATAAGAGCTACCTTCTTTACTGTTTAGGAGACTATATCTGGACATGGTATCATGGAAGAGGCTGAACTCACTTTAATCAGTTCCAGTGACAATAGTGTGACAGAATCAGATTTAGAAAATTTGATTCGAGAAGAAAACAAAGGGAGTGAAGTGAAAAACTGTTTTCAGGTAAATTTTACAAAGTTACTTAATTTAATAATACTTCATTTATATAACAAGCATAGCTATCTGAAACACAGTGGAGGAGCAGGAAATAAGCCAAAAAATAAATGTGTTTAACTAAAATAGGTGTCACTGTTAGTCATTTGTCTGATTAAGGAGGTTCAGGATTCCCGTGAATGGAACACTTAGCACTTCAAAAGATCCAGTATAGCTTTTTAGAATATAGGCAAGTGAGAAGGAAGCCAGAGACAACAGCGTAAAGGCTTAGGAATAGTAAGATAAGAGCAACTATGATTTATATATATATATATACATACATATCCACGATCATCACTGATGCGGGGAAGCACCAACACCTGACCACACAAGCTGGGGAATCCCAGGTACAGCCGTCAGGGTTCCACTCGGGAGGGTCCCAGGCAGGATGTCTTCTCCATGGGTGAGATTCCAATTTGGGGTCTGACTCTTACAGTTTAAGTAGTGCTGAGAACAAAGAAGGCATACTGCCAGGTGTTTTTTAGCAAGCATCATATCTTGTGTGAGGCCGAGGAGGGAGGCCAATCCCTCCAAGGCCTCCCCCAAGAACAGTGTTTCCTTGGAATGGCTAGTTCCAGGGGTTGGGCAATTAACCATATTTCTTCTCAAGGTCCTGGCCAGGGTCCCAGGAGAAGCGCAGCCCCTGTTCCCAGGATTTTCTGTTCCAAAACAACTCGGGGTAATAGAAAGGTCCTATTGAATTGGAGCCTTGGTTTGTATAATCTTATTCCTCACAGAGGGGCTAAACTTGCCCCTTCATCATTTAAGAAGGAATGTATGCTTTCATTAAGTTCAACTAGATCATAACTAAAGTTTTAGAAATTTCTGTCATATTAAATTTAAAAATTTAGAAATTTTTTACAGATAAGAAAGACCCTAAGTCAGAATTAATTTGCTCTCATTTTACATAGATTTCTAACACATTTTTCATGTACTTTTCTGGCCTAGAACAGATTGGAAATGAAGCACGGTGTGAGAGAGACATCATGAAAACAATTCTGTACAAACAAGCTGTAAATGGGATAAATGGGAGATAATAAAGAAACACGCAATTAGCATGAAGGGAAATTGAGAAAAGGATTTTTTCTGGTTCTTGAAGGAAGTTGAGATGTTGAACTGAAGAGGGGGAGCATTCTAGGTACAGGGCTTTTCTGATGAATGAGAGAGAAGTTGATATCAGGCCTGTAAGAGAAGGATTTCCAGCTTGTTCAAACCTTTCAGAGCCTAAGTTCCACTAGCATAATATTCAAGAATCCGGCTTACATTTCATACTATGCAACTGGAATCCAATGCAGTTGGAATACTTTAGTTCTGGATTGATCATCACTGTTCTTCTGTCATTCTAGTATTTAAAAATTCTTAATTATGTACAGTGTAAACTTCAAATTGTTTTGTTTGAATAAATTTATATAGGCATTTATTTAGCACCTAGTAGACCAGGTACTGTGCTAAGCAGTGTGTGTGTGTGTGTGTGTGTGTGTGTGTGTGTCTTTTCCTTTTGGAAAGAAACTCTGTCACTTTCTGACTACGTAAATGGAAAGTGATAGACTTTCTTCAAGGAGCTTACTTTCTAATAAATTAGGAGCAGCAAGGCAGTGCAATGGATAGAGCACTGGGCCTAGAATCAAGAAGACCTAAGTTCAGATCTAGCCTCGGACACTTAGTAGCTGTGTCCCTGGCCAAGTCATTTAACTTCTGTTTGCCTCAGTTTCCTCATCCGTAAAGTCGAGATGATAGCACAGCACTTACCTCATGAAGTTGTTGTGTGGATCAAACGAGATTGTAAAGCATTTTCCACAATACCTGGCACACTGTAAGCTCTCCATAAATGTTAGCTAGTATTAGTACAATCTAATTACTAATGCCTTTGTGTGAATCACAGCAAAATGTGGCAAGTTCTCAAAGAGATGAAAGTGCCAGGTCGTCTTATTTGTCTCCTGAGGAACCTGTATGTGGGCCAAGAAACAGTCAGAACTGAACGTGAAACAATTGATAGGTTTAAGATTGGAAAAGGGGTACAACAACATTTTCCCCTTATTTATTTAACTTATGTGCAGAGTTACATCATGCAGAACGATAGACTGGATGAATCAAAAGTCAGAATTAAGTTTGCTTGGAGAAATAACAGCATTCTCAGATATGCAGATGAAAGCACTCTGAAGTGAAGAGGAATTAAGAAGCCTCTTGGTAGGATGAGAGAGGATAATGTAAAAGCTGGCTTAAAGTTTAACATTAGAAAAAACTAAGATCTTGGCAAGTGGTCTAATCACTTCCTGGCAGATAGAGAGAGAAAATGGAAGCAGTGTCAGGTTTTATATTCTTGGGCTCACACGGATGGCAGCTGCAGCCATGAAATTAAAAGGTGCTTGCTCCTTAGAAGGAAGCTATGGCAGATCTGCACAGCATACTAAAAAGCAGAGATATCACCTTGCCACCAAAGGTCTTTGCAGTCAAAGCTATGGTTTTTCCTGTAGCAGTGTATGGCTGTGAGAGTTGGATTGTAAGGAAAGCTGAGTGCCGCAGAATCAACACTTTCAAATTGTAGTGCTGGAGAATATTTTTGAGAGTCCTTTGAACAGGAAGGAGTTCAAATCAGTCAGTACTTAAAGAAATTCATTTGGACTGTTCACTGGAAGGTCAGATACTGAAGCTTAAATATTTTGGCCACATAATGAAAAGACAGGGCTCGTTGGAAAAGACTGATAGTAGAAAAAATTAAACACAAAAGGAAAAGGAGGCAGCAGAGAGTGAGGTGGATAATTTCATGGAAACAACAAACATGAACTTGAATAGACTTCTAGAGATAATGGAGAATATGGTCCATGGGGTTACAAAAAGTCAGACATGACTGAATGACTGAACAGCAATTATTAGTAGGAGAAGATAGCACAACAGCTCATTTGACTCAGTGAAAGTTCAAATTGCCTGGGCATTTTTCTTGTATTGACCCAAAATAGAGCTTTCTGCAACATCTCCCCATTGCTTTGAATTCTTCACTTTGAGGCCAAAAACACAGTAAATTTTTATCTTCTCCTCTTTAACTCTACCAAGTCAGGCTTGTGACTGCCAGAATAATGTTACGAGTAATTTGGTCGTGTTCCTCCTTCAAAAACCTCTTTTGTTCCTCTTGTGGGTAGAGGAACTGAAGGGATTTATTTATATTTATAAAATATAATCTGATATTGCTATATGTATAGCATACTGTTATATCGTTATACAGAACTATTATACAGTTTTCAACTTGGCCAGTGGAGAAATGTCACCCATTCTCACCCAGTTAACTTTATCATTTCCTTCACATTTTTAATAATAATGAAATCACAAGACAAGGAAAAAATATTATCAGCTAGTAGTGGGAGGATTAGTATATGAAGAGAAAAACTAGATTTTGTGATCATATTGCTGTAGTAAAGAAATAAAAGGATCTTTTCTTCATATCATAAAAAACTTAAAAATCATTTTGGTTTCAGAAAACCATCTTTGTAAGACAAGATGGGGAAATTATGATTAGCAACTTATCTGAAAAGGGGGAGTTTTAGTTTACTACAAGTTGATTATGAATCAGTTATTGTCGAGGATCCATTGAAATAACAAATGTAAAGTGCTTTGGAAGCCCTAAAGTACTACATAAATGTTACCTATTATTATGACTAATATCATCACCACCAGTATTTGGGATTGTCCTTGGTTGCTTGTGCTATTAGCAGAAGTTGTCCTTACCTGTTCTGTGACAGTAAAAAGGGATGTTTTACCCTTTCTGTAGGTCTGAAAAACATTACTCATTCTTGTTACTAGGTGAAACAAGATTCAGAGTTGAAAGATTACTCACTTGGGAAACCAGATTTAACTGTTACAGAACCTCCTGAGGAGAGACCATCTTCCTCCTTCCAGTGTCCAGGTAATCGTAGGATCTTAGATCTAGAAGTAGAAGGAACCTTATAAGTTTTTTGATTCTGCCCCTTTTGTTTTACAAATGAGACAAATTCAGTTATTTGCCCACAGTTACATAGCTAGTGAGTGGCAAAAAACAGCATTTGAATCCATGTCAAGTCCACCATTTTATTCATTATACCATTTAATCTCATGTATTGCAAAATCTTTTGATGACAATCACGAGGCCATATGGCCACTAGAATAATCATATTAAGTTCTTTATTTCTGAATAAAATAGAAATGGGGAAGGAGCATCTGTCTAGAACAGCGGTAGGGAACCTGCAGCTGCCTCAAGGCCACATGTGGCCTTCTAGGTCCTCAGGTGCAGCCTTTTGACCAAGTCCAAGTTTTACAGAACAAATTGTTTTATTAATTATTAGCAGGTTTAGAAGATAGCATTTAAATATAGGATTTGGATTTCTAAACCAGAGCTTAAAATACAGAAATGAAAGGCACTTGATCAAGGACTGCCTTTAACAAAGGCTGATGAGAATGTATTTGCATAATCTTGAAAATATAAATGAAAAGGTGACTATCCTGTTCCCATTCCTTTTCAGTTTCTCAAGCCTTTTCATGTACAAAGCAGCCCTTGCCGTCAGTGGGCAGTGCTACTGATGAGGACAGTGTATTTACCCCTGGAGTGTCTAAGCTTTGGGGAGGTATCCCTCCGTAATTTTGAGCAGTTCTTTCAGGCTGAATCCAAAGTGATCGGGAGTTATCCTGTCTGCAGAGTCTTGGGAAGCTTTCTGTCGTATGTGAGATAAATAGCATGTTTCTCTATTCAAGGAGAATTTTAAATGTCTATACTGAAATTCTTCCTCTGTTTTCTCCTGCAACTAGCCCGATTGCCCTCCTTTGTGTTCCTTCATACACACAGTGCTCCACCTTACATTTTGTTGTGTGAATAGTTAGACGCTCGTCTCCTCCAGCCGAGCACGCTTCAAGCGTGAAGGGGGTGATCGCGTTCTTTGTGCTCACACCCTCAGCACCTAGAAGAGCAGGTGTTTAATAAACATTTATTGCTTGATTGACAGACACATTTAGAGAATTTAGTTCGGCACCAGGAAGCTTACAAGAAGCTTTTGTAAAGAAGAAGAATTCATTCGTTGAACAGTCATCACAAAGACAGAAAGAAATTAAAAATAAAGCTCAAACTTCTGAAAAATCTCAGCCTGAATCAGCTCTAGAAATTGAAAGTAAAAGGCATCCAGTGGAGAGAAAGCCTTCTGGTATGTTCCCTGTATTGTCACAGGCAGGATGGGATCTTTGTATGTTGGGACCATTCTTAAGTAAGATAGAAAAACACATTTGGTTTCTGATTATATATAAAAGGCTACCTGCCTCTCCCTTTGGAGATGTGAGAGACTCTGGATGGGGAACACTATCTATACTGTCAGAATTGTTCTGTGTTGGGTGGTGTAGCTAAATATTATTTCCTTTTTTTTATTCTTTGTCAAAAGTAATTTTGCGTACCGGCCCTAGAGTCAGGAGGACCTGGGTTCAAATTGGGCCTCAGACACTTAACACTTACTAGCTGTGTGACCTTGGGCAAGTCACTTAACCCCAACTACCCTGCCTTCCCCCCTCCAAAAAGCAAAAAATAAAATAAAAATAATTTTGCTCAAGGAGGAGGAAGAGATACATTTGGAAATGTAGATGATGTAAAAACAAAAGATGATAATTAAAATGTTTTATTTGTTGAAAAAAATAAAATGAAGTAACTCCCTAGGTTAAAGATAGATGTTGGTGGCTAAATATCTTAAGTAGTGTTTTCATTTTAAGTAAACAGAGAATCTATTCAGCTGAAATCAATCTCTCTCTGAAACCTCTGTGCATAGTTCCTATTTTTCCCTCTGGGGCCAATCAGAACAAGTGTAATCCCTTTTCTGAATGATAATCTGTAGATGATTATGACCTAATTTTGTGCTGTGCTTCTTGCCCTTTGCCTTTCTCCCCACCCCCGCAAGCCCCAAACCTTCTTTTCTCCAGCTAAACATTTCTAGTTTCTTCAGCCAGTCTAAAGATAGGATGGTCACCAGTCCTCTCGATGATCTGGTTGCCTTCCCTGGCTGCACTCCTTCCAAAAGCGTGACACACGCACACACACACACAACTCAGTATAACACTCCAGATGCGTTCTAATCAGAGTAGCATGCAGCAGGACTAGCATGTCCTTAGTATTGTGCTTCTGTTAATGCTGTGTAAGATTGCGTTAGTTCTTTTAGATGTTGTGTCATTACCGTTAGCTCCTCTGTTTATCTATTATCTGTTAGCTGATCTATTTAAATCCTCCAGGAGTTTTTTAAATGAATTGTTCTTTAACCAAACCTCTCCATCCTTTATTTGTGCAATTGAACCTCAAGTATGACATTTTACATAATATATTCCTTTTTTGGGGAGGGAGGGGGAAGGTAGGGCAATTGGGGTTAAGTGACTTGCCTAAGGTCACACGGCTAGTTTTTGTATTAAGTGTCTTGAGGCCGGATTTGAATTCAGGTCCTCCTGATTCCAGGGCTGGTGCTCTATTCACTGTGCCACTTAGCCACTCCTACATAATATATTCCTAATAAATTTTGTCTACTCTAGATTCAGTCCCTCGTTCTAACCTACACTTCTTTTGGGATAACCAGACTGTTATACTCAGTCTTGTATTGTCTACCTCTCTTTTGTGTAGTTTTTCTTTAAAAGTCTTTCTTTACCTACAGCATTTTATTTTTATTTTATTTTTCCCCATACAGAGCCAATAATAAATCAGTTGAAGAAAGTGAACGAAGTCAAAGTGTGTTTCCCTGAAGACAGGAAGACTGCAAAAGCACTTAGGCATCAGCGGGCTTTAAGGTATCCTTTATAGTAGAGAGGAAAAGAATAAAGTATAGCCTATTTTCTAAAGTGTATTCCATGATAATGAGCTGGGATTTCTCTTGTTTCATTTACTTCATTTGAAGTTTTAGTCTATTTGAGGTTGAGCTCAATTAAGTTGAAAGTCTTTTATCAAATTAAACTTAGCCAATGGATTCTAACAAGTCTCTTCCTATTGAAAAAAAAAGCTATATCAAAGCACCTTTTAGTCAAAAACAAAAACGTAGGTCTTCCTATCCAAGGAAATGACACAGTTTTCTAAAGAAGGGCTTATTCAACAAGAATGAATGTTTCTAAATTGTGTGTAACTAGTAACTCACTGTGGACACATTAAATCCCTTATAAGTGTGAATTGACATTTATGAATGGTGTTCATCTTTATATCTTAACAAATTTCTTACACATATCATTAAAAGCCCTGATTGAGAGGCCATGTGGCCTGGGGAAGACCTGGGCTTTCCTCTGACACATGCTTTATGATCGACTTAACCTTTCAGTGTCTCAGACACATTTCTAAGATTCTAAGTTGCAGAGAAGGTGCCAGTCTAAACTAGTAGACTAGTTACGCTCACCAGGAGTCCCTACAACAATAAAATCTCAAATTCTGCCCAAAAAAAACATTACTACTGGAAATAGGGATTCCAAATTGATATTTAAGTCATTTGGATCAACATTGAAACATGGCCCTCCACCCTACTACTTAGTTTTACTGATGTAACTTCTTTGGACTACATTGATGACAGAGTCAGATAAATGCCCCTCCAGAGATAGGGATTATCACATGTCGAGTCACATTTGCTCCTAGTTAGAGTACAGTACAAGTCCCAGAGACATAAATTGGACGTATCTATGTAGTTTGAAATCATCTGGCTTTAAGAGCACTGTGATTGGGATAGAATGTAGTTAAGGGTGGGAGACATAGAAGACGCTCCCCTTTGCCATTATTTCATTTTCAGCTGAAGAGAAGCTCTATTCTTGCCTGAAGGAGGCAGCAAAACCCACATCCAGCTAACCTGGGGCTATAGTTGCCCTCAAAAGGCAGTAGCCTAGTGTGCTCCCACCTCATTATACAAGACTTTCCTGCCCCTCCTTTTCTGTTTTCAAGTGTGAATTCTGATTCAGTGGTTACCAGTCCCATTAGGTAAGAAAGGTTTGCCAGTGCTTCCTGCCAGTATCTTCTTGAAGTGGCTTCTTAAAGTAAAATTTTTTGCAGAGCTCCCTGCTCTGTAAATTGGTCATTGATGTACATTACTTGAAGTTTTCTCTCTAATCCCTATCTCTGGAGGGACATTTATCTGACTCTGTCTTTCTCTCTTTGGCCAACATTTGTGTTTATAACAGCAAATTAGAGTGTTTCATAGTTTTCAGGAAGTCTTTGCATGCATATTCTCTTACTGGAGCCTAGAAAAAACTATACAAGGGATAGACATTGCATCACTCAGAGTCACATACCTAGCTGTTTTAACTAGAACTCTGAAACCTGAACCTTATTATACAAAAGCATTCAATCTTTCCCCAACCACCACTAAAAGACATATACCTTGAACACACTCTCCCATCATATCTTTAAATGTACAGAAATTTTACAGTGCCATTTGATGACACTAAAGAGAATCAATAGCACCCTGTTGTGGTATGAATCCTACTGCTATGTATCATAAGGAGGCTACCTCTTCCTTTATTCTCTATACCCCCCCTTTTTTTTTTCACTTTTTAGAGGGGGAAGGCAGGGCAATTGGGGTTAAGTGACTTGGCAAGGTCACACAGCTAGTAAGTGTTAAGTGTCTGAGGTCAGATTTGAACTCAGATCCTCCTGACTTCAGGGCTGGTGCTCTATTCACTGCACCACCTGGCTACCCCTCTCTACACCCCTTCTCTTCTAATTCATAGCCCACAGGACTGGGAAAGGGCAGTTATGTGATCCTCACAAAGAGAATCTTAGTTTGATTATTGTTGTTTTCTGATTAACCTCATTCTCCAATCTTTTGTTTGTCCAAATAAAAAATCATGTAAAAACTGAAGGGACACTCCTTCCACTGTTGAATTTGTTGTAATTACTGAACAATAAAGCAAATTTTCTTAATATGTATTATGTAGCAGAAATGTACCCCCTTTCCACTCTTAGGCCACATCTTCAGGTAATATGGGACAAACTAAGATGATATCTGAACACCCTTGTTACAATTGAGAGATTGAGAACAGGTCATGTCTAAAAGTTTACATAAGTAGTATTAATGTCAAAATCGATGCTAAAACTTCCAAAGATTTTGAGTAACAGATGGATAGTTTTTTTTAAATATATTGATAAGGCACAGGTACCTCATAGGTCTTAGAAAAAGGTTTTATATCAACTATGATATATTGTGTTCAGTCTTTGGATATAATCAGAAATTTTCAGCTGTACAACTTCTTATGAGAATGTTGAGGTACTCTTAGGTCAAATTTCTTTTGAGTTTATATTAGTTACCTTTGCTACTCTTAAAGTAACTAATTAATCTATTTGCATATATGACGATAAGGGGTACTATCTAAATCTCTTTTTTTTTCCAGGTTATATAATCAGTTAGCTGAAGTGAGACTACAAAAGGAAGAAAAATCAAGACAAGAAGCCTATGCTAGAAATAGAGAAAGGGCAAAAGAGTTTCACAGGGTATGTTCTTGAAAATTTCTCCTTCAATCCTATTCTGCAGTCAAAATATCTCAATAAGAATACTCTGGTAAATATCCTTTTACATAGCATTCTCTATGGCAGAGCTAATTCTGTTCTTTTAACATCCCATTGAAACAAATTCATCTTTTCTCCTTTACGTCCTGACACCTTAAAATCAGTTTACTAAGGAAAATTTATCTGATGATATATGTGGTTCTTCTAATTTGCAAAGTATAAGAAACAGGAAGAAACATTCCTACTATCTTCCTCTTAGATATAGGTAAATCAGTATTTTTCACTTCTTTGTTAGTTCTTCTCTAATGTAAATTTTAATCTCAAGGTTGGAAAGTGCCTCAGAGGTCATCTAAACCAACCCTTAGCTTAAGCATGATGAATTACCTCTTCAGTATCCCCGATAAATTGTCATCTAGCCTCTGCCTGCATACCAAGTGATAAGAAATTGTTAAGAGAGATCATTCCTCCTTTGAGAATCTAATCATTAGAAAACTTTTCCCTTTTAAAGTGAAACTTCTTCCATTTTAGTTTCCATTCATAATTTTCTCTCTAGAAAATCAAATCAAGTTCAGATCCTCTTCCACATAGCACTTCTTCCAAATATATGATGAACAGATATCATGTCTGTGTTATGCCCCTTCACTCCTTGTACCTTCTCTCTTCCAATTTAACATCCCCAATTCCTATATCTACTGCTTTAGGGCATAGCATGGTTTTGATTCTCTTTACCATCTTGGTAACTCTACTCTGGATATGCACCAGTTTGTCAGACTCCTTACAGAATTCTCTGCATAGTCTGACCAGAACCACATACTGTAACATTATCTAGTCCCGTGTTCTAAATGCTACATACACCTTTATTAGTATAGCCCAAGTTCACAAAGTCTATTGTCCAGCTGTATCTCATCCTCAAGAAGTAACTAGAGCTATTTAACATGACCATGTGTTCATGACTTCTTAACAATTACAAAAATAGTTGATTTATAATAGCAAACAAGCAGTGTGTTTTGTATAAAGTGTTAGGAAGCATGAGTAGTTATAAATATTCATTTGATTATTTACTGTAGTTTATAATTTTGCTATATTTATGCAATAATGCTTACGGCGAAATAGAAGATTCTTCCCAAAGAGTAAGAAACTGGATCTTCTAAGTAAGCAGTAGCTGTTTATCCTTCAGCAGTCAGTCAGGCACTGTATCCAGTGTGGGGGGTTACAGAAAGAGCCAGAAGACAGTCCCTGTCCTCAAGAAAGCCAAGTAAGTAGTGCAGTATATAGAATGGTGGATCTGGAATCAGGAAGGCTCGTTTTCCTGAGTTCAAATCTGCCCTCGGACACTTACTAGCTATGTGACCCTGGACAAGTCACTTAACCCTGTTTCTCTCAGTTGGTAGCTAGGTGGCACAGTGGAGAGTGCTGGGCCTGGAGTCAGGAAGACCCAAGTTCAAATTTGGCCTCAGACACTTAGTAGTTGTGTGACTCTGGGCAAGTCACTTAACTCTGTTTGCCCCAGTTTCTTCACCTGTAAAATGATCAGAAGGAAATGGCAAACCACTCCAGTATCTTTGCCAAGAAAACCCCAAATGGAGTCATGAAGAGTCAGGCACAACTGAAGGGAAAAAAAGACTCACGTCCTCAAGAAGCTCACCGTCTAATGAGGGGAAACGGCAAGCAAACAAATATGCATAAACTGGCTATGTGTAGGGTAAATAGAAATGATTAAGAGCAGGAGGGAAGGCACTAGAATTAAGAGGCTCGGAGAAGGCTTCTAGTAAAAACCGGATTTGAGTTGGTACTCACAGACAGCAGTTGGAGATGATGAAGGAAAGCATCCCAGGCCTGTGGGACAGCCACAGCAGAGAAGTGCACTGTCTTGTTCATCATCTAGGGAATAGTAAAGAGTCAAGGATGACACCTGGGTTATAAGCCTGAGGATTGGGAGGATAGTGTTGCCCGAAACAGTAATAGGGAACTTGGTGGGGAGAATGCTTTAGGGGAAAAAGGTGAGTTTGATTTTGGACATTTTGAGTTTAAGATGCTTACTGGACATGGATAAAACCCTTGACTAGAATATGACTAGAATGACACAGCTTATTCCAAAGGAGCAAAATAGGGAAAAGCAGAATGTATCAAGACAGGGAAATTTAAAGACCAGAGTGGGGAAGGTACTAAAGATCAATGGAGGCAAAAACAAAGTTATATTGTCATAGAAGGATACTAAATCCCAATTTGGGCAAAAAGGAAATAGATGCATTTAAGAAACATTAAGGGCCTGACATGAAGGCATAATGTTGTGGAGGTAAGCGACTTCAATTATTGTGACACTTAACCAGAAATAATAAGACAAAAACAGCATAACTTCTTGGCTTGTTTTTATCATCACTTCAACTCCCAAAAAGTGGAGCCACCAATGTTGGAAATATTTATTCTGGATCTGATTGTGACCAACAAGGAAGAATTTTGCTGAGATGGAATGATGGTTACATTGCAGGGAAATGACTGTTTCATGTTAGAATCTGTGGTAGTTATGAAGAGGAAATTTAGTCGTATGCTAACACAGACCCTCAATTTGGGGAAAGTGCATTTCATAATGCTCAGAGGTTAGATGAAAACCTGTCAGCTAAAATTCTGTAGGGCAAGCCAATCTGGGATGTATGGAAAGATCTCAAGAATGACATTCTGCAAACCTCAGATACTTAAATAAATCATTGATGTGGATGTTCCTTCCAGTGATACTGATTGCATTTGTCATACACCTTCACATCGTATGAGATGATTGTCCATATTTTCCCCATATTTTTTTTCCCAGAGTTTCACTACTAGACACTTTCTTTTTTTCCTTCTGACATCACAAGAGATGAAATGAACCACACAGGCTATTCATCAGTCATTCCTTGCTTTCCCCTCAGTATCAGCCCATCTGATTCATAGTATTTTTCTTTTATCACATACAACTCTAGTTGTTTGTAATTTCTTGTTCATAATATGTTGTAGCCTGCTCACACTCTTCTTACACTTCTTCATTGACTTTTCTTGGGAATCATTGTAAGAAGCTAATATGGACACAAAGGACACATAAAATTAGTTTTTTGAAAAGCATGTAAGAACCAGGCTCTTGGGAGGGAATTGTTCCTCACCTTAAAGGAGAAAGAAATTTTTCCTCTTACTGCATTGGCAACATGTCTCACGGTAGAGCTACTTGCCACATATAGCAAGGAGCAGGACAAATGAGAGTTGAGACAGGAAGCTGCCTTGATACTCCTTGGAAGCAGAGAAGAGAACCAACTATGGATTAAGAGGGAATTAACCCTAGCATTTGGAAGGTAGGCCATGAAGAGAGGAGCTGGCTCAGGAATTCCAGCTAAACAACTTGCCCAGCAGAAGGAGGAGCATCGTGAGGAAGAAAGGAATCATTAATTAAGTGCTTACTATTTGAAAGACTATCCCTGCTCTCAAAGACCATATGTTCTAATGATACTTATATTCCATTGTAAACAATACACAAAGTAAGGTAAAGAGAAGAAAATACCTGTTGTAAAATATAGTAGTCTTAAGGAAATCAGGAGTAGAATGAAGGCAGGCTCTTCACCAAAATGAAGGCTGCAAGAGGAATTCAGTAATAGGAGAAGGAAGGTGGTCTTGCATTGAAGCCAGGGTAGGCTGTTCCAGGGAGAGAAGTCCCTAAAGTATTAGGGAAGTTGAAGGATGAACCAGCAGCAGAGGGGATGGGGTTTTGAAGTTTGGAAGAAGTTTGAAATCAAAAGTTAAGGGAAGAGCTGGGAGAAAAAAAAGACCATGCAGACCCATACAATAGGAAATATCTAACTTAAACCCAGAACGATGAAGAAACATTAGAAATATTCCCATTAAAGTAGATCACACACACAAAGAGGATATTCATTTTTATTTGACAGTATTGGAAATGCTAGCAAGTGTCTTTCCCCCCCCCTCTTTTGGAGTCTGATCTGTGATTTCATCAGCTTCAGGAAAGAAATTTTCACTCATAGTACATATTGACCACTCTTCTACAACTTAAAAGTTTTAAAGTTGCCCGAGATTCTGAGAGGATAAGCTGCTTACTCAAGCCAGTACACAAGGATAGTAGGAGTCAGGGTGAGACTGGAACCTGATTTAGTCATGTCTCTTAAGGCCACCTCCATAGCAGTTAGTAAAAAGGTAAGCGAAAAAATGAAGAGTTAATATTGAAAATGAACAAGTCATTATTATGTCCAGAGGATATGATTGTGCATCTGGAAAATCTAAAAAGCACTAAAACATTGATGGAGATAATAAATTAATTTGTCCTGATCACATAGGATATGAAATTAACACCAAAATAATTCATGTTCTTTAGCATTAAAAACAAGATCAAGAAAAAAATAGAAGCACCTCTCCGTGCAGTCCCAGTTAAGACCTTCAGAAACCTACTTAGCAATGACTAGGACCAGTAAGCAGTAAGGAGAGCTGTAAACAATAGTCATGCAGGAGGTGGATTGATATGGAATAAGTAGAATGTTTCCCTAAATTAACTTGGACATTTCTTACAATACTAACCAAAATATCAGGTTTTTTGTCAGACTTCATCAAACAATCAGTAGGTGTTTATTAAGTACCTCCTATGTGCCAAGCATCATGCTAGTGACTATTACAAATAAAAAGAATCAAACAGTCCTTATTTTCAAGGAGCTTACATTCTCATGGGAGGGACAAGAAAGTTCACATATGTGTATGCAAAAATACATACAGGGTAGTTTGGAAGGAGGGTATTAGCAGTTGGGAATCAGAAAGCTCTTCATTTAGAAGTTGATGTTTTAGGTGTGTCTTGAAGAGAGAAAACTCTAAGGTAGAAGTCATAAAGGAATGCAGTGTAAGCATGGGGGTACTTAATGCTAAACCATAGAGACAGAGAGAGAGTATCATATGTGTGAATCAGAGAGAAGGCGGTAGGGTTGGATCCCAGAGTTCAGCAGGAAGGAAGAAAACAAGCTTTTATTGGGAGTACTATATGCCAGGAACTGACCTAGGCACTTTGCAGCTATCTCATTTGATGCTCACAACAGCCCTGGGATATAGGTGCTATTCTTATTATTCCCATTTTACAATTCAGGAAACTGAGGCAAACAGATTAAGTGTCTTATCTAGGGTTACACAACTGGTAAGTTCCTGAGACCAATTTTAAACTCAGAAAATTCTTGATTCTAGGCCCATGGCTGTATCCATTGTGCCACCTAGCAGCCTAGGGAGTAGAGGAAATAATTGTCAGTGAGGCTAGAAAAAATAGGTGGGGGCCACCTTGTGAAGGATATTAAAAGCTAAACAAGTTAATATATGATTCCAGAAGCAATAAAAACTGTTGAGGTTTATGGAATAAGGAGTGATGGCAAGATTTTTGCTTAAGAAAAATTACTTTGGCTGCAGGTGGCCTGGAATGGGGAAAGACTTGGTGTTTAGGGCCTGAACTATAGTCATAACTCTGTGAAGCAAGAAGGGATCTGATGGGAAAGATGTTTTGGGTATAGAAATGGCAAGATTGGGCAAGTAGTGGAATGATGTGGGGTTAGGGAAAGTGAGTTGAGGATAACAGCAAGGTTATTAACCTGGAACATTGGGAAAATGGTACTGCCTTGAACAGAAGTTGAAAAATTTTTAAGCAGGATGGATTTAGAGGGAAGGAGATAAAATGAGATCTCTTGTGTAAGTTGAATTTGAGATGTCTCTGGATCATACAGTTTGATATATCTAATAAGTAGTGATGCAGGATTAAAACACAAGCTGTAGCTAAATATATACACCTGTGAATCATCTACATAGGGAAGATAAATCTTTGGGAACCAGTGAATTCAACAAGAGATTTTATAGAAGAAAGAAAGGTCTAGGACTGAGGCTTGGGGAGTACTACCGTTAGGAAACTTATTATGGATGACTGAGAAGCAGTTTTCAGACAAACGGTAGGAGAACCAAGAAGAGAAACGTGACATGAAAACTCAGAAATTAGAATATTGAGAGAAAAGGGTGAACAACAGTGTCAGCTGCCATACATCAGTCAAGAAGAATGAGCACTGAAAAAAGACAATCTAATTTAGCAATTAAAAGATTGTTGAGTGATGAGGTCAGGAGACACAATAAAAATGAAGTTGGGGAGTAAAGTAAAAGGTGTATTCCTCAGCTGAGAGGTGGTGGGAATGGGTAAAACAGAGTGGGAGTTTTGAGAGATGCTTTGGAATAGGGGCATGGGGAACAGGGAATCACTTGAGGGAGTATTGCCTTGCTGTGGATTTATAATCTACTCAGCTTCGTTGTGTGACTTCCTCTAGCTCCATTCAACAACCAGTGAATAGGATTGGAAGAGGCATCTAATGGGATTTATACAGGGCAGGTTTGGTAAGAGATGAGCAGGAGAAGGGGACACAGGATTTGAGAGCAGAGGATAATGTGAAGTTGAAATAGCTACCTATAAGGCTGAGATTGAAAGGTATTCAGATCTGGATTAATGACCTCAGAAAGTAATGAAGATGGAAGGTGATAAAATTGTGGTTATTTAGAGGAATATCAGAGATTTTGTTTAATGAAATAAAATACATTGTTAATGATGGAGAATCTAAGATGTGAATCATCCCTGTGGGACTTTTATGGAATGAGGGAAGTAGGTCATCAAATGTAAATAGATTAAAAAATAGGGGATTTGAGGGAATCATCATTGTGGATGTTGAAGTCACTTAATATGAAAGCAAAAGTTGCAAGGGAGAACAAGACAGTCAAGGAATAATAAAAGGATTGCCTTACTTTAGTCAGAACTCAGTTAAGTTGGGTAATTTGAATTAATAATGTACCTCATCAGCCCAGTTATATGACTTACTTATCTTGGTTCATCAACACATCAGTAAGAATCAGAAGCAAATTGTGGAAGCAGTTTGGCAGATAATGTTTGACAAGAATTGACAGGTGATAAGAGAAAGGTAAAAATCATAATGAAATTTATGTGGAAAAACTTGAAAAGTAAGCAAAACATACCAGAAAAAGCTGATAAAGATACTCTAAACCCTTTTACAGAATAATTATCATCAAAACTATTGGATATTAGGCAAAAAAGAGAAATAGATTAAGGGAAGAAAATATATCCCCAAGGTAGCAAGTGAAATTAAAGAAAAGAGCTTATTTCTTGATAAACCTATGGAAAATAAAAACTGGCAAATGAATATATTATTTAACAAATGTACTTAGGATAATTGTTTGGCAGTTTGATGGATTATGAATTTAGTCCCCACATATAACTGAGCAAATTCCAGCTGAATAATAAATTTAAATGTAGAGATTATGAACTACTTTAAAAACAAAAGAAAGTGGAATGATATATTTATCTCATTTGTGTCAAGGAGAAATTTTGTTCTAGTCAGCAAATGGATTTATTAGGAAAAGACAAATGTGCTTGACTACATTAAAATGAAGTTTCTTTATAGTAGAAACATAAAAGAAATAGAGTAAGAGATTGGTGGAAGTATTTGTGGCGTTATGACGGCTAAAAACTAGACATTTAAAATATCTAAGAAATTGTTAGCTTCTAAAGATCAGTGTGGAGAAAGGTTTAAAAAAAATTAATGGTTGTCAAAAGGACATTATTAATGACAGCTCTGTTTAAAATGGCCAGTTTTACAAATAATCAGGGAAATACACAGTAAAATAATTGTTAGGTTCCACTTCACTTTCATTAAATGGGCAAGAATCATTGAAAACAGTGAAGCCTGGTGGCGAAGTTGAAAAAGCAGGTACATATCGATTCCATCTTGCAGTGAAAATTACTTCTTAAGTTATTAGGAAATTCCTAAGAAGAATCACCTGACAAATGAAGAGCTTGAGGAAGCCTTTTCTGACTACCACTTTTATAGCCATTACAATACATTGAGCCCCATAAGAGATAGCACTGGAGCAAGTAAGAGTTTGATGGTCTCTGGCATCTGTCATGCTGAGAAAAAGTAATCAGAAATGGACAGATAAAATCCTAAGAAACCAAGAGGTAAACCATCTTACCAGTGGAAACCTGAGAGAAGCACAAGAAAAAAGCACCCATTGAATTTGGAATCTTTTCCCAAATGCTCAAAAAAGTGAAAGATTGCATCCATTCAAGAAAAAGAACTTAAAAAACCTGACCTGATGATATGATGAGGTCCCTTAGGAAAGAAAAATGCCAATCTTCATTATGCCTGAAAGGAAGAAGATTTCAGTAGACCAGAGAGACTCTGTTACAGCAGCATTTTTCCAATTCTTTGAAAAAGTTTTCCATTTCTAATGTGTAAGAGGAAAAAAATTGGAGGAAAGCATCCCAGCCCTTGGTGATATAGAATACA
The DNA here is from genome assembly GCA_028627135.1 of Pseudochirops cupreus. Taxonomy (NCBI): domain Eukaryota; kingdom Metazoa; phylum Chordata; class Mammalia; order Diprotodontia; family Pseudocheiridae; genus Pseudochirops; species Pseudochirops cupreus. The sequence continues at coordinate 185,169,889 of CM053582.1, read as the reverse complement.
GTATTCCTTATGGTGGCAAGCATTCTTTTTTTTCCCCTATTTTTTACATTTTGGAGGGTAATTGAGGTTAAGTGACTCACCCAAGGTCACATGGCTAGTTTTTTTGTTAAGTGTCTGAGGCCGGATTTGAACTCGGGTCCTCCTGACTCCGGGGCCAGTGCTCTATTCACTGCGCCGCCTAGCCGCCCCGGCAAGTATTCTTATGGGAAAAAAAGGTAGCTAAACTGAATGAAAAATAGGAAGAACGTATGCTACATATTGCCCTAAGGATAAATCTGAAAAAGGGAAAGATCCCATGTACAAAAATATTTATGGCAATAGTTTCACTTGTGGAAGAATTGTGAAACAAATTGTTATTCTGTATAAATGAAATGGAACTTTATTATAACTTTATTGACATAAAGAATTCAGCAACATGAGAAAAGATGTCGCCTGAACCAAGAGTACAGTTTATATCAGGACCTCAGTAGTATAAAGGGAAATAGCAGGGAAAGACTCCTAAAGCTTTTAAATGCAGAGACTTTGAGGAAGCTTAGACGGGATTGAGAGAAGGTGAGCGGCAGGAGCCATGGCGGAAGGCTGCGGGGCTCAAATCCCTCATTTGGTGCTTCTGTGCCCTCGGAAGGCGGCCTCTACCAGAATGCCACGAGGACCCGTGCTTGGCCCACCGCTGACTTGGATGAAGGCGGGTGTGCATCAGATGCGCATGACACCGAACTGGCGGGACTGGTGTCTGCCACGTTGCATGGCAGAAGCAGGATCTAAAACCATCTGTGCAGTCTAGAACACTAGAACAGATTTAATGAGGCAGAATTTCTAGGAGAAAATGTAAAGTCATTCCCAGATTTAAAAGTGAACTTAATGGTTGCAAGATGAAATGGCAGTTCATCTAAAAACAGCAGGGGTTGGGTGTGCTGTGAGTTGAATATGTGCCATAGTATGATAAATAGCCAAAAATTCTAATGAAACATTAGGTGCGTTTGAAGCCTGATGCCCAAGAACAGCGCTGTTCTGCTTTGCCCTGATCAGAGCTCACCTGAAGGGTTGCTCAGATATGTAGATGAAGGAACTGAATTATGTAGACGATAATGTGATTATTTGCATAGAGGTAAAAAAATTTGTTTTTGACCAGTTTTGTTTTACCTGCAGAAAACACTGGAGAAACTACGAGCAAAAACCTTCCGCTAGGACAAAAGGACTTTGGATGTTATCTCAGGATTTTATCCTGTACTACAGAATGAGTACTTGATTCTTTTAATTGACTTATAATGTACCTCAGAGTAACATGACTTGTAAATATTCCTTAAAAATGTAATTCAATAAATTTTTATCACAAGTACATTTTTGTAATGTTTTCATTCAATCTTGGAGAGTAGTAGGATTTGAAAACTGCTCTGTACTCGTTCCCATCCTCTTCTCATTTCTATACTAAGTCCCTTCTTCTTTTGGTAATTTTAGATTCTGGTGTTGGGCAAAAGAGTAAGAAGGAGACCAAAAATGGAATAGCAAAGGAACAGATTGGAGGGGGCAGAATGAGAATGAGGGATAGAGAGTGGTCCACGTAGGCTTGAATGTAGACTGCAAAAAAAAAAAAGACATAAGGTTAGAAAGGTATATTAAACCTTTGATTGCCAAGATGAATTTATATTTAATAAGAAATAGGGAAACCACTAAAGGCTTTTGAATTGAGGAATAATGTGCCTGGAACAGTGCATTAGAAGAATATACTTGCAAATTGGAGAGGTAAGAGTTCAAAGGCATAAAGATGAGTATGTCATTTGTTTATTCAAGAAGAGATGAAAGGGTAAACTATCATCCTTATTGAGAGCAAAAAGGAGAAAATATATAGGTAAGATTTTGGAAATCAAATAGACAGGACCTGACAACAGATTAGATGTAATATTTAGTGGGAAAGGAGCAGTTAAAGATGACTCTAAAGTTAAATTCCTGAGTGACCAGGAGGTGTTAGTGTCCTCAATGGAAATAGAGAAGTCTGGGAAGGAACAGATTTGGGGGATAAGACAGTATTTGGTTAGTGATAAAAGTAGCAGAGCACAAAGAGAAAATAAGACAAAGGATTGTAGTTAAGTTTATTGGAATTTAATGAAAATAAACATTTAAGAGTCATCTGTGTAGAAGTGACACATAGAGCTGTTTGAATAGATAAGATCTCCAGAAAGCATTGAAAGTGAAGAATATAACATTACGGAACATTTAGTTTTAAGCACCGGATGAAGAGAGGCAGCAAAGGAAATATATGCAAAGCTGGAAAACAATTAAGGAATAATGGAATGGAACTTAAGAATGAAGGATATATACCAAAGAGGACATAGTCCAATTAAAGGGTTGTCCTTTAAGTTGACCTATGTTTTAGGTAGAATTTTCAGTTTGAAGTGAACATTTCTAAAAGGTTGGCTGCCCTAGGTGAAGAATTTGGGGGACTTTGGCAACTCATGAAGACCAGCTCCTAATGCATAAAGGATTACAAACTTCATTGACATGAGAGTACCCTCCCTGATAAGATAGTAAATAAGTACTAAAGTAACTCTTTTAGAAACCTAAAGAATTTGGCCTGCGTGATCGAACATTTGGTCTGACACTTCTGTCACTTCTGTTATCAGCATTCAGTAAGAGATGGAGACGATGTGCTCTCACACTCCCAAGAGTCCTATTAACACTTTTATTGATATTAGCCCATCTTAACTTCTCTGTTCTATTGTATTTTGAAACTTTTCCCTGCCATTAATAATATTGTCACTCCATTCTTTTCCTTCATTATTCTTTCCTTCTTTTCCTCAACCATTTATTTAACAGCCAAGATAGCTTACACCTTGATATGAGCATGTGGACCTCTTGACAGTGATAGGACCATTGGCAACTGCCCTTTTTCCTTGGTTAATAAAGTATTCCTGTCTAGTAGATGTGCCAAATCAAGGTAAACCGTACAGCCATATCTCAATAACTCATTTCTTTTTAGTATAGCTTAAAGGAAATGTGAGATACAAAAATTTAGAGCCATCTCTACTTCAAATGTTTACATGGATTATTTGTGCCTGATCTGTGGTAGAGCTATCTGACCTCATACTGATCTAATCAGCCACAGTTGGACACTGTCTCTTGACCCCAGCATAGTGATGTCATTTTGATCTTCAAGAACAAAGGACAACCAACCAATCTGATAATGACTATGGCTAAATTACTATGTTTAAAAACAAAAGGTAACAACTTCTTTTTAAAAATAATTTGTAAAAATAATAAAAGAACATAAAAAGAATCCATCATGACAGTGTAGGATTTATAACTGGATTGCAAATATGCATTAATACCAGGGAGAAGTCAGTATAAATTATGTCAGGAAGATACAAATAGACTGTGATTTAATCATACAAAAAATTCTTTGATAAAACACAACATTACTGTATGTTAAAACATCATATAGGAGCAGAAGGATCTTTCCTTGATGTAAAAAAAGAATATATATTCAAAAGCATGAGCAATAGAGAAACACTTGTCACATCACTATAAAGAAGGCATGTTGTCTTCCGCCATTACGATTTAATTTTAGAAATCTTAACATTAACAAAAAAGTATGAAAAAAATTAATGTGAGAACATTGTTCAGTTGTTTTTCAGGCATGTCCAACTCTATGACCCCATTTGAGGTTTTCTTGGCAAAGATACTGGAGTGGTTTGTCATTTCCTTCTCTACCTCATTCGACAGTCAGAAACTGAGGCAAATGGGGTAAGTGATTTACCCAGGGTCACACACAACTAGTAAGTGTCGGAACTTGGGAAGATGAGCCTTCATGATTCCAGATCTAGTACTATGTCCACTATGCCACTTAGCTGCCCTAGGAAAGCATTATCACAGTAGAAATACAAGAATGAGCTACAGGACAAAATGAAAGGACAGACTAGAGGGAATATATGGTTAATAGTCATAATGGTGTACTTGAATGGAATAAACTCATGAAGATAAATAAGAGTACCTGCCTCTCAGGAATGTTGTAAGGATTAAATGAGATAATATTTGTAAAGCACTTAACACAGTGCCCAGCACTTGATAAATGCTTGTTTCCTTCCTCCCATAAAAGGGAAAAGGATGGAAGGATGGATTAGAAAGTAGAAATCAAGAAGAAATACACACAAAGTTAAAATAAAAAACGAGTAAAATTTATTGTACTGTAAAAGGGAATAGAGTATGATACTGTCTTATACACACACACCCTTTTGATGTGCCTTCTTTGTAGCCCAGCAGGTTTCTTGAAAGTAGTGAGTTGGTCAAAGCTAATGAGATTACTGCATATTTTCCCATAATGAGGAGAAAGGTGTGGCTCTTGAATAGGAGAGAAAGTTTCTTTAAACTACCCTGATTCTTTGATTTAAGGCTTCTTTCCTGCCTTATTCTCACCAATAATCCAGCTATTTTAATTTCTTGAAAATTTTTTTTCCAATTTTATTTTATTAAATTTGTTTATCTACTTTTAGTTTATGATGTTCAGTTCCACAATCCCTTGAGTTCCAAATATTCTCCCCCTCTTCCCCCCATGGGAGCATGTAGTCAAATATAGGTTCTACAAATACTTTCGCATTAAGCATTAGTCAGGTTGTAAAGAAGAATTATAACCAGTGAGGTGAACAAGAAAGAAGGAATGAAACAAAACACGACACAAAAGAGAGAGAGCAAGTAATATGCTTCAATCTGCATTCAAACTCTGTAGTTCTTTTCTCTGGACGTGGACATCCTTTCCATAATGAATCTTTTGGAGTTGTCTTCTAACCTTGTATTGCTGAGAGGAGCCCAGTCTATCAAAGTTAGTTGTCACACATACTATGTGTCTGTAATTGTGTACAAAGTTCTGGTTCTGCTCTCCTCACTTAGCATCAGTTTATATAAGTCTTTACAGGTTATTATGAAGTCCGTCTGTTCCTCATTTCTTATAGCACAGTAGTATTCCATTACATTCATATACCACAACTTGTTTAGCCATTCCCCAGTTGATGGGCATCCCCTTAATTTCCAATTCTTTGCCGCCACAAAAAGAGCTGCTATAAATATTTTTGTGCAAACGGGTCTTCCTTCCACTTGTATGTGGTATTGCTAGGTCAAAGGGTATGCACTTTTTTATAGCCCTTTGGGCATAGGTCCAAATTGTTCTTCAGAATGGTTGGTTCAGTTCACAACTCCACCAACAGTGCATTAGTGTTCCAGTTTTTTTACATCCTCTCCAGCATTTATCATTTTCCTGTTTTGTCATCTTAGCCAATCTGACCATTGACATGTGGTACCTCAGTTGTTTTGATTTGCATTTCTCTAACCAGTAGTGATTTAGAGCATTTTTTCATATGTTTATAGATTTCTTTAATTTCTTCCTCTGAAAACTGCCTGTTCATATCCTTTGACCATTTATCAATTGAGGAATGACTTGTATTATTATAAATTTGACTCAATTCTCTATATATTTTAGAAATGAGGCCTTTATCAAAGATACTGGTTGTAAAAATTCTTTCCCAATTTTCCACTTCTCTCCTAATCTTGCTTACGTTAACTTTATTTGTACAAAAACTTTTCAATTTAATGTAATCAAAATTATCCATTTTGCATTTTGTAATGCTCTCTAACTCCTGTTTGGTCATAAATTCTTTCCTTCTCAATAAATCTGACAGGAAAACTATTCCTTGCTCTCCCAGATTGCTTCCAGTATCAGCCTTTGTACCTAGATCACGTACCCATTTAGACTTTATTTTGGTATATAGTAAGATACTGGTCTATGCCCAGTTTCTGCCATACTATTTTCTAGTTTTCCCAGCAGTTTTTGTCAAATAGTGAATTCTTATCTTCTAATAAGGTAGGTAGGGTCTTTGCGTTTGTCAAACAGTAGAGTACTATATTCATTGACTGCTGTGTCTCATGTACCTAGTCTGTTCCACTGATCCACTTCTCTTTTCCTCAGCTGGAACCAAGTAATTTTGATTACTGCTGCTTTATAATACAGTTTAAAATCTGGTATGGCTAAGCCACCTTCCATAGCGTTTCTTTTCATTAATTCCCTTAATATTCTGGACTTTTTGTTCTTCCAGGTGAATCTTGTTACTATTTTTCCTAGCTCAACATAATGATTGAATCAGTATACAACTTCACCAACATTGCATTAGTGTGTCAGCTTTCCCACATCCCCTACAACGCTTGTCATTTTCCTTTTTTGTCATATTAGCCAATCTGATAGATGTGGGATGGTACCTCAGAGTTGTTTTAATTTGCATTTCTCTAATAAGTAGCGACTTAGAGCATTTTTTATATGAATATAGATACCTTTGATTACTTCATCTGAAAATTGCCTCTTCGTGTCCTTTGATCATTTATCAATTGAGGAATCGTTATTTATATAAATTTGACTCAGTTATGTATTTGAGAAATGAGATCTTTATCAGATAAATTTGTTGTAAAAATTTTCTCACAGTTATGATTATTAAGTATTTTCCTACATCCTACTCTTTCTCTTTTATTTATCCTACTCTCTCTTTTCACCCTGTCCATTCTCAAGTATTTTGCTTCTGACTTTTACCTCCCCTACTCCATCCTCCCTTCCATCAGCCCTCTTACTCTTCTTTATTCACTTCCCCTCCTACCTTCCTGTATGGTAAGATAGATTTCTATACCCAACTGAGTGTGTATGTTATTCCCTCTTTGAGACAGTTGTAGTAAGAGTAAGGTTCACACACTTCTCCCCTTCTCCCCATCTTCCACTCCAAAAAAAAGATCTTTTGCACCTTTTATGTCAGATAATTTATCCCGTTCTACCTCTCCCTTTCCCCTTCTTCCAGTGCATTCCTCTTTTTTACCCTTCAATTTTATTATTTTAGATAATCATCCCATCATGTTCAACTCACTCCCCTGCTCTCTTTCTATGTAAACTTCTAGCTGCCCTAATAATGAGAAAGTTTTTAGGAGTTGCAAGTATCATTTTCTTTTGTAGTAATGTAAACAGTTTAACCTTATTTAATCCCTTATGATTTCTCTTTCCTATTTACCTTTTTATGCTTCTCTTGAGTCTTGTATTTGAAAATCAGATTTTCTATTCAGCTTTGGTCTTTAAGTCCTCTATTTCATTGAATGTCCATTTCTTCTCCCCACCCCCACCCCCAATCTTATTTCCCTTTTACATATGATAATGATTTCTGTAGCATGTTTTCATGGAGGGTAATGTGTAGAATTCTATTTAATAAAATTAACTACTGCAAGATAATTTTGGTTATTCTGGGAACCCTGTTAAATGTTATAAAATTGACAGTTTTGTTTACTTGGATTTTTCTTTAAAAGAAATTCAAGGCTCTGAGTGAGGGAATACCTTGGAGTTCACTGTGGTGGGATTTTGGGAACACCCAAGAGGGTTGGTACTCACCAGACTAGTTCATGAGATTGGGTTGAGATTAGCTTAGTAAGGAATTAATAAAGAGTGAAACAAGGAGCCTTTATATGGTGGAGAAGAGAACAATGGAGTGAGCAACCACTATGAGCCTGGCATATGAGGTTCCTCTTATACATATTTTAGATCAGTATTCATAGGCTAAGCAATATTCGATGTATCATTGTATGAAACAAAGAAAAGAAGGATGACTATTCATAAAACAGTGGTAGTTATACAAAAAAAGAACAGTTACACTTGTTGAAGAAAAATGTATATTAGTTACAGAAGAGAGATAAGAGAATTATTGTCTGGGTATGGTATAGCTAGCTCATTAGATCAAAGACATCTCTCTGTCCATTGGGCCAGACGGAGTAGAACTGTCCCAGGACTTTGGAAGCCTCTACTTTTAGCAGCAAAGTCTTTTTATGCTAGTAATAGGAGAAAAGGAGACAGTGAAGGACGCTAGTTGCTGCAGCTGTTACAGTTTACCAGGTGACATTTACAGCAAAGTGGCTGACACCAAACAAGACTTAGTAGCATATCTTGAAGCAAAGCTGTTTCTAAGGAGGGGTGGCTCTATGTGTTACATAAGCATGCTGGGAGAGTTCATGGTGTAAAAATTGGGGATTCAGTAATGGATATTAAGGCAAGAGCAGTGAAGAGGCTCAGTGGAAACTTCTAACTCAGGAAATTTACTGAAGTCAGTTTCTGAGGGGAGGTTGTAGTCCAAGCAGGGTAATTCTGTTCACTTTCCCCACACCATTCATACCATTACCTGGAAAGGAATACCCTCCAAATGATAGCTGAAAAGTAATTTTTGCTGGAAGACTTTTAGTAAAAGAAAAAGACACTAATTCCTGAAATAGCCGATTCAACTTATAGCTCTAATTCAGTGGTTCTCAACCTTCCCAATGCTGCAACCCTTTAATACTCGTATGTGGGCGTATCTGCATGTGGGCAGACCCACCTGGAGACGGATAGAGGAGTGGTGTCTCAGTTCCTAAGACAATATGTGTGTTTTCCAATGGTCTTAGGCGACCCCTGTGAAAGGGTCATTCAACCCCCAAAGGGCTCATGACCCACAAGTTGAGAACCGCTGCTCTAATTGTTAGTAAATTTTCCTTAAGAAAAGTTTAATTTTGTCTCTTTATAATTTCTACCTATTGCTCCCAGTTCTGTACTCTGAGGCTAAATAGATCAAGTATAATCCTTCTCAAGACAGGAGGGCGCTGCTGGCCCTGTTGTGCTGTGGCCACCATGGCCTGTGCGTCCCCCAGCCCTGCCATGGAGCCCGGGTCCCCCACCATCCACGAGGGTTGGTTCCAGGAGATGTGCAGCCTGTGGCTGGGCCAGGCCATGTCCCTGCAAGTGGACGAGCTGCTCCACCACCATTGCTTCTGGTACCAAGAGATCCTGGTCTTCCGCAGTAAGACGTATGGCTGTGTCCTGGTGCTAGATGGAGTCAAACAGTGCACAGAGAGGGATGAATTCTCATACCAGGAGATGATTGCCAACCTGCCCCTATGCAGTCATCCCAGCCCATGAAAGGTGCTAATTATTGGTGGTAGGGATGGGGGGGCATCCTTAGAGAAGTGGTGAAGCATTCATCTGTGAAGTCTGTGGTCCCGTGTGAGACTGACGAGGACATGATCCAGGTCTCCAAGAAATACTTGCCAGGCATGGCTGTGGGCTACTCCAACCTGAAGCTGACCTTGCACGTTAGAGATGGATTTGAATTCATGCAGCAGAACCAGGATGCCTTTGACGTCGTCATCCCTGACTCCTCGGACCCCGCGGGTCCTGCTGAGAGTTTGTTCAAAGAGTCTTATTACCAGCTGATGAAGACAGCACTGAAAGATGACGGGATCCTCTAATGTCAGGGTGAGTGCCAATGGTTGCATCTGAACCTCATCAAGGAGATGCGTCACTTCTGCAAGTCTCTGTTCCCTGTTGTGGAATATTCCTACTGTACCATCCCAGCCTACCCCAGCGGCCAGATCAGCTTCATGTTCTGCAGCAAGACCCCGAGTACTAATTTCCAGGAACCCATGCAGCAGCTGACCCAGGAGCAAGTAGAGAAAATGAACCTCAAATACCACAACTCGGACATCTACCATGCAGCCTTTGTGCTGCCCGAGTTTGCCCGCAAGGCCCTGAGCGATGTGTGAGGAGACCAGTATGCCCACCTCAGCCTCTCCCAGGGACTTCAAGCCACAAGCGCCCATTCCAGGATGCCCCTCTTCTTGCTCTGAGGGTATCAACTGGCACTCAGCACCCCCTCCTGACTGAGGACCTGCCCCTCGCCAGTTATCCTGTCCATTGACCAAGTGTTACCAAATCCAGGACATGATTGAGGGGCTCCGCATGCCGTGCTCTGCTGGGCAGTTGGGGGAGAGTACAAGGTGTCTGTCTGTCTCTGTCCAGTATGGTCAATTAGCGTCTCTTAATATTGATCACCTGTGTACAGAATGATCCTTCTCACCTCTAACAAGCCCCTTCACCAAACAGTGTATTTAAAAAAAAAAAGTATAATCCTCCTCTATGGAAAAACTCTTCAAACACTTTTAAGAGATAACTAATTTGTCTCCTCCCATTTTTCTCATTGCCCCCAAACCTTCTCAATATTGAACATTTCTGTTTCATTCAACCATTCTTTGCAAAGTCTGGTCACTATTCACCTCACCATCCTGGGATGCACTGTAGTTTATCAGTATCCTTCCTAAAATGTGGCGTCCATCACTGGATGTAATATTCCAGATATGTACTGATCAAAACACAATATGATAGGATTACCATCTTTAGTCCTGAACTGATTTTTTCTTAATGCAGCCTAAGATTACATTAGCTCTTTTGTCTGCCAAGTCATACTATTTACTCATAATTTTTATCTACTAAAGCTCCTAGATAGAACTTAAATTGTTTTCTAACCATACCTCCCCAGTCCTGTATGTGTGCAGTTGAAGCCAGGTATAGGGCCTTGCAATAATATATCCCTATTAAATTTCATCTGTACTATATTCATTCCATCAGTCTAGCCTCTTCCTTTTTGGGGATCTTTACTCTCTTCTAGTACTTAGCTGTTTTTCTTAGTTTTGTATCATCTGTCTTCTTTTTGTGCCTTTTTTTCTTACTTTCAGTGCTTTATGCAGTTTTCACATAGAGCCAACAGTGAGTTGAAGAAAGTAAATGAAGTTAAAGCGTGTGTCTCTGAGCACACAAAGATTGAATAATCATTTATGCATCACCTGGCGTCAAGGTTCCCTTTACAGTATAGAACAGTGGTTCTCAACCTTCCTAATGCCGTGACCCTTTAATACTCGTATGTGGGCATATCTGCATGTGGGCGGACCCGCCTTTAGACAGATAGAGGAGCGATGTCATGGTTCCTAAGACCATCAGAAATATGTGTTTTCTGATGGTCTTAGGCGACCCCCTGTGAAAGGGTCATTTGACTTCCAAACGAGTTGCGACCCACAGGTTGAGAACCACTGGTATAGAAGAAAAGGATAGTTAAACTATAGCTTACTTCCTAAAATTCATTCCACAGTAATGATCTGGAATTTCTTCTAATTTTATTTCATATGAAGTTTTAGAGTTGAAATCACATATGAATTGAAAAATTTTTTGCCAATTAAAGCATAGCCAACAATTTCTAACAAGGCCTTTTCCCACAAAAAAATAACTACCAAAAATACATAAGCTTTTCGGGCAAAAATTCAAATAAAAACATTGATCTTCCTACCAAAGTAAGTGGTACAGTTTCCTAAGAAAGGCTTATTTAAAAGACCCATCCAAATATCATATTAATTGAAATTCTTTGAATATGTATATGAGACTACTTAATATGGACCTCTTAAGTCCCTTAATGAACTAGCTATTAATGAGTGGAGTCATTTGTGTGTATGGTGTTTATCTTTATATAGCCTAAAGAAGAATTAAGTCTGGATTTGGATTTCTGAATATAGGACTCGGAATTGATTCAGTATTTGCACCAACACTGAATTACGGCCTTTCACTCTACTTCTTCACTCATTTGTTTTGTTGACAAAATGTTTTTGGTTACCTAAGTAACCAAGTCAGACAAAAGTCTTTCTCCAAAATGAAAGGGTTTTAACTGTCATGTATTGTGTTATGTGAGTCCCCATCCAGATATGCCAAGTGACATTCACTGCTAGGTAATGTATATGCCCTATCCTCTCCCCAAGCACCCAGAGAGTGATATACTTCAAGCTATTCTGTCTTCTAAAGGGCTTACTGTGATAGAAAATAGCAAAGCGTGGAAGGGACAGAAGCTCTCTGGATTCCTTCTTTTTCAGCTTACTAGACAAGCTCTATTCTTTGGCAGTAATAAAAGAGAGAAACCCAGATTTAATCAACCTGTAGCAACAGTCACTATTGTCAACAGCTCTGATGTACTATGTTCTACCTACCTAAGTAAAACTTTCCAGGAGCCCAGCCTTTTCTCTTTCTTAGGTTTTCAGCAGATTGATTCCTGGTTATCAATCTCATTCAGTAGGAAAACCTTTCCAGTGCTCCCTGCCAGTGTCTTATTTCTTATAGTGGTTGCTTAAGTTAAACTTTTAGAAACCCCTGCCCTCTGGTAGGCCTTTGATGCTCATTCCCAGAAGAGCTCTCCCTAGTGGTGTTCTTTTTGGCCAAGATAGATTTAAGAGAGCATCTGTTTATAGAATTTTTAGAATGTTTGTGAGTTTCAGGGTGCTTTTGCATGTACATTGTCTCGCTAGAGCCTAGGAGTGGGATTTAGGGGGTCAGGCTTGAAGTTGAGAGGCTGAGGTCTAGAATTGTGCATTATCATGTGCCTGGATATTTTAGGTAGAATTCTGGAGCCTGTACTTTATGGACCTTTTATAGTGCCATTTGAAGAGGCTAAAGAACCCCAATAGCTCACTTATATGAATCCTATTGCTTTCTGACATAAGGAGGTTGAACTCTTCCTTTGCTCTCCTTGTTCTTCCGTTCCTGTTTCTTTTTTTGTTCATGGCCCATTGGTTGTGTGAAATGATCATATGACCCTCCCTTTTGATAAAACATCATTGCTCAAAACTCTCAAAGAGAATCTTAATTTGACCACAGCAGTTATGACCAGTTTTCTAATTAAACTTACCATCTGGTATTCTGTTTATCCAGCTACAAAATCATCTAAAATCTGAAGGAATGACCCTTCCATTGCTGAATTTTCTATAGTTACTTGCCAGTAAAACGGGTTTTTCTCTCAGAAGTACTTTCCACAGGAGTTTTCCACCTTTTCTGCTAACAGAACCCAGAGTAAGTCCTCAGGTAGAATTTACTGGATAGACATGAAGTGAACATCCCTTATAAAATTTAGGGATTACAGACAAGCTTTCCCTGTAGTTAGTATGTAGTCTAATGATACCCAAGTAAAGGCCTTCCAAAGATTATGAATAGCATATTATTTAATATGAAGACTATATCAGGAAGATTTGGGCATTTGTCAGATATCTAAAAAGGTCCTATATTAGGTTGTTCAGTTCTTAGATAGAATTAATAATTAAGTCAACCATATAACTTAAATTTAGAAGGCATAGGGTGAAGTCAAATTTCTTTGGTGTTTACATTAGCATAATTTTTCTGGTTATTAAATATGTAGTCTCGTAATTATGAATCTAAAAGTAGAAAGGACCTTGCAAGCCATTTAGTCAATCCCCTCATTTTACAGATGGGGTAACTGAGGCCCAGGGAAATTAAGTGACACAGGTAATAAGAATCAGAGGCAAGATTTTTATCCAGGTCCTCTGACTACAGAGCCAATGCTTTTTCCGTTCTTTTCATGCCACCTCCTTTGAGTTTGAAGATATGATTATGTCTATATCTCATCTTTTTTCCAGGTTATATAATCAGTTAACTGAAGTGAAAAAAAACAAAAGGAAGAGTAAGCAAAAGAAGATGACTGATTAAATAAGGAAAGAGCAAAAAGGTTTCACAGAGTATGTTGTTTAAACTTTTATTCTCAGGTGTTGTCATCAGTACTACAATCATACCTATCTATAGAGTATCCTTGGTAAGAATACTTCTGTGAATAAGTAATCCAGTAACAAGACTTTCTGTATGACAAACATGTTTTTGTAGTCTTAATAGTCTTTGGTAACTACTTTTTAGACTACACTTGTGATTTGATGCACTAGAAAACTCCTCTGTGAACTCCTTTTATCAGTGTAGATCGGCACCTGCTCTCTAATTTCTCATCTTAGAGGGTCACCTGTGGCACACAGATGAAGTAACTAGAGCAGGTTCACAGCCATTAGGAGTTAGAGAGAGGACTTAAATTCATGTTATTTGGATTTCCAAGGTGGACCTTCGATCTGTTGTGACATACTGCTTTTCTAGCAAGTATCCCTTTTTCTGATGTATTTGTTTTCTGATGTAACGTAAACTTGTTAAAGAAAATTTGTTTGATGGCATGTGGTTTTTCTATTTGCCTAAGGTACATTTCATTATTTGCTAAAAGCAAGAAGAGAGTTGTAGGTTTTCCTAGCTTGTTCCTCTAGGATATGAGGAAATGTTTTTCATTTCCTCATTAATTCTTCTCAGATATCAAGCCTAGAAAAAGGTACTTTAGGAGTCATCTGAACCAACCTTCATCTGAAGCATGATGAATTACTTCTCCAGCATCCCCAACAAATAGTCATCTGGCTTCTGCCTGAACTCTTGGTGAAAAGGAGCTGACGTTTTTAGACAGCTCTAATCATTATAAAACTTCATTATATCAAGCAGAAATATATGCTAAGCCCTCCTTCCCCTTTTAGCTTCTACACATTGGTAATTTTCCTGCTACCTTTAGCAAGCAAATCAAGTCTAAATTCTCTTCTATATAATAGCCCTTCAGATATTTGATAACAGTATTATGTTGTAACCACTTTTACCTTCCTATGTTCCCTTCCAATTTGCCATCCCTAGTTTTTCCAATCATATCTTGTATGGCATGGTTTCAATTTCCCTTGTCATCTTGGTTGCCATTCTTCATCTTGTCAGCATCCTCAAAGTGTGGTAAACCAGAGCAACACAATACTCCAGATGTGATCTGAGCAGGGTAGAATCTATTAAGATGATCATTTTCTATGTTCTGAAGACCACAGCTTTTGCATTGACCTTTCTGGCTCCTTTGTCATACGGTTAACATCAACTTATAGACCATGAAGCTTCTAAGGTCCTTTTCATTTACATAAGAATATTTACTGGTCTGTTTTTATAGCTCTTTAATTTCCCAAAGCCACCCTTCCTCTCAGGTTTCCAAAGAGCCACTCCTTATAACAAAGAATTATTTTAAAAGTTCAGCAAACTAATCAGCACATCTGACATAGGCAGTGTCCCATAGCACCCTCCTATCTCTGTCATGAAATGAGAGAGTAACCTTCTATCACTTTTGGACCAAACATTTACTCTGCCATCGGCATTGTGTATATTGTTTTCCTGTCTGTTTGCATTAGTTCCTGTAAGTCTTTTCTTTCCATGCTTCTCTGTATTCATCATAGTCAGCATTTCTCTCAGAGCTATATTTGTTCCATTCACATACCACAACCATTCTCTACTCAGAGGGCATCTGTCTACTTTTTTTTCAGTTCTGTGCTACTAAAAAGTGCTGTTGTACATCTTTTTTTTTTATTATTGACTTCATTTGGGCATAGGTGCTTAGTTAGCATTGGAATCTCGGGATTGAAAGGTATGGGAGTTTAGTCACTCAAATGCTTATTTATAATGAACAAACTGTACTTTCTTTAAATCATTTGAATAAATTGTTTTACATTATTTGCATGTTTGCTCATTGCCTACTAATACCATCAAGAGATTCATACATCATATACTGATTTTGTATCGTTGGAAAAGTAGGCATGTAGATCAATAGTTGTTGATGTTATCTTGATCCTCTTTTTTCCATCAGACCTAAGACTTTTACCAAGCCTTTGGTGTCTTACCCTGCTTTGGATACCTTTGTGAATCAATTTCTTAGTGCCATCACAAAAGTATTACCTCTAGCATGAATTATGCCTTCTGTAATCAGTTGGTCCTATGCAGCTGCTTTTCTCATCTATTCTTTTTGGGGTGATTTCTATTGCCCCAACAAGCACAACAGGGATTGAGTCCTAGAGTGAATGCTGTGTTGTCTTTGATAATTAAGCCTTTTCCAATTTTTTTTGTTTTCTTTCTTCCACTTTCACCTTTAATTCCCTCATAATGCCCTTGCTTGGATATCTTGCCAAGCTTTCTTTAAACTAGCTTTTACTGTCACCTGTTTCTGATTTATTACGTAGTATTCATATTCATTCATCACTTAATATTTCATAATGACCTCATATTCTGTACCAGTTTTATTTGGCTGCCATTTATTTTGGCTTTGCAAGTAATGTTTACTAAGGCTTTTTACTTTTGTTCTCCTTGTTATGACAGTTGATTTACATGTAGCCATTAAACTTTTGTTTAAAATTATCTTCATTTCTCTTGTACGTTAGTCATTTTTCATTACCAGATATTATCTCAATTATGATACACCTTTTTCTCATTCTTTCTCCTAGATTTTTACTAATTGAGGTGTTGCTCTGACAAAACAATGGTCTGACTATAGGGTCATTCAAAGATAGTATACTGGCACATCAATAACGATCCCTTTTCCTGCATCAGTAAAAATGTTTCAATTTTTTTTCAATGTTACTTAGTGCTGGGCTTGCTGCTGGGCTAAGAGGTTACTCCCATGATGGCCTTTCACCACAGGTTTCAAGGATTTGCTCAAGTTGGATTTTGGATTTTGCTGAGTCATATCCAACACCTATCAGTTTTTTCTCTCCAAGAAAAGTATGCTTTAAGAGGCTTCTTTGACCCATACTTTTCTGATAGGCATCTCATGATCCATACCTGTTCCCATCATTACATTGAAGTCACCAAATAATTGATTTGACTTGAAGGATCTTATCGAATTTTTTGTAGTTTTTCCACATTATCTAGGTAAACATTGGTACACAAGTTATAATTTTTGTGGTAGTCTCTTTGAAAATACTCTTGGGTACCGTTGTACATGATGACCATATATTCTATGAAAAAATGTTATTCTATGAAATAATATGAAGCAAAATATTTTAGCTCCTTTCCTTTGCCTCTCCAAGGATCACCTGGGAGCTCTTTCCATTAACTGATTCCTGGACAAGAATCTCACAATTTAGTGTACTAACAGCTAGGTTAAAATTTTTAGACAACTTTAAAAAACCATGTGATGCTTATCATTGTCTTCTTTTCCACCTTCATCACTGCAGAAGCAGAGGAGGGAGGGCTGCATGGAACTGGGGACCATTTTAATGCAAAAAAATTCATCTCCAAATGGTCAGTCTACTGAAAAACCTCTCCCTTCTGACCTAAACAGGTCTTCAATAAAGTGGAATAAATCTGATTTTGAAGACAAACTTGAAAGTCTTGCTAGTGTGGTAGAACCCATTAGAGCAATAGAAAGAGCACAAAACTGAGTTAGGAAATTTTTGTCCAAGTTCTGCCATTAAACTTACAGTACGACCTCTGACCAACTAATTTTGTAGCTCTGGAACTGTTTCCTTTTTGTCACATGAATTCTATAGGCAAGAAAACAGACTTAAGAGGTGAAGTAAAGCTGCAACAGGATTCCTAACTCAGACTGATTTGATTTTTTGCATTGAACTAAAATAAAGCTGCTTTTTGACTAACTTATATTTTACCCACAGAACACTGAAGAGACAAAAGGACCTAGGATGTAGTATCAGGATTTTGCCCCATGCTGTACAACATATACTTGTTTTGACTCATGGTGTACTTCAAATTAATCTGATTTGTAAATATTACTTTAAAAAATATTAGACATTATTTTATCATAAATGCACTTTTTGCATTGTTAATTTAGTCTTGGAAAGCATTAGGTCTTTAGAACTTTCTGATAAATTCTTGCCTCTCCTTTAGGTAGTTTTCTGGAATGGAGACAGAAGAGGCAGGAAGAACAGTTAGGGACGCTATGACAATTGTTTAAGAAGAGATAAGATGTTGAACCACAGTTGTAGAGGAGAGAATGGAAGTTTTGGAGGCAGAATGGAAAGGATGACAGCTGAATAGATGTGAAGATTCAGAAGGACAAAGATGACTTCAAAGTTCTAAATTTGAAATGACTTCTTTCACGGTAGTGCCATGAACAGAAAGGGAGAAAAGGAGGGGGAGGGGCAGTGTTTTAAGGTAGCATGATGGGTTTTGCATGTTGAGTTCAACACTTTAGCAGGCAGGGATAAAGCAAATCAAAATGAAGGACTTGGGATTTATTGTAAATAAAAGTTTGGACAACTGGGGAGGAGTAATTAAGGTTCCTGAATGAAGTCTCCAAAGACTTATGTGTTGATCTCTAAAGAGCATGATCTTGGGAAATATATACATTAACAGTACAAGATGATATCCAACAAAAAAAGTATGCAGTTTGAAAACCATTAGGATAAAGTGTGGTTAAATGAGGAGAGTCTAAAAGATAGGTCTGTAAAGTTTTTTTTCTTTTATGAACTTTGGGTGACCCGTTTTGGATGGAATGATTTTCAACCTGATGAGAAGCTAGTTTTGTCTTACCCTTGAGTGGAACAGCATGATACAATGAGGGAGATGGGAAGAAGTTATCATTCAGTAAAAAGTAGAAAATGGTGCTTGAGCCACTTGCAGAGATTCCAAGAGGTAGGTTTGATGACAGTAAAGTTCAGACACAGGGATGAGCAATGGAAACGGGTTAGTGTATGAAGAACACAAATCTGACCAGTTTGGCCAATAATATATGCATTGTATATTTTATACACATAACATATATAAAATATAAAATGTTCAGTTATAAGACTTTAAACACAGAAATTTGAAATTTGTATTTGATTCTTGAATGGGGAGGCACTGAGCAAGGAAGTGAACTAGAATTTAGGAAAATTGGCAGCTGAGTAGAAAAAAGGATTAGAATAGATGAGGTAGGAGAGCTGAGGCTATATGGACCTAAGGTAGTGAACATGGTAAATAAGATTACAGAGTCAGACATGGTCAATCAACAATGGATTTGAAGTGAGGAGAATGACTAAATGACTGGATGGTAGAGTAGCATTCCCTGTGAAAATATTAAGTTCACAAGAGTGGTGAGTTTTAGGGGAAAGACAACAAATGCATACTTGATGAAATGGTTTATGGGAGAGGTTTAAGGATGGAGAAAAATAAAATGTAGGCAGGAACCAGAAGGGAAAATGTATTCCCTCCCCAAGGAATGGTTTGGTAACTGTAATAAGAACTAGTCATTTATGTGCCCCAAGTAAAATCCAAGACTGAAAAATCCTTTTGTCCATTTAGAAATGTTGGGGAACTTCAGATGTGACAGAATAGTGGCCTGTTTCCATGAAACCCAATAAGGCATATCCAATATAGCCACAGAGTAGAAGTCAACTGCTAATAGAGACCCTGTAACTCAAGTGCTTAAGCCCTCCCGTACTACTCATCTTTTTACCAACAAAATGATCACGTTGGATGCTTAGAATATCTCTCCGCCAAACATATACACAACCTGTCTATACCAAATGTCTAACACTGAATGGAGCAAATGTAGACATGTTAAGTTAGGTATTGGTCAGAAATAGGACTCTCATTTGGTCAGGTAGAATTCCTGATGCATTAAATTCACAATGAAATAGTCTTGGATTTAGATTTTAAAAGCCTCATGTTTCAGTCTTCATAGGGCCCAGGCTTTATTAATTTGAAGTGATTTTGTTACAAAAAGGATGTCAAACAATCTTTTATTGAAATTTACATCAATTTCATCACAGAAAAGAAAGCAATACATTTTAAACATTGCTTCTGCAGAGAATCTGGAACATGGCATTTTAGGATTAACAGTTTTCTTCCTGTGATGACTCTTAGTTTTTCTCCCAAAGTTAACTTGTTTTTCTCCATTTCTCTTAAAAACAGAAAGCAAGACAAAATTTAATGCCAAGAATTGGACATTCCAGACATAGCTTACTTCAATGATCACATTACTGCTATTGTATAGAGTACCTATATATCACTTATATACATAAGTTCTGAGAAGATAAGTATTCTTTGACTATTACTCACTAGGTAACAGCAGGCCTGTATCTCATTATTAAGAGACCATGATAATTATATAATCAATCATGGCATCCTATAGAGACTTTTCCTCTTAGGTCATAGCGTTAAGAGCTTCTGGTTTCATAGCCACGTAAGCCCTCTTTGAAATGACCTGGTAAAAGAGTTTAAGGGGGGGAAAAAAAAAATCAACCTTACCTACCCATCTTGAAACATTAACATGTTTAAATTACAGCATAGCTTGCTTCACTGTATGTCAGACTGATCTAAAATGACCAGAAAGATGAAATAATTAGATCATTAACATTATTTCATGTACTATCTCTATTAGTCCCCTCTCTCAAAGAGCTTATAAGTCCATCTATGCACTTAGCATAGTGCCTAGAACATAGCAGGTGCTTAGCTTACTCATTCAATACACCAATACAAGTAGAGCCTGGGTCTTGGTGTTAAACTGTTCCCAAAAGGTTAAATGCTACTAAGATAGCAAATATAAACCTGTTTGGTAATTTTTTTTGTGGTCATGTCCACAGCAATCAGAAACCACATTCTAAAAGCCTTGGTAATGACCAGACAGAAACAGACTCCATGGCTAGGAAATTAAGATTATGTTGAATTATAATTTTACCTGATATATTTACACACCCTTTAGCTAGGTTTTTCCCTCCTTCAGCTCCTTTGTGGTTGGTAACACCTGTAGTGATAACATTTTGTCATAGTAAGATGATCATTTTTTTCAGTTATCAGTAATCAACAAGCAAGAAAATTTGAAATACTCCAAGTCTGCGTCTATGTATCAATTGTACTAAAGTTCTATTCAATTAGTGAGTCATAAATTTTACTGATGAGCTCATTTTCTCCTTACCTCCATTTTCTTAGGATTGAATAAAATGAACCACAAAGAACCTAGATGTTCAGAAAGGCCATTTTTCATTCACCTTTTCAGAGCAGTTGAACATTTTGCCTATCATCACTACATCTTTAATGTCCCTTATTTAATACAATCAGCCAAAACAGAAGGATCCAAATAATAAGCTTTTACATCTTCAGATGATATTTAGTTCAACAACATTTTGCCCAGCTTCTACAAACTTTACTGGAACTCAACTTTACTGGAACACTAAATTCCATGTGATCTATATATAGTGCACAATCTAGAAAAAAAGACTAAGCTTACAAAAAGCCTACTTGCTTTATTTAGCCTTATTCCTTCCTTTATTTCCTAATGCTGACTGGGGGGTAGGCAGGGTTGAATCTGATGTCAAAATCAAGCTAAATTACTACTATAAAAATACTTACTTAGAATATTGAAAACTGGCCTGATATGCATGTCTTTAAAGTTCCTAAAAATATAAGTAAAGAAAAGCCAGTGATCAATTTCTGTACCTACCTACAATTCCTCCCGTCCCCTCACAGAAACACAGAACTAACCTGTTATTGAAAGTTAATATTTATCAAAATACCAATTTTCTCTTGTTTGAAAGATTTGGGGGTAAGAGTATGAGTAGAGGTGTCACAGAGAAGGAACTTTAAAATACCAGGGATCAGGAAGTCAGCAAAGACAACAGATCTATTGGGGTTATTTATTTAAATGTGACAACTAACAGGAATGAAATCTTTAGTTTTGCAGAATCTTATTTGGATATAAATGACATAAATTTTCTTTTTAATATTTTGTTTTGTTTTTAAATTGTGAGTTCCAAATTCTCTCCTTCCCCCTTTCCACCTTCATGAGAAGACAAGCAATTTGACATAGGTTGTACTTGTAAACAAAACTTAAAAAAAAAAAAAAGTTAAATTTCACTTAAATGGAATCTTAAACTAAGCAGGCTGTTACAGGTCTCATTGTCACCACTAATAAATCTTTAGTGATGGAAGCAAAACCTGTCTTATTATAGCCACATTATTACACTGTGAACACAAATTCCGAATGTGCTCATGATTTGGAATATGGCATTTCATTAAGGAATAATGAATTCCATTAAGGCTTGATGTATACAATATTGACTTTGATCATAGTCAAAGTGAAGTTACAATATCATGTATGAATAAAAAAGCCCAATATGGAAAAATTTTAATGACAGGAAAATAATCATTTACCTACCATAAATTATGTCAATTTGTTAATCTCCCATTCAAACAGGTTTCCAGGTCCTTGAAAGGTCATCTTTCCTAAAGAAAATATCTCTATTTGTAGACCAACTCAGTAGCAAAATGTTAATAAAAATAAGTCAAAGATACCTTTTAAAATGGCTTGTATCAGTAGAAATACCAGGTTGAACATGCACAATAAGCATGAAACCAACGATGCCAGATACTGAATTTCTATAGCACTGTCTTCTGAACAGCCCAACAATAATATTGCTGGCTGCAGATACCACACAGTGCAGTCTTTATATGAAGACACAGATATATACAAACATTGAAGCTACATATTTAAAGATTTCATATAATCCTATGCAACCCCAAATGTGCTATGATAGGAACTTTTAAGAACTCCATCTCCATTTGCCTAGTTATTTTCTGAAACCCAGGAGTTTTTCCAGGAGCCATCTTATGAATCTAATGGTTTGTCCATGATGGCTAATTAAAGTTTTTAATCAATGACATGATAAAATATATAACACATTTGCAGATGAAACAACTGTTAGAGAAAGATAGCACACTGAATATTAGGATTCAACATTAAGCCTTGAACAGTAGGCCAAATCTAATATAATAAAATGCAGAAGGATTAAGTGTAAACCCAGACTTGAATGAAAAAAAAAAAAAAACCAAACACACTTCAATAGAAGACAGTAAGTATAAGAATACAGACCTGAGACATCTTAACCCAGGACTAAGGCAGCAATAATCTTTCTATATTCACAACCCTGGTCCAAACCAACTTGTTGACCACAGGGCAGGCACATCTTGTGAACTGCCTTCAGAAGACAGCTAAAAGAGTGAATATAAATTGTTAAGCAGTAGAGGCAAAAACATCTGGGTCCAAATATTCATGAAGGACATTTTTGGGGCATATAGTTTAAATCAGCTCTGTCAGAATTCATTTTAGTTCATGTTTCTATCACTCAGCAGTTGAACAAAAGAATTCATCATATGAACTATAATCAGATTAATGCTAAGACTGTAAAGATTAAGCTTACCTAGAAACATCCAAAGAAACCAGCAAACCAGCATATCTAAAAGAAAAATTTATGTTAGTAAAGTAAACACATTTGACAAGGTCTTACTTTTAGATTAAGTCTGTCTTGTAGTTTTATCCCCACAGATCTAGGAAATAGATGAGTGGGTAAAGCGAAACTACACATTTGCTGTCTGAGGCGTTTCCAACGATAGGGACCTACAGAAAAGGAACCATCGGGATAGACCTCAAACAAAACTGTTTAGTCTTCAAAAAGAGTAAGAGGTTTAAAACTTACTCTGCCTTAAGACAATTTTCTAAGGCTCAAAATATGTTAAGGATCTTTTTGATAGACCAAAGTTATATATAAAAAGCTAAACAATTTTATAATGTGAAGGACCAGAAATTTCATACCTGAAAAATTCTTATAAGCTTTAATCACCAAGTTCCTCAATGCAAATGCCTAAAGGGAAAAAGAGATGGAACGAAGTATTTCAACTTTCAAGGTATGTATGAACAGTAGCCTTTCACCCAATTTCATACTTCCATTTCCAATTTGACTGTTTCTCGAGTTTTACAGCTGTTTTCCATTTCATTCTCATTCTTAATCCAGAACACTAAGGCATTAGAAATGGAACGGTTTAACTTTCAGTCTATTTCAGGATGCTCATTAACACTTTTAGCATCATTAACAATTTTAATTTTAGATCATTAATTGTCCCTTCTTGTATGTATCACAACTCATACAAAACCATGGGTTGTGGGTTGCAAAAGAGGGTTTGTTCTTTGCACTTGTCTTTAAGTCTTTGTCTACAATTCAAAACAAAGCTAAACAAAGTGCAGTGATGGTGATACTCAACAAACATGGCATACACCATTTACAACTAGAGAATTAAATTTAAAATGAGCATTTCTTAAAAATACTGGCTCCATTCATGCTAATACAATGTTCTTCAGCTTGTCCAAGTAAGAAACATTAGTAAAGTAAACCATAACAGAATATTTAATATAAATATACAATATGTAAATATGAACTATCCCATAGTATTATCATAAACCAAATGATGGGAATTGCACACTGTGAATTCTTCGGTATAGGGTACTTGTACTGAGGAAACATTCCTTGCCACAGTGTAATCTTGAGAGAGGTCTGTGGGGCATTAACTAGTTAAAGTAACATGCCTACAGGGCTCCAGCCAGGCTATGGCAGGACTTGAAACCAGTCCTTTCCCTCAGGTCAGCTCTAATTCTCTATGCAAGATGCCTCTCAGTATATATATTTTCTCATGTCTCCCCTCCCGTCTATTTGATTTCCATACCAGTTCTGTCATCCTGCACTAAGACAAAATCAATTTGATGCCTCCTTCCCTGGACTTGAAATGACTTCTGGGCTTTACCACAAACTTTTATCCTCATGCCCAGAAATATATAAATTTATGGCATTTTTTAAATTTATTTTTCACCTAGCATAATAAATTTGAATAGTGCAATTCTTACCACTTCTTTTCCCTAAGGCCATGGAAGTTCTCTTTTTCTGGGCAAATGTGTTTCATCTTTCTTGCAATTACGTTATTGAGTGTCATTTCTATTTAGCACTCTTTTTCATCTTTGTCTTCACCTTCTTGGGCAATTCAGTACTTATTATGAAACAACTGTTCTCCTATACCAAAAAATATTAAGAAACAAACAATTAAAACAAGGCTGTTCTAAGTACATTTAAGAATTGGTTGTAAGTAATTCAAATAGAGCTTTTGGGAAATAGGAAACATAAAGTTCAAATATATAACAGTTACTGCAAATGTTTTATTTATATCCAGAAGTAACGCAAAAAACTTACTGGATTCCAGAGCTCATGTCCCAATTAATAAAATTCCCACTATCAATGAATCTTAATTTGTTTTTTTTTTTGCTAAAGCCTACAACAGAATATACTCACCACTAATTTAACATCACATTCATCTGGACCATCCAACTGGTCTTCGACACTGAAACATTAAAAAAAAAATATTATGTATATGAAACCTAAGTTACTTTAGCATTACACATTTCTATTCTTTTCCTTTGTTGAAAAAGATGGTTTTAAAATTGCTTAACACTTTAAGTAGCAGTAAAGGAATATGCACAATACAAGTTTATGAGGGCTAGATCCAGAAAGGACTAGTATAAAAGGCATACGGGGAGGGGGAAAAATCAATAAACAAACATAAAACAAAGGTCTATAAAACATGTCAACTCACTTGGGTTCTTCTATAGGAGAAAGAGATCCATCATCATCCAAATATTTGTACCTTCGTATACTGAAGTCGTCTTTTTCTAAATCTTCACCAACATCCATATTCTTCAAAGAGTCTCTGAGGTGGGATTCGTATTTCTGTTCCTTAACACAGTTGAAAAATCCTCTTGCAACTGCTTGCTATATAAAGAAATTATAGAAACATTTAATGATAATGTGCACAGGAGTATCTTACAATCCTCAAGAAGCCTGAGAATTATCATATTCTATATACATTCTTGTTAATTAATCCTCATCATAAATCCATGAGGTTAACTGCATTATTACCCCCATTTTATCAAGTTTAGGTTAAGTGACTTGCCCAGGGTCACAATGACTAAAGGGGGAAACTAAAACCCACGACTTACTATTCACAAATCCTTCATTTGTTGCTTTATCCTAATGAGTTACTGGAATCATGCATCCTCTGCCGTTTAACCTTTTTAATGCTCTCCAGTTAAAGAGAACAAGGTATTCCCAGTACCTTAAACATTAGAGCTAGGTGGCAAAGTCAAGAGTGACAGGCCTGGAAGTCAAGATTTTTAAGTTCAAGTCTAGCCTCAGACACTTACTAGCTGTGTGACCCTGGGACAAGTAACTTATTTCTTCCTGTTTTTCTCAAGTTTCCCAATCTGTAAAACGAGCTGGAGAAGAAAATGTCGAACTACTCTAGTATCTTTGCCAAGAAAACCCCAAATAATTTGGGTTACATAGAACTGAACTGGAAAAAAAAATGACTAAAGAAAACACTTAAAGAACACTATGTAAATGTCAGTTATAATCCAAACAGGATTATCTCCTGCCAAAATAAAGAATGAGTATAATTAAGTAAAAATACTTCTATCAATACAATTTTGACCCACTGTATTTCAAAAAGAACCCAACACCATCTCCCTTAATGAAAATATATGCAAGCTAAAAGGAAAAAACTCAACATAATATTACTGTACTTTTTATATGAATACCACCAGTTCAAACTTATTATCCATTCAACAATAGTTACACGTGTAGTTACACTACATAATCTCATGAGACTAAGAACTTTTCAAAATCTGCCTCACCTCATACCCTAAGATTTTCTTCCAAAGTAATGGTTTATTTCCATTCTCTGATTCTACCAAAGGGAACTGTAAACCTCTGTCTTTGAACAAGTCTTTTTTTTGGGGTAGAATTAATAAAGATGGTTTTTTAAAGCTTCCTTTTGGCCTTCCCCTTGGCCTTCCTGTTGGCTTGTATTTTCTCCTTCTCTTCTTTTTCTTCCAATTTTCAAAAACAACTCGCAAATTAAATGGTTCTAGTTCTGAAGAGTCGCTTAAGTTATCTTGCAACTGAGTATTTGCAGGTGACTGTATCACATTTGAGGCAGATACATTTCTTGGTTTTCGAATGGGTGAGGTGAGATCACACTGTGTTTTGAATAAACTGCTGCTAGAATCTGAGTCATCACTATAAAGAGAAAAAAAGACTTCACCAAATTTGCTGATTATCACATTAGCTAAGAAAATATCTTCCAACACAGCATTCCAGAAGTCAAAAAATTGCTCTACTATACTTTCTATTCACTAAAATCTTTAGTATTCACTGTAACATACATATGAACTGAGATCTTTGGTAGTACAATTTTTGCACAGTAAAAATATGCACACATAAAAAGTAGTTATTACTAACTGCAGGCTATACACAATTCTATTAACGACCTTTCTTTCCTTTCATCTAACTCTTGCACCTAAGACACACTCTCTCTACTTATACATATGTATAAAACCCACACATATACACATATTAAAACAAAAAAATGAAGTCATAAAGCCAGATACCACACACCTCAAAAGTACTTTAAATGGAAAACTAGAAAAGGTTTCGTTCATATGGTAAGATATGGTTGTGCTTTCAAAAGGATACTAAACAGATATGAAACCTATTGGGCAGCTAGGTTCATCTTGTTCAAGATACTAGCTAAGTGACCTGAGGCAAGTCACTAAATCCTGTTTGCCTCAGTATCCTCATCTGTAAAACAAACTAGAGAAATAAATGGCAAACCATTTCAGTATCTCTTCTAAAGAAAACCCCAAATGGGTCACGAAAGAGTAAACCTATTAACAAATAGCTTTTATGAAAATACTTACGTTTCATCGTTTATCAATGTATGACTGAGAGAGGTTTTCTTCTTCAAATTCTGAGTTTCATTCATTACTCTTGGATTTAAATGTTTATTTTTGATATCTAGAAGAGAAGAGATTTGCCCTATTTATATACCTTCCATCAAATTTAGTTTTTAGGTCCTGGTTTTTCAGGGTGACATGGGTAGTGCACTTTTTGGTCAATCCCCAACCCTTGTTCAAACCCATCACTATTTGGCCTGTGACATGCATAACCCTAGTAAAACCAATGATGTGTGGTATCCTGAATCTCAGTGTGAGTGTATTCAGCAATTTCTTAGTCACAATAGTTGGCCATCTGTTCTTTTACATGGAAAAGCTTCTGCCCAGCCAGAGAATACATCTACCATGACCAGTACTTATCTGAACCCTCTCTAGGCAGTAATGCTGCTGTTTAAACCCAGGGACGCCAAAAACTGTTGAGGTTTCATGATGTGTTTGTTATGGTAGAACTGTCTCAAAGAATTCAGTCAGACCACTTCTAATCCAAGCATAGGCACTGAGACCAGTGCCTCTCATTAAAAAAATACATTTAGCGCTGGAAGGGAAGAACTCCAAAAGCCTTCTTTTATAGGTGAAGAAACTGAAGCACAATGGTCAAGGAACTTACTCAAGGTCACAAAGAACTTGAATCCATGCTCTTTCTACTGTATTCTTTTGGTTAAGCAACAACCTGTGGGGGTGGCTGACAGCAGCATCAAAATATATATTCCAATTAAAAACTTTTAAATTCTTTTCAGTTTTTTACTGGAAAAAGACTTTCATAGTTAGACAAGGTTCTAAATTAACCACTTGCTTGAGTTCAGTTGATATTATCCCCATCTGAAAGTGGGTCTTTCCCTTCTCTCCTTATAAAAATACAAAACATAGGCCAGGTTCCTTCCTAATTTGTTAACTATGTGGCCATAATTAAAATCCTATGTCTTTTAAAGTATGAGAAAAGGAAAAGGAAATCTGCCACTTCTGCTTCCTACTACTGCTGGAGACTTCTGAGATTCATATTCCAGATTCATCTTTTTTCACTTTCTGACCAGCTGCACTCCATCATCATCATGATCATCATGCTCCCAGGAAAATCATCACCTATAAGCTCTGGTACTCACAACTCTTATGCTCTCTGACTAGAAAAGAATGGAACAAGAGCTCCTTGCTAAGCCTCCATTTACAAAGGGCTCAAGAACCAGTCATGTCTTTCCCCGCCAGTTACATTTCTTTGGGCTAGACTACCACGCTCCCAGTGTGGGGCACCTTATCCCTTACCCCTGATGAGGGGCAGCTTTCTTTTATTGTCTTCCCACATTAGGGAATGTCTTTTTATTTATATCCCAACTGCTTAGTATCGGGCCTGACACATAGTCAGTGCTTAACATTAACTAACTTACTCCCCCAATTTAGAAATTGGGTATGAGAAGTTTAAATTGATCCTCTAATCACTTTTTCATTGATCCTATTTACAATTAGTTGATTTTTGTCCTGTAACTGCCTAAGTCAGGGTTTTTTGTCTACAAAACAGTTCATAATTCAGCTGGCCTGTAAAAGGTTTAAGTTCAGAAACCCAGTTCTCTTTAGCTAACCTTCGAAGATGTGGCTTGTCATTAAGGAGTTAGGATCTAATATCTTCATACCACATCAAGCTGTCCTTCAAGAATGTCTGGTTTGCTATCCAAAAAGCCTAGTCCTTGCAGCTGGATTCAAATAATAAACAGTTTTTAGTCACAGGGGAAAGGAGGTGCTCAGTGCTAGCCCCTCATTAACAAACTTCCAACCAATCATGCTGTTCCCCTTGCCTCCTTGCCTCAGTTATGTAACCACCAATCATGGGGTTCTCAACACTATGATGTCACCTACCCTGTTCTTTGTTCTATACTTACAAAAATGAATTGCATCTTCAGTTTGGGGTCTTTGGCTAGAAACTGAAGTAGCCACTGACCTCAGGTTCATGCCAGGATATGAAAATTTTTATCTTGGTCCAAGATACTTGCCTATTTACTTTTGTTAAATTTCACTACCAACAAGTGACTATTATTTATCAGACCCTAAGTTATTTTCCCTCCTTTCTTAAGTTTTTACCTGGCTTAGACTTCTCAATTCCACAACTTCTACCTCAGACAATAGGTCAGGTTACATGGAAAACAGATTAAAATGTAATTGGGAAATATTTAATAAGAACACAATAAAACTAATATGGGTCAAGCTAATATGGCCAGCAGAGATCCTTATGTACAGATTAATGGAGTTTTTGACCCCTCATTATTGGGGCAATTTCATCGAGCAAGAGTTGATCAACTTCTGTTCTCTAATCAAATCACTAAATTACCTTCTGCCTCTTTGGAGAGTGGAGCCATTAACTGAAAACTTCCATTTAAGGAACTTCCAGATCTGAACTTATTTCTCACCTGTCTGCACTACTTTTAAGTTCCAGGAAGTTCATTACTGGAAAAAAAAAACCCCTCTTCATTTTGCAAAAGATCTCATCAGCCATGATTACTCTATCTTATCACCACCTTCTGTGGAGGATTGGAGGAAGAAGCCATGGTCTACAAAATCTCCATGTAAGCAGCAAGTTCATCTAGGAACACCTGATCTGTAACCTTTCTGACGTGTAACTGTCACTCTGATGGGGTGCTGGGGTGCCTTTGTTTGTAACATTGTTGTAACTTCAGTCTGTAAAATCTCACTTGTGTTGGGGTACCTATGTTTGTGATATCAGCCTGTGAAGCCAAGTTGTGAAATCACACTTTCCCCAACCATAACCATTAACTCTGCCTCTCCCCTGAGGGAGCACTCAGCCTAGCTGCAATTAACAAGCTATATACCAAATGAATCCTTCACAAAAGCATTTCATAAACAAACCCTTAACTTAAGAGAAATGTATAGTCCTTTGTTCTAGTGGCCAGCTTCAACCTATGAATCTTTCAATTTGCTATCAGTAAGTTAACTCCTCACAATCAGACACATACTGAATCCCCAATTAGCCTAGCTTCCCAACATTTATCTTGACAAACAGGACTTTGACGGGTAACAGACTGGACACTTCTCAGTCAGCCCTGACCAAAAATTGACCTAGTGACATTCTGAAGCAAAAACCACACCTCCTGGTAGCAATCCCCCCTCCCCCACCCCCCCACGGGCTTTCTCCCAGTGAATTATGGGTAATACTCCTGGGCAGTTGATGTTAAAAGTTCATGTCCCTTTAAGTACTGACCACTCCTTAACTCCTCCCTTACTCACCTAGTTAGCAAAATTGATACCATATTTATGGCTTTTTCACTATATAAACTGTATCTCTAATTCCTGCACTTTTGCAGGTCCCCTTACTCCCCTGCCTCCTGCAAAGTCAGTGTAACAATAAACTTTTACAATCCTCCTCCCAAGATTGCTTGAGTCCTGGGAATTCATTTCAGACTAAAAGAACTCTTCAAGGATTCCTTAAAAATCCCAGAAACCTCTCACCCTACCTCTCTCCCTCATCAACTCTATCCCTTGGCCTGGCACATAGCAGGCATTGACTAGTATTGACCACTGCAGTAGGGGACTTCAAATACATGACCTATTTCCTTTAAACATCAGAACCTATTATTTCAACATTCTCAATTCCTATGATGTACTCCATGAAGCTAAGTGGGGCAGTGGATAGTGCTGGGTCTTTTCCTGCAATTGTACTGACTGTCCACATCTCCCTTCCTGCAACATTCAGCAATGTGCAGAGAATAGGAAACACAATTACCAAGAAGAAACCCCAACCACATGGTGTCCTAATCTTATCCTCACAGCCTTGCTATATAGGTCACACAACTATTAAGTCCTGGAGGACACTTCAACTTGGGTCTTCCTGAATCCAAGCCCAGCATTCTCTATCTGGCCAACATACTTGTCTAGAACAGGTAGTGTTTTCTCAGTACTTTTTATAAATATTATAGACAAAGAAATGACTTCCAGTGAAGTGCTTTAGTTTGCTATCTTAAGTGGCTGCATAAAAGTGCTAATTTCCTGTATTTAAGAGCCGACTCTTCAGCAGTTATAGGCTAGTCTTCTAATTTTGACCCAGTCATAGAGAACTGCCTAAGCAACCTTGTATTTTAGTTAATTTTAGAGACCATTTCACTCCATCTTTATTGTCTCCCTTTTTATGATAAAAAGGGAATTAGTGAGGGGGGGGGGGGGCCAGAGACACACAGCTAAGTGGCACAGTATATAGTGGTGTGGGGTCTGATGTCAGGAAGACTGAAGTCCCTGAGTTCAAATATAGACATCCTATGTGACCCTGGCCAAGTTACTTCACTGTTTGCCTCCATTTCCTCACCAATATAAGGAAATGGCAAACCACTCCATTATCTTTGCCAAGAAAACCCCAGATGGGGTCACAGAGTCAGAACTGAAAAACGACTTAACGATGCGGTATTGAAGGCGCTTTACAGACTGGAGCCGGTCTACCTTTCCACAGTAACTGCTTATCCACCATTCCCTGCCTTACACAGGATGTCCCCATCTCCTTCATCTCCACCTCTCAGATGAGACCCACGTGCTGTGCACACTGGTTATGTTGTCAAAACCTCGGATTCCCAAAGAGCCTCTTCGTCAAAAAAATAAAACAAGTGAAACACGTTCCACAGCGCCCCTCCCTCAACCCCTAACCCTCCGATGGCCTTGTAGGGGGAGGGCGGCTGAATCTGGTCTTGGCCCCACAGACACTGGGAGGCCACCAACATGTCGCTTCCCCACTCGGAGTTTGCTTCCTGGTCTATAAATGGGGGCGAGGGGCGCGGAGAAGCTCTAAAGTCTCCTTAACCTCTAATCTCCCATGATTCTACCAAACTTCTTTAACCACACCGATTAGGATCAAATATCGGTATGACAAGGATGAAGCAAAAATATTACCGACTCCCACTTATGGGAATTTTCCATGCGCCCACTACCCAGGCAGCGCTCCTGGTTCTCCAACATTCGCGGAGGAGCCGTCCCCCAAAGGGGCGAGGCCCAGTGGAGGCGGCGTGGAGCCACCCTGCCCCACCCGGACACCGGAGGTGCGGCCGCCCGGCCAAAGACGAGACCCCAGACGCAGGGCCTTCTGCCTCCTCCTAATGGTAAGTCATCAGAGGCCTGGCGAGAGGAGTGCCAGAGGCAAGGATAGGGATGGCGGAGGAGGAGGGAGAAGGTAACTCACCATGCGCTTCCTAGCCACCCGCAGAGACAGATCCCTAAGCCTCAAGAAGGATAAAAGGGACGCTGGGAGCGCGCCGCCAGACTAAGAAGGGTAACGAAACCTCGCGAGATCAACTGGCTTCCGGCGGAGAAGGCGGGGAGGGGGGAGGCTGGAGCAGAGAGCGTTGGGGGGAGCGGAAATAGGGAAGAAGAGGTCATACCTGTCCCTCGAACTCCATCTTGGTTGGCGGAGGCGGAGCTTGGAGTTCGGAAGGGGGCGGAACCGCAGGGAGGTGGTCAGGGAAGTGGGGGGAGGGGATAAATGGAGAGAAGGCGGAGCCAAGTGCTCTAAGGCCTCTGCCCAGGCTGCCGCCTCTGCTGTCACATGGAGAGTCTGACGCGGAGGTAATTACTGAGGCTTCGTAAGTCTGCCGTATGGTGGGGAGGGCGAGGAAGAGGGAGCGTGGGGGTCCTCGGCGGAGCCCCACCATCCTCCCTGGCCTCGATTTGAACTGGCTGAGCTGGCCTGGGCTTGGAGTCCTAGCAAGACCCGAGTTCGAATTCTGCCTGGGACCCTCAACTCGGGGTGTGACACTGCTCTGGTCTCTCTTTTAGTCTTTCAGTCAGCGAGACGTTAATTAAGTGCTTGCTAAGTTCTGGGAATTCCAAGAAAGGAAGAAGGGAAACGGGCATTTATTAAGGTCCT
The DNA here is from genome assembly GCA_028627135.1 of Pseudochirops cupreus. Taxonomy (NCBI): domain Eukaryota; kingdom Metazoa; phylum Chordata; class Mammalia; order Diprotodontia; family Pseudocheiridae; genus Pseudochirops; species Pseudochirops cupreus. Next base: position 185,136,982 of record CM053582.1, on the reverse strand, counting down.
GCCGTATGCCTGGCTCTATGCTAAGAGGCTTTTCACAATGGCTATTTCTTTTGGTCCTCACTACTACCCTGCTAGGCAGATGCTTTTACTATCCCCATTTTACTGATGAGGAAACTGAAGTGACTTGCTCAGGTCCACCCAGCCAGTAAATGGCTAAGGCTGGATTTGAACTTAGGGCTTCCTGACTTTAGGCCCAGTGCTCCATGTACCAAACGTCTTAGGAGGGAACTAGCTGATGAAGAGTGGTGAATGCTGAACAGAAGACTCGGTATTGGCTCCGGGAGGCAACAGGAGGTGACACTTTAGGAATATCCTCCTGACGGCTAGGTGAGGAGGGAGTGGAGGCCGGCCGAGGGCTGGCGGACCCCGGCAGAAGTCCGGGGCTGAGCTGAGGAGCGCCTGGGCCGGAGTGGCGGTGCCGGAGGCCCCTGGCACTGCAAAGGTGAAATCAGCTACGTCCTTTCTGAAATGGGGGTGAGGATGCCGGGCGTTTGGGTGCCCCAGAGGGCCTTGTCTGATCCTTTGTTTCACTGAGGAGGAGACTGTGGCTGAGGCTTATCCTGGGTCCTGCCGCTATGTAAGTGTCCCGGGCAGAACTTGAACTCGGTTCTTCCTGACTCCAAGTCCAGCATTCCATCCAGGGCACCACTTAGCTGCCCCTGATAACCTTACCTTTCATAGTGGGTCTAAAAGGATAGGCGAAAGGACTTTACGGTGCCAGATAGATGCTGGCTGTTATTGCTGGTGATTTTATCCCTTCCTGAATCTTTCTTAAGCCTCTTCCTCCTGTATATCTGCCTCCTGCGCCCTCAAGCTGTGAACTTCTGCTGGGATGGCTAGATCTGTATTCTGGTTTCTCCCATATCCTCTCTATGCTATTAGCACCTGCTTCAGGGGCCCCCAGCCATAGGTCTTTGTGGTTTGTCTCTAGTCATTCCAGATTTAGAGAGGGCCTTCTGCTTTTTGGTTCCCCACTTCTCTGTGCTGGTGTAAAACCCTGGGCAAGGGTCATGCCTTGTTTGCTGCATGTTTGGCTAGTAATGCTTCACAGCCAAAGGACCATTTAAACCTACAACCTTTGTACCAGCTGCCTGTTTTGTGTGCCAGCCTCTAGGGAAGGTGGACATTGAGTGGTGTTGTCTTTTTTGGTGGGGGCAGGGTGCAGAGGGAATGGAAACTTTTTTCTTTGTTGGATCAGACTTGTCATTTCAAAGGAATAGAAAACCCTCTGTGGAGAAAGGCCCCTATATCTATGCTGCAGTTTAGAGTCTTGGAAAATTGCCTGGGCCCCGAAGAAGGAGTTTTCCCCGGGTCAGTAAGCAACAAATGTGGACAGACTTTTGCTGTTTTGTTCTAAAATTCAACTTCAAATAGCTAATTAATGTAATAAAAGTAATACGTTATGTATTTTTAGAAGTTTGCATTTATCGTTTTGTACAGTGGTGTAACACCTACTTTTTTTGGCTTTTTTGGGGGGGAGGGCAATTGGGGTTAAGTGACTTGCCCAAAGTCACGAAGCTAGTAAGTGTGTCAAGTGTCTGAAGTCAAATTTGAACTCAAGTCCTCCTGGCTTCAGGGCAGGTGCTCTATTCACTGTGCCACCTAGCCGCCCATCAAACTGAACACCTATTATTGAGTAAACTGTTCTTTTCTAGTGAGGAGACAAAAGAATTGTTTCTGATTTTCTTTGTATCCTGCCTGTCCCTGATATAGCCCCAGCAGTAAAACCCCATTCTCCCTGCCTCAGTGTTATTTAGTAACTGCCACCCTCAGAACAAGTTAGTCATCCCCTGAGGCTTGTTCTTCTGAGGAAAACTTACAGTTCCTGAGGTCAAGAAGTCAGCCTCTTTGAATTGGGAAAAATGAAAACTGGCACCGAAGAAGCGGGCTCTCAGGGAAGAGACAGGACCAAGTAGAAGAAGCTATAAGAGGATTTTTAAATTTAAATTGCTTACCAGAGATGAGTTTTAACAGAATAATATAGAAGGAAGTAAAAAATAGAGCATATGTATGTACACACACACACCACACATTGTGGTGAAATGACATGACTTGACGAGTCTTAACAAAGTGACCACAGAGTCCGAATTAAAAAGTTTTAAGGAGCTTTAATTTACCAGCTGGGGCTCCTCCATGCCAATTAAAGGGGGAGCAGCCTTGAGTTCAGGGGTGGAGAACCTTTTATACATTTCATTAGGTTTATGTATCTAACTAACACAATTTATTACTAAGCAGGTTGTCATATAGATACAAACAAGCGGTTACTAAGGCGAGCGGAGGGGTTGAGCAGAGGGGGTCTTCAAGGTAAGCAGAGGGGCACAGGGCATGACGACTAAGCAAGGAAAAGATAGATTACCCTAGGCCGGCCTCCCAGGTAAAGATAAATCACCCTAGGGAGGATTCCCAGATTCATAGAGTTTCACTTGGCTAATTATCATAAAGTTTCACTTGGCTGTATACCAGAGAGTTTCACCAGGCTGATTACTAATTTCAGAAAATATTTCTTGACCATAACAGTGGAACGAGAGTCATGGGTTGGGAGGTGGTTTATCAAGGAAGGTTTTTTAGAGAAGCTAACTGTTGACTCAGATTTTGACAGAAGTGAGGAATCTGGATTGTATTTCACTTGGAGATCACCCGAGAAAGGCAGCACTGAAGTAAGGACACCCAGTAGAAAGTCAGCGGCAGCAGCTGTCTAGTGGATAGTATACTGAGCCTGGAATCAGAAAGATCTGAGTTCAAATTTGGCCTCAGATACTTATTGACTATGAGACCCTGAGCAAGTCACTTCACTTCTGTCTGCCTCAGTTTTCTCAACAGTAAAATGGCAATAATAATAGCACCTACCTTCCCAGGCTTGTTGTGAGGATCAAATGATATAATATTTGTTTTTAAAAAAAGGCACTTAGCACCTACCCCAGCACATAGTAGGTGCTAGATAAATGCTTGTTCCTTCCTCTCTCTCAATAGTCTTTTACAATTTTGTCCACATTTTCTCCAAACTTTGAGATAATCCACAAGCTTTTACAAGGCCCTGGAGACAGACAGAAATGAAACAATTCCTTCCCTCGAGTATATATTCTATTGGCAGAGACACGGGATTGGCACTAGAATTGAAGTCAGGATGTGAATTCAAATTGGAATCATTTAACCTCTGTCCTCTTCAGTTTCCTCATCTGCAAACTAGGCAGACCTGTTGGACTATAGTCTCCTTAATAAGGTCCTTTTAGGCACTAAATTTATGGTCCTAAGATCTTCTAAAAGTATAGAGACCAGTCCTGTGTTTTCTTTAGTATGGGGAATTCACTGATAAGGAGACTTTCTCTGCCAAAACAGATTAGCCCATTCTCTGCAAATTATGTACGTTGGTCTTAAGAGAATTCACTAGGGCAGAAACCTTAAGTGATTTGCCAGGAAATCACACAGACAGTGTGTGCTCAGTAGTAAGGGTATGGGTGTGCAGGGAAAGATATAGTCAGTATGGGTCAGAGGTCTCTTATCCTGATTTGGAAGCCAGTTCTCTGTCCATTACAGCACACTCCCTCTCACTCCATCACTACATACAAAATATATAAAAGGTAATTTTTTTTGGAGGAAGGAGACAACTCAGGGAAATTCTCTGAGCTTTGATGGAAACCAGTAAAGAGGGAGTGCATACCAGCTATGGGATGTGCAAGGCACAGATAAGAATGAGCAGATGGAATGTTCCTTGTGAGAAGAAGAAGGCCGGTTTCCCTGAGGTGAAGAGCATAAAAGGGAATATTGTATAATAAAGCTAGAAAGTATAGGAGGGGGCCAAGTTGCAAAGGATGTCAAAGAAAGGAATTTGTATTTGACCCTAGGGTTAATGGGCAGCCATTGGAAATGATTGGGTAGAGGTGTAATATGGTGAAACTTGTGTTTTAGGAAAATCACTTTGGCAGCTCTGTGATATATGAGTTGGAGTGAAGAGAGCTGAGGCAAGGGGACTCGTTGAGAGACCACTGCAGTAGTTCTAGGTGAAAGTGGCTGTATGAGTAGAGAAAAGGGCTCAGATTTGAGTGATATTGTAGATGTGGCAAGATATATGATTAGATGTGTGAAGTTACAGATCTGAGAGACTAGAAGAATGGATCAGACAATTGTCGATTTAGAACTGAAGTCATAGATCACAACTCTTTGATTTTAAAGTTAATGAAACTTAGTCACCAAAAGGTTAAGTGAATTGCCCACAGGTACAAAGCTAGTAAGTATGTGGGGCAGTATTTGAACCCAGGTCCTTGTGACACTGAATAATGGCAACTAGGTGGTGAGGTGGATGGAGCATAGGCCTGGAGTCAGAAATACTCATCTTCCTGAGTTCAGATTTGACCTTGGACACTTACTAGCTGTGTGACCCTGTTTGCATCAGTTTCCTTATCTGTAAAGTGAGCTGGAGAAGGAAATGGCAAACCACTTGAGTATCTTTTCTAAGAAAACGCAAAATGGAGTCACAAATAGTCAGACACAACTAAAAACAACGAAACATGTTGCCTTTCCCTTTGGCAGAAATAAAGAAGTTTGGAAGAAGGTTGGATATGCAGGGAAAGATATAGTTCTGTTTTAGACATGTTGATGTTGAAATGTCTCTGAGACATCAAGTTTAAAGTGTCCAATATGTGGTTACTGATGTGGGGCTAAGGGTAGGCAAACTATAAAGAAGTTTTGAAATATGAAGTAAGGGAATGAGGGAGTTCACAGTGGGTAGGGGTTATAGTCATAGATCAAGAAAGAGTTACTAGGGGGTGGCATTGGGAACTTGAGGAGGTTTGCAGCAGCCAGAAGCTTGAAAGACATTCAGTCAATAAACATATATTATGTGCTTACGACATACCAGGCACTATGCTAAGTACTTTTTTTTGAAACCAGTTTTTAAACCAGTGTCTCATTTGATCCTCACAATGACCCCGGTGCTATTACTGTTTCCATTTTTCTGAGTATACAGATACCCAGAAGAAAGAAGAGAGTCCTTGCCCTCAAGGATCTCACAATGTAATGGAAGAGACAACAGACATCTGTTCAAACAAGCCATATACATGATAAATAGGAACTAATTAAAAGAGGGAAGGCACTGGCATTTAGAGGGAGTAGGAGAGGCTTCCTGTAAAAGTTGGGACTTTAGTTGGAACTTAAAGGAAGCCAGCAGGCAGAGATGATGAGAGAGAACATTCCACACCTGGAGATCAGCCAGAAAAAAATGCCCAAATGGAGGGATGGCATGTGAAATAGCCAGGAGGTCAGTGTCATTAGATCAAAGCATACAAGGCAGCCAGTAACGTGTAAGAAGACTGGAAGTTGCGATGGGGCGATGGTAGAGAGTAGGTTATGAAAGGCTTTGGACACCAGAGGATTTTGTATTTGAACCTGGGGACAATTGGGAGCCACGGGAGTTTATTGTGTAGGGCGGTGAGATAGTCAGAGCTATGCTTCAGGAAAATCACTTTGGTGACTGAATGGAGGATGGATTGGCAGATCACTCAAGCAGTGATGGAGGGATGTCCCAGAAGAGCCAGAAGGAATGGGACGGGATTGAATCAACCAGGTTAAGGGGAGGAAGGAGGCTGTATTTTATGTACTAGTTGCATTTGGTCACTGTGTGTTATTTGGATTTAGAGGGAGCACTTGTCATTCTTGGTTCCTCATCATCTTCGTCCCCTCAAAACCCCCCCCCCACAAATGCATCATTTTTAAGTCACACAGTCAACAGAAATCTAAAAGCCATTTTTTTCTTCTTTTAATTAGTGATTCTTTTTGTTCATTGACAGGTTTAAGCTGTGCTGTGAGTGCTAGTAAATTAGCCTAAAGTATCTTTTTTCCTCCGACTTTGTACATAGCAAAATGGCAAGTGTTGAGAAGTTTTCTTTTCATGTGCCAAGTTTAGAAGAACTTGTTGGGGGTAAGTATAACAATTATGGCAACTTTGGGGCTTTAAAATTAATCTAGGAACATGTAATTATGTAAGCTGTTATTTACATGATTTTTTTTCCTCTTCAATCATGGCTTCTTAAAGTATTGAAGTAAGTTATTAGATGAATCCATTTTTCTCTGTTTCAATTAAAAATAACTATTTCGTACTTCAAAAAATAAAAAACTCAGCCTTAGCTTGGGATACAGAGCCAGAAATTTTGTCATAATCACAAAAAAAGAAATAATAATATAACAAAATCTCACCATTATAGAACATAAGTTTAAACCAAAGTACAAGTTTTATTGAGGGAAAGTAACTCTGATAATCACAGTTTCAAATCTATCTGATCCAAAGTCGGAAATTATTTATCATTCCCCAGATGAAGTATTTCTCTTCCCTCTTATACACTTGCCACATTACATTTGATATAATTGTATATGTGGTCACAGCTTCCTATTTGGACACAGCCTTGTAAGCTCATTCTTTTTATACCTTACTTAGTTTTCACTAACGTTCTCCTTTGATGTCGATTCATGGTGTGAAGGTAACTTTGGGCTCTCAGAAGTTAGTGGAGGAAGGGGGAGCAGCTAGGTGGTACAGTGAATAGAGAGCACTGGCCCTGGAGTCAGGAGGACCCGAACTCAAATCCAGCCTCAGATACTTTACAGTTACTAACTGTGTGACCTTGGGCAAGTCATCTAACCCCAATTGCCCTGCCTTCCCCCCTCCAAAAAAGTAAAAAAAAAAAAAGTTAGTGGAGTACAGGCTTTGGTAGGTTCTATTTAGCCGCAAAGGCCTTGAGGAAAAAATTTCATTGTAACTTTCATTAGAAGACCAGCCCACTAAAATGTGGAGAGGCTGCTCACCAGGTTGACTACCAGATAATGAATGTTTAGGGATTTAAATCTGATCAGATCACAGCCATTTTGAAATACTGAAGTTTTTTAAGTCTCCTTCCTCTAACCACCCCTGTACCTGCCAGAGGGCTCTGGATAAAGTAGGCACTTAATAAATGTGTGTGGAATTCATTTCAGGTCCCAGGCAATGGCAGCAACTTTATGTCTTATTAAATTTCAGCTAGTTAAAGTACGCTTTAAACATATAAAAATCCTATTGAGTGTCAGTTGACTGTTTTGTTTAACAATCTTGCTGAATTAATATTGTTATTCCAACCCACCCTGATGAAACAGGCTATTCAGAAACATACTCAGGTTTCTCTACCTGCTTTATTTCTATGTTGATAACTTTCTCAGACTTCCATGTGACCAGAAGTTAAAAAAAAATACCCAACTATTAAGCATTTGCTGTTTGAGTGGACATTTTTATTTAGTCTCTACTTGATGTGGCAGACAGCCAGGAAAATGCTTAGATTTCTTTCTCACCATATTATTCTGCCTTAAGTTTTCATATTCTTTCTGTCATTAACAGTATTTACCAAGTACCTGCCATGTACTAGGTACTGTGCTAAATTCTGGGAATACTGAGGAAAACAAAAGATAGCCCCTAACTTACAGACTCTGAAGGATCTGAGTCTTTCTATCCCCAGCATATCTGTTTTTCCTGGGTGGTTACAGTTTATTTCATAATATAGACATAAATATGCCCTAGTTGCTTCATGACTTTTACAGCATTTCCTTTATAGAAATTGGCATGCCTTTTTATAGAAAACCTTTCTTTTATTGATAAGCTTGGTACATCTAGTTTCTAGCACAATGTCTTGCACATAAGGCTGCTAAATTGTAGACTAATAGACAGAGACTGATATAATAAAAATCTTGCTCCAAAGGGATTGGAAATGTAATAAGAAGAAAATATGTACATATTAATAACTGTGATACAAGAGAGAGTGAGACTAGTATGAAGAAGTCCTAGAAAAGTATCATGATAAATTTAAGGAGTGAATGACATTCATACCAGAGATGGGAGGTGATCAGGGCAAGGCATCATCTCCTTTGGACTTTGAAGGAAGGGAAGTATTTCACCAGAAAGAAATGATTAGGAGGGAAATTATCCAGGTGTGCTAGATAATATAAGAAAAGTTACAATAAGAAGAGTGAGCAGAATGAAAACTGGAGAACAGAAGAAGTATTGTGAGTTAAGGCTTTAAAGATAAGTTAGAACTACTATGGATAGTTTTAAATCTGGGGTTCACACTTTATTTAGCTATTAACATGGTAGGCAGTGAGAACCTGCTGATGGTTTTTGTATTGAAAAGTAACAAGATCGATCAGTCATACATTAGAAAGATTACTTGAATAATGTTTGAAGGATGGACTAATGAAGAGGATACACTGGAGGCAGGAAGACCAATATGGAGGCTCTTGTATGACTCTAAGGAAGAAGAGATGAAACTATCTGAACAAGAGTAGTTAGAGTGGCAGTTGAGAAAAGTGACAGATGTGAGAGATATTGTAGAAGTGGAATCAACAGGACTTGATTGAATATGAGGGATAAAAGAGGCAAAACAGCCAGAGATCACTGAAATTATGAGTCCAGTTGAATGGGAAGATGGTGGTGCCATCAAGAGAAATGGGAAATAGTTGCTGGGGGGAGAACAGTTGTTGGGAGAAAGATTATGAGTATATTTTTAGACATGTTGAGTTTGAGGTGCTTGTTAGGCAGTTAGAAATACAGAACTGTTGCTCCTGGAAGGGATGATAGGTAAGGATGGAAATTTTGAAGTCAAGTGTATAGTGATCATTGAAGCCATAGTAGTGGCTAAGGAAGAGAGTGTAAAAAGACAAGAGAAGTATAACCTCCTACCCATTTTTGAGGTATGGGTAGAGTCTGTGGAGCTAGGAAAAAAGAACGTTGGTCAGAAAAGTTGGTGAACTATGTGATCATCATGTCATGGAAGCCGTGGAAGGAGATAATATTAAGAAAGAAAGGTGTACCATAGTGTTAAATGCTACAGAGAAGTCAAAGGGAGATGAGAATATTCAATTTAGTGATAATTAGATTGTCAGTGACCTTGAGAGAGCTGTTTCCATATAGTGGTGACAATATATACCAGATTGCAAGGGAGTGCAGAGGTGAATGAGTACTAAAGAACTGGAAGCAAGAAATGTAGAAGTTTGGTAGTACATTTCCAAGCATGTTTTTTATTCTGTTAAAGACTGCATCTGACTAATATAATCTGATTTCCAAAAAATATCTATTAAAGAGAGGGGAAAGATGAAACATGTGGAAGTGACACGACGTAGGGTATTAGTATTGGAGAGACCTAAATATATTTGTAGGCTCAGGGAAAGAGCGTGAAGAGAACAAGAAAGTGAACATGAGAGGGAAGAAGTTGATGCAACAAGTAAGAGGAGCATCTAGAGTTGTGCAGGTAGAAAAGCTCACTTTGGCACAAGAGTGACTTGTTTTTTTGAGGGGAGAGAAAAGAGATTGGTGAAATATTGAGAGGTTAAGATGCAGAAAGGAGGGAGTCAGGCAGGAGGCAGATGTAAGGTGGAAGAGGACATGAATTTAGGGCAGGCCTCACAACATACAGCCTGTGGGTGGTATGTTGGGCAGGCCTGTTTTACATCCTCTACATTTTTCACAGGCCACCTAAAATCCTTTGGAGGGCTGTATGTTGTGCAGGCCTGATTTAGGGACTTAAGAAAGAGAGGTCTTATGATCCTCAACAGCAGAAGTAATCACGTAAAGATGACCAAGTCTAAGCCACAACCAGTCTTACAAGTGGCATCAAGAAACCCAGGCCCACAAATATGAGTCTCTGAAAGGTTGGCTTTAATTTTGAGGGGCTTGAGCTTTGCTAAGGAGAAAAGGCTAAAGAAGATTCAAGCCTACAGCTCTCTCAGTGCCTAGGGAGAGGCCATCAAGGTCTTCAACACCAAGGTCCCCAAGATTAGGGGCCTCAGTCAACAAATCACCAAGCTTGTAAACCCCAAGGCTACCAGGAAATTCATTACACTTAAGTGTCTCATTAGATGTCTAGGACTCAAGTTCACCAAACCTACAGACCCTATGGCTGCCAATCCCACTGAAAGTAGTTAAACTCAGCATTACTATTGTAAAGACCCCTAGGGGAAAAGCTAACAATCACAAAACTTCAGGAGAGGACTTCTTTGAACTACAAATCACGGTTTTTCCTAGGCAAGGTATCATCACTTACTATTTTATACAAGTAAAGGAAATGGAGAGACATCACTGTTTTCATTAACAACTGATGATAAATCTGTGATGGAGCTATGTGGAAGTAATCTAGATAAAGAATTACCCTTTTCTTTTGAGATCTGTGGTCAAGGAATTTTTCATTACCTTCATTAACATCTCCAGCACTTATACTCTTTTTATAAAAAGGTTTTTCTGGTTCAGTGTTTAAAGGTGTCAGACACATGGGAGCCACCTGGAACCTGAAACACTCCTGAATCCAGCCCAAACTAGATTAAAATGTAATTGCAAAATATTTAATAAAATAAATAAAAATACAATAAAACATAGATGATATTGCAATTTAAAAGTAAGCCAGTATGCTTACATTTCTATTTGACACCAGTTTAGACGATACCAAGAAAATTTGTGGACTCTATCTCCATTGGTCTGTAATTATTTTAGATTAGCTGTTTTTTTTTTGGAATTTTATTCTGTATGAAATGAGATATGGTTGTGCCTTTTTACTGCATAGTTCTGAGTATATTAATAATAAATAAAGTACCTTTTCCATTAAGTTTTCCATTAAGTGGTGACAGATTACAAAAAATAAATTTCCTGACTCAGAAAGGACTTTTTATTTTTATTCCTGTAATTTTAGTGGAAAATATAAAATATAGAATGTTTAGGGAGGATTTGACATATGGTTGCCAATTATTTACTTGTGTTAAATGAATAACATTTTCCTTTCTACATATTAGTTCTACAGAATGGACTTAAAAATAATTTTGCTGATGTCCAGGTCTCTGTAGTTGATTGCCCTGATCTGACTAAGGAACCATATACATATCCTGTTAAAGGTAACTTTTTTTTTTCATTGATTCTCTACTTTTTAGTCACAGTTATATTATGTAACCAACACATGGTTATTTAAATAGTTATCTTCACTTGGACCAATGTAAGAGAAACTTTTTTAAAATTTCATTTTTAAAATATTATTTAATATTATGAACTTGAAAAACATAAACATGAACATTTCTATATACAAAGAACAAAAATAGAGACTACGAAATTGAATGTATTATATACAGTTTGGTTTTTTAAAATATATTTTAAATTTAGCATGGCAATAACAACACTACTCTGCTTTTCTGAGCTTCCTTCTGCCTTCTTTGCATTTTTTTTAATGTTTCACTGGCACGTCTTTCTTTTTTTTATGCCTTTATCACTGCTCCTGCCATTTCCCCTCACAATTCTCTCCCACACCCCCAAATTAAAAGCCATCCTTCAGAACACAGAATTATAGTCAGGCAGAATATTCACATATTGGTCACGTCTAAAAATGTGTGTCTGTAACTGTACCTAAGGCCTATTGCCTTTCCACCAAGAGGTGGGAAGAATGCTTCATTATAACTTCCCTGGAAATGTGATTGATTGTTGTTAAATCTTTCAAAGTTGTTTTCCTTTGAAATATTTTAGTCATCTTTTTTCTGCCCACTCTCTACTGGTTTCCTTCCATCTTTTCTTATGGCACAATAATAGTCCATTCTATTTCTATACTATAATTTTTTCATCCAATCTGCAGATGATAGATACCCACTTTGTTTCCAGTTCTTTCCTATTAAAAAAGTGCTACTATAAATATTTTTGTGCCTATTAATCTTTCCCCTCTCTCTTTGATCTCTGTGGAGCATATAGTAGTGGCTGCAACATTAAGTCAAAGCATATACCAGTTTAGTGACTTTTTGGGGTATAGTTCTAAATGACTTTTCAGAATGGTTGGATCAGTTTATAGTTCCACTTGGATTATTGTTTCTGTATCTCACATCCTTTCCAGTATTTGTCATTTCTCTTCTTGTTATCTTTTGCTAATCTAACAGGTATGAAGTGGCACCTCAGTTGTCCTAATTTGCATTTGTCTTATTATTACTAATTTGGAAGATTTTTTTCCTTATGGTTGTTGAGAGCTTCCATTTATCCTTTTGAGAACTGTTGTTTTTTTTTCATATTCTTCAACCATTTATCTTTTGGGGAATAATACTTTCTCCTCACTATTCTTGTGACTGTCTTCTGAACAGTCTCTGGCTTATGAATGTCCTATTTGAAACGTGGTACCCAGGACTGAACACAGTGTTCCAGGCATAACCCATTGAGGGCAGAGTCCCCGGGAGTATCTCCTCCCTCCATTCTTCATGCAGTCCAAGATCATAGGACCTGTTTTGACCATTTTTCAGATAAACTAGAGAAGGGAAAGGAAGGAGAATGAGCATTTATAGTGCTTAGTAGTATTCTCTTATTTGCTCAAGCCACTCATTAATAATGCTTTTGAAGGTGACTGAACGTGGGACGAATAAAAAGTTTTAGAGACTTATTAGTTCTGGCTAATTAATAATTTTATTAACTCTGACTAATAATTAAAAGGATGGTCATTTGGCTTTTGTTTATCAAATACCTTCTTGTTGTTGTTCAGTCATTTCAATTATGTCTAACTCTTTGTGACCCCATCTGGGGTTTTCTTGGCAAAGATACTGGGCTGGTTTGTCATTTCCTTCTCCAGCTCATTTTACAGATGAAACTGAGACAAATAGGGTTAAGTGACTTGCCCAGGGTAACACAGCTAAGAAGTGTCTGAGGCCATATTTGGACTCAGGAACATGAGTCTTCCTGACTTGAGACCCTGCTTCTATCCATTGGATTTTGGTTTGTTTCCCTTTAGGAAACCTTTCTTCTTCCAATAGCTACCAAGCAGCTAATTTCGGTATTGCTTAAAACTTAAATACAATTACATTTAACTGAGCAACTGAGATTGTCCTAATAACCTGAAACTAACAAACAACCCTGAGTAGTACATTAGTACTCTTAGTAACAGTAAAGAGTAAAAATAATTACAGATTTAAAGATGGAAGGGATCTTTGAAAAAGGCTTCATGGAGGCCTTTTGATACTTACATATCCTTAGAAGAGAGTGGTATACCTGTCAGGGAGGAATCAACTCTGATTGGTTAACAATTAATGAGAGAATGAATATTATAAGGAGAGGTAGGCCTATTCTAATGAGGGACTGGGTACAAGACTCTGATTCTGTCACTCATCCGAAGCCAGGCTACTCCCATTTATACAAAAGGATCCATCTTCTACCCAGTCAGTGTAGATTAAGAATTCCACCTAGATTAGATTCTCCTTGTCAGGTCTTCTAGTTGGGTGTAGTCCTAAGCATGCACCCTGAGAATCTGAGCACTCTCATCTGTCCTTCCTTTCAGAACTGAATAGAAAGAAAAGTATGGGTTAGATTGCATATGGGAAAGGATCATAGATTTAGAACAGAAAGGGACATCAGTGGCCACCTCACCTCCTCATTTTACATGAAGAAACAGGCACAGAGAGGTTAAGTGGTTCCCAGGGTCACACAGCTCTAAGTGTCTGAGGCAAGATTTCAAATCAATTCTTACTGATTCCCAAGTCCTGTGCCCTGAAACTCATTTTTAATACCAGCAGTCTTCAAGTGGTGTTATATGTAACTAACTAGAAATGGCTAAACACTACATTTATCCTTTTGAGAACTGCTTTTTTTTTCATATTCTTCAACCATTTATCTTTTGGGGAATAATACTTTCTCCTCACCATTCTTGTGACTGTCTTCTGTAGTCTCTGGCTTATGAATGTCCTTTTTGAAATGTGGTGTTTGCGTGGCCCAAAAGACAGTGAAAGTATGCTGTGATACAAAGAACACTGTGCCTGGTATAAGACTACCTGCATTCACTTACTTGCTACTGTTTATTACCTGTGTGACCTTGGCTAAAACATTTAACTTATTTATTCATTCAACAAACATTTATAAAGTGCTGTTATATGCCATGCATGGAGCTAAGCACTGGAAGTACAAATAGAAGCAGAAAGACATACTTGAGCTTCTTGAGCTGGGAATGACATGGTCAAACCTGAGCTTTAGGAAAATCAATTGGGAAGCTGTTGGAAGGGCTGATTATGGGAGGAAGAGACTGGCTACAAGCAACAATTAGGAGGCTATTGAAATAAATAGTCCACCTAAAAAATAGATTAACTCAAATGACAAAAGAGGCCCAAAAAGCCAATGAGGAGAAGAATGCCTTAAAAAGTCGACTTTGCCAGATGGAGAAAGAATCTCAAAAGCACTCTGAAGAGAATAATTCCGTCAAAATTAGAGT
>CM053582.1:185087466-185122272 GCA_028627135.1 Pseudochirops cupreus | reverse complement strand
TGTGAGTAGAGAAGAGCTGAATGTGGAATATACTGTGGAAAAAGGATAGGCAAGACAAACTGACCTTGCTGCTATATGACTTTTAAAAAAGAATCTCTTTTGACATCTTTTGTTTTTTCAATGCCTAGATATCTCCCTTATCCCCCCTCCTTAATCCTACTCCCAGAAAGTAATTTCTTATTACAGAGAATGTCTTTTTAAAAAAGAGGAAGAGAAACTAAGTCCAGTAAAACCCATCAATACACTGCAAAAATCTGGTAATATGTTTAGTGTCCCACACACATGGAGCACTGTCTTTAAGAAGGAGTCTTCAGCAGTGTATTGCTCATAATTTTCTCTGGATATAAGAATTGCAGTTATTTTGTGGTTGTTTTTCTTCCCATTTACATTATTGTACTCATTGTGTATGTGTGCACGTGTATGTGTATGTATGTATATAGTTTTATATGTTTTCTTGGTTCTGCTTAACTCTCTTTGCATTAGTGCAGGTAATTCTTTCCTGTCTATATTCATCATGCTTGTCATTTCTTACATCATACTAGTATCCCATTACATTCATTGTACCAGATGTTCTATCTCCCACCTTTGTATCTTGGTACAGTCTGTTCCTCCTGCGTGGAATGTTTTCCCTCCTTACCACCACTTCTTGCAATTCTGCTCTCCCTTAAAGGCTCACCTCAGGTTCTATCATCTGGTAGAAGTCCAGTAGGCAATGTTCTCCTCGAGTCCTGGCGTTTTCTAAACATTTTGTTTCCGCTTATCTCCAAATGAATGGAAGCTCCTTGAGAAGAGGGACTATTTTCCATCTGTGGTTTTTCTCCACATCACCTAGCATAGGATCTGGCGTGTGGTAGGCATTTGATGGCAGTTAGGTAGTGCAGTGGATAGAGACAGAGCCTCAAGTCAGGAGTTCATGTTCCTGAGTTCAAATGTGGCCTCAGATACTTCTTAGCTATGTGACTCTGGGCAAGTCACTTAACCCTGTTTGTCTCAGTTTCATCATCTGTAAAAATGAGCTAGAGAAGGAAGTGGCAAGCCAGCCCAGTATCTTTGCCAAGAAAACCTCAGATGGGGTCACAAAGAGTTTGACATGATTGAAATGACTGAACGACAACAGGAAGGCTTTTGATAAATAATGTTTATTGAATTGAATTGACTAGAAGAGAGAATTTGATTTTCTTCATCTGTATGAAATTTGAAGGATTGTCTTTTACCAAGGAGTTGATTTTCCACCTTTTTTTGTTTGTTTGATATTTAAAGGGAAACCTTTCTTTTTCCAATAGCTACCAAGCAGCTAACTTTGGTGTTACTTAAAACTTAAGTACAATTACATGTTATCTAAGCAGCTGAAATTGTCCTAATAACCTGAAACTAACAAACAGCACTGAGTAGTACATTAGTGAGAGTACTTTAGTAAGAATGATTACAGATTTAAAGATGGGAGGGATCTTTGAAGTCATCTAGTTCGGGGGTAGGGAACCCGTGGCCCTCTTAAGTCCTCAATGCAACCCTTTGACTGAATCCAAACTTCACAGAACAAATCCTTTTATTAAGGGGATTTGTTCTGTGAAGTTTGGATTGAGTCAGAGGGCTGCACTTGAGGACCTAGAACCTCAAGACCACAGGTTCCTTGCCCCAGATTGGGGCTAAATTTTACAATTGAGGAAATCCAGAAGTTAAGTGATTTGCCTAAAGTCACACAGTTAATTAGCAGACCAGAATTTGAACCTTGACCCTTTTGACTTCAAATGCAGCACTCCTGGAACTAATTTCTAAAATAGTTGTATCCTTATCAGAACAAAATCTTTGTAAACAAAAGTGTTAAGTAGAAAACTTAAAGGTTTTCAAAAGAGATATAAAGAGATTCCATTATAGATTCATTCATTCTTAGTTTAGACCTTGAATTGTCTCATTCATCCAGGTTGGGTGAAAGAGGTGTTGTTGGATATGGGGAGTAAAAATAATACATTTCATTGTTGTTGCTATTGCCCATTTTATGCCATTTTTGAAATCCTTTGCAGACTTAGATGAAACTCTCTTGATAAAATAAATTAGTACATCTTCTGTCATTTTGCATTTTGGTATAAATGGAAAGAAAGACATAAGTTTGGGCTAGTTAAAAAACAATTGATCTATATCTTTGCAGGAATCTGTGGGAAACCTAGAATTGCAGAAGTAGGTGGGGTTCCTTACCTCATGCCTCTTGTAAACAAAAGAAAGGTCAGTATTTTGCTTTTAAGCACACATATATTGTCAAGTCAAGATCACTGAGCCCAGGGATGAGGATGTCATGGAATGGGGGGCTAGAGTTTAATTGGGAGCTCTAAGAAAGGTGTAATTAACATTATTATTTGTGTTTTTCCTAGGTTTATGATATGAATATTGTTGCAAAGCAAATTGAGCTCCCTGGGGCTTTCGTTCTTGGAGCAGGAGCAGCCCCATTTCAGACTCTGGGGATCAATGCTGAGGTCTCTTTCTATATTAACTTGCCTGTTGATGCAGCCATTTATTCCCGGGTCGCCTTTTCCCTATCTCCGCTGCCTCACAGAAGAATGCACCAGAATGACTATGTATACGTGTCGAGTTAGCTGCAGGCTGTTTGATGTTACATGACCATGTTATATGCTACAATTTGGGGTGTCTCTGGCCTTCAGTTTCAGAAACCTATAGGGCACAAATTCAGTTATAAATGGGTCCAAGGGCTAATTTTGGCCATACCTAAGGTTCTGTATTACTACATTCAGGTTGTAAGAAATCACTCTTAAGAAACTTAAGTTGATTCTTGGCTCATACATGGAAATAATTCTTTCTCCTTCCTTTCTTTTGGCTCTCAAAGCATCTTTTGACTAGAAAATGTTATAGGGCATAAAGGGTTTACACTGTTTCAGAAGGGGTAGTGACGTTTATTTAACTACTGAGAAATATGTCCATTGTAGTTTAGTGGAGAAAAACCTAGACTTTTAAATCTGAAGGTATGAATTCTAGTCCCAACTCTGCCATGTACTTACTGTGTAAGAATCACTTTATCTCAATTTCCTCATCTGTGAAGTGGGGATAATCTTTGTACAACCTGTCCCTAAAGGAATGTTGAAAAAAACAAAACGAGATGATGTATGTAAAGTGCTTGTTCCCATTACAGAAATATTAATGGTAATTGTTTTATTGTAATTAATATTCATATTTTTTTGCTATGACATTATTGTCATCACGTTGTTAATGTATATTTCTCAACACTTGTGGACTTTCTTGTGATCAGAGGGTAGATTCTCTCTAATCTATACTTTCTCCCAATCCATTCTAGATATGGCTGGTGATGTTTTATTTTCTCTTCTAAATCTAAGTATAGGATTTTGTCTTTGTGCTTAATAAATGTAAAATGTTCTAAGTAGATTTCTAAAAGAAGAAGCTGCAAATGTAGTAAGATAAAGAACTACTTACTTTAAAGAACCTAGGATCATTGATCTAGAACTGGATTTTTTTAAAAATTAGTTTTGTTTATCTTGCTATTTTTCATGGCTTTTTAAAAATGAAATTTTTTTAAAAAATTTATATTTTTAAATTTTTTTAAATGAAAATTTTCAAAGAATTATATTAACTAGGGTTTTTCTGCCTTTTTGGGTCTTCAAATTGAATTATCTAAGCTTGATATAAGTTGGCATTTTTATGTTACTCAAGATAATTTGTAGTAAGTCTTCGTAGCTATAATGTGCTATATAAATGTCAACTGCTGCTACTGGTGTTATTATTCATGTCAGTACATTTCCAATATAATCACATCAACATTATCTTGATACTAAAAGCATTTTCCTTGAATAGAAATACCATAATTGAATAATTATTTTTTTGTACTTTTCTTCCCAGTTTATGCCAATTATCCAGACTAAAAGTGATCACAAGCCTGCTGTGAATGGAAGCTATTTTGCCCAGATTAACCCTGTAGATGGAGGGTGCTTGCTAGAGAAATATAGTAACAAATACGATGACTTTGGATTTGCATTACTGGCTAATCTCTTTGCCAGTGAAGGCCAGCCTGGCAAGGTGAACACTTAGAAAAAGACAGTGTTTTCATTGTTAATAAAAATCCCCAAACTTTTTTTTTCTCTGAGCTTTTAAATTAATATTTGAAGTTGCCTAAGAAATGGGAAACAGAAAAATGAGGTCTTATAAAACATATAACGTTCTAGAGTTGTAGAGTAATACTACATTCAGAGAGGCTTTGTCATTAAGGGCAAGGATTATTATACTTTCTCCACAGTACCTTTTTTCCTTTGAAACCAAAGGCCACCAGGACAATAATTTGAGAAGTGTAATTGGTTCATTAGAACCAACCAACTGCTAAGGAAAATAATACTCAGCTGTTATTTTCATAGCTCTATAGCCATTCATTCATCTGCCACTTCTGATGGAGAAACTGCAAACGGCTATGTCACAGAGAAGGTGGGAAAACTGAAATAACTTTCATCTTCAATTCCTATCTCTCCCCAGAAAGTAAATTTCAATATTGTTAGTAGTTGAATAGAACACCAAAGAGCTTGAAAAGTGGGGCGTCTGAGATTGTAGAGCTAGGTCACGACTCATTTATCCCACTTAGGCTCACTTAAGTGCAGAGTATTTGTTTACTCCCGGATTCATTGGACAGTTTGGGGTAACCATCAATTCATGGCTGAATCTTCATCTGAAGCAAATCTGATAATGAAAGCATTTAAACAATGTAAATAACAAAGAGAAGAATCTGTAAAATAGTCTCTACACACACACACACACACACACACACACACACACACACACAACTATAATCTCTTAACACCATCCCATTTAATCATTCTGACTCTCCATTATGGAGGAGGACAGTCTTTTGGCAGCTCCTAGTCTCAGTGGTGGATGCTCAAAAGCACGCTGCTGTCTGTTTCTTAAAATCTTTCCTAGGAGTGTTAAAGGGTAGGCTGAAGAGTGACTGAAAGCTCCAGTTGGGCTCTGTAATCATCAGCATGGTCCAGATGGAATATGGGTTCAGAGTCACAGATGCACAGATCTAGTGCTGAAAAGGACCTCAGAGGCCATGTAGTCTCCTCTTTGTATAGATAAAGATACTGAGGCTATTAAGCTACTAAATTTCCATAAGTCTCAGTTGACTCATTTGTAAAATGAGTGTCCTGTGTGGCTATCTTTTCTCTTTTTACTCCCACTGAAGCTCTGCCTCACTGTTCCCATGTTTGTGCAGCCATTGATGGCCATTCTTCTCTACTTCCATCTTTCATTGTACTTCCCTCACCAATCAGAGTCCTTTGTAAGTGACATCACTAAGCTATTATCTCATGTACAGATCAAGTATTGTGGGAGGAATGATCCAGATGGGACAGACCTTTATTATCATTTAAAAGAAAATCAAATGGGTGAATATATGACGATATTAAACTGCATGTTATTTCACTTCTCTAATCATGTTTATAGTCATGTCATTATGACCCTGTCACAGTTCTAATTATTTATTTTTCTAGCTATATACATGTAAGATTATACCATAGTATACACTATGAAAATAGTTGAGTAACATATTTTTCTTAGAACCATGTCTCCTTCTAAAGATGTAATGCTCAAACTACATATACTTGAGACCAAATATAGATAGCCATATTAAACATAACATGATTTTTCATGTTGTTTATGAACTTATGGCTTATGATAATGACTGATATGTGTATTCATGTACTATAGGTTATTGAAGTAAAAGCCAAAGGAAGAACTGGAAAGCATAATTTTGTGACTTGTATGAGAGAAACTCTTAAAAAACATTATGGAGATAAACCCATAGGGATGGGAGGCACATTTGTTGTTCAGAAAGGAAAAATAAAGGTTCATGTCATGGTAAGCTTTTCTTTCTTTTTTGTTATTGTTGTTGGTTGGTTTTGTTTTTTAAATTTGAAACACTTTTGAAGTTCTCTAACATGTACTTTGCAAAGCTAGGATACTAAGATTCCCACAACCACTTCTTTATTATCTAAATTTTATTAGTGATGATGATAAATTTTGCCATTAAAAGTTAATAGTTAACAGATTTTATTTCATTTTTCTGCTATAGTATGAACATCTTAAAGACTTGTACTATATAAAGGTCATATTTAAAAATGCAGAGCAATCAAACGTGCCTTTCTGTTTGATTCAGTCTAAATCTGAAAAATTTAAATGTATTTTTTCTTTCCTTTGGTCATTGTAATAAAGTTAATTCACTCATGCCTTGCTAGTTGTATACCATGTGCAAGACTCTCATTAAATGTGAGTTTGTTTTAAAAAAAATTGGTTATCTGATTATTATTATGATCATCATCATCTTGAAAAGAAAACTGTAAGGATTTATAGGACAAAATATATTAACATTTGAGTTCAGGAGGTACAAAGGATTGCTTTCCTGATAGTCTTCTATCAGTAGAAATCAAAAAGTCAGGTAATAGCAATGACTCAGATAAAGTGTTCTTGGCTTGAGGAAAACTTGAGTTTAAGTCCTCCCTCGGACATTTACATAGCTGTGTAACCCTGAACAAGTCATTTAAATCCTTTTAGTCTTACTGTACTTATCAACAAAATAGGGATAATCATAGACCCGACCTCACATGGTTTTTGTGAGGACAAAACAAGATAGCACATACAAAGATGTTTGTAAACACTGAAGCATAATAACTAACTGTTATTAGTATTACCAACAGGGCTTTTCGTCACAGAAACCCTGTTAGCTAGGCAGTTTAAACATTTTTATCCCCATTTTACTGAAGATAAAACTAAAAACAAATGATTTCACCATGGTCATATTCAGAACCATCAAGATGACCTTGCATCTCTGCAGAACTGAGTGAGACCAAATACTGACTCTCTGATATGGTGGATTTGTATATGTTGTGTCCCCTCATATTAGAGTGTCGTGGGCCACTTGGGTACCAGCCCCAAGTGTGAGCGAAGATGTGAGAGAGAATTAACCAGGCAAGTAGTTTGTAGGAAAGAACTCCATTTAATGATTCTTTGAGCAAGGTTTTTATAGAGCAAAATGATACAAAAAGATGAAGGGATTCAAATTTTACTATCATTGTCTTAAGCCTGTTAGATCCTGTAAGTAACAGAATTTCGTAAGGAATATGTTATCTAGGTGTTATCATTGTCTTTAGTCTGTTATATCCTGGAACCAACACAGAATGGATAATTTGATAAGGCACATGTTCTTTAGGTGCCCGAAGTCTGGGGTCAAAGGCTTTGATGTCAGGATCCCAAACAAAAGTCCTTTTAAGTGTATCCCTGGGGGGGTCTCCAGGGAGCAAGCCTTTACAAGCTGCATCACCTTGAGGGGTATTAGGGCACACTGTCAAGATTTTTATCTGAGTCTTGGATCATGCCTCCTTGGCTCCCCACATTAGAGCATAAGCATATTGAAGGCATGGGGCTGTTTTTCCTTTTTCTTTGTATCCTCTGTGCTCAGCACAGTGCTTGGCCCAAAGTCATCACTTAAAAATGCTTTTTTATTGGTTGATAGAAATCGACTAAAGTAAGGCTGAATTTAGGGGGTAGGAAGGAACAATAAAGGATTAACTGTAATAATACATGCATTTATCCAAAATGTGCCCCCAAAACCATGAGAAAAACCTGGTGTCTTCTTCATCTGATAAGATTATAGCATAATAGCTAGAAGGGATCTCAAAGGCCATTTAGTCCATATCCCTTATTTCATAGATAAGGAATATAAAACTCATGGAGATTAAGTGACTTGTCCAACTTTACACAAATACGATCTAAAGTGGGGTTTGAACCTAGCTTCTTCTAACTACAGGGCTAGTGCTTGTTCTACTATATTATGTTGCATTTGTTCTCCCTCCTCATTTTTACCTTCTGGCTTCCCTCGTTTCCTTCAAGTCCCACCTAAAATCTCGCCTTCTACAATAAGCCTTTCCTAATACCCCTTAACTCTAGTGCCTTCCTGCTGTTGATTATCTCCAGTTTATCGTGCATATACCTTGAACATAGGTGTTTGCATATTATCTTTCCCTTTAAACTTTGAACTTCTTGAGGGCAGGAACTATCTTTTGCAACTAAGTGTTATAGTAGATAGAGCCTTTCTGTGTATCCCTAGCACTTAGCACAGTTCTTGGCACAGAGTAAGTGCTTAATAAATGCTTATTGACTGACTGGCTAGCTAAACCCCTTTGTAGTACCAACACAATATTCACAGCACTGATGGCGACTATGAATATATGAGCATAGTTCTGAATCACAAAATATAACAGATTCTCCATACATAAGACAGAAACGAAATATTTATTCAGACACCAGAAAACCGAATCCCAACACCAGGAAACCAAATCCATCATAGCAATAAAGAAGTTAATATATCTTATCACCACAGGAAGCAACACCATCACAAAGCCTTCCCACAAACACTCACAATCCAATCCTAACTGTCTGCTTGCCTGCATCCTCCCTCTCCCACATTAGCTGCTCTGATTCCCAGCTTCCTCTTGGCTCTGCTCCACCCATCAGCAAACTCCTCCCACCACAGGCTCCATATGATTACATTCAGCCTATTAGGGGGCAAGGAAGATCTTCAAATTACCATTACCATTACACCCTTGCAGTTATAAAATATTAAAGGGGGAAAAAATGACTTTGATAAAAATTTTAGAGTTAACTTTAAGAAACAACTAATGACATTTGGTATGTTTATATTCTTAATTTTTTGTTGTAGCCCCCAGAATTTTCATCTTGCCCACTGACCTCTGATGAGGATGTGAATAATTGGTTGCATTTTTTTGAAATCGAGGCTCCCTTGGTTTGTCAGCCAGTTTTTGTTTCTCAAGATCCAGTAAGTTTATCTCCTTCTCTCTTTTAAAAATAAGATTTAACCAGAAATGTAATAAGTGATTCATTTCATGGATTTCTATGGCCAATCAATTTTATCAGAGCTTTTCTTCAGAAAGCAGGTATAATCTGTCACTTTAAAAGGATAGGAAGATCTAGGAATGTATTAGGGGATAGCAAAGGAGCCAGGAGAGAAAGAGAAAATGCAGAATGCTTCACAAATTTGCTGAAAACATAGAGACCCCAAAATGCTAACTATGACTTAACTTTGAATTTTGTATACTAAATACATACTTCTCCTAGAGGTTATATTTTGCCAGCATAACCTTCAAGAACACTAGGTCACTGCCTTCCCATGATAAGATGTCAAAGTATTACTTTTTGAATCTAGCTAATTAAACAAAAATGCTTAGGGGTTCTCAGTCTTTTGTGGCCCCCTTCCTCTCTACAGTGGTGGTGACAAAATAGTTGAAAAGGGGATGGAGGATGCTAAGAGTTGCATGCGTTTTAGACTATAAACATGAATTTAATTGGTGGTATTCTGAATGTCAGATTCGTGTCCAGAGACTAATGTTTATACTACTAGAGATACTGAATTATAACAGTAACATTCTTGCTATAAATGAAAGCAGAAGACTTAACAAAGTTACAGCTAAATGTAATGATGACTCACAGATTCTCTTTGTAAAAGTGAGTGAAGGAGTTGGCAGAGTTGATTTTACTCTTATCTAAAGACAGGAAAAAAGATATATTGCTACTACAATGTTTATAGCAAGCATTTGTAAAGAGTGAAGATAATTGCAACTTATGTGCTATCTATTGCAGAGGAGGAGGAAAAACTATAAAGAGTTTGATAAAATGCTCCAAATTAAGTAACATATATTCAAAAAGTGGACAAAATGGGAAACACTGATAAATATTTTGGAATATTTGACTAAGGAGTTAAAAAAAAAACCCAAAGACTTGGGGATATTTTATAGAAGCCTCATACTTATACATCAGGAAGAGAGCTAGAAAACATTGAATGTGACAAACATCAAAAAATACTACAAAAAAAAATTTATCACCTTGTAAGAGACAGAGAATTATGGTTACTAATGTTGAACTCATTTCCAAATCAGCTTTATTATGTGCAGTTAGAACACTGAATTGTTAGATCAAAGACCAAAATCACTGCCAACTTAGAATAAAAATCAGAAAATATGGATGCAATTAAACCAATTCCAGGTTCACTTAATTTAAAACTAGTTATTGATGCCAAAAAGAGGGAAATGGGTAAACAGGCAATAAAACATAAAGACTATCACCATTTCCTAAGGAAATTAAGCAGGTACAAAATAATTTCCACAATGAAGAGGACAAGTCTATAAGACATCTTATCTAATAAACAATTGATCTCTTTGCCAAGCAATGAGAGATAGCAGCCAAGGGCAATACTGGTTTAGAATATGAAATCATTCATGAAATCTTTCAGAAGATAGTTGGAGTGTGAGTTAGTATTGTTTCAGAAAATAGTCAGAACCAGTGGAAGGAAAAACATGTTTACAGAGACCCAATGAAGGTATCTATCGCCAGGTATGTAGGGATGAAACTGGAAAGAATATACAATAAGCAGATAAAAAAAATGAGAAAACTGTTCTTTACATCATTGTTAGTGAAACCACTGAATCTGGACTCTTAATATTTTGGTACCCAGTGTACTCCATAATGAAATAGATATGACACCAAAGGAAAAAAAAAGATGGAAAGAGTCTTCTAGACTAAACCAAATACATGCAGAGCAGTTCTGTGCTGCAGAGCATTGGAGGATTCTCAAGGCACCTGAAAGAAGGAAAGATTCCAAACCCTTGGAAAAAATTATGGACATTATTGCTACCAACAACCATCATTAACTACTGACATATGCCTTCTTTTCTAAGTCTACAGAATCTTTGTATCAGTGCACAAATGTATGGAGGGCCTCCTTGCTAAAATAAGGTATAAGAAGGGAATAAATTAGCTTTTAGCAAATGATATTTTAAAGTACAAAGTATCTTAGCAGTTATGTAATTGACTGAAATGTGCAGAGAATAGAAGATCCTATTATACTTGCTATTGACTTTTTTGTAAATAATAACTAGCATTTACATAAAGTTTTAAGTTTTGCAAAGCATTTTACATACTGTAACTCATTTGATCATTGATGGTTTAAGTCAGGGTTGGGGAACCTGCAGCCTCAAGGCCACGTGTGGCCATCTAAGCTCTCAATTGTGGCCCTTTGACTGAATCCAAACTTCACAGAACAAATCCCCTTAATAAAAGGATTTGTTCTGTGAAGTTTGGATTCAGTCAGAAGGCCCCACCCAGAGACCTAGAAGGCTACATGTGGCCTCAAAGCTGCTGATTCCCTACCTCTGGTTTAAGGCATTGGATTCAGCAAAGTGCTTTAAACGCTCTCCTCCAACAAGATGTTTCTCATGTGTATGTCCAAAGCGTATAAAATTCTTTGGAAGATGTAATAAAAGAGAACCTTGTTCAACCTTCTGATTTATTCATATAAAGTAAGACATAGAATAGGGTTACATCCTTACCCAAAGTATTTGCCACAATTATTAAGGATGTTCAATTTAAGAATTGATTTCCTATATATAGTAAGGGTCCTTCAGATGTTCCTGTTTGCAGATAACATCCTATTGATTGCATTAAGTCTAAACCATTGCAGAGTCCACCAGCATTATGATTCAAAAGACTTCAACCTTACTATCCATACAGGGAAGTCCAAGTGGATGAAGTTAGTCTGCCAGTTGTATAGAGATATTTCTATCACTTATCTTGGACAGGTCCTTTAGATGGGTAATAAACTAGCCCCAAAATTGAATATTAGGGGAATGGGCTGGATTTTATTTAAAATATTGGAGTACTTTTTATCCATCTTTTAAAAATCAATATTCATCCACTGATGCTATATGCCTGTGAAGCATAATCACAGTTTCCAAATAATTGAAAGTACAAGTCGCCTAGAAGGCAATGGAGACACACATAGATGCTATGACTAGGCTATACCATATTACCAATGAAGAACTATTCAAGAGCATCAGCATTAAAGATAATATTAAGGAGCCATGAAAAGGATTGACTAGGAAAGGAATCTACCAGGCCAAGCTGAGATGAGACATTATATAACTAATGGATAGCCTATAGGTTCCATTTGTACCCATACAATATTGAGAGCTATAGAGGAAGTCACCTAACATATTGGGTGAACCTTCTGTGAAGGATTTATTGGAAGACATGGATAAGAATTGTATTGGATGAAAAGATCTATATAGACTGTGGTATCATTGGAAGGATTATTAACTTTGATGAGATCATAGATCCATTGAAGTATCAAAGTAAATGACAAGGATTTATATCTAGGACATTTTAACTTTGGAATGTATTTTTATTAAATATATCAGTTAGCTTTGAAGAAGTGATAAAAGATTTTTAGAAGAGGTATTAAGTCTCAGAAAAATGAAAATGGGCTGTGGGGCCGTTGTTCTGTTCCATATAATTAGTGATAGGAAGTTCATAGCATTTGGTAAAATGTTCAGTAACCATTCTAAAATGAGTTGGTTGGCAGTTTCTGTTTTATTTTTGAGAACATAATTCACCCCCTCCAGAAAAGTTTTACAGTATGGTGTTTTCCAGAGAAAAATTTGCCCTGCTTATCTGATTCTCCTATTTTTTTCCTACATTAGAAAACCATCTTTCTCTTGTTAAAGAACTAAAGTGGTCTTATATTTAAAGTTTCCTTCAAGTATACAAAAATTAGCATTGTGATCTTTAGGCTTTAAATTCTGTATAAAAGTTTGTTATAATTAACATTTTAATATGTGATTTATTTTTCTAGGGGTTTGATTTGCGATTAGAGCATACTCATTGTTTTAGTCATCATGGAGAAGGAGGACACTACCACTATGACACCACTCCAGATACAGTAGAGTATCTTGGGTATTTCCTGCCTGCAGAGGTTCTCTATCGGATTGATAAACCAAAGGAAACCCACACATATGGGCGAGATTAATTAAATCAGGAAATATTTTTTCTGTGGGAGGGCAGTAAATTATGTTTTAAAATTTACAAATCTTTAATCAAGTTTATAAATATTCTTTGCAGTGCAATTCAACAAAAACTGATCCAGGAACAACTCCTTTCTCCAGTGCAATGAAAGGATATGTTAATCTCTTTTACTTTACTATTTGACTTCCATTAAGTACTCTTCTAAGTACAATTAAAGGGAGTAAAGATTTGTTGTAGGGAAATTCAGTTAATTTTTATTGATGCTGTTGTAATTAATACAGTCATGCCCATATGCTTAGAATTTGTGTACATCAGGAATCCTGTGACTTTCTGTTGTCTAAAAATGATTCGGAGTATTGTGTATCTCATAAATGTTTTCACATCTCTTGCCTCATTTAATTGTTTATTAAATTAAATGTCTCTAGGTATTAGAAATCAAATCCTTCCAGCACCTGCTGTAGTGCCTTGAATATATTAAGTGCACAGTAAATGTTTGTTGAATTGAATTGAGGATTTAGTTCTTTTAAATAAACAGAATATAAAGGCACACACATATATGTATATTTTAAAATATATATTACATTTTTTTACTTCCAGGAGAGGCTCAAGCAGTCTCTCAAACTATTTTCTATTCAAAGTTCAAAACCAGCAGCTCCTATGTTTATTGTGAATCTAGGTGTCTTTGTTTTTATTTATAAAGCAGTTTGCAAGACCCCCACCCCCAAAAGGGAAGAAAACACAAACAGAACATTGAAATGTTAACAGCTTATTTTACAGATGTAAATATTGCCCAAATAAATTGATGAGCTTCACAAATAATTTTAATTTAATTCAACAAGCATTTCTTAAACATTCTCTTTTGTGTCAGGCTCTGAGCTAAGCACTGAGAATACAAAGATATAAAGCAGTCCATGCCCTCTAAAAATGTGTTATTCTATCCAGTAGGATAAAACACAATTATTGATTTTTAATGGCTGCAGTTGTAATCTGCAGCTTTTCTTCCAAAATCCAAGATTAACCAAGATTTATTTTGTCTGATTTAACAAATTATTCAGCAATATCCAGCTACAGCCTCTAACAGTATCTAACTGATACATACTAGATAATTCAAAATACTTTGTAATTGATTTGTCCATTTTTGTAATCCTAAAGATATCTAATGATTATACATTTCTGAATAGGATCATTAACCATCTATATTTTAAAC
The DNA here is from genome assembly GCA_028627135.1 of Pseudochirops cupreus. Classification (NCBI taxonomy): domain Eukaryota; kingdom Metazoa; phylum Chordata; class Mammalia; order Diprotodontia; family Pseudocheiridae; genus Pseudochirops; species Pseudochirops cupreus. The sequence goes on along the minus strand of CM053582.1, from coordinate 185,108,189 downwards.
AAAACAAATAAAGTATTTTAAATCAGTAATGTATCTTTTTCGTTTGTCACAGTTTTCATTTCAGTAAAATGAATACACTAAAATAAGGATTCTCTGAGGAGTATTTTCTAAGGGTCTACATTTCACTGAATTCAGAGTTAAGCCAAAGTTAGCAATTTAGGGGCTCTCAAGTTTTCAGCAAATTTGTGAAGTATTCTGTATTTTTTCTCTTTCTCTACCAGCTTCTTTTTGTGTCTCCTAATATATTCCTAGGTCTCCCCATCCTTTAATTAAACAACAACTTGGCCATTCTGTTTTCAGGGTTTCTTAACTTTTTTTTTTTAATGTCAAGGTCCTCTAACTGGAGTCAGTGCTCATTTCACTATCCCATCCAAATCCTATGGCCATTCCTCAGTTCTTAACCTCTTTGTAGCTTTTGACATCATGGAGGAACTGAACTCTAAGTTTCCAAAAAATATCTTTTCCTCAGAAAAAGTAACCTTATAGGTCAAAGAAACAGAAATAAGGGGTTGTTTGAGTTGAAACAAACTCTCAGGCTCTATTTTATTCATCTATGGAATGAGTCCAATAGAGTCTATCTTGAAGGAGGCCTCCATTATCTTGACATTGCCTGCCCAAAAGATATTCTGATAAGATTAATTACAGAGAAAACATTATCCCAGTGGAAAAAACCTGATCTTTAACAACTCCTGAGACCCCAGAATTAATATGTCCTTACCCCAAGGTTAACCAGATTCTCCCCCAGATAACTTGTCATCCTATCCCTATTATTCCAACTCCCAAAGAAGGAAAGTAACTAGCCAGCTTCACCTGATAGGTTTCTTTTACATATCCTTTTATAATGTCACATATAATATATATGTATTATATATATATATATATTATACAAATATATATGTATATATATATTTGTTTGGACTGAGCCTTGATATCCACCTGGATACTCCCATCAGCTGATACCAAATAAACCTTTTCTCTTTGAGCCTTGCTTCTTGATTTATTGACCTCCGGTCAAATGGACCAAGGAGAGAAGAATTACTGGATTCCTCTCTTAGGAGGCCCTTAGGACTTCTGAGTTGAGGAATTCCCCAATCACTATCACTTTATCTCTATCAGTTTTCTCTCCTTCTAGATAATTTTCCCCTTTTGGGGTTTTCATGACATTTGGTTCCCCAACCTGTCTGACCACTACTTCATAGTCTCCTTTTCTGAATCATCATTTATACTCATGTTTTGGTATTCTCCAGGTCCATGTCACAGGTCCACTTCTCTTTTTTGTGCTCTGTGATTTTGTGCTTGGTGATTAAATTTAGGTTCAACGGACTGTTTATAAGTGAGTGCCTTTTGTAGCAAGTCAGGACCACATCAGAAAATGAAAAACAAGCCACACACAAAATTTACGTGTCTGAAAGCAGATTAAATAGATACCTGTGATTATATAGTCATTAAGAAACTCCTGAGTGAGCAAACTACCTCTACCAATATAGGCTGACACTTGTGCAATTTAATTTTAGAGAGTTGCTTAGAACACTGATGTATTAATTGACTTGCCCAGTATCCCACAGCCAATATACATTAGTGGTTCAAGCAGGATAAGGACCCAGATCTACCTGACTATGCCATGCTGAATTTCTGAAATCTGATGTACAGTTGGCTGATCCTTAGTCTCAAGTAGGATCACAACTGTTTAAAAAAGGGGTGGGGGTAGAGGGTGTTCCTTAGTACATTTCCAATTTGAAGTATGTTTTTCCATACCTTTGGTGGATGGGGCCATCCTCTAGATTCAGTCATTCTGCTGATACCCACCAATGTAAAAACAACTGGGACTCAAGGTCTTTGAAGTCTGAATTAACCCAAAGTTTGGATTTTGAACTTACAGATAAAAGAGTCTCTCACTTCTTCCTTGGGTTTTGAGACTCCTATCAGTTTTCCCCATTTCCAAAATCTGTATTATGTAAGGTTTATGAATCAGAGACAAACTTAACTAATCTTGAGAATTTAAGAGCAATGTGAACAGATTACCCAAGGCTTATGTGATTGCTTCATATATTACAATGTCATATCTGAGATGGATTAGCAGGTAATTTTTTTAATTAGGAAAAGGCCTTTTTTTCCTTCTCTACACTCTTAATAAACCATCAAATATAGTAAAAGCAAGTTAAAATGATTAAATCTGCCTCTAATCTTTGAATATCCAATAAAGAAAGGAATGTGGTAAAGAGCAACTGCAAGACTTGGTAATTGTGGTTTTTTTTTTAAATTAGTTTATTTGTTTACTTTTAGTTTATAAGATTCAGTTCCATATTCCCTTGAGTTTCAAATTTTCTCCCCCTTTTTCTCCTCCCCTGCTCCTCCCATGGCAGCATGCAATCAAATATATGATCTGCAAATACCTTCACATTAAATGTTAGTCAGGTTGTAAAGAAAGATTATAACCAATGGAATGAACAATGGGAAAGAGGAAACAAAACAAGAAAAAGAAAGAGAGCAGGTAGTTTGCTTCAATTTGCATTCAAACTCTGTAGTTCAATCTCTGGATGTGGACATCTCTTTCTATCATGAGTCTTTTGGGGTTGTCTTATAAGCTTGCATTGCTGAGAAAAGCCTAGTCTATCAAAGTTGGTCAACACACATACATTGTGTCTATAATTGTGTACAAATTTCTCCTGGTTCTGCTCTTCTCACTCAACATCAGTTTGTATAAGTCTCTCTAGGTTATTATGAAGTCTGTCTGCTCTTCATTTCTTATAGCACAGTAGTATTCCCTTACGTTCATATACCACAACTTGTTTAGCCATTTCCCAATTGATGGGCATCCCCTTGATTTCCAATTCTTTGCCACCACAAAAAGAGCTGCTATAAATATTTTTGTACATATGGGGCCTCTTCCTACTTCTGTGATCTCTTTGGGATACAACCGTGGAAGTGGTATTGCTGGGTCAAAGGGTATGCACTTATTTATAGCCCTTTGGGCATAGTTCCCAGATTGCTCTTCGGAATGGTTAAATCAGTTCACAGCTCCACCAACAATGCATTAGTGTTCCAATTTTTTCACATCCTCTCTAGCATTTATCATTTTCCTGTTTTGTCATCTTAGCCAATCTGACCAGAGAGATGTGCCTTAGAGTTGTTTTAATTTGTATTTTTCTAATCAATAGTGATTTAGAGCATTTTTTTCATATGCTTATAAATATCTTTAATTTCTTCCTTCATATCTTTTGACCATTTATCAATTGGGGAATGACTTGTATTCTTATAGATTTGATTCAATTCTCTGTATATTTTAGAAATGAGCCTTTATCAGAGACAACTGGTTGTAAAAATTCTTTCCCAATTTTCCACTTCCCTCTTAATCTCGGTTACACTGGCTTGGTAATTGTTACTGACCTTTAACGGCCCCCCCTGACAGCAATGCTTCAGAGAAGTTGCCCCATCTTCTTAATGTGGAAATCAAGGTACAGCAGCAATTTTAAAATCCAGTACCAGATGTCCTCTTGCCTGCATTAAAGCTCACCTCTTGCCAGGATGCAGGAGTTATCTTACAACTAGGCCAGTAAAGGATAAAGTACTAAGAATGTGTTTGGATCTGTTTGCCAGGGAACTCCACCCTGCAATGTCAGATGGCTAGGCCCTCTTTCCTTTGTGTCATAAATCTGTTTGTTTGTTTTTTCCTGAACCTGCACATTGGGTTCTAATCGAGGGGAGCATATCTGGTATTTCATATGCTGTGAGAGTGGAGCTCCTTTATTGGTCTCTGCTTGTCTGAGTGCCACTGTGTAAATCTTCTAGAGGTATTCAGGGTAGATGCTCAGGCAGGTCAATTTACTAGGGCATCAAATGATGATATTAAAGTTAAATAGAGTGTATATTTGCTATGTTCAGCTAAAGTACACATTCTGTTTCAGGTTGACACATTGATCAGCCTGATGTATACAAAAATAATAAGCTAATTTAATTACAGTATAGCTGGACTGCTGTACCTACTACTGATAGCCCAGAATTATGGACTTGGGTTGATTTGACTTGGGGGAGGGTCAGTAAATCAGGAAGCAAGGGCATGGAATATAAAAAAAAAAATGTAATTAGTATCAGCTGATGAGCAGTTGCCAGGTGATAACAATGAACAAAACTTCCTAGAAGTTTTGAATAGAGTTTATGTGAGGGTAAACTATACCCAGGTGTCACTCCTTTTTGCTGATTTTTTTTTACCATGTACATTTGACAGTTTAAAAATCCTAGCATGAGAGTGATAATGGGACAAATATATAAAATAGAATACTGTTTGATGTGGAAGTTGTTAAAAAAAAATCACATCACATTTCAAGAAATCTTAACAGAAAACTGCCCACCTTTCTAAAAAATAGAGAGGAAAGTGGAAATAGTATAAAGTGGTCACTTCCTGAAAGAAACCCAGAAATGAACATTTCAAGGAGCATTATAGCCAAAATTCAGAGCTTCTAAGAAAAAAAAAATACTTCAAGCAGACAGAAAGAAAGAAGTCCTGAGGAGCCACATTCAGAATCACATAGATTAAGCAGCTGCTACCATAAGAGTGGAGAGCTTCCAATATATTACCAGAAAACAAAGGATATTATAGATTTACAGTCAGGAAGAATTTACGCTACAAAACTGAGGATAATCCCAGAGATAAAAATGGACCTTTATCTGTCAGACCTTCAGAGCACTCCTGATTTAAAGAGAAAAAAAAAGCTGTGTAGAAACTTTGAAATTCAAACACCTGCCCCTCCCCCTCTCCTGCCCTCTCTTCCTACCCCTACTCTCTCTCTCCCCCACTCTCTCTTCATCTTCCTCTCCCTCCCCCTCTCTCTACCTCCCTCTACTCTCTCTCTCCTTCCCCTCCTCCCCCCCAGTCCTCTCTCTCCCTCCCCCTCCCACTCCTACCCTCTCTTTTCCTCCCTCTCCTTCCCTTTTTCCCCCTCCCTCTTCACACCCGTCTCTCTCCCTCCCCCCTTCCTCCCACTCCCTCCCTCTCTCTCCCTTCTCTCTGCTCTCTCTCTCTCTCTGTGTCTCTCCCCTCTCTCTGTCTTTCCCCTCTCTGTCTTTCCCCTCTCTGTCTTTCCTCTCTCTCTCTCCCCTCTCTCTCTTCTCTCTCTCCTCCCCCCTCTTACCTCCCCTTTGTTCATTGCTATCACCTGGCAACTGCTCATCAGCTGATACTAATTACATTTTTTTATATTCCATGCCCTTGCTTCCTGATTTACTGACCCTCCCCCAAGTCAAATCAACTAAAGTGGAAGAAATTACTGAGGTTTGGAAGGGAGAGGATTCTAGGACCTTTGGGCTGAAGCATTCCCTAATAGTACCATCATTCCCATTGCAAAAGAAGATAAGGAGGAGATAGCTTTTATCTGGGAGTCTTCACTGGGAGTCTACTAGCCTATGCAACGCACAGTGCCCTCACACTTTTCTAGACACCAATAGAGTGGAACAGGGGTATGTGCTTGATCTCACACTTTTTAGCATGATGTTTCCAGCAATGTTGTCAGATGCCTTCAATAAGGATGAAAACAGCATCAAAGTCAGCTACTGCACTGACTGCAAATTATTTAACCTGAAAAAGCTACAAGCCAAGTCTAAAGTGAAGAAAGAATCTGGTGAGTGACTTTGTTTGCAGAAGATTATGCACTCAATGCAGCCTCTGAGGCTGAGATGCAACAAAATATGGATCAGTTCTCTGCTGCTTGTGCTAATTTTGGCCTAACAATTAACACCAAGAAAATAGAGATTCTCCACCAGCCAGCACCACACCATCCAAATGTGGAGCCATTGATTATAGCAAATAAAGAAATTTTGAATGCTGTGGATAATTTCACTTATCTTGGTAGTATATTTTCCAGGGATGTACACAAAGATGATGAGGTTGATGTAAAGGCTAGCTTAGCATTTGGGACGTTCCATAAGAATGTGTGGGAGAGAAGAGATATTACTGCCTACCAGACTGAAGACCTATAGAACCATTGTACTGATCTCATTGTTGTATGCCTGTAAAAAAACCTAGACAGTCTTATCAGTGCCATGCTAGGAAACTGAATCACTTCTACTTGAATTTGTCTTAGGAAGATTCTGAAGATCAACTAGCAAGATAAGGCACCAGATAATGAGGTCTGAACGGCTAAGCATTCAAACTCTTGCAGAGAACACAACTCCGATGGGCTAGCCACGTTATTTGAAGGCCAAATGTATGTTTGCCTAAAAGACTACTTTCTGGAAAACTCACCCAAGGCAACTGCTCACATGGTGGTCAGAAGAAGTAATACAAGGATAACTCTCAAGGTTTCTCTAAAGAACTTTGGAATCGATTGTGAGACATGAGAGACACTGGCACAGGACTGCCCAGCATAGCATGTCCACATTAAGGCAGGCACTGTACTCTATGAGCAAAGCAGAATTGCAATAGCTTAAAAGAAACGTGAGATGTACAAATTGAGAGACAAATGTTTATATGGAGTATTGTGCCCAGCCTGTGGTTAGAGCCTTCTGAGCTGATATTGGCCTGATCAGCCACAGTCAAAAACACTACCTAGACCGCGACATAGTGATTTCATTTTGGTCCTCTTTCATAATGAAGGACACCAACCAACCAACCAACCAACCAATCTACCTGCATGCCCAAAAGAATTTATGGAGTTTCTGTTCCAACCTGTTCCCTAGTTCATGTTGGCCACTTCCCACCAGGCCCACCTCACTCTAGGTATCATTTTCTGCAGGTGATCCATGGATGAACCAAGCCACTTAAACTGAATGTGTGCTATGATGCTAAACCATAAGATATTCAAGAACTATTTGTGGAATATGCATTCCTTCATAAGAAATGGAACAACTTAACTAACAGAGTAGCTCTTCTAACACACTGTTGGATAAGGAAACCACAGTTCCTCACAATGACTAGTCAGTAAGACCACAGAATTATCTCCAACAACTCATACTGTCATGGCATGGCAACCTTATTGAACAAAGACTATTAATGATACATATACAGGCATTTCTACAGATACAGTCAGTACTAGTAATAGTGCTTCCCCCCACCCCCTATCTACAATTTTTCTTCTCCAGTCTTTTCTACTACAATTAATAGGCTTTTGCATTCACTAGACCCAAAATGCAGAAAGCCACAGAAAATCCATTGATGACATTAATCATAAGTACAAATGTGGATACCACTTCCATGTCTAGAACGTACACCCAAATAAATATCCACAGTGACTCGAGAGCAGGAAGCACCACGTCTGATCTCAAAGCATCTAATACATCTGCCCAAAGCACCATTATACAGACTCTATACACAAATTTTTGGCACAGGCACCCAATAGCTGGCACTCAACACCAGCAAAAGTCTATGTAGAGTCACTGGAGATTGCTTCAAAGGCCCCCAACTTCCTTCATCTACAGAACCTCAATAGGAGTATTCACTAGTCACTTTCTCCATAGGTGAAATGGTTGAGTCCCATTGCTATCACAAATCATGTCACCTCCTCCACTGGCAATAGACATGAAAGTAATTCTGACTGCCATGCCAACAACTGTTGCTTAGGCTATGTCAAGCACTTCACAGACAATAGAAAAGGCTCTCTTCAAACCACACTTAAGTACATTTAATATCAATTAAACTCAACTAAGAGCTCAGCAATAATCCTTGAAACATTTGCACAGTCAGGCATGACAAACCAATAAGTACAAATCACTACTTCATCCCTCACCCAGAATTTGGTTAATAAAAACTTGGCACAATATTTTTCATTTCTGTCTTGGTTTTGCTGACCATGCAAGCCTATAAGAGGTGTAAGAAAAATAGACTGTCCAGGGGTGGGGAGCCTTGAGACTTCATGTGGCCTTCTAGTTGCTTGGATGTGGCCTTTTGACTGAGTCCAAGTTTTATGGAACAAATCCTTTTATTAAGGTGATTTTGTTCTGTGAAGTTTGGATTCAGTCAAAGGGCTGTGCTTGAGGACCTCAAGGCCACAGGCTCTCCACCCCGAGATTATTTAATGAATAGAAAGTATGTCTGCTCAGAAATGTGAAGGACTTTTATAGAAGGGTAGACACAAACACATGGGTTTTAGTTTTTGTGAGGAGTGATTATATGTTTGTGAAGCCCAATCAATGCTTCTAAATATTTTGGTGCAATTTAGAAGAAATGCCAACTACTTTAAGGATGTAACTTATTTTTAATTCCACTGCAACAAAAGAATTGCAATTTTATTATTATTTTAAAAATCATGTTGACGCAGGGCAGGGTTTGGCTACCAACTATTGGATTGATTAACGCAATGCTTCTAGAGTCCTGTTGGTTGCTTTGGTTTGTTCTGGAATTCTAGCTTCTGATCACTGCCTCCCTTAATCCACCCTTCCTTCCATCAGTCCCATTCCCCCTCTTCTCTTTTCTCCTTCTCTTCCAACTTCCCTGTTGGAGAAAACAGATTTCTATACTCAACTGAGTGTTTTATTCCTTTTTTTCGAGCCAATTCCAATGAGAGTAAGGTTCAAACACTGCCTGCCACCCGACCATTTTTCACTCCACTACAAAAGCTCTTCTTGGGGCTTTCTTGGCAAAGATACTGGAGTGGTTTACTATTTCCTTCTCCAGCTGAATTTACAGATGAGGAAACTGAGACAAACAGGATTTTATGGGGGAAAAAAAACCTTAAGATGTTAATAAACTAAAGAGCAACTGGTAGAGGGCAGGTAGGATAGTGAAGGACCTCAAGGTCATACCATATCAGGACTGGTTGAATAAGTTAGGGATGTGTAGGATGGAGAAGAAAAGACATGGCAGTTGTATTTAAGTATTTAAAGGCTTTCTGTGGAAGATCTATTTAGATTTGTTCTGTGTGACCCCAGAATACAGAACTACGAGTTGTGGATGAAAAGTTGCAAAGAGGCAAATTTCGGCTTGATATAAGAAAAAACTTTCTACCTTAAGAGGAATGGGTTTCCTAACAGGTTCTTCCTTAGAGGAAGGAGATCTTTAACCAGCTGTGTGCCGGTAAATGTTTTAACAACTAGATCTCAGAATAGAAACTTTTAAGTTTAATCTACATTATTAACATTATCTCCATTACTTTAAGTCTAGATAATCAACAAAACAATAAATCAAGCCCTGACATGTAGGAGAAGGGATGGAAGAGGCTGTGACATTTTAAGTCAGTCCCTAAGTGTGCTCTGCTGGAGCTGTCTCTTCCTAGACCTAAAACCTACTTCTATCAATTTTTAAGTGTTTCGATATTCTCTTTGGCCGCTAGAGGGTAGTCAAAGTCTGAGCTGTTCCTTTCAATGGCAACTAGCTGCTTTGCCTTTTGCTATTGGTTGCTGAAAGCAATTTTTCACCCCTATTCAGCTGAGTAGTTTTCAGAGTTCAAGTCTAAAAGGATGAATCCTTAGAATACTAAAGATAGCCATTGCTTCGATCATCCTAAAATCCCTAGGTTGTCTCCTACACTAGGGGACTTCAACATATAAACTGAAATTCCCTCAAACCATCTGGTCTCCCATTACCTGTCTCCTCAACTCCAGTCACCACCTCTCTATTCTACCTCAACCATACACCCTTGATCATCATTCACAAGTACAGTTATCCCTTCCACATTGCAACTTTCCATATCCAGGTTTCAATATATTGAGGGCAGGCAAAAGAAATTAAATGGGAATTTGGGGGGAGTTTTGAGGAAGCCACAGAAGACATGTGAAGGCCAGCAGATAACACAGAAAAAGTTTAGAAACTCAGATATGCATAACATATGTGTATAGTGTTGTATAATAGCCACATACTTTATCTTTTAATACCATAATTCAGACATCTTCTCTGGTACAAAAGGAGAGCCAAAAAGTTTTACACAGATTTCCCAGATTACATTCCATAATGTGGAAGGGACATTACAGTGATGAAGAAATTCCTATATCTGACCTTAACTTCCAATCATTCTAATTATCTCTATGCCTTTCTAAATCTATTATTTGTCTTCATTTTGAACTCCAGTCTTCCTGGCTTATCGTCTCTGTTCAGCATTCTTTTTTTTTCTTCCCAAATTTGACCTGATAGAGAACTAGTTCAATGTTATGCAGTTCTCTGTTCTCAAAGTCCTTGCCCCCTTGTTTTATCTATGCCTGTGTCTTGCCAAATTTCAGCTTTGGAGGACTTACACATCCCACCGCCTCAGTTCTCACTTAATTGTTATTAAAACAGTGCTGGAGGAGGAAGACACATAAATGTAGAGACTGGATCCACTAGAAATTTATGTTATCCAGCAATACTGCAGAGCAGGCCTGCACAACCTGCAGCCTGCCAAAGGATTTTTGGCAGCCTTTAAAAAAATGTAGCGGAAAACATCCTCTACATTTTCCATGGGCCACCGGAAATCCACAGGCCACAGGTTGTACAGTCCCATAGGGGCAAGTGACTCTGAAAAATAGTAATTCTGATAAACAAAATGACAACGATTCTAGAATGATGAAACTTGCTACCCACCTCCTGACAGAGAAGTGATAGATTCAGTACAGAATGAGACAACTATCTGGATATAGCCCATACAGGATTTTTTTCTGCTTGACTATATGTATCTATTATAAGTATTTTATTTATCTTCTTTTTTCATTGTGGGAGAGGGAGGAGAGTGAGAAGGTACTGAAGGTTAGAGGGAGAAAAGGTTAATTTTTGTCAACTGAGAAAAATAAAATGTAATGAAAATGAACTTTAAATAACAAAAAACTTCCAATTTTTTACTATCTAATTTCAGCTAGGACATCACTGCAGCAAGGCAATTCTTTTACTCCCCAAAATTGACACCTTCAATACAATGGCTATTACAAAATTTCTTTTATCTCCTCAAGCTTCCCATATCATCAGTCCCCCACCATGTGGGGATATGACCTTATAATTTACTGAGAAAATAAAAGGTCAGTCACTGTGAACATGTGTCTGACCATGCCTATTCTCCATGCCCCTACTCAATAAACTCCAGTGCCTTCCTATTATTCCAGGACCAAATATAAAGTCCTTTGTTTGGCGTTTAATGCTTTTTACAGACTAGCTCATTTCTACCTTTCAATCTTCTTACATTCTAGTCCCATTCTATGCAGTCAACAATTCAGTCATACTAGCCAGAAGGGAGCTAGGTGGTCCAGTGGATAGAGTGCCAGGCCTGGAGTCAGGAAGACTTGGGTTCAAATCTGACCTCAGACAATTGCTAGCTGTGTGACCCCAGGCAAGTCATTTAACCCTGGAAGCCGGTTTTCTCATCTGTGAAATGAGCTGGAGAAGGAAATGGCATATTCACACACATAGTACGTACTTAACAAATGCTTCCTTCCTTTCTTTCTACTTAATTGTTCCTATAATACAAAACTCCACCTATCTCCTGTCTTGGTACCCTTACACATATTTAATCTATCACTTATTTCTCAAGAGATAGGTACATCAACTACCCTCTGGAATCACGATTGATAAATTATGAGAGTCCTTAAGTCTTTAAAAATTGTTCATTGAACTCTTGTTTAGACAAACATTCTGCTCTGATTTGAAACTTTTACTGTAGCTAAAGACAGAGATGAACACTTGGGTTCCTCTTTGTAAGTTGAGGGAAAAAATTTAGACTTTCTTTGTTAATGGGGATTTTGGAAGGTATAAAGACTCCAAGCCAGTCAAGAATACTTCCTGAAATTGCTTAAAATATTAATAAGTATTCTACAAGGCAAAACTGACAAGATTTGGCAAGTGATTGACTATGTAGGATGAAAGATAGTGAGAAGATAATTTTGACTCCAAGGTTGTGAACCTGTGTGGCTGGAAGGACAGTGGTGACATTCTTTCTCAGTTTCCTTTCCTGGATTATGGTAGACATCATGCCTCCCAACTCTGGTGGTACTCCAAGGTTCTGTCCTAGGCCCTTTTATTTCTCTCTCATTTGGTAAACTTATTCGTTCTCAGGGTTCATTTATCATCTCTATGCAGATTACTCCCATATCTACATATCCAGCTCTAGACCCTCCTCTGAACTTATCCCACATCACCAACTCCTATAAGACATTTGGTGTCTCAAACTCAACATGTCCCAAACAGAATTTATCATCTTTATCTGCAAACCCATGCCCTTAAGAATTTCTCTATTTCTGTCAAGGAGCCCACAAGCCTTCCTGTCACTCAAGTTTACAATCTTAATGTCATAATTAAGAACTCAGTCTCTTTTACTGTTCATATCAATCATTCAATAAATATTAATCAAGGTCCTACTATGTGCCAAGCACTGTGCTAAGTTCTGGGGGACAGCCTGAGAGAAGGCCTGTAGCTGAGAGATATAGTATCTTGTTTGTGCAACAGCCAGGAGGACTGAAGAATATGTGTAGGGGAATAAGGTTTAAGAAGGCTGGAAAGGTATGAGGGGGAGAAGGTTAGGAAAGGCACTGAATGCCAAATACAGCCTTTTGTATTTGCTTCTGGAGGCAACATGAAGCCAAAACAGTTTATTGAGTAGGGGGAGTGATATGATCAGATCTGCTTTAGGAAAATCACTTTAGCGGCTGAATGGAGAGAGACTTGGGAAAGGCAAACCCATTAGCAGGCAGGCTACTGCAGTAATCAAGGTGTGAGTTAATGAAGGCCTGCACCTGAGGGGTGGCAGTGTCAGAAGACAGGAGATACATTTAGGAAATGTTGCAAAGCTGAAATCAACAGGTTCTGGGAAAAGCTTGGATATGGAGAATGAGAGAGAAGGTGACTCCTAGATTGTATAGCTTGGGGGACTGGGAGGATGGTGTTGCCCTCTACTAGAAATAGGGGAGGTAGGAAGGAAGAAAGACTTAGGAGGAAAGATAATGAGTTCGGTTTTGGTCATAGAAAGCTTAAGATATCTACTGGATATCCAGTTCAAGGTATCTGAAAGGCAGTTGGAGATGTGAGATTTGGAGGTCAACAGAGAGGAGTGGGGCAAGATAGGTAGATTTGAGAATTATCAGCATAGAGCTGATAATTAAATCCATGGGAGCTGATAAGATCACTAGAGAAGCAGAATAGAAGGAGGGAAGAAGAGGGCACCAGGACTAAACCCTGAGATACAAACTGTCATTTTTATCTCCATAACAGTCTCTTCTCTCTACTTATACTGACTTCTTACTGAGCTAAGAATCCTGCATCTTTCTAAACTTCACTTGCACTTTACTTTTGATGGAGTTGAATGCTGCCTTCTTAGAGACCTAGTGGAGTTCTTGTTTTTCATTTAGCAGCTTATGAATTTTACCATCTTTGTCAAACCAGTCTTGATTTTCTGAGTGTTCTGACACAGATGAGTAAAAGTACTGTGCTGCACACCAAATCTCTGAAAACTGCCCACTTCTTTTCTGCTCCACTGTTGCCAACTGTGTGTTGGCTACCTCCAAATTAGTAACAAACTGTTCCTGAGGAGAACTCTAATCTTCTGGTAGTCATCTTGCCTTGGGGCTGCTGCTTTCCTTGAATACGAATATTTAGCTTGGAGAGGATGAACGTATGATCAGTCCATTACTCTGTACCACACATTGTCTTCTTCAGTCTCGTATCCTCTCTGTCTCTTCTCCTAAAAATGACATAGTCTAATAAATGCCATGTTTGCTATGAAGTTGCATCCACCAGTTGAAGTTTTATTGCATTTAGGTAAATGGAAGACAATGTTGATGATGAGAAGGTTATGAGATACGCAAGTTTTCAGTAGTAAGATAATTGCTGTTGCTGTTTCTGACTCCATTCCTCCCAAGGACTCCTTCCCTCATTGTTGTATGCCTGTGAAACTTGGATACAGTATACCAGTACCATGGCAGGGAAACAATCACTTCCATTTGTTTTGTCTTAGGAAGATTCTAAAGATCACCTAGCAGGATAATGTACCAGACACTAAGGTCCTTTCTCAAACTAAACTGCCAAGCATTCAAACTCTGCTGCACAAAGAATACAACTCTGATGGGCTGGCCATATTGTTCAAATCTCAAAAGCATGTCTGCCTAAAAGAGTATTTTACAGAGAACCTTCACAAGCAAGGTGCTCACATGGTAGACGGAAGAAGTGATACAAGGACACTCTCAACGTCTCTCTGAAGAACATTGGAATTGATTGCATGACATAGGTGTTGGCAAAGTACTGCCTAGAATGGCATGCCAGCCAGCATCAATATGGTCTATTTGTGCCTGACCTGTGGTAGAACATTCTGAGCTTGTATTGATCAGCCAGTCAGATGCACTATTATTTGGTTTTAATATGGTGATGTCATTTTGGTCCTCTTTGAGAATGAACAACAATCAACTTATATGGCTATCACTGGATAGCCCTTATCACCTTTCCCTAGATTATCATATAATAGACTCCTAATTGGTTGTCCTGACTTCCCCTTACTCCAGCCTACCCTCTTCCTAGCTGCCAAAGTAATCTTTCTGAAGCAGAGGTCTGTTACTATTCAGTAATTCCAGTGACTCCCTATTACTTCTAGGATTTTTGGCATTTAAAGCTCTTCACAACCTGACTTCATTCTACCTTTCTAGGCTTACTATACATTACTCTCCTTCATGCACCGTATGTTCCAACCATATAAGCCCTTTTGCTTTTCTTTATCTCTCATTCCCATGCCTTCACTCTGATTCCTAGGGTTCTGTCCCTTTGAACTTCTGCCTCTTGAAATCCCTGGTTTTCAAGACCTGGTTAATGCATCATACTATTGGCACTCCCCCTCCCCCTCTCCACAGCTTATGTTACCCTCTCCAAAGTTAACATATCTGCTTTATTATATGTGTTTTGTTCCACCTTAGAATGTAATCTCCTTGAGGGCAGGGACTGCTTTAATGTTTGTCTTTTGTATCCTTGTGTCTAGTAAGTACCTAACACATATAAATGCTTGTTGATTAATTGGTTTGGAGGAAAAATAAGTAGTTTTGGGTTTTTTGACTAGATGGCCTTTAGGGTCCCATTCTTCCATGAATTTGTGATTCTGTAAATTACATTATTGTTATGTATGTATGGTTCTATCTCCCCTAGTGGATCAAAAGCTGAAAGAAGTAAGTGATAGTTTTCTATTTCTTCCTATAATCCCTGGTTAGTGCTCACCAAATGTTTGCCGAACTTTGAATCAGTATGCATTTATACTTCTTTCTTTTCCTTTCTCTTTTTCCTTCCTTACTGTCTCATTTATATTCTTTCTCCATTCCCCCCAAATAAACAATTTTAAACTAAGGTCTGATGCTTCAAGTTCTGTCCTTACAGTTGCCATAGAATCACTTTCCAGTCTCTTTCATTTCCAAAAAGTGGCAAGAGGGCCTGATCCCTCGATTCCCTTTTAGAGAACTACCAAAAAAGTTGTCTAGATCCAAGCAACCAGAGCCAATCAAATCAACCCATATTCAATAACTAGACTGGTCTTAAATATATCTTCTTTCTCAAAAAAATGTTATTGAACACAGCCGCTACTTTTTCCCTCTCTGTCCCCAGTAATGGGGTGCTTGAACCACAGTTTGTAAAATTGCCTCAGTTTGCAAAATCACATTTCTCCCAAGCCCCAAAACACTGTCTCAGGCAGTTTCTCCCTAGCTCAAGGGCAGCCTGCTCTTAACACAATACTTATCTCTCTTCCTGTTACAGTGGTCAGCTGCATCTATAGAATTTAATAGTTTGATCCAACTGTACTGGCTGAAGCAGCTGTGTTCGTGTATCTATCACAGATATTTCAGACTCAGTCATGTGTATACTCCTTAGCTCATTATACACATCCTGGATCCCTTGTTAGCTTGGGACATATGTATACTCCTAACATCCATCTTGTCAAACAGGACATTGATGGGTAACAGACTGGGCACTTCTCAGTCAGCCCTGACCACTAGTTGGCTTAGTGATATTTCAAGCCTAAAAACACACCTCCATGTAGCCCCACCTTGGGCTATTTCCCAGTGAGTTATGGGCAATAGGCCTGGGCAGTTGATGTTAAAAGTGCATGTCCCTTTAAGCACTGACCACTGCTTAACTCCTCCCTAATCCCACCCTTACTCACCTAGTTACCATAATTGGCATAGGTTATATTATGGGTTTTTCTATAAAAATAAACCTATGACTCCTTTAAGGTTGCAGGTTCCCTAAGACCTCCTGCCTGCTGTAAAGTGGAACAATAAACTTTTACCAACTTGACTTGGAATGCTTGAGCCTGAGAATTCATTCCAGACTGCCCACCCAGGGACTCTGGTCACTGGGGTCCCTGAAACACCTATTATACCTTGTTACCACCCCCTTCATCCCCATCCTTTGAAGGAGGATCGTACTGTTCAGTTTATTCATTCCCTCAAAATTCATATTCCTGTCATTTCATTGGCAAACTCTTGGTGAGGAAACTAACCAATGCGGATCAACCACTGTTGCCCAATTTATAGTCTTAGAACAGGGGTTCTTAACCTGCAGTCCATGACCTTTAAAAAAAAAGTTTTGATAGCTATATTAACGCAATTCCTTCCACAATCTTATTTGTTTCATGCATTTAAGAATATTATTGGCCCAGATAGGTGGTACAGTGAATAGAGCACCAGCCCTCTGAGTCAGAAGGACCTGAGTTCAAATTAAGCCTCAAACACTTAATACTTAGTAGCCGTGTGATCTTGGGCAAGTCACTTAGCCCCAATTGACCTGTCTTCCCCCCTATCACCAAAAGGCAAAACGAGTATTGTTGTGAGGAGTCCATAGGCTTCACTACAGTGCCAAAGTGGCCCATGCCTCAAATAGGGCTAAGAACCACCGTCTTGGAGGGCTGTGGGAAGCACGGGGGATGGGGAGGGGGGGAAGGGTTGCCCCTTGGCCAGGGTCACAGCCAGTGTTAGGGGGAAGCCTTGAATCCGGCCGGCCCTTTCTGAAATACAGCAGGCGGTTCATCAGGCACTTTGGGAAGAGCTGATCGTCCAGAAATAAAAACAAAACCATCACTGCGCTCGAGAAGCTTACATCCTAGGAGCAGAATCACTAGCTCTGGCAGAAGCTAGATCACTTCCGAAGCCGAGCATAAAAAAAATTCATAACGTTAACCTTGCTTCGGCGTAGGGATCTTCACTCCCTCCTCTAAGATCTCCCAATCACTGGGCTTTTGCCGGAAGTAGTTAAACGGGGCCCTGCCCACTTCCTTAGGATTTAGTTACAGACCTTCCGGGCGTTCGCTTTTCCCCCTAGTTTGGCCCGGGTACTGCACCGTAGCGCGGCCGCAGTGAATTCTGGGAACATCGTCGCACCGTCGGCTGTATTGAGGCCGCGGCGTCGCGCGCCTCAGAGTGTTTTCTCCATCTTTCTGTTTCTTCTGTCAGGCTCTGGGTCTTAGCAAACCGTCGAGATGTCTGGGGTGCGGGCGGTGCGCATCAGTATCGAGTCGGCCTGCGAGAAGCAGGTGCAGGAGGTGGGCCTGGATGGCACCGAGACCTACCTGCAGCCGCTGTCTATGTCGCAGAACCTGGCACGCCTCGCCCAGCGCATTGACTTTAGCCAGGGCTCTGGCTCCGAGGAGGAGGAGGCGGCCGGCGCCGACCGAGACTCCCAGGACTGGGCGGGCGCCAGCGGCAGCGCCGACCAGGACGACGAGGAAGGTGAGACTCGGGGCGGTCGCTGGAGGGTTCGGGTCAGTTCAGTAAATATTTATTAAGCGCCCCCTCTGTGCCAGGCACTGGACTAAGCGCTGGGCATACAAAGCAAGATGAAAGACAGTTCCTGGCCTCTAGGAGCTTACAGTCTAACATTGCGAAGCCTCTGAGGTCTTTTGTAGTGCAGTGGCGACGTCCCCAGGGCGTGGGTGCCTGGCTTGCCTCCCACTTAATGCCAACACTCTCAGCCTCTCTGAGCCTCAGTTTCCTTAGTTTTAAAACAGGGACAGTGGGAGTTGGTCCAAAATTATAAAAGAAAGGAGTATCACTTAAGCGTACAACGATTATTTATAGCAGTTATTTTTGTAAGACAAAGAACTGGAAATTAAAGGGGCGAAACCATCTGTTTGTAAATAAACTGAGCCAGTTGTGGAATATGAATGTAATGAAAGGTTTGAGAGAAATCAGATTAAATGAATTGGTGTAGGATGAAGGGAGCAGAACCAGGAGAATAATTTATTCGTAAAAATAACATTCATTGCAAAGACAACCTTGAAGGACTTGAGAACGCTGATCAATATCCTGACCAACAAGGATTCCAGAGGTTCCATGAACGATGAAGTGTGCTACCTTCCTCTTGTCAGAGAAGGGTTGGACTCAGGATGCATGAGACATGTTCTCAGACACAGACAATATGACTATGCGTATTTGTTGTGAGAGCTTTGTTTTTCCTTTTTTCATTTTTCCAGTGGAGAGGTGGGATGTGGCAGGGAGGGAGGAGAGGTAGCCAAAAAAAAAGAGTCATTGAGACATCTTTAAAAAAAATAACGTAGAGAAGGGAATAGAAGGAATGTCATAAAGAAAAATAGGACAGCTTTGAAAGCTACTGCTGTCATTTACTATACTTAAAAGGAAAAAGAAGCTGCACATAATAGGGATCTGCAGTTTCACGTACTGTCATTTTTTTTTCTAGTAATATGGAAATGCCAATTTTATTTAATATTAAGTTTAAAATAGAATACTTATAAAACAAGAATCTCCATCTCTCTTTGTCCTCTACTCCCCCCAAATTCTGGTGCAGGCCCTAAGAGTAGGTTTTGGAAGATGAATGTCAGCCTTTGAAGGGAACTGGAGTTTCGGGGGATGGAACCTGTATGATAGGGATTCTTTATCACCTGCATGGCCCTTCTTCAGGAGATTTAGCCAGTCTCACTCATCTCTGCTCCTTGTTCTTCCATAGATGTCCTGGACTCAGTGCAGACTTGTCAGAAAGACCCCAGATTCTGGTCTCATAGGAAACTCCAATTCAGTTCTCAGTCCAGCAGCCTAGCTCTAAGATGCTGGGATCTTGCTCCGTCCACCAGGAGCCATCAGAAGGAAAATTCCCAATTCTGATTCTCTGTGTCTGGAATTCTTATATACACACACTGGCCTCCTGTCTCAGCCAACCCCCCCCTGCCATGTCAGCAACAGGAGACAGAGTTCATGCCCTCTGTTCACACATGAGACAGAGTTCATACCTTCTTGCACACAGGAGACAAGAGTTCACACCCTCTGCCTCTTTCACAGAAGTACTTAGCCCTTAGTTACTAAGGACCAAGTACCTGCTAAATTAATTACCAATTACACAGGGACAAGGTAAAGGAAAAATAACTGATTGCAGAATTTGCTTTCCTTTTTAAAACAATCTTGTTTATACATACACATATATAGATGTGGCTTCTGTATTCCAGCCATTAAAACTAAAAGTACATTTCTTTCCTTTTAGGGTTGGTAAAATTTCAACCTTCTCTTTGGCCATGGGATTCAGTACGGAATAATCTAAGAAGCTCCCTGACTGAGATGTGTGTTCTCTATGATGTTCTCAGCATTATCAGGGATAAAAAATTCATGACTCTTGATCCTGTTTCACAAGATTCACTTCCTCCCAAGCAGGTATAGTATGTTTATAAGAAAATAACACAATCAAGCCTCAATAATTTGTGGTTTTCATTAACTTTTTCAGGCTTTAAAGTTGTGTAATAAAATGTTATATACTGTATGAAGTGATATTTTCATGGACTTTGGCCATAGACCAGTTAATTATGATTTAAATAACAAATTAGATCCTGATATGGTTTTACCCTTATATTTTCATACGACTGATAGTTTAGTAAAGTTATGTAAAGCTTGGTTACTCAAATGAAATGTCCTTTTTTTGCTTTCTTTTTTTAACATTATGTTAATTTTTTTCTTGTTCTGCTTGTCATTTTATTTCATTTCTTTTCAAGCTTTTCCTTGACCAGATATATACTACCCCTTCTTGTTTCCTCAGCTATAAAATGATGAGATTGGGTAAGATAATCCATTATCTTCTGACTCCTAATACTTGTGAGTTTGTCAGAGTCTATGTATACAAGTTTAACGGTATGACAGAGAGATTGATCTAGCTTTTTATCTTCTCTCAAAACTGCTTTAAGGAATCATAATACTTTTAGAGCTGTCCTGCTTGTATGGACTTCCTTCTGAACTATCTTCTGTACTGCAGTGTGCACTTTTTAAAATGTTTCAGTGGTCTTCCTCTTTTTTCTTGTCTTTTTCTTTGGTCATCATCATAACTTTATACCGTTTCCCCTCAATTCTCGTCACTTGCAACTAAAAACAAGAAGGAAAACAAAAGCCCATGTACAAACAAAACAAAGCAACACAGTGACCATATCCAGAAATGTATGTCTCTTCTACACTTGAATCCATCACGTCCCTTTCAAGAAGTGGGTAACATGTTTCATTTGAGGTCCTCTGTAATGTTGCTGGTCATTGATTTGATCAAACTTCTTAAGCTTTTTTTTCTTTAAAATGTTATCTTTTTTGTAAATTGTTCTTCTGGTTCTGCTCAGTTTATATTGCTCTGACATCCCAGAATGCTTTTTTTTAATGCTTTATTAAATTTTATTTTAGTTTGCATCATTCCTTTCAACAAGATTTGAGTTACATATTTTCTCCCCCTCTTTCCCCCACCCACCGCCCCAAAACAGCCATCCCAGTATGTCCCCCCTCCCCCAGTCTATTCTCTCCTATGTCACTTTTCGGTAGGGCAGGATGAATCTCCCAACCACAGTGCCTGTGTATCTCAAGTTCCAGTTGGATGTAGTCAATTATAATAATAATAATAA
>CM053582.1:185072063-185086966 GCA_028627135.1 Pseudochirops cupreus | reverse complement strand
CGCGAGAGCACTGGCCTCAGAAAAATCGCTTAGTCCCCCTGCTGTCTGCAGGCCACGGGCGGGAAGCTGCAACGTGGAGGCGGGTGCCAAACCTCTGCCTTTCACTTTTCCGCTCTGGAGGCCTTCGGGCCGTACTGCTCCCCTCCCAAATTCGCAAGTCCCACTGAGCTGCTCGCAGCCACCGCTAATCCGCTCACCTGAGAGGCTCCTCTGCTCCTCCCGTCCAGCCGCCCCTGGGGCACAGCTGTGACTTCAGGGCAGGCTGGTTTCGGTTCGCAGTGCTGATATGGTTCCTCGTAGCCGAGCTGACTTTAGTGGGAAGTATGTTTGTGTGCGTTTTGGAGTTCTAGGATTGGTTTAGAGTCCTATTTTATGGGTATTTTGGGGTGGCTATGTGAGAGCTGCAATATGTTGCTGCTGCTACACCGCCATCTTGGCTCCCCCCAGAATGCTTTTAAATAATCTTTTTTGTTATTTCTTATAGTAACCATCATATTCTGCTACATCCATGTATCAGAGTTTATTCAGTCATTTCCTATTTAATAGGTGCCTCCTTATTTTATGTCTTATTTTTTTCCTTTTTCCTTTTAATGTCCGTTTCAGAAACAAAAAGTTTGTTTTTCTTGGGACTGTTCCTTCCTTAGTATAAGCCTTCTTTCTCTGTCCCTGTCTGTATCCAGATTGAGTGTGACATTTACATGCTAAATTCTTTGTGTGTGTTGTTTTCAACCCTCCTTTGTCCAGTTCAGATGGTGCTTGTTCTGCACCTCTTCCTCCAAATCCTGTCAGTGTTTAGTATACTCTTCTTTTACAGCTCAGTTTTCTTCACTGATACATTGCATTTATCTTTCTTTTCTTTCTTCCCTTAAAAACTCTCAGAACTGAACTGATTTACCTCCAAGTCTTCTATTTTTCTTATTTAACTCCCTCAATATCCTTTGAAGACATTCTGAAATGACACTATCTTCTTTTCCCCTGATAGAATATTAGCCCTTTATCATCATACACTCTCTTCCATTTGCTCAAATAAATTTGCTTTTCTAAGTTCTTCTTGAGTCTTGTGTTTGTGTTTCATTTACTATTCACCTCTGATGTTTTCATCAGGAATGCTTAAATGTGCTTCATTTCATTAAAGTCCATTTTTCTTTATACTCATTATACTGAGTCATTATACTCAGCTTTACAGGATAAATTATTCACAACTGTAAACCTGTGTCTTTTACCTTTTGGAATATTGTATTCCAAGATCTCCTCCTACTTGTAGTAAAAGCTGTCAGGTCTTGTGTGGTCTTGTGTTTTCTTACTTTCCATCTGGATGCTTACAGTATTTTTTCTTTGACTTGAAAGCACTTGATTTTTGGGTATGACATTCCTGAGACTTTTCATTTTGAGGTTTCTTTTGGAAGGTGATGGATGAATTCTTTTTATCTTTATTTTGCCTTCTGGCTCTAACACACTTAGGTAATTTTCATTTCATTTCTTGAACTTTAGTGTACAGTCTTTTCTTTTTTTTAAATCATATTTTTAAAGAAGACTGGTGATTCTTAAAATTATCTCTTTGCTTTGTTTCTTTTAGGTCAGTTTAAAAAAGTCAGATAACCTACATTTTCTTTTTCAATTACTTGATTTTGTTCTAATATTTCTTGTTGTCTCATAGAGTCATTTATTTCTGTTTGGTCTCTTATAGTGTCCAAGAAGTTCATTACTTGGGTAAGGTTTACCAGTTTCTGTTTTAGGCTGTTTATTTGCCTTCTTGTTCTTTTCTCTGGATCTTTTATTTAATTATTTTTAATCTCTTGCTTCATTTCTTCTTAGTATTCTCAGAGTCCCTTGTGGAAAACCCATTTTTGGATTTGAATCTCTTCTTGCACCTGTTAATGGGATTCTTATCTCTCTAGGTTGGATTTTGGATATCTTTGGCACTATTATAATTCTTTATATGAACTGTATCTTCTTTGGTTTACTCATCTCTCCAGCCTTAGTGCCTGAATTGGGACTTTGTGCTGGAACTAGCTCTGCCGCCTACTGTGGCCAACTTGGTCTTGACTGGATCTTTGAGTTTCAGGGAATTGGATCTTTAGGGCCCTCTGTGGCAACGCAGAACAGTGCTAGGGATGTTGGAGGCCTTGGGCCAGGGGTGTCTGAGCATTGTCTTGAACATTGCTATGTGCCCTGGGGGTGGAGGATTGGGAGGGAAACCTTTTTTGTGAGCATCCTCTGCTTTTACTGCTTTTGGATACAGAGTCTTACAGGTTACTAGTATTTTTGCCTAATATCTGATTGTGTTAGGAGGCTACTGTCTTGTTTGCCTTTGCTCACACTGGCCTTTCTATTGCCCCCTTTCCTGTTGAGCTTGGACTTTGGATTGACTTTCTGTGCAGTTTTGGGGTGGATGAAGCTGCAAAAACAGGATTTCTTGGTCATGATTAGGTTTGGTGCTGTTTTTAAGTTTTTGCAGGAGTAGATCTAAGGGAACTGGTTTACCTTCCTCTGTTGAGGCAGAATAGAAGCTTTTGGTTGGAAGTCCCTGGGGTTTTATTTCATCTTTGGTGATTCCAGAAGATACTTCAATAGCCTACATGAATGTGCCAATCAATAGAATGAAGGAAAAATATATGTTAAGTGTTTACTCTCTGCTAAAAATGGTGCTAAGCCCTGGGGATACAAATACAGGGAGTTTGCACTCTAATTGTACAATGTAATAGAGTAGTGACCAGGAAAGAATGAATTTTGTTTGGGAAGTTTTACCAGGTTGTAGAGGAATTAACTGACATATCCTTTTCAGAAGCAATGAAACTTGTAACCTGTGAACTTACTCTCTCAGCTCCTACTTGTACTGGCAGGTCCCCAGAGCTAAGCTGCTATTAGTGCCTTCAGAGTCTAGGGAAATGCATATGGGAGGATTTTTCCTAATGTTTAGCTCATGAGTCCCCCACTAGTATGTTTCTCCCTACTATTATCATTTGATATCAGTTATTCAGTAAGTTATTTTTTAGAAAGGGGTATTCACTTAACTGGTATACTAAGAACTGCTAGTACAAAATATCTCCTTCCATATCCCATACCCCCACTTCACTCCCAGAGACTGTGACACACTTTCCCATCAGTATATATAGAATCCAGGAGAAAATAAACTCAGGATTATTGAACAATCATGACAGTGGAATGATTCACAGCTCCTGATTACTAGAAGGCCTTTTCTTTCCTTTGTGGGGTACTCATGAAGTTCCCCTTACACGTTATACCTTTTCTCCTTCTACCTGGGCTCCTTGTAGAGTTTTAATTTGCCTTTCCTCTCTGCCTCTAATCGCTGTTCTAGGGTAGATTTTAGGATGCTAATGAGCATAGAAGCCCAGCTGGCTTAAACCCAATAACACTCTCAAAGTTCTCCATAGCCAAGGAGAAAGGTGGAGAGGAGACTGAGACCAAGATTGAAGCTGAGTTGCTTGCTTCTTCCCCTTTTTCTGTCCCTGTGTCCACAAGCATTTCCCTCCTAGTGGCTAGTTCGAAGATTTCTACCCTAAGCTTCCAGATACAGGAATCTCCTACTCCAAATTATCTAGCTTACTTTATACAGGCTTCACAGTTTGTGATGAAGTCCTTCAACCAATCAGAACATCCTGCCAATGTAATAGCACATCATTTCAAGACTATCCAATGACTTTCAGTGACTTTCTTATACTTATTTGATTGATTGAGGTATGCCTCAGACATACCTAGTTAGGGTATCAAGATATAAGATATGGTATCTTATCACTTCTGTTAAATGGGGTAGGGTAATTGTCTACACATTCTGTGCCTTCTCCCTTACAATCATAATGTTCTGAGAGCCAAGAGATGGACTGGTACTTGAGATATAGGAAACAGGGAGGCTGATTAGAAGGCTGTTCCAAAAGTGATGAGAATTTGAACTAGAGTCTTAACCATGTTAGAGGAGAGAAGGGTATGGATGCAAAAGATATTGTGGAGGTTGAATCAACAAAACTGTAACACAACTCACTGATATAATATGCTATGATTCCTATTCCATATGATAGCTTTAATTTCATACTTTAATATAATTTAAATATAATTTAAAATACTTTAAATATAATTTAAAATACTTTAAATTAAAACTTTTTATGACCCTGAGTCAGGAAGACCTGAGTTCAAATCCAGCCTCAGACACTTAACACTTACTAGCCCTGTGGCCTTGGTCAAGTCACTTAACTGTCCAATTGCCCCTCCAAAAAAGCAAAAAACAAAACAAAAACTTTTTATGTTAGTGTCTTTGGAAAGAAAGTATTCAAATTAGTGAAAAAAGTTATATTTGCTATTAAAAACCACATTTCCCCCCTGTTCTCTCCATGCAATATATAATAATCATTTTTTGTGTGTTCTTCTTTTGATAGAATCCTCAGACTCTACAGTTGATTTCAAAGAAGAAGTCACTAGCTGGTGCAGCACAGATCCTTCTGAAAGGGGCAGATAGGTTGACTAAATCAGTTACGGAAAACCAGGAAAATAAGCGACAGAGAGACTTCAACTCTGAACTTCTTCGATTAAGACAACACTGGAAACTCAGAAAAGTAGGAGATAAAATTCTTGGTGATCTGAGCTACAGAAGTGCAGGTATATTAGGCTACTAGACAATCTAATATAGAGGAAAAATTAATATAATTTTTGCTTAACTAACTAGAGTTCATGCCATATTATATTGGAATTAATATTATGATATACTCATAGATGAGGGCATTTATAATTGGAATTATCCTGAAGTGGAAAGAACAAAGAACTGTAAATTAGAGTCTGTAGGTTTTTTCCTGACTCTATGAGCTAGTTGGAAATACTGGACTGATATTTAATCAGAACCCTTCTAGCCTAAGTTTTGATTCACAGTGGTTAAAGTGTATCCTTTAAACTTCAGTGATGCTTAATGTTCCCTGTTTAACAGAAAGTTCAAGTATGAGGCTTCTCTGCTAATACACTTTCATCTTTAATTTCCAATTTATGAAGAAATTTGGAGGTAGGACTGTGATACTGACCCTTCATACAGGATTAAACCTGCAGCCGTGGAGGCTTACTGTGTATGGGGTGATAGAAGATTTTCTGCATTTTCTTATGTTTCACTTTGTCACATTTGAAAAGAAATGACCAAAGAGTCACAGAGGCTGTACAACCACTGGTAACTCTGAAAATACCAAAGAGCTTTCACAGGTCATCCCAAAAACAAACAGCTAACAGTGGTCATAAGCAAAATGCTTTCTTTATCCCTTTGGAGGAGGAAAACTAGACACATGTACTGGGGCCTTCTCTAGGAGGGTACCTGCTTTAGTGAGGCCAAATCTTAATACATATGTAGCGGTGACTATGCAGTGAGCTGAAACCCTGATGAGTGGTAACAGCAATGAGACAAGTTTGATTCATAGTAGGGCTGAATGACTGGAATATGGGTCCTGCAGGTGCTTGTCTGAACTCAGGGACCACCTGGTGCTGGTGTGAAACAATTCTGGGCTTTTGCTGTGGCAAAGTTCATCCATAGTGTGAGCTCAAAGGATTGTTGATATGCCAAGCTTAAGGCACAGCTTGCTTGCTGGGCCTTAGCTCTGGAAAGCAGGGTGTCTACTATTAGTAAAAAGAGAGAAGTAAAAAGAGGGGTAGTCTTGGCATGGGGATCCTGACAACTCCAATTCTGTAGTTCCATGAGTTGGAGGGATGGTGGGATAGAGTAAAGATAACGTTGTACACTAATTTGGTCAGATTTGCTGGTGAAGGGCATAGTAAATTGAACACTGGTCTCTCCCTTCTTTGACTTAAAGCAAAAGGACAGTTCCTTATCATCCTTTTTAATCTTAACCACAATGTTTGGCAAAATCATGAAAAGAGGTATCATGTTAGTAGTCTGTGCATGAGTCTACCTCATATAATTTTTGCAAATTAATGGGTGGAAATATGAGGTAAAGTGTAACACTGTGGGCTTCAGTTAGCTATCTTGGGTTCTTGAAATTTTGTGGGTCAGAATCACTTCCAAACTGATGGAGCCTTAATAAGTATTACTTTTTACCAGTCAACCAGATGGTATGCTTAATTTTAAAAAAAAGGCATTTTAAATAAGAGTCTAAATAAAGTAACCACAGGACATTTCCCTTCCCTAAACCTTGAATTTCCTTTTCTACCAATAAAAGCTCACTCTGTGTGAAGAGTGGGCTTTATAGAAGTTATATGTGGTACATCCACAGATGGGGAACACTTTAAGACATCCTGAAAATAAGAAATAGTGCACATGCATGGAGGGATAGCTCATGATTCAGACAGCACAGAGTTGCTTACCTCTGATACAGATGTGCTACTCTCAGCTTTGATCTGTTCTCTGCTAACCATTGCTAGTTTCCATTTGTTGTTCAGTCATTTCAGTCATAATTTGACTCTTCATGACTCCTTTTGGGATTTTCTCAGTAAAGGCAGTGGAGTGATGTGCCTTTTTCTTCTCCAGCTCATTTCACAGGTGAAGAAACTGAGGCAAACAGGATTTAAAAAAACAAAACAAAATGGGCACTGCTTTCCATTGCTAGTCACCAACTCTAGATATTTTCAAAGTTACTTAGTACCCTGAAACTACATTCACTTGGGGTTACAGCTCTTTAACCAGTCTTCTGACTTGAGTGTGTGCTGTTGTGAATTGAAGTTAAGGAGAAAAGAGATAATGCCATCAAATAGCAATTATTCAGCTCCCATCACCATTTACCAGTTTACATTTTTAAACTTCCAAATAACATGTGCAGGGATGCAGGCCTTAGGAAAAGAGAAGGGAGTGGAGTATGAGATACTTTATTTGTAGTGCTAGGTTGAAAACACTTTTACTTTATTGACACAGATACTCAACTTCTTTCACATTTCATTGAGAATGTGATTTCTAACTAGTATTTATTACTGTGTACTGGAAAGAACCCTCAGCAAGAAGAATGGAGGGGTTAATCCTGGCTCTGCTATTTTCTGTTAACCTCTTTGAAACTTATTTTCTTCATCAGTTAAAAAAATTGGGGATAATGCTACCTATCATTCCTACCTTACCGAATTTTGTTTGGAGATCAAATTAGAGAATAGATATGACAATGCTTTGTAAAATCTGAAGTACTAGATAAAGTTATTGTTGTTATTAACTAAGTTTTGGTACAGTGAAACAATTGTATCTCCCATCTCCATGCTTTTGCCTGTGCAGTTTAATCTAATGGGATTTTACTGTATACTCAAGGTTGTTTTCTTTGAAAAATCACTTAAAATATTGAAATCTCAAAATGAAATTATGTGATTTATGTAAATGTCCTAGGTAGGCACATTACTATATACACTTCAGTGTTTACTGAATGAATCTCCTATTTTGTTCTTAATGTTTATGTCTTTTTAGGATCTCTTTTTCCCCATCACGGTACGTTTGAAGTGATAAAGAACACAGATATTGATTTGGATAAAAAGATACCAGAGGATTACTGCCCCCTTGATGTCCAAATTCCAAGTGATTTAGAGGGATCGGCATACATAAAGGTTTGTCAAAGTAATTTTTGCATAGAATTTATGTCACAGTGCTCTGCATAGATTAGATACTTAATAAATGTTTATGGATTAACACCTCAGTACTTTAATGGATTCAGAATGTCCTTGATGCAGGTCTTCCTTCTTGCGGTTCAGATTGCAGCTTACCTATAACTCATCCTTTGCAATTTTGGTTTGTATCCCATAAACTCTCTATATGTGATATGCCCAGCATGCTGGAGGCTTTCCTATAGATCTTTTTAATTTCCAAATGACAATATGTAAAATGTTCTTCTCATTGTTTCCTTGTATAGGTGTCTATTCAAAACCAAGCATCAGACATAGGGGACCTTGGGACAGTTAACCTCTTCAGAAGACCTATGCCCAAGTCAAAACCAGGTATGGCTGTGCTCCAGTCATTCAGTTCAATTCTTTATTACAGTTTGTGTTTGGGAACAAACTGGAGAACTTTTTAATGTGCTAGAAAAATACGTGGCTTGAATAAAAACAGTTGGAAATATGTTTTTGTTGCCTTTCAGGAGATAGTGCTGTTTACATAATTTAGTATAGTAATAACAACATTTGTCCAATAACAAATTAATAAGCCTATAATTTTATTTCCCTCATTTTCTGTGTGCTGATCTGTATTTTAGCAAATTTAAATTTTCCAAATTAATAAAAGTATGTTCCAATACCTACAATCTAATAATCTCTATGTTTAACTATTTCAACTTTACACTGATTTCTGTTTTTGAATCCTTTGCTCTTTTTTCCTGTTCCAGTGCATACTTTGCTATGGATCACCCCAAATGTCTGCCTTATCCACTACTTCTGATAAAATCTTGAATGATGCTTAAGAAAGTAAAAAGTCATTTTATTTGAATTCACTGCAAATTGTAATCAAATCCAAGTTGGACTGTTACCACCACAAGTCTGTTATTCCATAATTTACTATCTTTGTAATTCTCTGCAATAGCTATTCTAAGTCCTCTCTCTTCTCTTTAAAGCTTCCACACTAATCATTCTTATCTCCCTTTCATCAGAGGATTTTACCTCATACTAACTTAGAAAATAGTAGTTACGTATCATGGGTTTCCATTTCTCTTACTCTTCATCTCAAAACCCCTTGGTATTATAATCATCATCACCACCCATTTTGTTATCTTTATAGTCCAGTGTCTGATGTAGAGGTAGCTCTTCTCATCAAAGCTAAGTGCTCTACTTATACTTTTGATACAGTCTTCTTGCACTATTGGGGCAGCTAGATGGCTCAGTGAATAGAGCACTGATCCTTCAATCAGGAGGACCTGAGTTCAAATCCGAACCTCAGACACTTAACACTTAACTAGCCATTGACCTTTGGACAAGTCTCTTAACCCCAATTGCCCTGCCCTCCCTCCTCAAGAAAAAATAAAGAAGATTGCACTGTAGTCATCCCTTGTCTCCCTAATCTTCATTCTCTCCCTATCTACTGGCTTGTTCCCTGCTGCTACAAACATGCTTGATAAATACTTCTTGATTGGTTGTTGAAACAACCTTCACTCACTGTAGCACCAGTGCAATATTTGCAGCGCCCATGATCATGATTAGGACCATGACTATAAGTATCACATGATGTTCAATCGCAAAATATACCAAACTCTCCAGATAGAGAATACAACTGAAGCATTTATTTAGACACCAGAAAACCGAATCCCAAAACCAGTAAGCCGATTTCATCATAGTACCAAAGATGTTCAGAAGCCATAATAACACAGAGAGCCACAGCATCTTTCAGCCTTCCCACAAACCAATACAAGGTCAATATTTACTCACAAACCTCTCTATCTCCTTGCCTGAGTGTCCTCTCTCCTCCACTGTCTGGCTAGCTCTCACTACCAGCTTCCTGTGGGCTCTGCTTCCCTTCAGCAAACTCGTCCCACCACAGGCTCCCTGTGATCACATTCAGCCTATTAGGGGGCAGAGTTTACTTTCAAAGCAGGGGAGGTCTTCAAACTCCCACCTAGATCTGTTAAGGGACAGGGAAGATCTTCAAATTCCCATTATCATTCAACTCACCGATCTCCTTAAGATGTCAGGTTATATCTTTCTTTTAATAACCAGACTCCTCAAAAAAGCTGTGTATACTCATTAAAAAAAAAATCTCTTGATCATTCTTCAGCCCTTTGCTT
Organism: Pseudochirops cupreus; assembly: GCA_028627135.1. Classification (NCBI taxonomy): domain Eukaryota; kingdom Metazoa; phylum Chordata; class Mammalia; order Diprotodontia; family Pseudocheiridae; genus Pseudochirops; species Pseudochirops cupreus. The sequence continues at coordinate 185,077,286 of CM053582.1, read as the reverse complement.
CCAACCTTTTCATTCAGCTGAATTGTTTTTTTTCAGTTAGCATTGGTTTTTTAATTGCCAAATCCAGTAACCTTTTCTCCTTCACTCCCCTTGCAGCATTTGACACTATTGACTTTTCTCTCACTATAACTGGATCTACCCAAGGCTTTGTCCATAGCTACTCTTTTTTTTCCCCTCTTTCCCTTAGTGATCTCATCAGTTCCTGTGGGGTTTAGTGGAAGGATCTAGATATCCTACCATAGTTTTTCTCTTGAGCTCTAGTTCCACAGCAGTAGTAGTGCAAACTGCGTTTCTCATGGGCATCTCAAACTCAGTATATCCAAGATAGAAATCAATCTCTTTCACCCCCATTCCAGACCCACTTCTCTTCCAGGCTTCTCTATGTTGAGGGAATCACTTCTCCGCCTCTCCCCTTTACTCCTCCCCTTTTATTCTGTTTTACTACCTTATCCTTAGTTTCTTACTACCACAATAACTGGTGATGGCTGTGGATGAAGTGGATGACCCTTGGTCTCTTTGGTGTCTGGCCAAACTCCAAGTGCTCAATAATGCTTGCTTCTGTCACTGTCACGGTCTGTTGAAACAAAGTGTTCATATCCACTTATTCAAACAGAGAAATCTTACCATGCTTGGAGTAGACACCCACTAACTCACCAGTGGGTTACCTTCAACCTGGTTTAGCCCATCTGCCAAGACAGTTTTACTGGAATATGGCTACTGTGCATGCTGCAGCTTCTTGGAGCCACAGATGAGAGCTGGGTGATAGGAGGACACCAAGAATGGATGAATAGCTCTGAGAAGGGCTTGGCAGCCCTCATAGCAGAGGTACTAATCCTCCCTGAATACATGATGTAATCTGTGAGAGGCAATGAAGAACTGAGGAAGTCATTGGGAGGAATAGAGTCAAAAACAGTAACTGTTCCTTTCTGTTGAGGACTTGAGCATCTTATGGCCTTCTCATCACCAGCACTATGTTTTGTTTACCTGAACATGAAAAAACTTCATGGATGCACCCTTGCCACAAACATTGGCATTTAATGGACTATGTCATTTTAAGGAGACACATAGGATGTGAGTGAAGAAGGTAATATGTGGTGCAGTGTTGGGCTGATCATAGACTTTTCAAGCTAAAAATTTGAATGCAACAAAAGTGACAGCCCCAAGGCTTGATGACTGTTTGACAATTATCAGAAAACTCAGTGTCCATAGATTAGAGAGAGCCCTTCTCTGTATGTGAACAAGTTTGTTATTGACTTGGAGGGAAAACCGAGCCAAACACACTTTTGGTAACAGTGCAGCAGAAAAGGAATGGGCAACTTTCAGAGATTTGGCATACAGCACCACATTTACTCATGGGGACCAGAACAGTCACAAACATTAGGATTGGTTTGATGAAACTGATGGAGAAATAAAGAAACTACTAAATGAAAAATGAAAATTCTACAGAATCTATCTGCAGCATAGTTCATCCACCTCTAAAAGGGCAGTGTTCAACTCCATCAAAAGTAAAGTACAAGCAAAGTTTAGAGAGTTGCGGGATTCCAGTCTCAGTAAGAAGGTAGATGAAATTCAGTTTTATGCTGATAGTAACAATCTAAAGTGTTTTTATAATGCACTGAAGGCTATTTATAGGCCAAAGACGTGGCGAATCTCAACTACTTAGTGCTGATGGAGCCACACTGATCAGTGATAAGGACGTGATCCTGGAGAGATGGACTGAACACTTCCATAGAGTTCTCAGCAGCCCATCATCAACCACTGCTGAAGCCATTGACCATGTACCTCAGGTTGAAGTCAGTTCCTCTTTAGCCAAACTTCCAAATGAAGAAGAGGTTTGGAATGACATTAAGCTCCTCTCTTGTGGCAAAGTGCCTGGTGCATATTCTATTCCAACAGAGATCTACAGTGTAGGGGGTCCAATGATGGGAATCTAGATTGTATGGCAAAAGAAGGTTATCCCCCAGGAGATCAAGGGTAACTCCATTTTCCATCTGTAAAAAGAAAAAGAAATAAGTTTTCTTGGGACAGTAACAGGAGTTTCCCTCTCTCTCATTGCCTACAAGATTCTTGCCAGGGTCCTCCTTCATCAGCTGATCCTTCACCTAAAAGATGGTCATCTACCTGAGAGCCATTTTGGCTTCAGAAACAGCTGAGGAACAAACCATGGTGTTTGTTGCCCAGTAGCTCCAGGAGAAATGCCAGGAGCAGAACAGAGGTCTGTACATGATATTCGTTGATCTAGCCAAGGCCTTTGATACTGTCAGTCTTGAGTGCCTGTGGAAGAACGTGGTTACATTTGATGGCCTGGAGAAATTCATCAGTATTACGTACCAGTTTTCTTGATGGAGTGCTTGCACAGGTTCTGGATAATGGACAGTGCTTTTGTGCTTTCCAAGTCACCAATGGAGTGAAACAGGGCTGTGTCCTTGCTCCCATACTTTTTAACATGATGTTTTCATCGATATCAGATGCCTTCAACAAGGACGAAAATGGCCTCAAGGTCAACTGCTGCACTGACAGTAAATTATTTAACTTGAAAAAGTTACAAGCTAAAACTAAAATGGAAAGTTGGTGCATGACTTTTTGTTTGCATATGATTGTGCACTTGATGTAGCCTCTGTGGCAGAGTTGCAACAGAGTATGGATCGATTCCATATGCTAATTTTGGCCCAACAATTAATACCAAGGAAACAGAAATTCTCTACCAGCTAGCATTGTACCATCCATACATGGAACCATCAGTTATAGCAGATGGAGAAATTTTGAATGCTGTGGATAAGTTCACTTACCTTGACAGTATACTTTCCTGAGATGTACAACATAGATAATAAAGTTGACACAGTCATTGTCAGAGGTAAGGGAGGCTCTGAAGAACAGTGTGGGAGAGAAGAGGTCTTGAGACTGTCTACGAAGCTGAAGGTCTACAGAGCCATTGTGCTGACCTCATTGTTGTATGCCTGTGAAATTTGGACAATCTACCAGTGAGTTCCATGGCAGAAAACTGAATCACTTCCATTTGAATTGTTTTAGGAAGATTCTGAAGATCACCTGAGAGATTAAGATTCAAAACACTGAGGTTTTTTCTCGAGCTAAATTGTCAAGCTCTACTGCAGAGAGTGCAACTCCAATGGGCTGGCCATGTTGTTCTAATGCCAAACATGTGTTTTCCTAGAAGACTACTTTATGGACAATTCATACCAGGCAAGTGCTTACATAGTGGTCAGAAGAATGGATATAGGGATACTCTTGAAGTCTCTCAGAAGAACTTGGGAATCCATTGAAACTTGGGAGACATTGGCACAAGACCACCCAGCTTAGTGTGCCCCCGTCAAGGAAGGCATTGTGCTCCATGAGCAAAGCAGAATTGCAGTAGGCCAAAAGAAATGAGATGCGCAAATTTAGAGACAACTCCCTCCCAAATGGTCATGTGGACTATTTCTTTCTTATCCACTGTGGTTAGAGGCTTTTGAGCTTGTATTGGTCTGATTAGCCAGTCAGACACACTGTACGTTGACCCCACCATAGTGATGTCATTTTGTCTTCGAGCATGAAGGACAAAGAACAAAAACTTTCTCTCACCCCACGTTGTCAATTAACTACTGAGTCTTGTTGATTCTATATACAGCATCTCTTGTATTTCATCTCCTTTTCTCCACTCACATGACCACTATGCTAGATCAGAGCCTTCATCATCTTATAGTAGCTTTCTCATTGTTCTCTTGGCCTCCAGCATCTCCCCATTCTGATCTGTTTTCCACATAGCTTCCAAAGTGATGTTACTACAATACAAATTGGACCATGTCATTTTTCTGTTCAAAAAGCTCCATTGTCTTCTTGTTGCTTGTAGAGTAAAATATAAACTCTTCTGTATGGTGTTCAAAAGTCTAAGTAGGTTAATCCAGTGTACTTTACTTGGCTTATTTTATGTTACAGTACTGTCATTGTGCACTCTGCATGTGAGCCAAACTGACCTACTGCTGTTTCTTAATAGTGATTCCATCTCTTGGCCCCACACTTTGGCACAGGCCGTCCTTTGTAAGGAGCTCACTCTCTCCTCACCTCTGCCCGTTAGAATTCTAGCTTTATTGAAGACTACATTTAAGGACCATTTCTAACTTGAAGCCTTTCCCAAAACTACGCATTTACTTTGTATACGTTTTATCTTCACTTGTATGCATGCATGTATGTTATTTCAGTGGAATGTAAGGCCCTTGAGGGTAAGGACTTTTTGTCTCTGTTATCTCCAGCACTTAGTACAGTACTTGGCACATGGCAATTAAATGCTTAATAAATGCTTATCAAGTGATAAGCAGTTGGTGTGGAATTCTCTCTACCAGGCCAGAGTCTCACTTTGATGTAGAAAGTCTAGCATTTATTTGTCCAAAGAAATCTAATCAAATACCTCGGAATAGGAAGCTTGTATTATATTTGAAACTAAATAGCAGAGTTCTTGTCTAACAGAATGGGAAAACAAGTCAGTGAAATGTGGTGACATATCATGAAGAAGTGTTACAAATTACAAAGGGTCGAAACAAACTGTCATTGAAAAACAAGGAATAATTTTATGTGGCCATGCAGTCAAAAATATTAATAGCTGAAAACTTGTAGCATCATATATTGGTATTGACATTTCGAACATTTATATTGATCAATAGCTAATGGCTTAAATTAGAGGCCTAGTTAATTCGGCTGTAGTAGCCATTTAAATTCTTTAGTTACAAATTTAAGACTCTAAAATTCCACTTTTTTGGTTGAAAGAAGCTTTCAGTAATAAGATCGTATTTTTAATTATTTAAAATTTTATAATGTGACAGACTAGTTAATGCACACCATGTTTAGGCAGTAAATACATTTATACATATATAGTTCCTGTCTTTCAGGTTCTCCACATTGGCAGACAAAACTAGAAGCTGCACAGAATGTTCTCTTGTGTAAAGAAATCTTTGCACAACTATCCCGGGAAGCTGTTCAGATTAAATCACAGATTCCTCATATTGTTGTGAAGAACCAGATTATCTCTCAGCCTTTTCCAAGTAAGTTGCCAGCTGGTCTTTTTGTACTTACTGTTAGGACTTTGACTGGGAGCACAATATGTGCCTTTGTAGGAATTGGCGATTTGTGAGGTGGGAGTTTAAGAGCAGAGGTAGTGTGTATTTAAGGATGAGAACTGACCCCCTCATCCAGACTCAACTTTATGACCTATGAGGACTTAGTGTTTATACA
>CM053582.1:185058983-185071963 GCA_028627135.1 Pseudochirops cupreus | reverse complement strand
GGTCTTTTTGTACTTACTGTTAGGACTTTGACTGGGAGCACAATATGTGCCTTTGTAGGGATTGGCGATTTGTGAGGTGGGAGTTTAAGAGCAGAGGTAGTGTGTATTTAAGGATGAGAACTGACCCCCTCATCCAGACTCAACTTTATGACCTATGAGGACTTAGTGTTTATACAGGATATCCCACCAGTTTCCTTGCTGAATCTGTTCTTTGTTAGGAGGAAATCATTTGTGGAAATTCTAACCATTAGTTTTAGGGTTGTATACCTTTGGCAACATACATATGTATAAATGCATATACATATATACATATATACATATATATATATGTGTGTGTGTGTGTGTGTGTGTGTGTATATATATATATATATATATATATATATATACACACACATACATATATACACATTATACATGCATACACGTGTATGACCCAAGATATAGGAACATCCAGCAGCAGCATCCAGAAGATGTTTATAATTGATGCAGTTTATGGCAGTTTTAACATGGCATCATACATTTGTCTAAATGATATGTCAGATAAATTTGATTTATTTGATTAAATGTCATTGCGTTCTATTAAAAATAAATGGATATTATTTTGCTAGTACAGATTAAATAACGTTCTAAAATAGATTACTTTATACTGGAGGTCGTTTGTTCTTAGTCTGCTGTAAATGTACATGAAAATTCAGTGAACTTGATTATTTCATATGGTCAGAAATTGGTGTGACCTGGGTAAGCAAATATTCTACTTAATGAATTGCTACTACATGTAGTACATACATGGAATGCTAATTTTTAAAATTAGACCATAGTACATTCAGCCTTGAAGCATATCATTTTCTTAGATTCAGAAATTACATTAGAATCGTCATCATCATCATCATCATCATCATAACTAGCACTTATATAATAATGTTTTAATGAAGAAAAGATTTTTGCACGGTAATAACTTTATCCAGTTTTAAATATTTTAGGTCTCTAGTTTGCGCATATTTTAACCTTTTTACTGTAAGAGTCTACATGGTACAGTGGATTGAGGGCTGGATTTGGAGTCAGGAGAACTGAGTTTTTATTATTCCTCAGACACTTTGTTGTATGAACCTGGGCAATTCATTCTACTTTTCTCAGCCTCAGTTTCCCCATCTGTAAAATGTGAGTGATGATAACATCTACTTTACAAGGGTGTTGTGAAGGTCAAGTGAGGTAAAACATGTAAAGCAGTTTACAAACCTTAAAGTACCATATTAGAAAAGTGAGAGTAAGTAGGTACTGTGAGCTATCGTTGTATTGTCTTGGCTGTATTTTTGGAGAGGGTGTGCTCTTAGAAATTAATCACAAGGGTTTCTGTATCTTTAGAAGTAAAACATTCTTTTCCTGTCCTGATGAGAATGGGCAAAAATATGACACTTAAGAAAAGTGAGGCCAAAGATAATTCATATTGTAGGTACCAGTTTCAAAAAGAGAGAAATAATGCTAAGCCAGATCTTAACTCTTTTATTTTAATGTTCATATAATAGGTTTAGGATTTAAAATTTATCATTATTACTATAGGATTAGCTGGCTCTCATTCCTCTGGCTTAAGGTATACAAACCTATTGGATCAATAGTAATTGGAATCACTGGTATCTAATTGTTGTATTTATAGCTTTTGAAATTATATTACTGGCCCATTTCAGTGTTCAAAATATTCATGATTGTGATGCCAGAGAAACCATTAAAAATAGATTGTGAATTCAGCATTCAACTTGTGAAAATTATTTCTAATTGTAGTAATAAAATTTTCCAAAGACAATCTACAATTTTTTTGGTGGTGGACTGGGTAGATCAAAAGATTCTGAATATATAACACTATTTCTTTGTAAATAGGCTTGCAGTTATGTATTTCCTTGTGCCACTCCTCAAATGATAAGAAATCCCAAAAATCTTCTGAAAAGCAAAGTACAGAGGATCATCTTTATGTCCTAGAACATAATTTGCATCAGCTGATTAGAGAGGTAAAGAATATATATATATATATTTTTTTTTTTTTTTTACTTGAGATAGAGTCAGTCATATCTAGTCATAGATTAGTATGGACTTTTCTCCTTTGTACCATACCTTTCATTATTTTGGCCAAATCATTTGGTTATCAGTTTAGATACAGTAAAGAGAGGCAGGCTGGAGACTCAAACTACTTGCCTGTCAATTGTGCATTTCTCATTTTTCAAAGTTGTTAAAGTGTTCTCTCTCTTTCTCTTTCTTCTTCCCTCTCCCTTTTTTTACTTTCTCTGGCTATAAATAAAGCAGAAAATAAAACAAGTACTTCTTGAGAGGATCACTTCTTTATACAAACCCACATTGTGCATGACTTTTTAACTGTTAACATATAGCTTGGTTCCAGAGTGAATTTCATCTATACGTTCAATCAGAATGGTCAATAGTGGAAAGAGTGCTTAATATATAATCAAGAAACTTGGGTTCAAGTTCTTGCTTCGTACTTTATAAGCTTTGTGATTGTATAAATCACTTAATGTCTCTGAATTTCAGTTTCCTTGTTTGTAAAAAATGAGATTGAGCATACTTGTACTATCTAATCCATAGAATTGTGTTTCTCAAAGGCAGTAATAATATGTACATTGTCAGCTTTTAATCATTAGGTGAATTGAGTGCACATTAAATAAGTTAACATTTGAACTGGCTTTATTCCAGTTTCACAAGCAGACCTTGAGTTCTACAATGATGCCACATCCAGCTAGTGCACCTTTTGGCCACAAGAGAATGAGATTGTCGGGACCTCAGGCTTTTGATAAGAATGAAATCAACTCTTTACAGTCCAGTGAAGGGCTCCTGGAGAAAATCATTAAACAAGCAAAGCATATTTTTCTCAGAAGCAGGTACTTTTTTCTTTCAAGTTGAGTTTTAGGGTATTTATAGTTTAGCTATAACTTATCAGCTCCTTGTATTTTCTTTGTCAGTTATTTCACATAATTTCACTTTTTGGTATACTTTATATCTCAAGAAGAGAGAAAGTAAGCTGCAGTAGACGGTTCACATTGATACACTGTACTTATCTAAGTTCTTGTTTTGCAAACCAGTTTTAAAACTAAGGCAGTGCCCTCCATGGGAATTGCTTTTGTGGTCCGTGCACCACAGTATTCTGCTTGTGACCATGACCATGAGGGACATGTGGGAAGACATGGTTGTCCTTCTCACTGTTAGCCCCAACAGATTTGAAATTTATCCATAGCCATTGGAGAGCCATTATTCATGAACTCCTTTCAGCCTGTTTTGTAGCTTTTGATACTTCCAGCCTTTTGCATTTCATAGGGGAAGTGAATGCCATAAGCTGATTGCCCATTCACACTGAGCAGTTAGTTGTTAGTACTTCTTTTTATTAGTTATAAATTTATCTTGTTCACCTTTCAAAGGGCTTTCTCCTTTGGTTCTCATCCTTCATCTTTTCAGGCTAAAGAATCCTAATTTTGATTCATTTCATAGTAGCTCCATGGCCTTCAGTCATCTTAATTCCCTTTCTCTGAATTTTATAATTTATATTATGTCTTTAGTGAGATGGGCTGACCTCTGATCTTCCTCTCTTTTAGGCATAGGTATGCTATGATTTTGCATAAGAGAAATGTCTGTTTTGCTTTCAGTACTTTTCATTTTGTTGTCTATCATTTTGTTGTCCTTTTTGTCCAAAGTAGTACATTGCTCTGAGGTCTTAGACAAGAATTTGTCTGCCATGCTCAGAATGCCCTCCTTCCTTACAGAAATTTCAGCATCCGCAGCTCCCTTTGAGATCCAGCTCAAATGCTGTGTTCTTGATCCTCATGGCTGTTAGCTTTCCACTCTTCCCAGAAATTACTTTGCTTGCCTTTATGTTTACTTGACTTTGTACCTATAGTTTCCTTTTAGTAGAACCTAAGCCCCTTGAGAAAAAAGATCGTTCCTTTTTTCTTACTGTGCCTTTTGCATACTAGCGACTGCTGTAGGCTTGTTGAATTGAATTGAAACTGACATTCTTTGTTCTACAGTTGGCCTGGCAGCTAAATGAAGAGGGCACATTAGGGAAGGTCTTAGCATTTGGCATTTATGTACTTATTATTAATAGGAAGGCATTAAATAAGAGCTTTACAAGCTCCTAGCTGTACCTGAGTATTTTCAGTGGGAAATGAGTAGGCTAGGAGTAAGGATCCTTTGCACCATTTAAATTCTTGGTTGTTGAAAAGAATACGAGACTAATGCAGAAGTATCATAAGCAAATGAGCCCTATAACCTTTTACTCTGTTTCCAAACCCCTGTATCTGTACCGTCCTCAGGTCCCCTTATCTGCTCTTCCTTTGTCCTTTCTGATTTCTGCCCTTACTTCCATTAACAGTGCTAGCTAAAATCATAAGCAGAGGTCTTTAAATTTTTGGTTTTACCATACCCAATTGATTACTATTTTTAGATAGCTTAGTGTTTGTGCTCGTGGGTCCTTTTCTAGCCATGTTGGTTATCTTGAAATGTCAGATGGCATGGCTAAAATTGAATTAATTATCTTCCACTAAACCCACTTCTCTTCCTGATTCCCCATTGTCTCAATGGCACTATTTTTGTCCTGATCAATGCTCATAACCTCTTCTTAGTTATCTCCAACTTCTCCCTTTCATTTCACTCATTGAATAAGTCAGCAAGACCTGTGATTCTATTTTCATACTATCTCCTGGTCCATTACCTTCTAACTAGTCTGCCACCATACTAGTTCAGATTTTTATGATCTTCTGCCTCCTTTATTGTGTTAGCCTTCTAACAGGTCTCCGTCTTCAGTCTCTTTTGCTTCTCTAATCTAATTGCATATTATTGCCAGATCAATATATCTAAAGCACTGCTCTGATCATGTCGCTCAAATGATCAAAACTCTCCCATAGCCACTGTTACCTTCCAAGTAAGTCTAGTTTTCCATAATGTGGCTTTCAGAGCCCTCCATGATTTAGTCCAGACCTGCTTTCTCAGCTTTATCTCATGTACTCTGCTCTGGCAAGACTAGAAATTTATACTCTTTAGCTCTTTCCCATCTCTTCAGCTTTGCTCAAGTTGTTCCCTGTATCTTAGATAGTCTCTTTTCACGTCTCTTTCTACAAATAACCTACTTGTTTTTCAGGACACTTCTCTATACTTTCTCTATGAAGCCTCCCCTAATCCTGCCAAACTGCGGGTGATCACTCCCTAATCTAAGTGCATAGCACTTTGTACTCCGTCTTCGGTGTTTGCATCCTGTTGTATATTAGATTTGCCTCGGTTCATGCCTCGTCACCACTGCTCAGTGTTCAGTCCTTTGATTGCAAGGACTGATTTTTATTTGTCTTTGTATTTTCCCAATTTCTAGTGCACTGTTACCTCAGGTGGCAGTTACGTGTTGAATGAATGCCTAAACATGAAGCTTTTAAAATCACTAGCACTGAATTATTTTTAACAGTGAATAACAACAACGTTCCTCTAATCATTCAAGATATATTTTTAGAATATGTGATGATTCTATTACAGTGAAGGCAGAATTCCTCGAAATTGAATCTTGCTTTGCTCTGAACATGCCTATGTTCTGATTACTGTTACTTGGAACACCAAAATACAACCATTCTTGAGATATAAATCAGTTACACATTTGAGGTGATGATTTTTAAAATTTTTAAATCTTTTCTTTAAAAGAACTGCCCAGACTATTGACACCTTAGCAAGTCGTATTGAGGATCCTCAGATACAAGCTCATTGGTCAAACATAAATGATGTTTATGAATCCAGTGTGAAAGTTTTAATAACATCTCAAGGCTATGAACAGATATGCAAGTAAGTATTTTGTGATAATATTCTGAGTTAATTTGTTAAATTGTTTTTACATGTTGATATGCCTTGGTGAATGAGTACCATCGTTTTAGTTTTTTTATCTGTTGGAAGGGTTTGGCTTTAGGCAAATTAACACTTAGCATTTTTGCTTAAGTTATTATGTGATAAAGGTTAGAGTATTTACAGGGACTGAGAGTAAGATGGGCTGGTCCCATAAGCACATTTCTTCTTTTTAAAAAATTTTATGTATGCTTTTTAGAAAAGTGCTGTTTTTTTTTCCATTTCAGTCATTCTCCCTCTTCTCGGTGAATATTGAACCTTTCTATATAACAGAATGAAATGGTTAAACAAGACTAATCATACACAGTGACCAGGTATAATTGCAGATACAGCGTTCTACCAATAGGGAGGAAATGTGCTTTACCTTCCCTCCCCTAGAGTGGATTGATCTTTGCATTTAATCTGTAATTAGCTGCTTATTAGTGCTGCTTTCATTTATATTGGTGGAGTCACTGTGTGTATATTGTTACCTTCACTTTTTATCTATTTATACAAGTCTTCCCATGTTTCTTTGGATTCTTCGTACTCATTATTTCTTATGATACAGCACAGTAGTATTCCATTACATTCATATATTACAATTTGTTTCCCCAGTCAATAGGAACCCCTTTTGTTTGCAGTGTTTTGCTGTTACAAAAAATGCTACTGTAGACTGTCTGTCTGTCTGCCTATCTATCTATGACCTTTCTTTTGTTATGTAACCCTCTAAAGGTATATAACGTATAGTGCTGTTTTTTGGATCAAAGAACATGAATAATTTAGTGACTTTTGACTTTTCTCTTATAATTCCAAATTCTTTCCAAAACAGTTGTAGCAATTCACAAATTTCATCAGCAGTATATTAATTATTGTTTCCACAGTCAAAACATGGTTTTTATATTTTGATCATGATTGAAAGAGAGAGAGAGAGGAGAGAGAGAGAGAAGCAACAAACTGCATTCAGAGCTGACCTTAGGGCTAGGAAGATTTAGTGTTCAAGTCGCCCCATTGACACATCTTGGCTTTGTTGACCCTAGGCTAATCATTTTAACCTTTCCCCTAACTCTGCTCTGAACTCTCTGAACTCTGGCTTCAGACCTCATTATATTAATTGAAACTGCTGTTTCTAAAGTTACTGTTGATCTCTTAAATGCCAAATCTAATAGCCTTTTTCAATTCTTATGCTTCTTGACCTCTCTGCAGTCTTTGAAACTGTGGATCCACCTCTTCTGGATACTTTCTTTGTTCTAAGCTTCATGATGTCACTCTTGGTTAACCTCCCTTTCTTTCCACTTCTCAGTTGCTGGCTCTTCTTTCAGGTTGAGCACACTAACGATGGGTGCTCCCCAGTGACCCTATCTTGGCTCTATTCTCCTATATTATTTTGCTTTGTGATCTCATCAGCTCTCAGGTATTTAGCTATCTCCATCTGAAGACTGTCAGATCTACTTATCCAGACCTATCCTCTCTGCTGATCTCCAACCACATGTCTTCAGTTACCTATTGCACATCTCAAATTAAATGTCCTATAGATATCTTAGACTAAACATGTCGAAACTTCATCACACTTCCTCTCTTCCTAACTTGCCTATTACTACTAAGGACACCACCATTCTCTCACTCATTCAGCATCATAACCTAAGTGTCATTCTTGACTCCTCACTCTTACCCCTTGTTTGCATTCTGTTACCAAAGCTTGTCACTTGTGTTGTTGTAACATCCCTGTTTATGTCTTTTTTCTCCCCTGACACTGTCAGCACCTTGGTGCAGATCCTTATCACGACAAATTTGGGCTATTGCAGTAATCTTGTAGTTGACTATTGAAATTGCCACCTGAGTGGAGAAGGAACTGGAGTGGCAATAACTTGTTAATTGGTCTCCTTGCCTCAAGTCCACTTTAGTCCAGTTCATCCTTGACTTTGCTGTCAAAATGACCTTCCTAAAGTCCAAGTCTGACCAAGTCCCTCCCCCATTCAGTAAGCCCTAGTGGATCCCTGTTACTTTCAGGATAAAATATAAAATTCTCTCTTTGGCTTTTAAAGTCCTTTATAACTTGACCTCTTCCTTCCTTTCCAGTCTTCTTACACTTTACTCCATTCTGTGATGCAGTTGACACTAACCTCATTTCTAGACTCAAACATTTTCTCTTTTTTTTTTATTTAAGTTTTATTATAGTTTGCATCATTCATTTCCACAAGATTTTGAGTTACATATTTTCTCCCCGTCTTTCCCCCACCCACCGCCCCAAAACAGCCATCCCAGTGTGTCCCTCCTCCCCCAGTCTATTCTCTCCTATGTCACTTTTTGGTAGGGCAAGATGGATCTCCCAACTGCAGTGCCTGTGTATCTCAAGTTCCAGTTGGATGTCTCTTTTTTTTAAACTTTATTTTTTTTCCCAATTACATGTAAAAACAGTTTTAACTTTTTTTTAAATTTTGAGTTCTAAGTTCTCTCCCTCCTTTTCTTCCCCCCTGCCCCATTGAAAAGGCAAGCAATTTTTTTCCCCCTTAAGGACCAAGCATTAAATCCAAATCACTCTAGCTATCCTTGACTGGCCATCAATAGATCCCAGGCCAAACCCCATTTGGTCATTGTTTGGGCCCTGATTGGCTCAGAGTGAATGTACATAGAAACTGTTTCTGTTTTGGCCAGAATCCCTGAGAGTTTTCCTTTCCCAGATTGAATTTTTGTTTTGACTGGGTAAAAGAGGCCATTATTTCTTACCTATCCTTAACTACTGAATGGGGCATTGCCTCAGTCAAACTGAGACCTGTGAAAGACCTTAGCTTCAAAAGGCCAGAGTCTCCCACTGCATCCAGACCCATCTCAAGTCATCTTGATCTATATCTTGCCACTGGACCCAGATGACTCCAGAGGAGAAAGTGAGCCTGGTGACTTTTCACAGCCCTCCCTCACTTAAATCCAGTTCCCCTGCATGTCATGGCATCACCTCCCTGATGTCATGGTCCTCTTCGAGTATGAAGGACAAATAGCAGTAGCAATTTGATATAGGTTATACGTGTGTAGTCATGCAAAACACATTTCCATGTAAGTCATGCTTTGAAAGAAAATACAGATTTTTTTAAAAAACAAGAAAAATAAAGAAAAAGTATCTTTATTTAGGCTCCACCAGTTCTTTCTCTGGAGATGGACAGCACCTTTTATCATAAGTCCTTCAGAATTGTCTTGGATCTTTATATTGCTAAGAATAGCTAAGTTACTTATAGTAGATCATTATATGTTATGGTTTTTACTGTGTACCATGTTCTCCTGATTCTTTACTTTGCATCAGTTCATGTAAGTCTTTAGAGGTTTTTCTGAGAATATCCTCATCATTTCTTACAAGCACAATAGTATTCTATCACAATCACATGTAACAACTTGTTCAAACATTTCCCAATTGATGGATAGTTCCTCAATATCCAATTCTTTGCCACCACTAAAAGAAGTGGTATAAATATTTTTGTACATATAGGCCCTTTTCCTTTTTTTTTTTTTTTACTTTCCCTCCTCATCTCTACCTCCTGGCTTCCTATGCCTCCTAGGCCTCCTACAAGTCCCAGCTAAAATCCCATCTTCTACAAGATGCTTTTCCTGTTCCTTATTAATGCTAATATCTTCCCTCTGTAAATATTTACTATTTTTCCTGTTTCTAGCTTGTTTGTACATATTTGCTTGTTTTCTTTCCCATCAGATTGTGAGTTCCTTGAGGGAAAGGACTGTCTTTTTTTGCATCTTCAACATTTAGCACAATGCCTGGCACAAAGTAGGCACTTAATGAATTTTTATTGACTTTACTTTTCAGTACATCAGTCATCTTTCTAACTCTGAGAGCTGTAGAACAGTTGTTTGTATTGGCATAGAATGTTTCTTCATGGGGGACTGTGTAGATAGGTGAAATTACAGGGTTGGACCAAAAACCAGTCATCTTTACCAGCTGGATGACTGCAAGGTTTGAAACGTCAAAGTTGTTTTAATTTATGTTATTCTATTATTAGTGAATTGGAGGATTTTTCCATAAGAGTGGTAATAGTTTGCATTTTGGGGGAACTGTCTATCCTTTAACTAGTGAGTCTGTAGAACATAGTTAGACTTGCCTGGAAACAGTAGACTCATCTACTAGAAAAAATTCACCCAAAAAGCATTTTAGTTTTTGAAAAATGAAGTCAACTAACTGATAAATTGCTAGTCTTTTTAATTCACTTCATTGGGAGTATTTTGAAATTATAATTTCATATAATCCTTTGCTTTTATTCCTCATCTCAATAATTTACTCCAGATGTTACATCTTATCTTATTTTAAAATGCTCTCTCCTAATCTAAGATTAAAGGAGTAAATGCCAGCTATTGCAAACTAGGAATAAAACACCATTTATTCTTTATTTTTATGCATTTGTTGATTCAAATTGCACAAGACTGGAGTTTTAGAACTTAGACTTTGTGATTCATGTCTTACACTACAGATAAGGAACATCTAGAAAAAGGTGATCTACTATATCATGTTTGTTGAACATATTACATATATCTACAATTCCACATACACAGAGGAGGCCAAAATTCTATTTGATTTGTCCTGAGTTAATGAACCTATTCTGTTATATTAGTCATTTAAGAAATCCTGATTTTTAAATGCCGTAATAATTCAGGTTTAATACAAGCAAAGCTTGTAAGGTTTTTCTTTGTGTGTTTTTCTTATTAAAAGATTTTGTATTTTTTAGACTTGAATGTTTCTTATTTGTGTGGTGTCTCTCATATAAAGGTCCATTCAGCTACAATTGAATATTGGAGTTGAACAGATTAGAGTTGTGCACAGAGATGGAAGAGTAATTACATTGTCCCATCAAGAACAAGAGTTACAGGATTTTCTTCTGTCTCAGGTACTGTCCAGTTAAAGTAGCTTTTTTTTTTGAAACTCAGACACCACCTACATTGTTGGATTTCAGTCCTCTTTTATACATTTCATAGATTAGTTGACTATAATTATCAGTATCAGAATTTAAAATGCAGCAGGTAGATTTGAATTACAAATAATAACCAACAAATGTTTACTAAATATCTCTTGTTTGCTGAGTGTTCTGGCAGGCACTTAGGGTTAAATTTTAGATGAGACACTATGCTTGCCGTGATGAAACTCGTAGTCCAGAAAGAGGAGTAATACAGATGGGGGTAATAGACACTGTAACCTAGTAGATGCATCTAGAGAGCTACAGAGCCCCTGGGAAGTCAGAGTGGTGAGAGTGTTACCAACCAGAAGAATTAAGAAAGGCTTTCTAGAGAGTCCAGCTTTTGAATTGGGTAATAATGAATGGACAGTGCAAAAAATAAAGGATGAGGAGGAATAACATTCTAATCATAGGGAATGGCCTAATCAAAGGTGAAGAGGCTTAGGTGTGCATGTCTGGAGAATAGAACATTGGTCGGTTTGGGAGGCAGAAGGGGGCCATTGGAAGATTTTGAAGCACTGACATAACTGGATCTGTATTTTAGGGATTATTTTGGTAGTAGCATGAAGGATGACTTGGAGTGGGGGAAAGTGGGAAGACCTGTAAGGTTATTATAGTGCAGAGGGCCTATACTTTGTTATTCAGTCATTTAAATCATGTCTGACTGTGACCCCATTTCAGGTTTTCTTGGCAAAGATGCTGGAGTGGTTTGCCATTTCCTTCTCCAACTCATTTGACAGATGAAGAAACTGAGGCAAACAGAGTTAAGTGATTTGTCAAGGTCACACAGCTAGTAAGCATCTGAGGCCAGATTTGAACTCAGGAAGAGGATTTTCCTTAATCCTAAACTAGGGTAGTAGTAAGTGAGTAAGTGGTAAGAGAGAAGAATAGAAAACAGAGATTTGGGACAAACATGATTTAGTTTCTGATAGGATAAAAGAGTTTGAGGAAAATGGAAGAAATAGAAAGCCCTGTAGACATGGGAAATGTGGTCAGTGGTGATACCACAGAGAGAAGTAACGAAATCAGGAGGAGCAGGTTTGGTGAAAAGATGATGGGTTTAGTTTTCTATTTATCTGTTTGGATCTAGATAGATATAATTTGAGGTAATCTACAAGGACTTGTTCTGTAGGCAGTTAGAAATGATGTTTTGTAGCTAGAAACCCTAGTTAGTTAGGGCTGAACGTGTAGGTTTGGAAGCCATCTTTGTAGAGGTGGTAGTTAGATAAGTGAAGTGAATGACGTTGGCCAGGGAGAAGAGAAGAGAACAAACATTGGGAAGTCAAGAGGATGATGAGATATGAAGGGTGGCGAGAGAGCCTGGATAGTATGGAGTTTTTGAAACTGAAGGAAGAGAAAGTAAGAGTATTAAAAGAGTCTGAGGCCGAGGGGTGGAAACAAGATGGCGGCGTAGGAGCAGCAAGGTTCCACAGCTGCCATACAGCCACCTCAAATACCCATAAAATATGACTAAACAAATTTTAGGGCTCCAAAACTCACAAAAATACACCTCCCGCTGAAGGCAGCTCAGCAGGAAGGGCTCATTGCAGTGTGCTGGGAGCCAAAACCAGCCTAGCCTGAAACTGCAGCTGGGCCCAGGGGTGGCCAGGACAAGCCACAGCTGGAGCCTTCAGGAGAGTGGATCAGCAGCAGCTGTGGAAGTTTCCAGAATTATCAAGCCATAAGAAACAAGGACTAAGTGAAAGGTCAGTGGAACTCAGCTAAATTTGGGAGAGAAAAGTGGTCTGGCTGAACTGCCCCCAGGGCAAGGAAGCGGCAGAAGCGGCGGCCCTGCAGCTGCCTCCATGTGGCTGCTTCAGAAGCTCCAGGCCTGCAGACTGCAGGGGGGCCAAAAGATTGTTCAGAGGCTAAATGTTCTTATGTTGAGCGGCCTGGATCCGTATTGTGGTCTTGGGTGGTGGTCCTGGGGTGTGTTTTTAGTGAGCCATAGCTGGTGGGGGCTGCAGAAAAACAACAGTCTCCTAATACCTCTGGCAGCTGTGAAAACCCCAGCAATTTGGGACAGAGCTTTCCCCTCTGGAAGCAGAGTTCCACAGAGCTAAAAATTCAGATAATTTATTGGCAGCATGGGCAGGCAAAGGAAGCAAAGTAAGAACAGCAACCGAACTTTAGATTCCTTCTTTGGGACAAAAAAGATCAAAGTATGGAATGGGAGGAAGACAACACAGT
>CM053582.1:185040112-185058883 GCA_028627135.1 Pseudochirops cupreus | reverse complement strand
AAGCAACATGAAAACTTCCTACAAGCCATAGAGCAGCTTAAGAAGGATTTTGAAAACCAAATAAGAGAAGTGGAGGAAAAATTGGGAAGAGAAATGAGAATGATGCAAGAAAATCGTGAAAAGAGAGTCAAAGACCTGACTGAAGAAAATAACACCTTAAAAAATAGATTAACTTAAATGGCAAAAGAGGCCCAAAAAGCCAATGAGATGAAGAATGCCTTAAAAAGTTGAATTTGCCAGATGGAAAAAGAATCTCAAAAGCTTTCTGAAGAGAATAATTCCTTCAGAATTAGAGTGGAGCAAGTGGAAGCAAATGACTTTATGAGAAATAATAGAGTTTGAGGTCTCAAAGAAGATGAGGATTGAGAGAAGCATTCAATGTGGTGGTTTGAAGGTCATTTGTAATCCCAGAAAGAGCAGTTTCAGGAAACAGATGGGAGTATAAATTCATTTGCACAGTATTGAGGAGAGAACAGGAAATCAACTATTTCAAGAAATTTGATGGTAAATGAGGCATAGTGAGGATTAGAATTATAGCTGGATGGGATAAAATGGTCTGTGGAAGTTGCTTTTAGGACCAGGGACCTGTGCATGTTTATAGGCAGATGGGAAGAAGGCAGTGGCAAGGCAGAGATTGCAAATGCATGAGAGGGAGGACATGATTGTTAGATGATCTTATATTAAGGGTACAGGATCATAATTGGAAGGAATAGAGAGCAGGAGGGGAGTGAGAGTGATAATACTGAGAAGATTTGGGGAGTGGGAGAGAAAACTCATTTCTGAGAGCCCTGACCTTGCCAGTGAAGTGCAAGGCCAGGTTATGTGCTCTAAGAATGGTGGAAGGAGATAAACTGGTGATTGAGAGGAAAGAAGAAAAAAACAGATGTGGTGAGGAATGAAATACTAACTCAATAATGCTTTAAGATTTACAAAGTGCTTTCACACAGTTTGATAGTCTCTATTGGATGGATGAGAAAACTGAAGTTTAGAAATGTTCTTTTTTTCCCTCTTCTTTTTTTTATTTATTTCTTTTTAGTTTTCAGCATTTACTTCCATAAGTTTTAACTTTTTCCTCCTTTCCCTCTCCCCTTCCCAAGATGACCTGCAATCTGATATAGGCTTTACGTATACATTCCTATTAAATATATTTTCACATTAGTCATGTTGTATAGAAGAATTATAACTAATGGGAGAAACCATGAGAAAGAAAAAACAAAACAAAACAAAAAAGAGAAAATAGTCTGTTTTGCTCTGCATTCAGACTCCATAGTTCTTTCTCTGAATGTGGATGGCCTTTTCTATCATGAGTCCTTTGGAATTGTTTTTTGCATTACTGAAAAGGGCTAAGTCTATCAAAATCAGTCATCACAGAATGTGGCTGTTACTGTGTACAGTGTCTCCTGGTTCTGCTCACTTCACTCAGCATCAGTTTATATAAATCCAGATTTTTCTGAAGTCTGCCTGTTAATCATTTCTTATAACACAGAAGAATTCCATTGCATTTATAAACCACAACTTGTTCAGCCATTCTCCAATTGATGGATATCCCCTCAATTTCCAGTTCTTGGGCCACAAAGAGAGCTGCTACAAATATTTTTGTACATGTGGGTCTTTTTCCCATTTTTACGATCTCTTTGGGATACAACCCTAGAAGTAATATTGCTGGGTCAAAGGGTATGCACATTTTTACAGGCCTTTGGGCATAATTCCAAATTGCTCTTCACAGTGGTTGGATCACCAACAATGAATCAGTGTTCCAACTTTCCCATGCCTTCTCCAACATTTATCATTTTCCTGTTTTGCCATATTAACCAATCTGATTGGTGTGATGTGGTATATCAGAGTTGTTTTGATTTGCATCTCTTTAATCAATAGTGATTTAGAGTATTTTTTCATATGACTATAGATAGCTTTAATTTCTTCCTCTGAAAACTGCCTGTTCATATCCTTTGACCATTTATCGGTTGAGGAATGCCTTGTATTCTTGTAAATTTGACTCAGTTCTCTATATATTTTAGAAATGAGGCCTTTATTAGAAACACTAGTTGTAAAAATTCCTTCCCAGTTTTCTGCTTCCCTCCCAATCTTAGTTGCATTGGCTTTGTTTATACAAAAACTTTTCATTTTAATGTAATCACAATTACTCGTTTTATGTTTCATAATGTTCTCTGTCTGTTGTTTAGTCATAAATTCCTCCATTCTTAATAAATCTGACAGATAAACTATTCCTTGCTCTCCTAATTTGTTTATAATATCAGCCTTTATAATCATGTACCCACTTAGACTTTATTTTGGTATATGGTGTCAGAGATTGGTCTATGCCCAGTAGAAATGTTCCTTTTGAGGAAAATCAGTGGAGACACTCAGCAGTGTTATACATCAAGGACATGTATGTATTTTGGATGAAAATTAACTTCTTTTTAAAAAAATTAGCTTCATAAATGTGGTAATAGAAAAGGTATAGTTTAACATGAGAATAGGTTTCCAGTAGAGTAGCAGACAAACAATACATTTATTATTAAATTATTATTGTCTTTAATTATCACCTTACAAGGTACATGTAGTTAGTTCTCCATGGAAATGTTTAGAGAATTTGAACGGAAGATACTAAATCTCATTATCTTGCAAAATTTATGTTTAAAGTGTAGTTAGGAGACCAGGTTGGACAGGACCTAGTTCCAATTGTTTCTTTGCAAACTTAAACTAATTCCATCCAGTTTACTCCTATAAGTGGCAGTCTTAGAATTATAGTATCTTAGTGCTAGAAGCTCAAAGATAATCTAGTTTAATCGCTACCTGAAAGCAGGTATCCCATCTGTAAGATCTTTAATGGACAGTCATACAACTTCCTTTGGGCTATGACCTTGATAGTTACAGACTATATATGAAATATTATATAAGCTAATTATTTCTGAAACCTCTCAACTTGAATTTAATCCTTTACTAAAAATTACAGATGATGCTTTTCAGCTAGTCATGTTTTCTTTAGATTTAATGACTTTCCTACTGCACATTTATAACCTAATGATTGATTCAGGAGTTTGATAAACTGGGTTTTCTGTATAAGATAAGGAATAGGTTCTGAGAATGGCAGATGCCTTTTATTTTTTTATGTTTATTGGACTGGATAGATGTTATATATAACATCTTAGGATGTTATATATAACATTATTATAACATTATATGAGCTGGAAGGTGATCCAGCCACTGTGGAGAGCAATTTGGAATTATGCCCAAAGGCCTGTAAATCAGGAGGAGATTATTCATATAATAGGGATTATGAATCATTGCCATACATTTGGGGAATGGTAAGTAAGTAAGGAAACTCACTTCAGTCTTGACCTTCTGGGTTAAATACAAGGCTAAGTTATCTGTTCTCAGTGTATGAGATAGGAATGGAGTAATTTTTAAAGACTTCATTTTAGGGTTGGAAAAAGAAAATAAAAGAGTATTTAAGAGATGTATGAGATTTGAAGATGGTGTTGTTAAATATATGGAGTCCCAGAAAAAACAAAAGCTGGACTTTTTTTCAACCCCTTGTTTATATATAATATCCATCCAGTCCAATAAACATGCCTACAGGCTTGGGGATACATTAAACAAGAAAGACAATCCCTACCCTTTAGGAGTTCAAGATCTGATGGGTAGCGAGGTGAGGGGAGGGGAAATCAGGTGGTTACTGGCTCAGGAGCATCTTATTCTGAGGAGTTGAAACCCAGCAAAGCAGCAGACACAGTTTAGAGTGAACAAAAGTCCAGTTTCTGTCATCTATAATGGAAGGCATTGGAAGGAGTTTTGTATTCTACCCTCTGGCCCTCCATTTAAGAGAGGAGAGGAGGCTGAGGGAGGTGGTGTCCTCAAGGTTTGAGTTAGCAGTGGTTAGGTTAGATGCTCTGAGAGGTGCATCTCATTCAGTGGAGATGACCAGGCTGAGCAACAATTGCAGAGTGGAGTGAAGGATGATATATAAATCATCATTTTTTCTGATCATTGAATTTACCTGTTCAGTGGTTATCACATGAAGGTGCTGTGTATTTGTCCTCATCATTGTCCGTTTTCAATTTTAGATTTCACAGAAACAAGGACCTTTTATGTTGGATTCCCAAGAATAGCCTTTTGTGTTAACTTGCTTTGTGTGGTCCCTAGCAAATAAGTGATTTTTCAGAGCCAGATGTAAAATAAACATTAACTCCAATTATCACTTTCTTCATTCTTTCCTCTTCTCCCCTGTAGATGTCCCAGCATCAGGTGCATGCAGTTCAGCAACTAGCCAAGGTGATGGGATGGCAAGTTCTTAGTTTCAGTAATCATGCAGGACTTGGCCCAGTGGAGAGCATTGGCAATGCATCAGCCATAACTGTGGCATCACCAAGTGGGGACTATGCTATTTCAGGTAATAATTTAATTGTTTTAGGTAAAAGTCTTAACTTTGTTATGTTGCTGAGCATTCCTTAAATATTGCTATATTTCTCTAGGCACCTAGTATTTACATTGAAAATTATTATGGTTATTAGATCCTAAGATTAATAATATGTCTTTCAAAACAGCAATACAATGTTTCATCCTACTCTATCTTTTCCAATCCCTCTTTTCTTTAGGAGGGATTATATTAAATGTAATCAGTATTATTTCTTCCCTGTAGTGGTGGCTGTTTTTAATGCTGAATGTTTGACTTTAAAGTTTGTGTTTCTGGATAAATGCAGAGGAATATTGGTTCCAATCCCATGACTAAAAAAGGAATAAATTGTTCACTTCTTAAGGCCATTTTAACTTCACAGTGATCATTTTCAGTTTCTGCATTAGTGGTATGAGAGATTATCAAAATGTTAGTCATTGCTTGGGCTTTCCCCACCAGCATCAGGATATGTGCCTGTTAATGTTTTCCATTTAATTCTTTAGTGATATGAATTTTTAAATGCTGTTTTGTTCTCTGAACATAGAATGAAACCTCATTAAGGTTTCCGGATGCTAAAAACTACTCAAAGAGCATACATTTAGTTACATAACTACAAATAACTTTACCTTATATAATAAAACCAGACCTCTTTAGCCATGCATTTGCCTTTACAATTTTTAGAAAGTGTATTCACTAACATTAATTCTTTTAATTAACTTAAAATTATTTCTTTTACATTTTGTACTCTTATTTAATATTCTGGCTTTTTTTCCGCAGTAATTCTGTATTTTTTAGATTGTTACTATAAACTTTTTTTAGTCGGAAGTTTGTTAAAAATATATAGAAAATCTAACTTTTATTGGCTGGTTTATTTATTATTGTACACTTTATATAGTACTTAACTAGGAACCCTACCCCTGCATACCATCATATATATAATATAGAAAATGTTGCTGCTGCTGACGTTCTCATACACATTGTTTATGTCTGCAGTACGTAATGGCCCTGAGAGTGGCAGCAAGGTCATGGTACAGTTTCCTCGAAGTCAGTGCAAGGACCTCCCCAAAAGTGATGTGCTGCAGGATTGGAAATGGAACCATCTCCGTGGACCATTCAAGGAAGTTCAGTGGAATAAGATGGAAGGCCGAAACTTTGTGTATAAAATGGAGTTGCTTATGTCTGCACTCACCCCGTGTTCATAGTGTGGCTTTTTCTAGAATATTATTTTCTGCTTGAGTTATAATTTTGACTACAAGCTAATAAGGGAAGTCTCCACATGAAACATTGTTTTTAAAATAAAATAATTGGTGAATTTTTCATAGCGTTTTAAAGTTGAAAAGCACTTCATAAGTGTACTTTGAAATGCGTAATGTGTTCATAAAGAGCTAGTGACATCAGTGGTGTGTTTTAACACAATTTTTTTTAAGGAGTACAAAGTTGTTCCTTTTTTTAAAAAAAATAATTAAAAATGCAACTTGTGACTTTGGATATGCTTCTTTTTTTTCTAAACTCATCTTAGTCTTTGCTGCCTATCAAATGCAGAATTATAACACCTGCTTTAGAGCCCTCAAGTGTTTTCTCAGGTCCCGTGAAGCTCTTCTCTCACTGACTGACTTTGCTTAGATGGGCATGGTCTAGAAAACTAAAGAAAAAGAGACTTAAATATAAATGTCTTTATTCCTTGCAGTTAAAAAACCTGTTGTAACTCAGCTTTATTATAAGAATTAAGTTCTACAGAAGTCATAAGTGTCTGCTGTGTGTGGAAAAACTACTGCCATGTAGAAAAGGAAGGAAAGCCAAGGGCTGCTGTGGTGTCTTTACTGGTGACCCTGCTGCTGCTTTCCCGTGTACCCCCTTTATGCCTTTATAGCTTGAGAGACTTGGGATGAATATCAGGAAGGAGCAGTTATGTGGTTTGTGAGGAGAGGTGGGTAGCGTGGTAATGGAAAATTAATTCATCCATGAACAGTTTTTGTAAGGAACCCACCATGTAACTAGATTATCCAGTAGCATTATACTAACTAGCTATTTGTCAAACAGAACTATTACCCAGAGACCAACAGTGGCATCTGAGGTAGAGGAAATAAAACTCCTTATGGTAAAAGAGGTTAAAACCAGTTTCTACCACTGCTGCCTTCTCGTTGCTGGGGACTAAAGAAATCTCACTGGGGCAGCTAGGTGACACAGTGAATAAAGCGCCAGTCCTGGAGTCAGGAGGACCTGAGTTCAAATCCGGCCTCAGACACTTACCACTAACAGTGTGACTCTAGGCAAGTCACTTAACCCCAATTGCATGCCTTCCACCCTCCAAGTTGCAAAAAACACAAAAAAAGGAATCTCATTAACGTTTGTTTTGTAGACAAGATGCTTATGTTCAGTTGGAATTTGAGACAGTCAACAGTCTTCAAAAGAGACCATCATCCACTCCTACCTCCCCTGTTCCTGTGCAGGAATCCCCTCTGCGACATACTCCACAAGTGGTTACACCCCAAGTGTTTGCTTAAAGACTTCTAGGGAGGGGAATCCTTTTACCTCTTGAAGAATCACTTTACTTTTAAATAACTCTGAGAATCATTAGAAAGTTTTTCCTTACATCGTGTCTAAATTTGCCTCTTTGCAACTTTGTCTTCCATTTCTCATTCTTATTAGGCATCTAGTTGTGATACAGTGATTAGAAGCCTGGACTTTGAGTCAGGAAGACCTGAATTCATATCCTGCCTCAGATGCTTACTAGCTGTGGGATTGTGCCCAATTCGCTTAACCTCTCAGCCTCAGTTTTCTTATCTATAAAATGGAGATAATAGCATCTACTTCCCAGGGCCTTTGTGAGGAGCAAATAACATAAATGCTAGCTTGCTATCTACCTACCTACCTACATCTTTGGTCCTCTGGGCCAGCCCTAGCGTGTGTAATCCCTTTTCCAGGGATTTCCTTTCAACAATATAATAGTTTTCACTCTCACTCCTTTGTCTTCTCCGTTCTAAACACCCTCACCGCACAGGCTATTTTTTCTTTGGGTGTAACTGAATACAGCACCCCAGATGTGGACTCACTAGAGTTAGAGCAGGGACTTTTACCTCTCTAGGCCTGGACACTGGGCCTTTCTACAGCCTAAACTAGGAATTTAATACGAGATCCAGGTTTGTCTGAGGAGGGACTTGACTAGCATTCCCACCGTACTTGGCCAATCCTTGCCAAATGTTAGAGGAAAGAAAAGCTACTGTTGGGTATCTTCTTTGTGAGGGTCTAAAGAAGGAATCTCCATGACCAGCAAGACTTTCATGAATTCTAATTACCGCCCCTTTTCTGTTGACACTTTGGATACTTCTTTGTACGTCTCTGACCAAAAGCTCTGCACCCACTAGGGACAAAGCTGAATATTTTCTTTTCCAATAGATTTTTTTCACCTGCTATGTGCCTAGAGCTTGCTGAGCTCTCTTGTTGGGAGATTTCTGATATCCCTCATAAAAACAGAAGCTACCAAGCCCTGTTCTCTTGTGTGTGAGGTTTTGCAGCAGATTGTATGAGCAAGGCTTTTATCTGCTGGAGTACTCTGGTTCTGGGTACTACATTTTAGATGTGATTGGAAAAAATAAGTGGGCGTAGTCCTGGTGTGAGTTAGGAAAAACAGATGGCCTGAGTGCTGCTTTGGTACCTTTGAAATGTAAAAAGGTCCAGACTGGAAGAAGGCCTTTAGTCCACAGAGTGGTGCCTCCCTAGAGACTGCTAGGGCGTGCTGTGGATCGAGCATTGTCCTTCAAGTCAGTGGGACTCCCAAATTTGACTTCAGCACTTAGTAGCTTTGTGATCTTGGGCAAGTTATCAAGCCTGAGTTTACTCAACTGTAAAATGAGGATAATAGCACCTCCGTGCTAGGGTGGTTGTGAGGATCAAATGAAATAATATCTGTAAAGTGCTTAGCACAGTGGCCAGTACACAACAGGCACCATAGAAATGCTTGCTGTCATTAGAGGGTACCTAGAACCTCACATAGATCCGTGGATCTTGTCCATAGAAGACATGAACAAGAATCACGGAGAACGAAAAGATAAGGGTGGATGAATTGCAGCCTGTTCATTAATAGGCTTTACTAGTGATTAGTCATATAGGAGAAGAAAAAATTAAACAGCAACTTCATTTTCATTTACTGTTTCGACATTTTTGTACATTTCAGAATTTCCAGTACAGTTTTACTAATCCTCAGTACATAGTAAAGCCAATGAGGGCAGTGCAGCATAGCAGAAAAAAATGTGAGTCAGGAATTCCTGAGTCCAGATACTGGGCCTGATAACTTTCTCGCTGTGTGAACTAGGGCAATCACTTTATCTCCCTTAACCAGAATTTCCTTATCTGTAAAGTGGGGAGAATGATCCATAGAGCAGAAGTGTCAGACACCGCTGGCTGGCTGAAACAATCCTGAGTGTAGGCAGAACCAGAATAAAATGTAATTAGAAAATATTTAACAACATAAAAATTAAAAAGTAAAAGATTATACATTTTAAAACTAAGTCTGTAGTAATCCTTATGTACAGTTTAGTGACCCCTTTTTGCTATCTTTTCAATTTTTTTTTTTGCTTTTTGCTTTTTGGGCGGGGGGAGGCAGGGGTTAAGTGACTTGCCCAAGGTCACATGGGTAATAAATGTTAAGTGTCAGAGGCCAGACTTGAACTCAGGTCCTCCTGACTCCAGGCCCGGCATTCTATTCACTGTGCCTGCCTAGCCACCCGTATCTTTCTCTTAAGGAATGTATTTATCTGGACATCAATGGTCAGGGATCAGGTTTTAGGTTTTATTTCCCTCTTTAGCACAGTCTTATCTTTTATAGTATAGAATATAACTTGTGATTTCATTTACTTTTAACTGCTTATCCCTAAGAAAATATTTTCCTGTTGTGGAAAAAGGCAGAATTCCTTCACAAAACAAAAATAAGGATATTTTAAAATGTTAACAATTTAGGATGGAATAACGTTCATATCACATACATGGTGGCCTGAAACAATCGGAATAAACTCCCCTTCACCTCCTTCCCCCAAACTATCTTTCCAACATCTGAACTCCCAGGTATCAATGGCATTTTTCTGTTCCCATCATGGACTCCTCATTTGACATAGTTCTTGATTATTTTTCCCTTTTTCTGCAATATTCCCCCATTCGTTCAAAATTCAGTAAGTACTTACTAAGATTCTGCCATGCACAAGACACTACTAGGCACTGGGAATATTATGAGAAAAATGAAATGCTGTTGCCCTCAAGGACCTTACGTTCTTGAGTTCCAGGCTGTTGAGAAATTTTTGCATGTGATACTTTATTTTCAAGAACAGTGAGCTTTACAAACTTCCTTTGCTTCCACTTGATAATCTGTCTATGAGGTAGTTTAGGATTAATGTGTTTATTAGTCCTGTTTAGCAGAGAAACTTAGCCTGAAGAAGTGAAATAAATGGAGGCCAGTACTAAAGTCTGTGACTTTTGATTTCCTATTTGTATTCCTGAAAACCAGCAGTCTCCTATGAAAGAGCTGTGTTCCAAATGAACATCTGTAATTTGGTTCTTTGGAACTCAGAATGCATTTTCTCATAGAGGCAACTATATAGAGACCATACTTAAGTTCCCAGGATAACCCACAAAAGCTTATTTAACCCCAAATTAAAGGATAAGTATTATTAAGTGCTCTGCCAATGCAGTCCAATAAGAAAAAGAAAAGCTTTCTTCTGTTAGCCCTAAACAAAATTGTTAAATCAGTTTATTGTGGATATCCTCAACAACCCTTTCTAGAACTCTCCCCCAGCTGTGGGTACCTTTCCCCCAGGTGTTCAATGCCCTCATGTTGCCCTACATTGCCCTCCCTTTCTTTTCACAGCTTCCTTCCTTCCTTTACTTCATAAAGCATAACTTGTTGACAACTCTAAGACTTTTTTTTTTTACAATAGCTTCCATGACTTAACCAATCAAAGCATCTCAGAGTTGGAAGGGTCCTCAGAGGTCAGAGGATTATTGATTTAAGAGTTGAAAGGGACCCCAGAGGCCACTGAGTTCCCCCTCATTTTACAGATGAGAAAATGCAGGCCCATGAGGATGTTGAAAGGTTTGTCTAGGGTTTGCCCAGCTAGAGATGGTTTTATCCAACCTACCACACAGTCCTGGTTAAATGGCTGTCTAGCCCCTACTTAAAAACGATAAGGAAGCATGCCCACTCCACTCTGGACACCAAATTGTTAACCATATTTTTTCCTTATATCAAACTAAAATCTTGAGTTCTGTGACTTCTATTCCCTGCTCCTAGTTTTTCCTTCAGGTCAACAAATTTAATCACTCTTCCTTATGAAAGCTATTTAAATGAAGATAGCAGTCATGCTCCACCCAAATTTTTCTTCTCTAGGCTAAGCATTCCCAGTTTTTACAGGTTGGACTATGTCCTTATGTAGCAGTCTATGTCTATCCAGTCCCCCCATCATCTTGGTCACCCTCCTAATGCCACTCTAGCTTGCCAATGTTTTTCCCAAAATGTGGTGCCTAGAACTGAGCAAAATATTGCAAAAGTGCTCAGAACTACCATCTCTTCTGTCTTGAATGCTGTGCCTTTGTTAATTCAGCCCAAGTTTGCATTTGGTTTCCTTTTCGGCTGCCAAGTCACATTGCTGACTCATATAGAGCTTTCAGCCTATTAAAATCTTTCAGCTGCTCAGGTTCTGGTGGGGCAGGGGACGTGGTGGTTCTTTGTATGTGTAGGTCATTTGAAAATTACAGATTACCTATATTTTGGGATTACCTTTTTAGGGCCAATGCAATGGGTACAATTTGTACTGATTGATACTTTACAGTGAAGCAGGTAAATGGGATATGAAGAATGCAGAGAAGTAGGTTCTGTTCCTGGCACAGTGTGTTCATAGTGTGTGCACACAAATGTGTAGCTGTGTACACAGCAAGTTTGTAGGTCACTTCAGGGTTTTGTGGGGGGGCGCAGTTTGTGTTTTTTAATATGGTACTTCCTCCTATATGCAGCAGGAAGGTGACCCAGTGGATAGAGTGTTAGTCCTGCAGTCAGGAAAACTCATCTTTGTGAGTTCAAATCCGGCCCCGTACACTAGCTGTGTGACCCTGGGTAAGTCATTTAACCCTGTTTGCCTCAGTTCCTCATCCGTAAAATGAGCTGGAGAAGGAAATGGCAATCCACTCCAGTGTTTTTATCATGAAAATCCCAAATGACGTCACAAAGAGTCAGACACCACTGAAACAACTCAACAACAACAGCTTCCTATGGCCCTGTCAACACACTTAAAGCATAGTATGAGGAGGGTTAGCATGGGGCTATCCAAGTTTGCATGGGGCTGCACCTCTTTTCCATCTTAATTTGGTGTTTTCCTTAAGAGGACATTGTTTATGGACCATTATTGGACTGAAGATATAGCCAAGTTGAGTCCTTGGCTCAAATTCTGTTGCAAAAGTTTACACCCCAACACAACCTTCTACAAGATTTCAGCTTAAGGGTAGGAAGTGATTGATGCCCTGTTCACCCAGGGTCCTTCTCCTCCCCCTTGGTCAGACCTGTAAATTTTCATGTGTCCCTAGATCACTCATCAGGGATGAAGTTCCATCCTGTGAAAAAGGATCTGTACAAAAACATGCTCAAGCTGTGGAAGGGAGCAGGGGTGGGTGCTTAGTTTTGTTTGCTTGTTTCATTTAAAATCAAAAGTCTTTTCTCTTGAGGTAGGAATGTCCTTCAGCCCAGATTTGGCTAACAGTCAATATTTTGCAGCTCAATCTCTTCAGTTGTGCTTTCTGCAAATGAATGATATATTAGTTGTGTGAAAAAGGTAGCATATTTAGATCTTAAACTGTATTATAGAATGGTAATTATCAAAACTGTCTGGTACTAGCTAAGAAATACGTGGATCAGTGGAACAGAGTAGACATACAATACACAGTAGTAAATGATCACAATAAGCTTGTGTTTGACAAATGTAAAGATTTAAGCTTATGAGATAAGAATTCACTATTTGGTAAAAGATTTTGGGGAAAACTGGAAAGCAATCTGGCAGAAATTGGGTATAGAGCCCTATCTTATACCATTTACCAAGATAAGGTCAAAATGGATACATGACCTAGATATAAAGGAAGATATTTGTAAGTAAATTAGAAGAACAAGGAACATGTTACCTATCAGACCTATGAATAGGAGAAGAATTTATGAATAAATGAGAAAGAGAGCATTGTGAGATATAAAATGGATCATTTTGATTACATTAAATTAAAAATGTTTTATGCAAATAAAACCAATGTAGCCAAGATTAGAAGAAAAGCAGAAAATTGGGGGAAAACTTTTATAGATAGTTTCTTAGAAAGAAGTCTCATATCTTAAATATGTAGAGAACTTTGTCAAATTTATAAGAATTTCCTATTGATAAATGGTCAAAGGATATGAACAGGCAGTTTTTGGATGAAGACATCAAAGCTGTCTATGATCATGAAAAAATGCTCTAAATCGTTACTGATTAGAGAAATGCAAATTAAAACAACTTTGAAATATCTCATATTAGATTGACTAAAATGAGGGAAGGGGGAATGGCAAAAGTTGGATGGGATATGGAAAAATTGGGACACTAATACACTGTTAGTGGAACTGTGAACTGATCCAACCATTTTGGAGAGCAATCTGGAATTATGTCCAGAGAGTTATAAAAACTTGTGTATACCCTTTGACTCAGCAATACCACTACTAGCTCAGTTTCCCAAGGTGATCAGGGGAAAAAGAAAATAACTTACATATTCTAAAACGTTTATAGCCACTCTCTTTGTGGTGGCAAAGAACTGGAAATTGAAGGGATGCCCATCAATTGGAGAATGGCTGAGCAAGTTGTGGTATATGATTGTAATGGAATACCACTATGCTGTAAGAAATGATGAGCAGTTTGATTTTAGAAAAACGTGTAAAGACTTGCATGAAATAATGAAGAGTGAAATGAGCAGAACTGGGGTGGCTAGGTAGAACAGTGGATAGAGTTCTGACCCTGGCATCAGGAGGACCTGAGTTCAAATCCTACCTGAGATACAGACACTACTCAGACACCCTGGGCAAGTCACTTAACCTTGATTGCCTCCAAAAAAAGGAAAAAAAAAAGAAATGAGCAGAACCAAGGGAACATTGTATACAGTAAGAGTAGTATTGATCTAAGCACAACTATGCATGACCAAGTTATTCTGAATATAATAAATCCTCAAATCAACTACAAAGGATCTATGAAAGGAGGTGCTATCCACCTCCAGAGAAAGAACTGAAAAATAGAAGTATGGATAGTATGGTTTTACATATATGTATATGTGTGTGTGTGTGTGTGTGTATACATTTCAAATGGTGGCCTTCTCTACTTTGGGGTAGGGAGGGAGGGAGACAACTAAGAGCTTAAAATGTAGCAAAAAAAAAAATTTGTTTTTGAAGCTAAAAGAAGAAGAAAAAGAAAAAAGAGCTGGCCTCTGAGTCACAAAGACATGGGTTCAAGTTCTGCCTGTGGCATATGCTGTCTGTGTGTGACCCTGACCAAATCACTTAACCTCTTAGTGTGCCAGGTTATAAATTGTAGAGAATGCATGCACTAATCTAGACTGGTAGAAGAGTTTCCTCACCAGGAATTTCCTACACTGATGAAATCACAGGTTTTGGATCCAAAAAATTACCTGAAAACTTGACATTAATGCCAAGACTGTCCTAAAAAACATGAGACCCAATGATCACAAGACCGAGAGGATTAATTACCTTTCAGTTTGTGTCTCCTCTTCCTCTGGAATTTGTATGAGCACTTATTACAGACCCACATTAGGCTGATTAACACCGTGGCCACGGCACCCAAAAAAGCCAGGACGACTGCCACAAAATGTAGATCTTCATAGAGAATCTCTAAGAGGAGGACGAGGGAGGGAGGGAGGAGAGATCATTTCTTTTAATAGTACAAAGTGTGCCCCAAACACATTCTCTGATAAATTAGATGTGGAAGGACCCTTAGGGGCCTCCTTACCAGACACGTGTAGCACAATAATGCCAAACTGGCTGCTTCCCAGTCCTTCGGTCACAGTGACTGTGTAGTAGCCGGTGTCCCTCACACCTACCCTGAAGAGCTGAATTGAACCATTGTCATATGTACAGACTCGATCCTTATGACTTTGTGAGACGTTGGCTTGGGTTCCAGGTTGCCACTCCACAATTTTTTGCATCCCCCAGTAAGATGTGTATTTCCACTCAATGGTAGGCACTCCATGGCATGAATATTCAACTGAGAGTAGAATGTCTTGGGCCACTGTGGCGTTGATGTTAGGCTGTGGAATGGTTAGTGATACTCCCTGACCTGCAACACAAAACAGGAGATTTGGGAGTTGCAAGGATAGATTCAGAAGGATAATAGCTAATATTTATAGATAACACTCTCCAGCTGTGAATCACTTTACATACATTATGCTAGGTCAATTCTCACAACCACCCTGTGAGATAAGCCACACAAATTTTACTGTTCTCTTATGAGTCAGCTCAGGTTCAGAGAGTGACTTGCCCAAGTCTACACTGCTTATTAATAAAGAGCCAGAACTGAGATCCATGTCTCATGACTATGTTCAATGTTCTTGTCACTGGACCAGTCTGCTACTCTACACAGCCAGAGCAGGTGGTTGAAGATGTTGATGGAACAAGATATGGCAGTCACCAAAACATCAAAGGTGGTAAATAGGACCATGCCAATCCATGAATGTTTGATTTTGCTGAGGTGTACGTCTACCTCTACCTCTACCAACAGAAATCATAACTCCTCTCAATCTTAGGAGATGGTATTCATGAGTTTCTGTGGCCAAAAGAATTTACCACCTGGTGGCCACCTTTCATGTGATTAGCCTTTCCAAACTTAGTGAGGCTGGTCCTTGATAAGCAAGGAATATTGGGTCTAGATGAGAAGCTTTTCCAGTTCCACAGGACTTGTTATGTGGCTCCTTAGCCTAACCCTTGAGATCTCAGACTAATCTCATGGAAACTCCCACACTCCCATGAGGCATTAGAGGAGAACAAAGGATTAATCTTTTGGCAAAATTGTGAATTATAAAATTTTGTTTTCAGGATTTTCTCTCAGCCATAGGGGCCCAGTCCTTCTAAAGCTATTAAACCTAAGACAAATCACACATTTTCTGGGCTTCGGTTTCCCCATCAGCAAAATGAAGGGCCTCATATTGGTTTCCAGAAGGTCAGAGCCAAGCAATACCACACCACAGTCAGTACCTCGTGGCAAAGCATTCTCTGGCCTCTTTTTCACTCCCTTGTGTATCCCTATCCTGTTTTTTTCCTTGCTAGGTGATAGAACTAGAGTTTAGTTGCTACATAAAGTCCATGTTAAAGTGCTAATAATTTCATATTCCCAGAAAACATATGTATATTCGAACTAGGGCTGTCAGTTCATTAAACTGAGAGTCAATAATGTGTGGGGATTTCTCACCCTGCGGTAGACCAGTAATGAAATATTTTGGGGTTGGGAAAGTTTTCAGCACCCACAAATTATACTATAGTATTGGTGGCTGCCAGCACAATTTGTGGGTGATGTCCTGACCTAGGAATTTTTATTAGTGTGGGTAAAGGGCCTAGTTTAGTATCATAACAACCTATAGGAACTCAATGGAATCAGACTCTTAAGCGCAGAAGGGGCCTTAGAAATTATCTAGGCCAATCCCTTTATATTACTGATGAAGAAACTAAGACTCAGAGAAATAAGTGATATTCTTTTAGATTATGCGGCTGCTTAGTAGAAGAGTCAAAATCTGAAGTCAACTCTCCTAGTTGCCAACACCATCCACCTACAATATATACCAGGCTGCTATACTTTATAACACATTGTTCCTTCTCATACAGTATAGCCCTTCAAGCATGTGATGATAACCATCTTCTCGACTGTAGACTGAGCAGTAGCCTATTACTTATGATATTTTCAGGTCTTTCATTGTAATTCCTAACTAAATTACCATTGTTCTTTAGGTCAGAACAAAGTCAGAAAGCAAGAGCCATAGATTAGAATCCCACAGTGTTAAAGATGAATGGGACCTTCAAGGTCATCTAGTCCATCTGTCCACTTCCTTTATTTTATAGGTAAAATGCCTGAGTTCCAGTTACCTTATCTTTGCCCCCCAGGATTTCCCCTTTTCCCCCAAGGATTCTCTCTCATCCCTAGGGGCTTAGTCCTTCAAAAGCCATCAAACCTAAGGCAAGTCACATATACTCTCTGGCCTCAGTTTCCCCATCAGTAATTGACTTGGTCAAACTTACAAATAATTACTGGAAGAGCTGGGACTTGAACACAGAGCTTCGGACTCTAAGTACAGTACTTTTTCTTCTATACCACACTGCAAATCCAGGTGGGAGGGGATAAAAATGAAAAGAGAAAGACTTCTTTCCATGTAAACAAAAATAAGTAAGGGTGAGACGTTTCCTAATGGTGACAGGGCAGCCAGAGCGGAACACAGATTTGGAGCTTGGTGGAATCTGAAGAAACCCAAGCTTTCCTCTGATTTTTACAGATGGGGAAACTAAGGCCAAGAGAGGTGAAATAAATCTGTCCATGGGTCAAATAGATAGTAGGTAGCAAAGTCGAGATTGAAGCCCAGGTCCACTGACCCCAAATCCAGTTTTCCATTGTAGTACAGGGATGGCCGTGAGCAATTAACGAAGTAATCCCTAGAATTGTTATTTTCTCTCCTCTTCCCCTAGGCCATTGGCTTGTGAGAATATTATATATATATATGTGTGTGTGTATATATATATGTATAATATATATAATATTATTTCTATTTGTTGTTTGTAGGTCATAAAAATCAGTGTGGTTTCTAGGCAATTAAATTGTCAGCCAACTGCTAAAGCAGCAGACTTAATAAGTAATCCACTCTACTGTCTTTGAAATGCTGTGAAATCAGATCTAGACAAAGCCAGAAAAACCTCCCACATGTGAATCTATGTGTTTACACCTATGTCTGATTCTAGTTCAAGGGTTCTTCTCACTGGACCAATCGGTTGGGCAAAGAAGAAAGAAGAGAACAGGCTGTGTTGTACCTTAAAATTTTATGGGAGGAGGGATGGAACAATTTGCCACTTATTTCCCAGATGAAGCAATAATAATAAAAAAAAAACATAATTGCTAGCATTTATATATTACTTTAAAGTTTGCGAATTATCTTATAGGTGTGACCTCATTTGATCAAGAATACAACCCTATGAGGTAAATGCTTTAGTTATCTTACAGAGGAGGAAACCTAAGCTAATGGAGGAAGGGAAGTGAGTTCCAGGGTCACCCAGCTAGTTGGGTCTTCCTGACTCCAGGTTAGGTAGACTATAGCACTCAACAAAATGTTTGAAAGATGGGGAGGTGAGGAGGGCTGGGAGAAACAGACCTTGTGATTTCATCAGTTTAGGAGGCTCCTAGTCCTGACTTTACCATTAACTAATAATAACAGCAAGGGAGTGCAGTGGAGAGTGTAGGACCTTGGATCAGGAAGACCAGAGTTCAAATCTGTCCTCAGATATTTACTAGCCATGTGACCCTGGACAAGTCACTTAACTCCATTTGCCTCAGTTTCTTCATCTGTAAAATGGGTTGGAGAAGGAAATGGCAAACTACTCTAGTATCTTTGCCAAGAAAACCCCAAATGGGGTTATGAAGAGTTGGCCATAACTGAAACAACTCAACAACAATATTAGCTAGCATTTATAAGGTGCTTTAAGATTTACAAGCCATTTTACATATATATATTAATTCATTTGATCCCCACAACAACTATAACTATGAGGTAGGTGCTATTATTATCCTCATTTTCCAGATAGAGAAAAATTTAAATGACTTTCCTAGCCAGAGTCACACAGCTCTTAAGTGTCCAAGGCAGGATGCAATCACAGGGCTTTCTGACTCCAGGTTCTGGCCTTTCTTTATCTGCTTCACCCCCCAGCTTGCCTCTTTTCCTGTAACTTCTCTTAGGCCTCAGAACCCTCACCTCTGAAATAAAGAGGTTGGTCAAGAACAGGGATTCTTTTTTTTTTTATTTTTTAAAATTTTTTTGAGTTACATATTTTCTCCCCGTCTTTCCCCCGCCCACCGCCCCAAAACAGCCATCCCAGTGTGTCCCCCCTCCCCCAGTCTATTCTCTCCTATGTCACTTTTTGGTAGGGCAGGATGGATGTCCCAACTGCAGTGCCTGTGTATCTCAAGTTCCAGTTGGATGTAGTCGATAATAATAATAATAATTGCATAGATAGATAGATAGATAGATAGATAGAGATTCATAACATTTGATTATGGAACTCCAGATTCCAGATTCTTTCTCCTCCTCCCTCACCACCCATCCCCCCTGGAAGGACAAGCAATCAAATA
>CM053582.1:185012350-185039612 GCA_028627135.1 Pseudochirops cupreus | reverse complement strand
GGGGGGGGGGAGAAGGGAGGGGAGAAAATCTGAAACTCAAGGGATTGTGGAACTGAATCCTGTAAACTAAAAGTAAATAAACAATTCAATGGGAAAAAAAGGAGACACAAAGGGAAAAAAAAGAAGTCTATGTGATTAGCAGAGTGTTGTCTTTAAATGGTGAAATATCTCGCCATCATGGGTAACCCAATGAGCAAATCCATGTTAAATATAAGCAAGCAGTGATTTTATTATTTTTATGTGAGAAATGGCCTCAAGGAATGAAGAATCTGAAATTTTGTTGGTGGGGTATTCCCTCCACCCATGCAACTAATAACTTTTTTCTAATTTTGTGGTCTTTGTGAGTTGCTGTAGCCTACAAAACGGGTCATCCTGTAGCCACCTTGATCATAAAACTCTAGGAAGATAGTTAGAACAATCTTCAGACCACAGACATAAAAATCCGTCTCTGCTCCCCCACCACTACCACTACCACCACCAAGGTTCTTTTAGCTCTATATTTGATTTTATGGTCCCAGGTACAAAGGAGGTATCCATGGAAAGTATACCAAAGACAAGTTAGCAGGATATATGAATTATCACAGCATCTCAGAATTAGAAAAAAATGGACCTCCAGCCCAACTTGTACCTCAACAAGACTCTCCTCTGTGATACACCAGCAAGTGGTTATCTAGACATTAATCAATCAACATTTATTAAGCACCTACTACATGCCAGGCAGACATATAGATTTTATTTGAAGACCTCCAGAGAGAGAGAAAACCCCGATTTCTGGGTCATGTCACCTACAAAGTAGAGGGTGAGACATTTTCTCTGATCCTCATGACCTCTCAAACTTCTCCAAAATAGAAATTATTCACAAGAGATAAAGCAATTTCAACTGCCTGCATGCTCCAGGACACCAAGAACCCAAAGAAATGGAAAACTCCATGAATTAACACCAAATTGGTGCTTATTCAGCATCCCATCCTCCTACCATCCACCACGCTACTGGAAGTGAGTCTGCATAAGCTGAATCAATTTATCAACTTGCAATAGAACACAGCTCCACTCCCTGAATCCCCCTCCCTGTTTCCAGTTCTTTGGACACCTCAATACCAAACTGAATAAATCTGCTGACGTTTGATTAGGTGGAAGGGACTCTGTGAATTTTGATGAGAGCCTAGACCAACAATAGCAATTTAAAAGAAAAACGAGAATTGTAAGAACAGCATTTATAACCTATGTAGCAGAAATAATTGGCAGAACAGAAAAATTTGAATCCATGGCAGTGTCTCACTAAAGAAACAAAGGAGAGGACAACTGATTGGTAATGCAAATACACAGAAGTGAAGGTCAATCTGAAGGAAAGAGAAGCAAAACCCAAGAAAACTCTCTGCTTCTTCACTTGGTGATTTCATTAGCTTCCACGAATTTAGTTACCATCTCTATGCTGATTGATTCTCAAATTGGCCTTTCTTGTTCCAGTCTCTGTGATAACCTTCAGTCCTTCATCTCCAACTGCCTTTCATACTTCTCAAACTTTACTTCCAGTAGACATTTTAAATTCAGTATGTCCCAAACAGAGCTCATTATCTTTTTCCCTAAAACCTCCCAACTCCTACCTTTCCTATTACTGGTGGAGGGCAACCATCCTTCCAGTTCCTTGGGTCTGCAACCTAGGAGACATCCTGGGCTTCTCACTGTCTGTGATCCCACCATATCAAAGCTGTTTCCAAGGCCTGTAGATTTCACCTTTGCAACACCTCTTGAACATGCCCCCTTCTCTCCTCTGACACTGCCCTCACTCATCAGCTCACAACCTGGACTATTGCAGCAGCCTGATGGTGAGTCTGCCTCAGTTCTCTCCCCATTCCAGTCTATGCTCCATTCAGCTACCCAAGAGATGTTCTAAAACACAGGTTAGATCATGACACTACTTTCAATAAACTTCAGTGGCTTCCTATTGCTTTTTTGGATAAAATATAAAATTCTGTGTGGTATTCAACAATCCCTCATAGGGGGTCTAGGCAGTCTTCTCCCCTTCCAGTCTTCTTACACCTTCCTCCCTATCATACACTCATCAATCCAGCAATTCTGTTCTCCTTGTTCTTCTTCAAGTAAGATATTCCATTTCTCAGCTCTGAGCCTTTTTCTCTCTCTGTCCTCCCTCTCTGTCCTCTGGCTTCCCTCAAATCCTGGCTAAAGTTCTATCTTTTATGAGAAGCCTTTCCCAATCCTTCTTTGTTCTAGGGCCTGCCCTCTGTTAATTATTTCCTCTTTTTCCTGTATTTGTTTGTTTTCTCTCCCATTAGACTGTGGATTCCTTGAGGACAGGGACTATTTTTTGCCACATTTTCTATCCCCAGTGCTTTCTATCACTAGCACAGTGCCTGGCACATACTAGGTGCTTAATGAACGTTTATTGTCTGACTAAAAATGTGCCCTCCATAGGAGCAAAACATATTGATCTTAAGGACAGGATGCAAAGACTATTTAAGGATTATAAATGATGTGGATGCAAAGGTGCCCTAAGGATTGAGTTGCTCATTCCCTGTCTTTCTAAAGTCTCCCCTTATCTTGAAATACCACAAAACTTCACCTTATCCTAAAATTCCTTGTCTCCTCCCATCCTGTGTCATAAATTCCTTGTCCTCAGCCTGTATCCCTATCTTGCAAGACTTATCTTGACCTTAAAATTCACCTTATCCTAAAATTTCTTGTCTCTTCCCACCCTATGTCATAAATTCTTTGTCATCCTGTCATAAAGATTCCCTTGCCCCCCTTACCGTGTGTCATTCATTGTCCTCATCCCGTGTCCTTATCTTGCAAGATTTATCTTGTCCCGAAATCCCCAAACTCCTTTAGAAACTCTAAAAACTTACATCACCACGCTGTAGGCTGTGTAGCTTTCTGGCTATATAAGTCTGGTCCTTATCCTGTATCATTGCCTTTGTTTAGCTCCTTGCTAATATTATTTTACCTATCTCAAAGTCTTGTGGTGAAAGGCGCACAATGAAGCAGTAGGTACAGATAGACTGGTAGCTGTAGTCACAACCCTGTACACAGGTGACCCAGGCCATAGTCTTTTCATTGGAAGCAGCAGTGGGAGTTGGCAGCCTTTTTTAAGTCTTAGGCCCACATGCTTTTGCGTTAATAAAGCTCTCTTCGGCTAAAGGGAAGGTCTGATTGAATTCTTTCAAAAATCTGAACCAGCTCTCCCAACCCTGAACCCCTACGTAAGTGTCCCAAAAGAATACTATAATGCAAGAAAGAATACAAGAAAACTACCTAGTACTTCTAGATTCAGAAAGCAAAGTGCCAATTGAAAGAAGTTATAGATTGCCTCTAGAAAAAAACCCAAGTCTACAAATTCCAAAAGGCATATGAGTCACATTTAGCGACTCCATTGAGGAACAACAAATTCTTCAAGTGACGAGGAAATACATGTTTTTTGTTTTTTGGTTTTTTTTGGTTTTTTTTTTAGCTTTTTGGAGGGGGGAAGGTAGGGCAATTGGGGTTAAGTGATTTGCCCAAGGTCACACAACTAGTTTTTTGTGTTAAGTGTCTGAGGCCGAATTTGAACTCAGGTCCTCCTGATTCAAGGGCCAGTGCTCTATTCACTGCTCCACCTGGCTGCCCCAAGATCTTCAAATACCAAAGAATGGAAATTTCAATAACATAAGAATCCTTTGTAGCCACCAGAAAATGTAGGAAGGAATGGAATTGTGTGTTGTAGAGGACAATGAAGCTCAAGATGCAGCCCAAGGTGACCTACCTTAAAAATATGAGCTTAACTATAAATGAAAAAAAGATGACTACTCAATCATAAAAAAGGTCTTTGAAATGTTCTTAGAAAGAAAACCAGACATAAAGAGATCATTTGCTCCTCAAACATCCCAGAGGTAAATGAATGAAGCAGCCAAAGCTGGTAACAGCAGCTAAGTGACAGAAGAGAGGGTGAAAGTGAAAGTCAGATGGAGAGGTGGACTGTTCCCTATGGACTGAGTCTTGTGGCACTGCATTTACAGGTGAATCAATGCCTTCTGTGGGACTAAATACACAATGGGAAGATGCATGGAAATGAGGAGGGGAGAAGGAAAGTGGAGTGTGTGATCTGCCCTGGTCAAGTAGAGGACTGGCAATGAGGGGAAGATGACTACTATGGTCTCTGAGGAAGAGGAGAGCCTTCAGGGCAATGGGGGAAGAGGTGAGGGAAGAATTAGAAGAGGGAGAGATCTTGGCACTTATGGGTGAAGAGAGGTATTCTGTGAAGGAAGATGGACACCTTACACTGGGTGTTGTCTCTGGGGATTTAGTCCTTGAAAGATCACATGTTATGGCTTGTGGTGGGGACGATTAGGAGTCAGAGATTTCCACCCTGGTGGGTGGAAAAGCATGAACTAAAGGAGGAGATTTTGAAGCAAATTTAAGGAAGGCGACCGGTGGAAGGTTTCCTCTTGGGGTGTAGGATGTGTTCAGGGAAGACTATTACCTCTGGGATGAGGGCTATCAAACCGGTTTCAGGGCTGCTTTACACTTTTGGTGTCTACCTGATCCACTTAATTCTCACAGGGTCATTGGGCTTTGATGGCTCAGTATTAGTGTAAATAGCAGTTGTTTCTGTTCTGGACTGAAATCCTGAGGGTCTTTCCCTCCTAGATTGATTTTTTTTGAGGAGGTTAAAGAGACCATTTTTGGGGAGTCTTACTTCTTATCTAACCTTAATCAGTAAATGTGCACTGCCTCAGACAAACTGAGACCTGGGAAAGAACTTAGCTTAAAAAGGCCAAGGTCTCCACTGCATCGGGGGCCATCTCCAGTCATCTTGATCTATATCTGACCCAGATGGCTCTAGAGGGAAAAGTGAGGCTGGTGACTTTGCACAGTCCTGCCTCACTTAAATCCAATTCACCTCCAAGTCAAGACATCACCTTTCTGTCACTGGTCCCCTTGGAGAAAGAAGGACAAACAACAATAATAACAGCTCTCACCTCTGACTCCAAGAAGCTGTGGCACATGCAGTGGCCACTCCCTGGTAAACCATTTTGGCAGACAGGCCAAGCCAGTTTGGGGGTAACCAAGGGGCCTCAAACCCATCAGTGAGTTAGGAGGGTGTGTACTCCAAAGCATGTGAAGACTTTCCCTGATGGAATGGGATGACGGACACAATTTGTTCCAATGGCCCTGAAGGTGGCTGAAGCAGACACTGTGAGCACTTAGAGCATGGTTAGACATTGAAGACACTGAGGTCGTCCACTGCATCTTGAGTCATCACCAGTCATCTTGACTCTGTCCTGCCACTGGACTCTGACAACTCTGGAAGACAGTGAGGCCAACAACTTCGCACAACTCTGCCTCACTTAAATCCAATTTATGCATGAATCAAAAGACATCACCCATATTATTTTACCTATCTCAAAGTCTTGTGGTGAAAGGCGCATGATGAAGCAGTAGGTACAGATAGACTGGTAGCTGTAGTCACAACCCTGTACACAGGTGACCCAGGCCATAGTCTTTTCATTGGAAGCAGCAGTGGGAGTTGGCAGCCTTTTTTAAGTGTGTCTGAGCAGCTTTTTTAAGCACCACACTGCTCACCTTCTGGTGTGAAG
This sequence comes from Pseudochirops cupreus, assembly GCA_028627135.1. Lineage (NCBI taxonomy): Eukaryota > Metazoa > Chordata > Mammalia > Diprotodontia > Pseudocheiridae > Pseudochirops > Pseudochirops cupreus. Next base: position 185,034,021 of record CM053582.1, on the reverse strand, counting down.
AAAGGGCTAGAAAAGGTGCCCTAAAAATTGTCAGCTTACTCTATCCTGGCCTGTTTACCGTGGCAGGTGGGGATCCCATCCTGCAAATGAAACACCAAAAAATGTACAAAAACTTCTGCAAAGGAAGAAAATGAGGAAATGGAATGTATGCACACTTAAAAACAACATAAAAGCCAGTAGACATGAAAGACAAATAGCTCTTGTTGCAAGACAACTCAACAGGTATTGCATCCAAATAACAACTCTGAGTGAAACAAGGCTGGCAAACAAGGATCAGCATACTGAGGTCAGAGCTAGATACATGTTTTTCTTGACTGGTTGCAGTGAAGGGGAGTGCTGTGAAGCTGGTGTAGGTTTTGCAATCAAAACTAATCTAGTCAACAAGCTTATATGCCTACTAAAAAGGAGTGAAAGACAGGCTTGTGACAATGTGATTACAGGAAAATGCCATGTCACAATAATCAGGGCCTATGCTCCTACCTTGACAAACCCTGATGAGTTCAATTTTATGAAGACCTGGAGATCCTTATCATCAATATGCCCTCAAAGTACAAGTTTATAATTCTGGGTGACTTTAAAACTAGAGTAGGCTCAGACTACCAGACTAAACACGGAGTCCTTATGAGGAATGGAGTTGGAAACAGTAAAGGCAGTGGTCATTTACTATTGAAGATTTGTGAATCTCATGATCTTCTCATCACTAACACTGTCTTCCATTTACCTAACTGCAATAAAAATTCATGGATGTACCCTCACAGCAAATATTGGCATTTAATAGACTATGCCATTGCAAGAAGAAGAGATAGACAGGATGTGAGGGTGAAGAAGGCAATGTGTGGAGCAGAGTGCTGGACAGATCATAGACTTATCCTCTCCAAGCTAAATATTTGCATTCAACTAAAGCAGGGGGCCCAAGGCAAAATGACTGCCAGAAGACTTAATATCAGCAATTTCAGCACTCCTCAGAGAAGGTACAGTTTATTGCTAACTTAGAGGGAAAGTTGAGCCAACATAAGGTTGGCAACAGTGGAGCAGAAGAGGAGTGAGCAGCTTTCAGAGATCTGGTATAAAGCACTGCATTTACTCATTTGGGTCAGAATAGTTGCAAATATCAAGACTGATTTGATGAAAATTATGGGGAAACTCAGAAGCTGCTAAATGAAAACAAGAAATCCATAGGATTTGCCAGCAGGATCCATCTCTAAGCAGGCAGCATTTAACTCTATCAAAAGTAAAGCACAAGCAAAGCTTAGAGAGATGCGGGTTCTTGGCTCAGTAAGAAGGCAGATGAAATTAAGTTTTATGCTGAGAGTAACAATCCAAAACACTCTTATTGATGCCCTGAAGGCTATTTATGGGCCAAAGACATATGGTGCATCTCAACTACTCAGTGGTGATGGAGCCACATTGATTAGTGAAAAGGATATGATCCAGGAAAGATGGGCTGAACATTTCCATAGTGTTCTCACCAGACCATCATAAATCAGTGCTGAAGCCATTGACTGTTTACCTCAGGTTGAAGTCAATCTCACTGTAGACAAATTTCCAACTGAAGAAGAGGTTTTGAATACCATTAGGCTCCTCTCAGATGGCAAAGCACCTGGTGCTGATTCCATTCCTGCTGAGATTTACAAAGTGGCAGGAGGGGCATCTATTGCTCATGAACTGACTGAAAGTTTCCAGATTCTATGGCAAGAGGACATTATCCCCCAGGAGTTCAAGGACATCCTCATTGTCTGTCTCTATAGAAGTAAAGGAAATAGATTGTCCTGTGACAGTCATGGGGTGGTGATGTGTGTTTCTCTCTCTTAGGCATTACTGACAATATTCTTGCCAGAGTCCTCCTTAATAGGCTGATCCTTCACCTGGAAGATGGTCATCTATCTGAGAGCCAGGGTGACTTCAGAAAGGGCCAAGGAACAGTCCATAGGGTGTTTGCTGCCTCACAACTCCAAGAGAAATTCCAGGAGCAGAACAGAGGTCTGAACACAATGGTCATCAATCTGACCAAGGCCTTTGATACTGCCAGTCATGAGGACTTATGGAAAATTATATAAAAATTTGGTTGTATGGAGAAGTTCATCAGTATTGTACGTCAATTTCACGATGGCATGATTGTCTGGGTTCTGATTAATGGATGATGTTCTTGTGCTTTCCCTGTCACCAGTGGAGTGAAACAAAGGTGGGTGCTTGCTCTCATGCTTTTTAGCATGATGTTTTCAATTATGTTGTCAAGCACTTTCAGTGAGGACAAATACAACATCAAGGTCAGCTATTGCACTGATGGTAAATCTTTCAAATTGAAAAGACTACAAGCCAAGACTAAAGTGGAGGGATTGATGGAGCATGATTTTTTTTTGTTTGCAGTGCAGCCTCTGAAGATGCAACAAAGTATGGTTTGATTTGTCTGGTGCTTGTGCTAATTTTGGCCCAATAATTAATACCAAGAAAACACAGGTGCTCCCCCCAGTCAGCAACATACCAATCACACGTGGAAATCACCAGTTACAGCAAACGGGGAAGTTTTGCATACTGTGGATCACTTTACTTATCTTGGCAGTGTACTTTCCAGGGATGTACATACTGATAACATGCATTGCCAGAGCTAGCTCAGTGTTTAGGAGGTTCTGAAGAAAAGCGTGGAGGAAAAGAGGTGTTAATGACTGCCTACCAAACTGAAGGTCTGCAACACTATTGTGCTGACCTCATTGTTGCATGCCTATGAAACCTGGACAATATACCAGTGCCATGCAAGGAATATGAATTATTTCCATTTGAATTGTCTTAGGAAGATTCTGAAGATCACCTGGCAGGATAAGGTACCAGACACAGAGGCCTTTTCTTGAACTAAACTTCCAAGCATTCAAACTCTACTACAGAGAATGCAACTCCTATGGGTTGGCCATGTTGTTAGAATGCCAAATGTACGCTTACCTAAAAGACTCTTTTACATAAAACTCACACAAGGAAAGTGCTCACATGGAGTCAGAAAAAGGACACTCTCAGTGTCTTTCTTAAGAACTTTGGAATTGATTGCATGACATGAGAGACACTGACATAGGACCACCCAGCATGGTGTGCCCTCATCAGAGAAGGTTCTGTGCTCTGTGCACAAAGAGAATTGAAGTAGTTTGAAAGACATGTGAGATGCACAAACTTAGAGAATCCACCCCAAATATTCATATGAACTATTTGTGCCCAACCTGTGGTAGAGCATTCTGAGCTCATATTCCTCTGATCAGCCACTATTGGACACACTGTACCTTGACAGTGATGTCATTTCGGTCCCCTTTGAGAACAAAGGACAACAACCAACCACCTGTATCCCCAGCATTTGGAACAGTTCCTGGCACATAATAGATGTTTAATAAATGCTTATTAATGAGCTTGTTTAATGAGCTATAAGAATACATAGTAACAAAATAATGACAAGAAATTTCAATGTTCCTCTCCTAGCTTTGAATAATTCTAACAAGAAGATAAAAACAAGGGAAAATACAGAATTGAACAAATTTCTAGAGAAACCAGAACTCAAAAATTTATGGTGTTTTCTAAATGGGACTGCAAAGGGATATACATATTTGTTATCATCATATGGAACTTTTATAAAAATTGGCACTGACATATTTCAAGCAAATCTAAAAAGGCAGAAATTATAAATAAAAATTATAATTTGGGGTATGTGTATATATATATTGATAACCTTGTATGACACACATGTATGTTGTAACACATATAATATAACACATAAACATACATATTATACAATGTGGTTGTATATGTATATGCATACACATTATAAACATGTACACATACACACTTACAGTACATATGTTATACAAGGTAATCTATATATACACATATATGGTATAATTTGATGTGTATATACATACACCAATTATCTTCTACAATACACATATAATATATACCATATGCTATGTATATGTTATGTATAAAATATGTTATGCAGGGTAATTGGTGTGTATATATACACACATGAAATTATAATATATGTTATACACACAAGATAATTAGTGTATACACACATGCATACAATTACAATTCTATCTCCTGATAGAAGGTAAGCTTTTTGAGGAAAGAAATGATATAATTTTTTTTCTTTGTAATACTAGCACCTAGCATAGTTCCTGGCACAGAGTAAGAATATAATAAATTCTTGTTGTTCATTGTCAATCCAAGTGAATCACTTTTCCCACTACACCAGTAGTTGCAATGATGAGAATCCTACTATTTTTTTTCCAAAAAAAATTGACCGAGGGTTAGCCACATAAATCATGTCACAATAATAACTAAATGAGTGTCAGTCAGTCAAAAAGTATTTATTAAGCACCTACTATGTGCCAGGCACGATACTAAGTGCTAGGGACACAAAGAAAGTAAAAAACAAGGAACTTACCTGCAAGTAACTTATGAATGAAATGGAGCGAAAAAGATTTCTCAGAAATTCCCAGCCAAGACTCTCCATGAAATGCTTATCAACAGATGCACCAATTGTAAGATGAGATAGGTGTCATTTTTAAAAAATATACTTTTCAGGTACTTTAATGGAAAACTGTGCCCAGTGGTTGTTGGAGAGATGGTGCAGGTCTGATTTTTACAAGAGTGATTCAAAACATTCACAGGGATTGAACAAATTGTTCAACTTGATGGTATCTGGGCGCGTTGTTTCCTGGGCTCTGGCCTGCTGGGAAAAGAGGGCGTGGGTTCTGCATGTGGTGAATGCAAAGTTTATCCCACTCTGTTTGTTTAGAGTGTGTGGGCAGGGATGGGAAGAAAGGCAGGAGGGTAAATGAAGAGGTGAGATTGAAGGCAGGAACTCCATCCTGGGAAACCCTGCAAATTTTATTCAATTAAGAAGGAAGGGTACAGTAGAAGTGCTGCTTTCTTTGTTTATTTCTCCTGCTGATTGTGACCTAATTTAGTGACAAAAGACTTTCCTTATTAGCTGGGGACAGTGGCATCCTCAGATTAGGGGACTAGTTGAGGAGAGGACAGGGAAGTATTAATTAATTAATTCATTCATTCAATGACAAACAGTGCCTAATGTGTTCCGTGTGTGTGTGTGTGTGTGTGTGTGTGTGTGTGTGTGCGCACGCAGTTTAGATAAGTCATAATCCTTGCCCACATGGAGTTTATAATGTGGATCTAGATGTGGCCATCCCTTAACAAAAATTGTGGAGTCAATGAAATATGCTTTTAGAACCATGGTACTCCCCCTTTTCTCATTCTCTTTTAAATTCTCTACAATCTGTTTTCCAACTTCTTCAAGTGAAATTGCTCTCTCCAAAGCTATTAATAATCTGTTGATTGCCAAATCTAATGGTCTTTTCTGAATCTTCATCTTGAACTCTCTTCAGGCTTCAGTATTGTCAGTCACTGTCTCCTGGATGTTGTCTCTTCTCTAGGTTTATATGATACTTCTCTCTCCTGAGTTTTCTCTAGCTAGCTAGAGAACTGACTCTCCTAAAGCATAAGTCTGAACAAATCAACCTCCTTCTCCCTCAACCTCCTCCTTCCCTTCCCCATTCAATATACTCCAGTGGCTCCCGATTACCTCCAGGATCAAATATAAGATATTCTCTTTGACATTTGAAGCTCTTCTGACTTGGCTCCTTCCTACCTTTCCAGTCTTTTTACACTTTGATCTCCTCCATGTATTCTATGATCCAATTACACTGGCCTCCTTGTTCCTCCTATGAGGCACTCAAAGTCCCTGATTCTGTGCATTCGCACTGCCTGTACTCCATTCCTGGGCTGTTCTTCTCCTCACTTCTACCTTCTAGCTTCCTTGAAGACTCAGTTCAAATCCTACTTTCTGCAAGAAGCCTCTTCTGGTTCCTCCCACTGTTAGTGCATTCCTTCTGAAATTACCTTCATTCTAATATCTAGATCTATCAATCATCTATATGTGTGTATACACACATATGTAGAAAGACATAGATATCCTATAAGATATGTTATATATCATATAAAAACTGCAAGTCTCTACTTGTAAAACTTGTTTGTATGTGTGTATGTATGTACATATGTCTATATTATGTATATGTATGGAACCACTACAGTTATTGAATAGGAGGGTGACATGACAGATTTGTACCAGAAAAATCACCTTGACACCTGAAAAGAGGATGAATTGGAATAGGGGAAGACTTGGGGCAGAGAGACCAACCAGCAGGCTATTTCAGCAGTTCATATGAGTTGATGAGGCCCTAAACCAGAGTAGAGCTATGAGACTAGAGAAAAGGGGGAAGAAATATATGCATGGCACACTTTTAAGTTTACATATACACACACACAAACACACATATATGTACGGACTCGTATGTATATATGTATGTATATAAATATACACATGCATATGTTTCTAATTAGTTAAGTTTATATATATGTATATATGTATGTATGTATGTACATATAATGTTAATAAGCATTTATTAGAAGCCAAACATCTAATTTGAAATTCAGGAATGTGGGGGATTCTGAAGGGCCTCTTGAATCAGAGTATCCCAAGATCCCACCCCAAGGAAGCTATCAAGTGAGGAACTGGCATAGATCAAATCTGTGCAAAGTTCTGCACATGGGATTCTAAAAACCAAAACCAAACATGCAGACACACATCAGCACTGTAACCTTCCAGATAGCTGGATTCAGTTTTAGATGGCCACAGACTAAGGTCAAACTGACACTCTTCTAAATGGCCCCATGATGAGGGCACTCAGGTGAGGGTGGCTTCCCATTTTACAAGATGGACGAGCTCTGGGGTCAGCTCAGCTGAGAACTTGGGATGAACTTTGTCTCCTGAGGGAGAAACTATGAGGACTAACCACATTCCAAATCTTACTCTGGAAGAACTGATGAGAAATATGAAGACACTGTGGAGAAGAATGTATTGTCACATTCAGAGAATGTGAAACATACAATTCAGAAACATAGTTATGTGTTGCATCAAATTCTGAAACTTTCTTTTTCCCTTGGTTTCTCAAGGTAGAAAAAGGTGATAACTCCCTTAAAATTCCAACTTAAAAGTAGGGCAGTTTCAGCATGCAGATTTTCAGTGGTGAGCATCAAAGCAACACCAATTTCTTGCCCCTTTCTTGACTTCCCATCCTTCAAATAATAAAATTCATTTATTCTTTATATCAACTATTCTAGGAGCTGACTGTGGGCCTCTCAGTTCCTAGGCAGCTCTGTGTACTCCTTAGAGTATAAGAAGGTGCTGAGAGCCACAGTTAGTTGCTGTTCTGAAGGATGTCTCACACAATACTCCTTGCTTGTTGGGCAGCTGCTGACACAACTGGTTTGGCTCTCCTCCATCTGTCTGCACCCCCTGTGCACAAGGCAGTCACGCCTGAATCATGCTTACTTTAGAGTAATATAGGAGCTAGCTTGCTTACTGTTGGTGGCCATGTTGGAATAAACTACAAGCTGTACACATCTCTTGTCTCTGGTCTCCTCAATCCCTCCCGAGATGCAACCCAAGGCTGGCCCTTGGGTTTGCAAGGTGTGCGGCCGCATTCAAACTATGACTGGGAGTGGGTTAGAAGAACAGATTGTCTGTGAGCAATTTTCTGCCTAGACAGATGTAGGTATGGTTCCATGCAAAGATTTCTAAACCTACTACCTATTCCAGCCTCAATCTCCCCATGAGTAGGCATTATTGTTCTTGTTCTAAAAATAGGTAAACTAAGGCACAGAGTGACATGCCTGGCTGCAGGTCTACAACTAGGAAGTGGTACTTCTATAACTCAGACAATCAATAAACATTAAGTGCTTGCTATGTATCAGGCACTATGCTAAGCTCTGGGGATATAGGGAAAGGCAAAAGACAGTCCCTGTCCTTGAGAAATTCACAGGATAATGGAGGAGATAACATGCAAACAAGCTATGTACAGAATAAATAAGAAATAATCAACAGAATGAAGGCACTAGAATTAGGTGGGATTGGGAAAGGCTTCCTGTATAAGGTGTGACTTTAACTGGGACCTGAAAGAAACCAGGGAAGCCAGGAGGCAGAGATGAGAAGGAAGAGCATTCCAGGCATAGAAAGAGCATTCCAGCCAGTGAAAATGTCTAGAGCTGAGAGATGGAGTATCTTGTTCAAGGAACAGTGAGGAGTCCAGTGTCACTGGATCAAAGTGTATGTGGAGTGGGAGGAGAGTGCAAGGTGTAAGAAGATTGGAAAGGTAGGGGAGGAGGGCTATGCTATTAAGGGCTTTGAATGCCAAATAGAGGATTTACATTTGATTCTGGACATGACAGAGAGGATAAATTTCTTCTAAATACTAGCAATCCTATAGTAAGATTCTCAAATAATAAATTTTCCATTTAATTCAGTTCAAACCTATTAAGCTCTTACATAGAAAAATTGTGAATATAAATTAAATTGTCTAAATTCTTCCACCCCTAATCTCCAAGACTTTCAAAGCAGTGATGAGCTTAATCTCTCTACCAGCCAATCTGACTACACAAAAATGAGTAAAACAGATGAAAAAAAACCCCTCAGATTGACTAAAAATTGGTTAATCTGGTAATCATGTTTAGCTAAAGCTACAGACTAGAAAGTGGAAGTGACAATGTCAACAAGGCAGTTGGAAGCAAAGGAACTCTGTTTCCCCTACCAAACTTGGGGGGCAAGAATTAAAAGATTACAAGATTTGAGATACAAAAAGGACCTTAGAAAGCTCAAAGTTCACCTCTCTCGTTTTATAGAGAAGGAAACTGAATTCTAGAAAGGTGAAAGAATATATCCAAAGTACTGCAACCCAGATTTTCTGAATGCCAATTCAGTGATGCCTTCTTTGTTGTTGTTCTGTGGTCTCAGTTGTGTCCAAGTCTTCATGATCCCATTTGGGGTTTTCTTGGCAAAATTACTGGTCTGCCATTTTTTTCCTCTCGCTCTTTTTTTTTTTTTTTGCTTTTTTTGGAGGGGGGAAGGCTGGGCAGTTGGGGTTAAGTGACTTGCCCAAGATCACATGGCTAGTAAGTATTAAGTGTCTGAGACAGGATTTGAACTCAGGTCCTCCTGACTCCAGGGTTGGTGCTCTATTCACCTAGCCGCCCCCTAGCTCATTTTACAAATGAGGAATGGAGGCAAATGGGGTTAAGTGACTTGCCCAGGGTTACAGTTAGTAAGTATCCGAGGCTAGATTTGAACTAATGAAGGTGAATCTTCCTGATTTCAAGCCTGGCACTCTACTCCACCACCTAGTTGCCCAATACCTTCATACTATACAATATTTCTGTTTGTTGAGAAGCTTTACAGTGGATGATGAATAAGCAATGAATTCCTTCTTCCACCCTACCCTCCCAATGCATAAGTTGCTACATCTCATGCAGAATGGGAATGAAAACTCTTTCCCTGAAGGTACACAGCACTGCTAGTGTTGGAGCTTGTGCCCCCTCTTTCTATTTCAGGAAGGGGTCAGGTATTTTGAATAGCTCCACCCTAACATCCCAGGGAACTGAGGGATAGTTTGGCCTTATCCCTAGAGCTGGGGTATACTGATGAGGCTCTAGACCTGTAGAAAATGCTGACCTGAGGCAAGTGGGAGAAAGAGGGTGCAAACTGTGATATATAATAAGCCAAGGTGAGAAAGTTCCACTGCATGACCTGGATCTCAACGGACCAGGGTTCATGGTAACTACAGGGAAGGGTTTTGAGCTTTAACACACCCTACCAGAGATGCTGGAGAACTCATCCCTGAGAAATAACCACCATCTGCTAAAGGTTGAGAATTGTAGGGAAAAAAGCAACAAAGAGTATTAACATAGCAGGATAGTTAAAAAAAAAAAAGACCTGGGGAAGAGTCCCATAGCTGTAAAGCTAGAGTCAATTGTTAAAATTTCGGTGTAAGCATTTACACCTTGGAAATTGGCAAACTGCAAATCAGGGCTTGATTTATTGTTTTGTTGATTATGATTGAGAAAGTGATGGAGAAAAAGTGAATGATGCAGATTTAACTTGAAAGTCCTGCTTTTTTTTTTTTTTTGAGAACCAGACAAGGTCATCTTCTAAAAGTGGCTAGGGGCAAGAATTTCAGAATTAAAAAAAAACCCCAACACCCAATAATTCTATGTACTTAGCCTCAGATTTGGCAGAGGATACAAATGTGGAGGATCAGTTCCTTGTTATCCTCTGCTGCAAACATATCCAGAGAAGTGCTTTAAATGGCTTAGTCCATATAGGTCCCTGGAGGAGGGCTGTCTTTTTGTAGGTGGTAGGGGAGGGGAGAGACAGAGTGTTATTTTCTGTGGAATGAAAGAGGAATCCTATTTGTTTTTCCCTAATCTTTAAATAATAATCTATTATATTTGAGCCTTGTGACCATGTGTTCTTGTAAGGGAGTTTGGTGTCTATACTCTACCTTCTTTCCTGGGGTATAATTAGTATAATGAAGATTATCTAGGTATGAAGTCAGACAAGTGAAAAGTATCCTGAAGTATATAAAGGAAGTTTTGAGTCAGGAAGGGTTTTCCATGCAGAGATGACCCTGGAAATGTAGAACTTCATAACTGACCAAATGACTTCTAATGATACTGTTAGAAAATTCTGTTAGATTCAAGGACTATACAAGGATCTTTTTGGACCCAAATCCTGCCTCCAAATCAAGGTTGTGGTCAGCAGTATGGCAGCCATGTTTTAGAAAAATACACAAGATACTTATGACCAGAGGATTTTAGAGGTGAGGGGAGCTTAGAAATCATCTGGTCTAACCCCTTTATTTTGTAGGTGAGGAAATGGAGGCAGCAAGAGGAGAAGTTGCTTGCCTAAGGTCACATAAGTGATAGATCCAGAAACCTAAGCCAGATTTTTCTGATGCCAAACCCAGTATTCTTTCCACTATTTCATGCACACATATGGATGAAAGTGTGGTTCAGTGGAAAATGGATTGCAATAGCTTGTCATGGTTTTTCCTTCCACCTACTCTTGCAAATCAGATTGAGGGGAAAAAATGAATTTTCTTTCCATCTTTGAGCCTGCCAACACCATCCACTTCTGTTACTGCCAGTGAGATATACTCCCCCACAACCAAGCCCAGTTTCCTGGGAAAGGGAGAAGGAAAACAGAGGTAAGATTGCAACTGACTTGAAGATTGTGCAGGGGATGAGGAGAGGTCCTCAAGCATGGCTGTTGAGCAGAACTAGAGTGAAAGCCTCAGATCAAGTTAGAGGCTGTATGCCATGATGGAGTGGCATGGTGTGTGAAGTGTCTGCACATGGGTTAAAGCAGCCTTGTGGTGTGGGGTCACAAGATCTAGGACTGGAAGAGACCTTGATAATAATAGCTAGCATTTATATAGTGCTTCGAGGTTTGCAAATCACTTTTCACATGATAACTCATTTGATCCTCCTAACCCTGTGAGGTAAGTGCTATTATAATCCCCATTTTACAGATGAGAAAACTGAGGTGCAGAGATGGTAAGTGACTTACCCAGGATAACACAGCTAATACAGGTTGGAAGCAAGATTTGAATTTAAGTCTTCCTGATTTTAAGTCCTATACTCTATTCCCCTCCCTCTTTAGAAATCAGCTAGCCTACTCCTCCTATTTTGGTTGTTTCACATAGCTAATTTTGGGCTCTCTCTGTAAAGAGTCCCCCAGATTTCTGTATTTGTCACCAGAGATTGCTCTCTGGGCAGATTAAATACAGAGAAAGCAGGAGGGGAATTATTTCAAGTGAATCATTAAGAAAGTAGTGAATCTGATTGTGGGGGAACTAGACAGGAAGATGTCTGCTCCATTTTTTCTTAGGTGGTATAGAGAATCAAGAAGGAGACTCAGGTGTTAGTTATTATTACGGAAACTGGATTGCCTCTTACCTTCCTCACTTCCCTTTGGAGCTCCATGCTCCAAATTGACCCATCATTCTTTCCCTTCTTTCTGGATCCCTTAATCAGAATCCTTCCTTCAGACATATTAGGAAAGCAATCCCAGTAAATAAACTCATACTAAAAGGTAAATGACTAACAGTTTCCTCCTTAACCCTCCCACGGGTGTGTGCATGTTAACATAAGTACACTTCTACTTGGTTGGGTTCCAGGCAGTGTGAAGGCCTTTCTGGGGCCCTTTGAATCACTCCACTTAGCTCTATTTCTTGAGGACAAAACTATACCTCAGCATTAAGAGTCATTAGGAGAAAGGGCCATCTATCTTTGTGGCTAATAGTCTTGCCTGACAGGGAAGAATTCCTAGGCTCATAAAATTTCTGAGCTGTAAGTCCAATTCACTCATTTATACAGGGAAGGAAACTAGTAATGCCTTTGCTAAGGGGTGCACTGAAATGTTTAACAGCCAGCTCTCCAAAAAGGATGCACTTTTAAGTGTAGTCTGTATTATTGACATTTCTCCATCACTTTTTAAAGTCTAGACAATCAACAAAACAACAAATCAAGCCCTGATTATTATAGTTTGTCCATTTGAGGTATAAATGCTCACAGTGAAAATTTAACAATCTGCTTGAGCTGGCTCCAGCACACCCCTCCTATGTCCTACTTCTCCCTGCTCTCCCAACTTCTTGTGTGAAACCAAAGGCCCAGGGCTCCAAATAAATGGGGAGGGGCAAAATTTCAATATCCAGGAAAAGGCTTGTACTGCCTAAGCCAAATTCAGCTCCGGGACCCTGGTTTCCAATACTCTCATTACTTTAAGGCTGGGGTCCCCTGTCAAACGGGGAAGGTAGCTCTAGGAATAACTCCAAAGTGGGTGTCTAATGGGAGATGGGCAAAGGTGGGGCTGGGGAATCCAGCTGCTGCCATTATAATACAGGTCTTCTTAGAGAGGTTCCTGAGAAGCTTTTTGCTCCTCTCGGTCATCTTCCTCCAGCTAGCCTCCAAAAATGGTTCTGGGCTCAGTTGCTGCAGCTCCTCAGTCTATCCCTCAAGGTCCAGGCCCAGGCCCAGGCCTTGCCTCTGCTCTGCTCTCATGGGGTTGGACTATGACTCCACTTGGTGGCCTTGACTTCGGTTTTCTGCTTCCCCAGGCTAGAGCTCAGGTGGAAATATGAACCAGAAAGCCATCTCCCACTGAATCACAGGGCATTTGCATTTGGGGAACTAAAGCAGGGTTGGAGCAATCCTATTGTCAACAGAGCCCACCCGTCCCTAATTGACACTATCTCAAATTGGTCTGGTCTAGTCACAGTTTTTAAAAAATCGGAGGAACACCAGCTGTTAGTTAGACTGGGTGGTTACTTCTGAGAATCGAAAAAGACAACCAGTATGCATTCCCCAAAGGTACTTCCCCTACCTGCTCACTGATGGCTAAAATTCTTCTGTCCTTAGTCACTGTGCCTTCCTATGTTTAGCCCTCTACGATTTAGCAGCACTGTTGTTTGTGTTGTTATTTGATCCTGCGACAATAATAACTAACATTTACGTAGTGCTTTAAAGTTGGCAGAGCTTTACACGTATTCTCTTATTGGAGCTTCACAACAACCTTTTGAAGCAGGTAAGTACTCAGCTGTTATTATCCCTGTTTTTCAAATGAGGAAACTGAAGCTCAGAGACATTAAGTGATTTGCCCTGGTCATAGAGACAGTATAAGAGGCTAGGTGTCTGCCCAGCTATTCCTGATTCCAAGTCCAGTGGAGAATCACAGGGACAAACTAACTCTCAATAACCCTTATTACAAATTATTATTATTATGAATTAATATTAACATTAATTATTATTAACCCTTCCATTTTACAGAGGAAGAAACTGAGTCTGAGAAAGGTTAAATGAACTGAGACAGTGTGGTACTGAGAATAAAATACTGGACTTTTGAGTCAAGAAGCCCTGGTTCAAATCCAACCTCTGGTCTTCTGACATTTACTAATTACAGTATTATGGACAAGGCACTTCTCCCTGAGCCTCAGTGTTCCTCATCTGTAAAATAGAGCTAATACTGTAATATTTACCTCACCCAGTAGTTTTGGAGTTAAAAAAATGATCCAGTGGAATCTGTGATTTCAGCAATTCTGCCAGAGTGGAGAACTCTAGAGAGTAGGGGGGAACCTCTCTCCAAAACAAAGCCATGTCAGACCACAAGCCACTGTTCATATGAGGAGCATCCCAATGGAAGATAAGCTTTTTGAGAGCAGGCACTGTTCTAGATTTTATCTTAGCATTTCTAGGACCAAGGCTAGTGACTAGTACCAAATAGATGATTAATAAATACTTCTTGAATTAATGAACTCACCATCTCCAAGGGTGTCCAAGTTCTATTTCTGGACAGGCTCAAAGGGTTAGGAAGTTCTTTTTAGTCAGCCTATATATCTGCTTCAATGGTCTCTTATCTAGTGTGTAAGCCTTAGGGAGTTGCTTAAGGTACATATTTGCCCAGGGCCACAAAGGTGATAAGTCTAAGACAAGGGTGGGAAACTTGCAGCCTCCAGGCCGCATGTGGTCCTCTAGGTCTCCAAGTATAGCCCTTTGACTGAATCCAAACTTTACAGAATAAATCCCCTTGATAAAAGGACTCTAAGAGGTAGGATTTAAATCTAAGTCATTCTGACTACAAGCCTCTCTCCAGTACTACTAAATGCTATTATTATTGTCTAATAACATGGTACTAATAGGTGGCCAAAGTCATCATTCTTTCAACAAAATTTTATTTCTCTAAGCCAGGCACTAAATTAAGTCATACAAAATACAAATAGGAAACAGTTTCTGTCCTCGAGAAAATTAGAATCCACCAAGATTGCTAGCTTAACCTGTCTGGGTAGGTTTGGATAGGAGAGAGAGCTGACTGACACCTAAAAAAAGTGGGGTGGGCTGGTAGAGAGAGAGGGAAGGACTACTGGATGAATAAAGGGAGGGGCTTCACAGTTTTGCTTCAGGCAGTACCAAAGCACAGGGCTTTTGCCCATTAGTCTAGATAGATATGTTGATATTGTCTCCAAGGTATAAAAAAACAACCAAGAACTATCATGGCACACTTGCAATTTTCTCTTACTCCATGCCTGCCAGTTTTCCCTTACTCTGTGCCAGCCAAATGTATCTTCCCATTCCCTCTTTCCTGTTGCCCTTGGAGCAAGGATGATCAGGGAAACCCTGGATTTGCTGGACTGGGGCACCTCCCACGGAAGGGGATATGTGCTGAGTTCCTTGCTGAAGGACATTGTCCTTGCTGAGATGACACAAGGAGCTCTTGATTGGTCCCCAGTGACTTGAGAATTGCTGTCAGTCCAACAAATGACAAGTCACCTCTGATATCTGTCTACCTATCTATCTGTCTGTCTATCTATTCTTCTATCTGTCCATACACACACACATATATAAAACACATACATACATAAATGTATACACCTGACAAAACAAGTATCAGTGAGCAGAGGAAGGAAATAGTTATGGTCTAGTAAAAAGAATGGTAGATTTGGAGTCAGAGGACCTGGATTCGAATCCAGACTCTCTTATTTACTACCTACTACTCTCCTGGTCTCAATTTTCTCATCTGTAAAAATAATAAGAGATTGGTTTATCAGGGGTTGGGAAACTGCGCTGTTAAGGTCACACGTGTCCCTCTAGGTCCTCAAGTCCCCCTAACTTTGGCTTTTAAAGGGGACTTGAGGGCCTAGAAAGCCATGTGTGGCCTTGACAGCGCAGGTTCCCACCCCCTGGAGATGATCTCAGAAATGCCTTTCAGCTCTGATTCTATGGTCCAACAAGGATCACAGCCTTCCCCAGGAGGAGGAGGGAAAAGCAGTCCCAAGAAGAAAGAAACAATCTGGAAGCCATCACCCAGGGAGTCTGGTCTATTTAGACAGCCCAGCTGAATAACTGTCTTAGAAAACCCCAGTGTCAAAACCAACAACCCCTCCTCTCCCAGGCCACAGGGCTGATTGCATGCCCCCTCCCCCAATTGTTTCCATACTTTTTCTAGGTGGATATCAGCAAATGGAAGCAACCCCCCTTACTGATTCAAGAAACATGTGGCAGTGAAAGGGCAGTGTGGGTTAGTGAACAGTGCCCTGTCTCAGGGCAAAGGCGAGGGACAAGTCCTGCTCCAGACACACGGTGGGCTGAGTGACCCTGGAACAAGTGAAGCAACCTCTTAAGGCTCTAGGCAGCTCTCTAAGAGGATGAATCGCAGAGAAGTTGGTGACCTTAATTACTAGAGAGAATTGCCTCATCTGGGAATTCCCGATACTAATGAAGTCATAGGTCTAGTCCCCTACCCCTACATTCAATGCAGTTTAATAAGCATTTATTAAGTGCCTGCTCTGTTCACGGCACCGTGCTAAGCACTATATGGAAAGTCCCAAAGTGGAAGGTGATCCACTGGACTAGGGGTAGGTGAAGAGCCTGACACTCAGTCCGAGAGAGTGAGGTCACAAAGAGCTGGTATTTCTCCAATTACTTTGGTTTGTTTTTGTATTGCGTATATAAGTAGAGAAAACAAACAAGCATCACACACGCACTTGCATACTCACACACACGCCACATGCATTTACACAAGAGAACCTGGGGAGGTGGGTACTGGGGGAGTTGTAAAAGAGGCTGTGGTTCCAGCTGGAGTGCGACTGTGGCTCCCAGCTTCCTGATCTGATAACACATCAGTCACGTGCAGTCCTGCAAAGGAGTTGATGCCCTCTGACAGGGACCTGCGAACACCCCCATAGCCCCTCTCCTTCCTAAGCATGGACACTGGGAAAACAACCAACAACCTGCAATGACAGAAAAGCCCCGGGGCTGCCCGGCCGCCCGCCTCCCTGCCTGCCTCTGGCGAGCTGCAGTAACCAAGTGCATTAGGTCCTCCCAGTCAGCGGTGGACTCTGAAAGGAAGCCGCTGCCAGGGCCAGGCCAGAAGATGCATTTCCTGCCCAGCCCGAGGCAGCAGCCTGGCACCACCCCACCGAGAGGTCTCAGGGCAAGCTATTTCCCTGCCCTCCCAGCCCGTCGGTCCTCTCTCCTTCAGCGGAGAAAAAACAGCATAGCCCGGAGCTGGAGGCATTCAGGACTGGCCAGGGAAGTTGACCTCTCCTCTCTCTCTAGAGTTCCCGCCCCAGAGGGGAGCTCCAAGCGCTTACTTTGTAGGCAGCGGGCTGCGGCGAGGCAGAGAGCGAAGAGTCCTAGGGTGATGCCTCCGTTTCTTCTCCAGCTCTGCAGTGGCCTCATGAGCAGTCCCAGGTCTGCAAGGGTTGTGCATTTAATGGGCAGGAGGCATTGGGAGACGCTGGAGCTTCTGGGCTGTGGGGCTGGGCTGCCTCACGACCAACTCCTCCTTTTATCCGTCCCCTCCTCCTCTGCCTTTCCTCGGTCCTCTCTTCCAACACACACACACACACACACACACACACACACACACACACACACACACACACACACACACACACACACACACACACACACACACACACACACACACACCCCACACACACACCCCTTCTTATCTCTCTCCTCCACCACCTCCTCCTCTTCCTCTCCCGTCGTGTCTGATGCAAATGAGCTGGCTGTTCTCAGGTTAAACCAGTTCTTGACTCTGAGAAAGAAGGAAGAGAAAAGAAAAGAGAATCTTGCAGAAAAAGGGAGAGAAAGGGAGGAACAGAAGAAAAGAGGGAGAGAGGGAGGTATGAGGATAGGCAGGCACAAGAGAACCAGGAGGCACACAGATTCAAGAGGCAAATAAAGACTGTTGCCTTCTCTTCACACCCAATCTGCTGCTATTAATTCAAGATTTAACCAGATGATGGGGTGCTGGTAAAGTGGCCATTCTATTACCCCAAGAGCTCTTTCTTCTCAGGCAACCAAAACATGACTGTCTAATGGCCCTTGCAGCCCAGGGAAATGCATTTAGGAGTGAGAGAGTGTCAGGCATCTCCCCTAAACAAGCACTCTCTCTCAGCACTCAGCACTTAGGATCCACTACAGGGTAAAGAAAGTGCCCTGGATGTTGGATTGAACTGAGTGGAATCAGCAAGAAGAGGAGAGAAATTTCTCTCTGCTGAGGCCATTTAACAGTAGACCCTTACCATTTTGAGGCAGAATCCTTCCATATAGTGGAAAGGGCACAGAACTGGGAGTTTCACACGTCTGCAAAGGAGTTGGGAGTATGGAGGTATCTTCTCATTTATCTGCTTTGGGACCCAGCTTGTTCTTTATAATTTTGCAACACTCATTTTCAGTTAGATAAAACAAATCACACCCCTCTTTTACATGACAGTCCATTGCACTGGGTTGGAAGAAAGGATCTAGATAGATAGATCTTTCTAATCTTGACTCTTCCACTTACTGGTTATGCGATCATGCTCAAATCATTCCATGTTTCTGTTCTTCCATTTCTTCATCTGTAAAATGAAGGGCTGAAACTCCCTAAGAATAAATCCTTAAGATTCTTTTTAAAATGTAAATCTGTGATTTGCAGTTTACACTTGAAGATTGCCATCATTCTCTTTTCTAGAGAAAACATCTCCCAGTTGTTTTTTATTAAGAGGATTTTCTTATGGCATAGTTTCAAATTCTTTCACTGTTCTGGTTGTCCTCCTCTAGACAGTCTTCAGGTTATCAGTGACCCTCCTAAAGTGTGGTATCCAGAGCTGAACATAATACTCTTCAAGATATAGTTTGACCAGACCAGCTCTATTATCTCCTGTATTCTGGATACAAAGCTTCTAATAATGCAGCCTGAGATTGTTTTAGTTTTTTGGCCACCATGTTACACTATTGACCCATATTGAGCTTGCGTTTGACAAAATCCCTAGCCTGTTTTCATCTTAATTGTTGTCCAGCTACATTTCCCCTAGTCCTGTACTTGTGCAGTCAAATTTTCAAACCCCAATGTAAGATTTTACATTGATCCCTACTGAATTTAATCTTCTTACCTTCAGCCTATGAATACAGTTTGTTAAGATCTGTTTGGGGCTTGAGTCTGTTATCCACAGTATTAGCCATCCTTCCTTACTTCATATCATCTGCCAATCTGGTAAGTATGCCATCTGTGTGTCAAGTTCCTCTTCTTCCAAATGGAGATAACACCTGAGTCTTATAGGGTTCTTAGAAGTGTTCAATAAGATAATGAATACATAAATAAATGAATAAAAAAAAAAGGTATTGGGATCTATGGTCTCCTCTCCTCAGAGCTAGCTAGGTGTGGCCCAGTGGCTAAAACACTGGACCTAGAATCAGGAAAACTTGAGTTCAAATTCCACCTCTGACACTTGCTAGCTATGTCACCCTGGGCAAGTCATTTGCCTGCTTCAATTTCCCCATCTGTAAAATGGGGATAATAATAGCACCTGCATCCCAGAGTTGCATGAGGATCAAAGTAGATGATATTTGTAAAGCACTTAACATGACTAGAGTGTACTAGGTGCTTAATAAATATTTACTTCCTTCCCTTTCTGTTTATGTAGTATCCAACTATAAAGCCCTTTCAATAGAACTTACCCAACTACTCCCAAAAATGTGACACTCAGGCTGCCCACAATATTCTAGGTGTGGCCTGACAATGGAAGAGTACAGTGGAACTATAACTGACACTTGATCTGTGGTTTCATTGATATAGGGAACTACCAGAGGAAACTTCCTATACCAATGTAAGTCTCCTCATTTTCTGCAACTCATAGTCTTAGGGATATGTGTAGAGGATTGAGAGGTTCCATAACCTGCTAAGGGTCACATGGCAACTATGTGTTAGAGTCAAGGAAATAAAGACAATATGAGGCATAACTCTTCTTGCCCTTCCACAGACTGTCTCCTATGCCTAGAATATACTTCCTTTTAACCTCTACCTTATAGAACTCTTAGTTTTGCTTGAAGATTAGTTCCTATACAAGGGCTATTCTGATCCCCACGTTGCTACTTCTCTGCATTCATGTTGTCTCTTGGATGAATCAATGAATTATGCCTTCTTGTCATTTCTGGCCCTGGTGCAGGTGATCTGGGAACTGAAAATGAAGACATGTAGACTGGAGTGTTTTAGTATGTCCAGAACAAGATAGCTGCAGCAATTCTGAAAGAAAGGAATATGGGGTTTGTCTTTAGTATGATGAGGAAGAGACCAATTCTAGTCTAGTCAAAAGAGATTTTAATGGGCTAGAAGTAGAAGAGTACATTGATATAATACACAGAAATATACCTGGATTTCAGAAAGGCATTTGACATGCTATCCTTGTGAATAAGACAGAAAGATGTAGGCTGTATGATCATATAGTGAGGTGAATTTAATAATGGGCAACCATTATTAGAGTCATTAATGGGTCTATTTGGAGGAAAATCTCTAGTGGAGTGTGCTGAGGTTGATGAAGGCCTGAACAATGGTGGTTAACCCTCAATGACATGAATGACCAGACAAGGATACACTTGGGTCATGTGGTGAGAATGACATATAATAATAGACAGATTGCTTGCATCCTGTCCTAGAGTTCAAGAAATATGAAAAGAATGAGAGGATGGCCTATATCATATTAGTTGGAGCCTTTGGAAAATTTGTGGAAAATATGGGCAAAAATCACTCAGTAAGAGAAGGCATGGGGTTGTGACCTACATTAGTAAGGTAGTATCCCACTAATGAAATTATGGATCTATGTAAGTATCTAAAATCAAAACTAAATGAAAGAATTACAAACTTCATCTCCATCCCTTTTCCTTTACCAAGAGAATAGGCTAGAAGAGTTTTTCATCACTTTTCCCTTCACTCATTCATCTCTGTCCTATGTTTCATTCCAAAAAATTAATTGCCGCAAGTATAGAATAACATTATAATATGGAAGATGAGGAAGCCAGCCCAACCTCAGACTGCATCAAAAGGTCAAGTGTTGAGGGTGGAGCCAAGATGGTGGTGTAGGAGCAGCAAGGTACTGCAGCTCCCATACAGCCACTTCAAATACCCATAAAATATGACTCTAAACAAATTTTAGGAATCTAAAACTCACACAAATACACTTCCCACTGAAGGCAGCTCAGCTAGAAGGGACCATCTCAGTGCTGGGACCCAAAACCAGCCCATCCTGAAACCACGACATGGCCCTGGGGATGGCTGGTTGAGCCAAGCCAAGCTGCAGCTGGAGCTTCAGGAGAGTGGATCATTGGCAGCTGTGGCAGTTTCCAGAATTATCAAGCCATAAGAAACAAGGACTAAGTGAAAGGTCAGTGGAACTGAGCTGAACTTTGGGGAGAAAAGCGGGTCAGGCCAAACTGCCTCCAGGGCAAGGAAGGGGCAGAAGTGGAGGCCCTGCAGCCACCTCCACGTAGCTGCTTCAGAGCTCCCAGCCTGCAGACTGCAGGGGGGGCCAAGCAATCATTCAGAGGACAAGAGCTCTTGTGTTTAGCAGCCTGGATCTGGATTGGGTCTTGGGTGGTGGCCCTGGAGTGCATTTTCAGTGAGCCAAAGCTGGTGGGGGCTGCAAAAAAACAACAGCCCCCTAATAGCTCTGGCAGCTGGGAAAACCCCAGCAATTTGGGACAGAGCTTTGAGCTAAAAAATCATTGACTGGCCATCATGAGCAGGCAAAGGAAGCAAAGTAAGAACAGCAACCAAACTCTAGATTCCTTCTTTGGGGACAAGAAGGATCAAAGCTTGGAATGGGAGGAAGACAACATAGTCAGAACTCCCATACCAAAAGCTTTCAAGAAACATGAAGACTGCCTAAAAGCCATAGATCAGCTTAAGAAGGATTTTGAAAACCAAATAAGAGAAGTGGAGAAAAAATTGGGAAGAGAAATAAGAATGT
>CM053582.1:184988727-185011850 GCA_028627135.1 Pseudochirops cupreus | reverse complement strand
CATCCTGCCCTACCGGAAAGTGACATAGGAGAGAATAGACTGGGGGAGGGGGGACACACTGGGATGGCTGTTTTGGGGCGGTGGGTGGGGGAAAGAGGGGGAGAAAATATGTAACTCAAAATCTTGTCGAAATGAATGATGCAAGCTATAATAAAATTTTTTTAAAAAATAAATAAATAAATTCTTGTTGACTGACTGTAAAAATCTTCCTAGATTTCAATTTTGTCATCGAATGCATTAACTAGGCTTCCCAGCTTTGGGTCATCCACAAAGCATGATAAGCATATAATCTGTGCAATTGTCCATAGATACTGAACTATTTATGATTTCACAAACATGGGGAATTCCCAATGGGTCTAATCTAATAGGGCACTGCATAAGGAACACAGAGGAGAAGTCAGTTGCCCAGAGTCACACAGCTAGTAAATGTCAGAAGTGGAACACAGCATGTATTTTGTGTCTTTTAGGTATATTCTATCCATTACACCACAGGTCTCAGATATCACCTCAACATTGACAAAAATGTTGAACAGAACAGAGCCAGAAGCAAATCCCTAAAGCATACTACAAGGGATTTTCCTCCAGCCTAATAGGGATTCATTAATAACTCATTTAACCAGTTCTGAATGCACTTCATTGTATCATCACTTCATTGTACTATGTCTCCCTATCTTGTCCACATGAATATTGTACAAGACTGACATCCTGAACCCCATCTATATGTTTTATATATATCATTCCCTTTACCTATCATTCTAGTACTCACCTTGAGCCTTCATTCATCTAATATTTTTCTTGGTATGGGTATTCCCTCCACTGATACTGATAGTAATCCCTCTAGGATTACTGGATGGGCTTTAGGTAAGATATGGTTAGAAAACCTATTGCCTGTAGTCAACCTGATGATGAGGCTGTTGAACTTAATTAGGCTGGTCCTGAGATGACTAGAGGATAGTTGGTCACCACAAATTGGTGCTTTTCTAGCTTGACAGGTTGAGCTAGGGCATAGCTCTGCTCTTTGGAAACCCAATGGAAACCCTTCCACTCCATCCCACTATGAGGCATCAGAGTAGGATATTAGGGGCAGATGGAGCACATAAGCAGTAAAAGGAGTGCTAGATGCAGATGAAGGGCATTTCAACTTAAACTGACCACTAGACACTCAACAATTTAATCTCTTCTGTCTCAGTTACAAGCACATTTTTTTCTCCTAATTATTTTTAGAGACAAATTCATAGGCTACCCGAATACTAGATTTCCCTTTCCAGCCCCAAATGGAAAATTCATAAAAATCAGAGGAAATGAAGAAAACAGCTTCCTTTCTGCCTCTCTTTGTCTCCCAGAGCCTCTATGTCAGTTGAAAATGGGCTGTATATCATTGATTGGGAAGTGGCTAAATAAATTGAATGGAATATAATGCAATTCCATTCATTGAAGGATAAACCTGAGAGAGGAATAGAGAAGAATGAGTATTTACAAAGCACTTACTATTTGACAGGCATTGAACTGAGCACTTTTTACAAATATTATCCTGCTAGAATTTATAAATACATTCCTGCTAGAATTAGCAGGAAATTTGAATGAAGTAGAATGCTACTGTACCGTAAGAAATGATGAATATAAAGAATGCAGAGAAATGTGAAGATTTATATAAACTAGTACAAAGAGAAGTAAGCAGAACCAGGAAAACAATATACATAATGACTAACAATGCTAATGAAAACAACCACCAAAAAAACCCAGAAATCAGTGTAATTAAAATGACAAAGCTCAACTCCGAAGTAGAAGAAGTTGGAGACTATGGACACAGGCAGTTACTGACAGCCAGCTGTGCTGAACTGTGGGTTTTTCTTTTCTTTTTATTCCTTGTTGTTAGGGATAACTGGCAGCCACATGGCACAACAGATAGAGTACCAGGCCTGAAGTCAGGAAAGTTCATCTTCCTGAGTTCAAATCTGGCCTCAGACACTTACTAACTGTGTGACTCTGGGCAAGTCACTTAAACCTGTCTACATCAGTTTCCTCATCTGTAAAATGAGCTGGAGAAGGAAATGGCAAACCAGGCCAGTCTCTCTGCCAAGAAAACCCCAAATGTTAGAATTTCAAAAATCAAATGAGGTCACAAAGAATTGGGCACAAACAAAAAGTAACTCAATCACAACAACTAAAGATAACTCTCTAAGTAGGGTAGGGGGGCTTATATTTAAAATAAAGTTGATGTAAAGACAACACACATCAACAAACATTCTTAACAGCAAATGGACTCGATGTTGACCTTCTGAACAGGAAAGAACTATGTCTGGACCCCTTCTGGTGAGTCACTTCACCCCTTAAAAGAGACACTTCATTGTCAAATACTAGCAGTCCTTTAGACTCGCACATCCCAACCTTCGTATGACATCGCATCTGGGAAATTGCGCCTCTGAAACAAATGAACTATGTCTCCAGTGAGGGAAGAACATTGCCTATTTGTTTACAGGGTTTTTTTAGAACCCCTGAGGAAATTCTATTTTTTCTCTGTACTGTTTTCCTTTCTGCAGGGGATGAAGGTGAATGGTCTTATCAACACAGTCAGCATGGCCACCGAATGCCAGTCACCATAGTTACCAGAAAGGACCTCTTGAGAGTTTATGCAACATGGCATCTTGTGTCTGTCTAACCTTCGTCAGCTATTTTGGCAATGATGATGCTTGAATTTTCTCCATTTACTGCTGGTCACTACGAAGGGGCCTCCTCTGGAATTCAGGGTTCCAATCTCAAATGTATCTTACACAAAAAGTACCTAACTCAGTCCTTGACAGCCTCCAGCTTGTCTTTATCATTGGGAAGTTCTTTCAAGGAATTATTATTAGTATTATTGGATCAAGTATATATTTAAATTTTAGCTGCTCTTATTACTAATTATTATAATAGATTGTTATTATTGAGATGCAGCATGGCATTGTAGATAGAGAGCTGGCCTTTAAACCAAGAAGGCCTGGGTTCAAGGTTTGCCTCTGACACATACCGTCTGTGTGGTGTTGGGCTAGTTACTTAACCTCTCAATACTTTAGGCTGTAGCTGCAGAGAAGGTGCCAACCTGCATTGATAAAAGGAGTTTTCTCACCTAGAAGTTCCATAGACCAATGCAATCACAGGCATAATCCTTCTCCTATTGTAATTATTATAGCAACTGACATTAAATGGTGAAAATGGTATGCATCCACCCTCTCATTTTATTCTCCCCAGTCATCAGTGCTCCCCCACTCCCCCATAATTAATTTGTCTTTGTCTATACTAGGGATCATAGATTCAGACCTGGAAGGGAACTTAGTGTAGCCTCTTTATTTTACAAATGAAGACACTAAAGGTAGACTTAGATGAGTTTTCCAAATTTCTGCAGACAGTAAGTGGCAGAGCTGGGGTCCTCTTTCTGTATTTTATCTCCTTATGAGAAAATAAGCTCCTTCAGGTTGCAGACTATTGCATTGGATTATCTTTGTAACTCTTAGCATGTAGTAGGCATTTAATAAATTCATGCTCAATTAAACCAAACTGAAACCCCTTGTGAGTAACAATACCACATCTGTTTTATACAGATAAAAAAAACTGAGGCTCAGAAAGTTTCTTTGGCTTGCCCCCAGACACACAGTGCCATGCTCTTACAGTGACCAAATCAGATAATGGCACTAATTTACACTACTCTGTCTGCTCTCTGTTTTGCAGATTCCTGCTCAGCAGCAATCCCCAGCTACAAAGCATCAGAGACATGGTAGGTCAAGAACTGCTAAACTTTCACACTGACTCTGGGAAAACAACTGAATTGTTTACAGAAAACCCTTCATGGTTTGGGACCCGGGATGTCAGGTTCCTGGGAACCAGGCCATCTGCCTTCTTCATCTACATAGTCATACTGGGCTATCCTTAAAAGTTGACTCGATGTAATACTGTATAGTAATTAGAGGGTCTGAAACTCATAGAAAAAAAAGAAGGAAGAAAGGAAGGAAGGAAGGAGGAAATAAGTCTTTATTAGGCACCTATTATTAGCCGGGCAATTTGTGCTTTATAAACATGATTTCACCGGAGCCACACAACAAAGTGCTGTTGGTACTGACATTTCACAAATAAAAAAAAAGTAGACAGAAGTTAAGTGACTTCCTCAAGGACACACGTCTAGTAAGTGTCTGAGACCCACCTTCTTACTACCAATATTCAGTTGATACATTTCCTCCTTTCCAAGGAATTTTTCAATTTAACACAGGACATAGTCCTACAGCAAGGGAATAAATCTCTAATGTTAGAATTTCAAAAATCAAGGACAAGGACAGAGAGAGAGAGACACTGGACAAGTGAAGCCTTCCTGCCACCCTCCAATCTCAAGGCATAGGTGAGGATCTTCTTTCTCTACAAGGTAACAGTAAGAGACACTCAGTTTTTCCTTCCGGTATGAGATACATTAGATTGTAAGCTTCTAGAGGGCAAGCACTATCTTTCCTATTATTTGTATTTGTGTCCCCAGCACTTAGCACAGAGTCTGGCTCATAGCAGGCACTTAATAAATAATATTTATTGACTTTTACCATCAGGATTCATACCTCACCAAGACACTTGGAGGATGGACCAGTGATCCCTCTGTCAGATAAAGGTGTCAGATTCGTAACTACTGTATCTGTAGATCTCAGCCTTTATAATAAGATTGGCCTCAGTTGCCAGCAGCAGCAATATCAAAAGCTCTGGGTCATGCATAGTAGCACATGCCATAATCCCTGCTACCTGGGAGGCTGAGGCTCATGGATCATGTGACCCTTGGAGTTCTGAACTGCAGGGGGCTAAGCTGAGTCCTACATTAATACGGTAGGAAAAGAGAAAGGGTTTTCATTTGCAAAATGGAGATAATAATACTTCTCCCACCTACTTCATGGGGTTATAGTAAGGATGAAATGAGATAAAATTTTCATTATCAAAGTAATCTTTCCTAGATTAAATGTAGACTATGTTTAGTTTTCATCTCCAGTTTGGTTGCTAAGGAAACCCTACCAGAAATATAAAACTCCTATTAATATTTCCCTAAACTAGGTGGCCCAGTGCCAGGCCTGGAGTCAGGAAGACTCAAGTTCAAATCTGACCTCAGACACTTACTAGCTGTCTGACCCTGGGCAAGTCACTTAACCTTGCTTGCCTCAGTTTCCTTGTCTGTCAAATGAGCTAGAGAAGGAAATGGCAAACCACTCCAATATCTTTGCCAAGGAAACCCCAAATGGGGCCACGAAGAGTTGAAACAATTGAAAAAATAATTCTACAACAAAAGTTTATTTTATTCTTCAAGTCTTTCCTCATGTATATGGACACAGTCAGAATGAATAATGAGTAGAAAAAGCCCAAAGCACTCCTAGTGGACTTAGAGGAAGAAAACTTAGATTCAAATCTGAAATTTGCCACTTAATGACCAGGTGACCTTAGATAAGTCGTTTTACTTCTCAGACCTCAGTCTCATCTTTAAAATGAACCTAAGTTCCCTGACACCAAATCCAGTGCTCTTTCTAAGATATTAAAAGCTAATAAAAGTAAGAGCGGCATTGCATCTACTGGCAGTGGGGACCGATCTTATCAGAAAAGGTCCAGTATTGTTATCAATTAGTATTTATTAAGCACCTGCTATTTTCCAGGCCATAATCTCTACTGGCCACTGGAAATACAAAGGATGAAACAATTCCTTGCGCTCAAGGAGTTTATATTCTAACAGACATGGAACAAGCACATGATGAAGAAAATAAATACACTGTTCAGTCGATTTTTCAGACCTGGTGCTCTATCCACTATGCCACCTAGTGGCCCCTAAATACAAAGCTGTTAAATAAAAAAAGGATTTCAGGATAGAGGACGCTAGCAACCAGAAAAAGCTTCATGTAGAACATGGTTTTTGAT
This sequence comes from Pseudochirops cupreus, assembly GCA_028627135.1. Taxonomy (NCBI): domain Eukaryota; kingdom Metazoa; phylum Chordata; class Mammalia; order Diprotodontia; family Pseudocheiridae; genus Pseudochirops; species Pseudochirops cupreus. The sequence goes on along the minus strand of CM053582.1, from coordinate 185,005,946 downwards.
CTAAGTCTTAGCAGGGATTCTATGAGGGGCAGGTGAGAGGGGAGAGCACTGTGGGCATGGGGGATGGCCAGTGGAAAAGCCCGGCGACGGAAGATGGAGCGTTACGTGTAAGGAAGAGAAAGAAGGGCGCTTTGGCTGAATTTTCAAAACGTGTGATGAAACTAGAAAGAGGGGCAAGATAGGTGGGGGGCACTCTGCGACTGTCCTTATGCTTGCAGGCACAGGGACCATATATCCAACCAGCCAAATGACTTCTGATCTCTAAACTCCCTTCCAGCTCTGAATTCTACTGAGCCGTGACCCATTTAGTGGTCTAGTGAACTAGATTTTAGTCCTTGGCTGCCATCTAATGGCTCTTGCAGGAAAATATTCATTCAGCCACAAGAGGGATGTTTTGGTGTTCCCAGGATTCACTTGGAGGAGAAAATCTGGAAAGAAATAAGAAAAAATGGTTAAGTGACTAGTGAATTCAAGATGTCCCTCCACAGACAAAGAAAAACCTAGGAGAAAGGGAAAGCCACAGTCAATTCATTGATTTTTTTTTTAAATAAAAGAAAGGGCAAAAGGGACCCACTGTTCATTTTTTTAAAAAAGGAAAATGTGGTCATGTCCAGTTTTTTCTCCTGTGTCTCTTTCTCCCACTCCCACTGTAAGCAGGCTCTGAAAATATTTGTCTTTAAAATGCCCAATCTCCCCCCACAAAAAAGCTCTATCTACATCGTTGTTGTAGTAAATGCTTAGATTCACATCTAGCGATAAAATGTTATTACATCCTTAAACTCACAGCTTCTCAGGGCTGAAGAAGATCCCAGAGATCACCAAATATAACTTGTCCCTAAACAGGAATTCCCTCTAAAATATCCTTACTATGGGAGGATTCAGCCTCCTCTGGCTGACTTCCAATGATAAAGGATTCATTACACAAGACAGCCAGGCCACTTTGGGGTACTGGAATTAACACAAATTTTTCCTTAAAAATCTAACAACGACAATAAGACAAGTGCAATACAAGGTAGAGTGCAGCAATCCCTGTGGAGCTACTTCCCCAACTCCCGTTCACATTGGTGGGCTTGGTGCCCAGCTCAACAATTAAGGGGCTGGATTTCTAACACTTTCTCTCACAAGCCCCTACCTGTGTGCTTCCCACTAAAATTCAAGCAGATTTAATGGGTTCTTTAGCAAAAGGTATTTACTAATATAGAGCAACTAGGCTGCACAGTGGATACATCTCCTGGCCTGGAGTCAGGAAGACCTTAGTTCAAATGCGGCTTCAGACACTTACTAGCCGTGTGACCCTGGACAAGTCACTTAACCTGTTTGCCCCAGTTTCTTTATCTGTAAAAATGAGCTGGAGAAAGAAATGGTAAACCATTCCAGACTGCCAAGAAAACCCCAAATGGGGTCACAAAGAGGTGGACACGACTGAAAAACTACTGAATAAAACAGCAAAAATGGGGGGGGGGTGATAATAACACCTACATCTCAGAACAAGAGTACATACGTAACCAACACTTCTCTCCACCACAAGAGGTCACACTCCCTGAAGTTGTCTTTCACCAAGCTACCATCACTCCCAGATTCTTGTCTCCTACTGATCCAATCTCCCTGATCCCACCTGGACTCCCTATCTGTGGTGATCTAGTCTTTCCAAAGACATGGTCAATGGGTGTATACATTTGGGGTGGGAGAATTGAGGGTTGAAATAACTTCCCTCGAGAACTTGGCTCCGACTGGAACCTCTAAACTGGAATTTTCCCACCATTACACGGGATCACCAATTGACTGAACCATTCAGAGCACACCCAAGAGGTGTGACTTGATCTTCCTCAACCAATTACAAGATGTTTTGGGTGACATCCTCTGCCTTTGCTCAATGACCAAATACTATTATGCTATCAAATTGATTAAGGACTTAATTGCCTCTAGCCTATACTTTTGATGGGGATTGAGATGGGGATTGAACCACTTCCCTTGCAGAAACATGGATTCAGAAAGGTCAGAGCGAACACCTAGGTGGGAATCAGAAAGCTCTATTAGATTGTAAGATCCTGGATGGCAGACTGTTTTTATTGGGTTCCCTCCCCCCTTTCTTTGTGTCCCCAGGCCTTAACAAAGTGCTTAACACATAATGAGCTCTTGCTAAATACTTTCTGACTTCATGCTTTTTAGCTGGGTCCTGAATGGTAAGATTATATCATGAAGGAATCTAGATATGGGGAGGCGAGTGTGACTTTTGTGGTCTGCTCAGAACATTTTTTAACCTGTAACCAAACCTACAAGCATAATGACAATTCATTTATTCCTTCAGGCATAGCTGAGGAAAAAATCCCGTATAATTTCATTTCCCACAATGCTTGGGGACCAGAGAACATTCCCCTTTAGGAGAAATTCCCTCAATTTCCGATCACTAGAGGTTGCCTGTCTAGACGTAGAACAGTGGCCTCATGAGATGAAGACTAGTTGGTGGGGAGTGTGCTGAGAAGTGGAAGGTTTAAAAAGTGGGGCAGAGTCCACAAGGATTAGCAGTCTTTTCCGTGTATTCCTGAGACTCAGCTCTTTAAAGCTCCTGGGGACCTTTACCCCAACTCCCACTTTCCCTGTCCAGTCAGGTCTCCAGGAAGCTGGCTAGTTACTTATCCTGACCCAGGATCAGAGAGTATCCCTGAGGAACTAGTCAGTCGGCAAGCATTTATTAAGCATCTACTAGATAAAGCACGTACAGAAAAACAGTCTCTGCTCTTGATGAGCTCAGTCTAATGGAGAAGACGATACACAAACAGTATAATCAAGTTGTATACATGATAAATTGGAGATCACCAACAGAAGGAAGCCACTAGCTTAAGGGAAATTGAAAATTGCTTCTTTTTTTTTTTTTGGAGGAGGGAAGGTAGGGCACTTGGAGATAAGTGATTTGCCCAGGGTCACATGGCTAGTTTTGTGTTAAGTGTCTGAGGTCGAATTTGAACTCAGGTCCTCCCAACTCCAGGGCCGGTGCTCTGTCCTGCGCCACCTAGCCGCCCCGGAAATTGCTTCTTCTAGAAGGTGTGATTTGAACTGGAACTTGAAGGACGTCAGGGAGGGTAGGAGATGGAGATGAAAAGGAAGAGAAATCCAGGCATGGGAGATAGTCAGTGAAAAATTCGAGAAACAACAAGGAGGACCTGGGTACTGGCTCACAGATAAAGTAAGACATAAGAAGCCTGGAAATCTAGGCAGAGGCTGCATTATGACAGGCTTTGAATACAAAATACATAATGTTTTATTTGATCCTGGAAGAAATAGGGAGCCACTGGAGTTAATCAAATAGGGATGTGACATGCTCAAACCTGCTGTTTGTACTTCCCAAAACACTCTCTCATACCTTATCACATGTGCTCTTAGAAAAATTCCTGTAGACATATTTAGAGTAGAGGTTCTTAGATGCCCCCCCCCCCCACTGGGGAGGGAAGAGAGTACCAACAACATACGTGACCAGTCCAAGGTCACACAAGAAATTAGTGGCCAAATTAGAGCTTGCTGACTCCCGGTCTGCTGTTTTTTCCACCCCACTCCATGTCTGAAGCTGTACTTCTTGTTATTTCTGAACCTCACACAGGGAACTACTCCAGCCCACCAGGGTCCACCCAGCCCTGGAGCCCTGGTGGATGAGCTGAATCCCTCTCAGCCCCACCCCTCCCACTCAGGAGCATCGATCAGTTCTTAGAAAAACCTTTTTCTTCTCCCTCACCCCGCCCCATAGATCTTCTAGGGAGCTATGTCAGGATGAATCTGATGCTAAATAATGCAAATGCTGCGCCTCCTTCCAAGTAATGACCTCCTTTCCCTCTGATGCTACAAACCATGCTCATGACTCACCAGTCTCTAGAGGGTTCTCTCTTTGCGCCTCTGCCAGAGGCATCCTGGTGTAGTGGAGAGAACATGGAGTTTGGAGGCCAGCAGACCTAGACTTCTGGTACTTGCAGATGTTGCTGTTCGTCCTTCATTTTTGAAGAGGACCAATGACATCACAGGGTGATGTCTTGACTCATGTGTGAACTGGATTTAAGTGAGGCAGAGTTGCATAAAGTCATAAGCCTCACTCTCTCTTTCAGAGTTACTGAAGTCCAGTGGCAGGACAGAGTCAAGATGACTGGCAATGGCCTGGGATGCACTGGATGACCTGGCATCTTTGCTGTCTGACCAAGCTCCAAGCCTCCACAGCACCTGCTTCAACCACCTTCATAATCCCTGGAACAAATTGTTCTTATCCTCCTGTTCCTCCAGAGGAAGTCTTCACATACTTCACATGCATCCTGCTAATTCACCAACCGGATTTGAGAACTGTCAATTATTTGCTACCTGTGTGACCCAGAAGGAGGCATTTATGCTCTATTGGCCTCAGTTTTGCCATCTGTAAGACAGGAGTTACAACATTTGCATGACCTTCCCTCTAACGGTTGTTGTGGAGAATGCATTTTATAAATCTTCAGGCACATAGAAATGTCAGTTGTTATTATTAGGGATTTCCTGATGATTTTCTCTCCACCCCTTTGCCATAGAATGAAATATTATCTCAGTGTAACTCATGGCATCCCTCCAACACAGAGAACTGCAGGCTAAAGTATAATGCCTTGGTTAGCGAATCCCCAGGACAACTGAGCATCTTCATAATGTGTTTTTAAAAAAATGAAAGGGTGTGTGCATGTGTGTGCATTCGTGTGTGTGTGTGTGTGTGTGTGTGTGTGTGTGTGTGTGTGTGTAACATAAGCTCATAAAGGTCGGGGACAATTATAATTTTTTTATCCTTAAAGTCTCCTGGAAAAGTAGACAAAGTAGCCAAGAATATCCAGGTTCAAGTCCTGCCTCAGACACAAATTGGCTGTATGACCCTGGACAAGTCACTTAATTTCTCAGTGTTCTGAACAGCCCTCTAAGACTATAAGTTGCAGAGATGATTCTGACTTACATTTGTAGAGGAAGTTCCTTATCAGATATTCCTTAAACCAATGAAAATATAGATCTAGTTCCTATACTACCATCATAACCTAGCACGGTGCCTACCAATAAATTTAAACTGAATTGCCCAAAACTTCATTAGTTATTATATAATGGAGGGACTGACCAGGTCATGCTGTCATCTCATATGAAAGTTTGCTGAGCAAGATTCTTTCTCGAAGAGCGTAATGATGTATAATAGAGGGCCCCTGCCTCTTATTCAGAGGATGCACAGGTATTCTTTTTTTTTAATTTTTTAAACTTTCTTGTTTATTATTACATTAATTAAAAAACACAAGTATTTTAAAATACAAAGAAGGAAATCAACTAGTTAGAGCACTGGGCTTGGAATCAGGAAAACTCATGTTCATGAGTTTAAATCCAACCTCAGACACTAGCTGTGTGACCTTGGTCAAGTCACTTAACCTGTTTCCTTCAGTTTTCTCACCTGTAAAATGAGCTGGAGAAGGAAATGGCAAACCACTCTAGTATGTTTCCTAAGAAAACCCTAAATGGGTCAATGAACAGATATTCTAAGATTTTCTTGCATACTTTCTGCATGTTGAAGGAAAGCCTTTGAATTAGCTGCTGAGCTGAAAATGAGCATGCATCAGAAGGAATCAAACAAAGGAATCTGACCTCTTTCTTTCTTGTTTGCTAGCCATAAGATAAAAGACTGACTGTCTGAGCTCCATAAGACTCTTAAGTGTGCAGCCTCCTAGGGAATCCTGTGTCTGGTCGGGTCTGTCCCCTGTTCGTATCTTCTTTCCTTTAGCACAGGGCTCATAAGATCTCAAAAGGTCAGAAGAGCCATTAGATCGTTCAGCAGCTGAGTCTAGGAAAAGGGGGTCCTGAGGAATGACCTGCTTGACTCAGTCTAGCAGTGAATCTACCCAGCAGCCAAGACACTATGGGTCCTGCAGCGGTAAAGGCATCATCACCAATGCTATACCCCCAGTGAACTTGGTGGTCAAAATATTTGTAGCAACCACGTAAGCCTTGATTGACACCACCTTCCTCAAACTCCTCTCCCTTCTGCTAAGTACCAAACGCCTCCCAATGCCTTCCATTAAAGAGGGCAGGAAGAGGACTCTCAACTCACTCCGCTTAGCATCAGCTGTCCTGACTGGTTTCAACTCCACAGAACAAGATGCCCCCTACCTAGATCCCCTGGTGTCAGTTCCTCCCCTCCCCACTGCCCTTCTGTCTCCTTTTGTGTGTTTTCCTTCAGACTGGAAGCTCCTTGAGAACAGGATCTGTCTTTTCATTTATTTTATCCCCAACATTTAGCACGGTGCCTGATACATAGTATTTGATAAACGCTTGTTGGAATGTATTGGATTGAATCTTATTCTCCTCAGGAACCAAAGTGATAGAGGGAAAAGTGTGTCTCTACCGAGAAGAACTACTGTTCTTACTATTTCTTTTCATTAAATATCCCATTGTAAAGCCTAATTCGTGCTGATTGATTAATAATAACTTTCTGCTACTGATGAGAAATCAACCAGTTAAACTGATAATGAGTCATTAATAGATGGCATCAATATATTCAGGAGACACTAATTGGATCTGCTGCAGCTCTGCCTCTCTTAAATCCAATTCACTCTCAAGTCAAGTCATCATCCTCATGATGTCATTGATCCTCTTTGAGAAGGAAGGGTGAATGACAACAGTAATTGACACTAGTTGGGGTAGGGAAACAAACATACCAGAATAGGGACTTGAGCCTATAGCATGATGAGAAATCTACTGCTTCCCAGGGGTATCCCTAGAACCCAGAAGGAAAGATAGACCAAGTTCTAGGAATTAAACCTGTAATGAAGAAAGCTGTTGGCATAGTGGATAGACACTGGACCTGGAGTCAGGAAGACCTGAATCCAAATCTAGCCTCAGATACTAACTAGCTGTGTGACCCTGGGCAAGTCATTTAACCTGTTTGCCTCAGTTTCTTCAACTATAAAATGGGGATAATAATAGCACCTACCTTCCAACATTGTTGTGAGGATAAATGAGGCAATATTTTTTTAAAAGGGTTTAGCACAGTCTCTACCACACAGTAGGTATCATATAAATACTTATTCCCTTCCCTCTTCCCCTGGTGTACAGGTGGGGTGGAAGAGTAGACCCAAAGCCTCACTACCACTGAAAGCAGAGAGGTGGTATAGTAAGAAATGTTTAACAACTGAGGGGAGGGAAGAGGGTGCATACATATACATTTTTAAGTTTATTCTGTATTATTAACACTCTCTTAAGTCCAAATAATCAACAAAACAATAAACCAAGCCCTAATTTGTAGCCATTGCCAATTTCTTAGATATAAATGCTTGCACTGAAAATTTAACTACGAGGGGCTGGTTAGAGCTGCCCCAAGCAAGTCCCCAGTCAATATAAATATTCATGAGCCATTAAGGAAAATAGACAGGAATGCTGTAGGACCTGAGCAAAGGTGTGAAGCCCAGGAAATCTATCTTCCTCCTCTTCCAAAAAATATAAAATAAAATCCTCCAATGGCCTGAGTGCCCTGGCCTCCAGAGCTCTCTCTCAGAGAAGAGGCTGATAAACCATTGATACTGAAGCACAAATAAACGATTAAAGCTTAATGAACTACGCTTGCAGAGCAATCACCCTTGAGAAAATCTTCTCAATGAGCCAGTCCTCAGTTCTGGGAGAGAATGCCATAGAACACAGGAGAAGGGGCAGTTAGGTTAAATTTAGGATTGGCATGGACACCAGGGACAGGTAGCTTGCCTGAGGGTAGAGACAGCTTTATCTAACTCCATTTTAAAAGAGGATCCCAAAGAAATAAGGCCTTATCTCAATGGAAGGACCAAAGTGGCCAGGCCCTATGGCAGATGTCTCTGTTTGTAATATTGTTCCAGACCACTGACTTAAAAAAAGAAATAAAATAGGAGTGGGACAACAGGACTTCTGAAAGAAGGCCAAACTATGTCCAGGAAGAAGGTCTCTGCAAACCCTAAAACCCTATAAAAATGCTAGCTGTTGTAGTTGTGGTTGTTGTGTTTGTTATACTTAACAGCCTGACACCTGCCCATTATTACTTTAGTTTTACTTTAGTAAATTCCTTAAATTCTTAAATTCCTAGTAAAACTTCTCAACTCTTGATTGGGTCTTGGTTGAATTAAGGGCGAAAGCATTTTTTGGACCTTGTCCGAGACAGGAGTCCACAAAGAAACCAAGGCAGGCTAGGCTGGATGACAGAAAAGAGAAGAGAAAGGGATTGAGGGAGAGAAAGATACAGAGACAAATAAAGAAAAGTGGAGAAAAAGATAGACAATTGAGTGGGAATGAGAGGGGTTAGTGCTCAAAGCCTCTCCCAGTCTTTCATTTTATAAAAGGATACTAAGAAGCAACTCCTTAACCAGAAGGAATGGCCTACTGGATCAGGCCCTTTGTAAAGCAAAAGCTTTCCTGGTAACTCTCAGATAACTCTAAGAGACCTCCTATTCCGCCTGACCAGAGTGCAGTAGAATAATGTCAATGTTCTCTGGGACAAATGGATTTCTCATCTAATACAGGTCAAATCTCACCTCACCCAATCCCATCACCACCAAATGTTTGCATGAGAACAAAATTTCTACACAATAGAGCGGTCAATCACACCGAATTCCAGAACGACTCCAAAAATAGGCCACGCATTCCTAGAAGAGTTTATCACAACAGGCCTGTCACTTAGACTCTTGCTAGAGGGCTGAGTACCTAAGTGTCTGAAGAGCTTTTTGATATCAATCTGCATCGTTGTGGGTAGGATTCAGTGCTTCTTAACGGGTTTGGGGCGGATCCCAGAGCCCCGCCATCAACAAATAAGCACCTAGCTGCGTATCACACTTCTGCTCTGTACCGTACAGCATCCAGACTGGCACACACCACAGCTCTGCACAGTGGCTGTTCAGGAAATACTTGTGGGCCCAGGATGACAACGGATACTCAGCTTATGTCCGCAGAGTTATCCCACAGAAAGCCAGTAGCACAGGTCATGTGAGTCACCTGTGTTACTCGTTTCGGAGCATTATGAGGCTATCTTATGATTATAAGATATTTATCATGATGCTATAGGCTCAAGTCCCTATTCTTATGATTATATGATTTATCCTTCCCTATCTCTGTCCTTATCTTCTCCATTTGTTCTTCTCCCTATTCTCTTCCCATCCTCTCCTTTTCATTCACTTTCCCCCTCCCTTCCCTATTCTTTTTTTCCTCCCCTATTAATAAAAAACCTACTCCCAATATGTGCATATATATTTATAAATTATATATATATGTAACTACTGTATTCTTATGTATGTTATGAAACATATAAAACTATATAAATTTTAAAAGGACAAGCCAAAGATGAAATCCTATTTGATCTTAGAATCAATAATGAGTTTGAGGTGGGGTAGGGGGGAGGCTAACATAGTCAGATCTACACTTTAGGAAAATCACTTTGGCTACTCTTTAGACTAGAGGATTGGTTGAGGATGGGAGATGTGAGACAAGTGAACCAATTTAGAAGGCTATTGCAATAGTCTTGACCAGAGGAGATAAGGAAGGGACTGAACGTGGTATGGTTACTGGGTAGAAATTAGGGACTGATATTAGGCTCAAAAAATGAGGAGAGCAGGTGGGGCTTGACCTTGGTGGGACCAAAGCTAATTAGAAATTGTGCTGTCTGATCCCTGTCTCCCTGAAGACTGCGGTGATTTATGGGGTAATGTGAACCTGAGGTGTTCAAGACCATGTTTGCATTTTCATTCTTCATATAACTTGGAAATAAATATCTCTTTATAAAAGTTAATTGTTGTTAACTGGAAAGATGGAATTAGGACTCTAGCCACTAATGACTACAATAAAGAGAAAACAATAGATCAGCCTCAAGCCGATTATATTAAAGAAGAAACACTCCAACCTCTCAGGGTACCTTTAGAATCCTAATGAGGGAGAGTTAACTGCTCTCATTCAAGGAGGGAGAGCATTGATAATCCTTCCTGCACAAATGTGTACAATGCATTTAAATATAGGAAAATTTGGGAGGAAGGCACCAGTGGCCAGAAAGATCAGAAAAGGTTTCACGGGATTCTATGAGGCAAAGGGAAGGAGTGAGTGCATTCCACGCAGGGAAACAGACAGTGCAAAGACAAACAAGTGCCAGATGGAATGGGGTGTGTGTGAGTGTGTATGTTTGTGTGCATGCATGTGCATGTGTGTGTGTATGTGTATGCAGGCTTGTATGTGCATGTGTTTATGAGTATAATAGAGACAAGGCCAGTTTAGCTGCATCACTACAGTAGGGGTCCAGGATTAAGCAATGACAAAGGCCAAAGGGTTATTGATTATTCTTTTAAGTCTTGAACCTTTATAGCACGAATGCATTCTTCAAAAATGAATTAGAGGTGCTAGACATAAGTGCCAAAAAATATACCAACTACATTTTACCTGAAAGGAAAAAATGGTTACTAGGGTGAGAGTCATTTCTGAATCAGTTGTCTGTGTGGAGTTCTTTGACCTTGGTTTGAGCAAGAATCACAATCAATAACAAGTGAGAAGGGGGAAAAAGAATGGTGATGACACCGTGTACAACTACAATAGTCCCAACCTGCTCTTTGATTGAAAAATGGGAAATTATTTAAAGTAAAGGCATTGACATTGATCACTGATATTTCTTAACAGAAATCTAATATCAAATAATAAGTGTAATAAGGATTTTTTAAAAGAGAGATCAGAAACCACTTAGCCAACCAATATGTTGCCAAGCAAAACACAGGTTTAGAAAACAGGCTCGTTTGGAAAACATTAAAAAAGAGAATGGTGGAAGATTGCAAGCAGTATCACGTTACGAAACAGCAAAAAGCCATGGAGGGGAAAATGAACCTGCAGAAAGCTTGGCAGGAGACTCAGTAAGTCAGTTCATACCAATAATAACATTTTTAGATGAAACTGGGAGGACAAGAGACTCAAAATGTATTTCTATAGCAAGCTAGTGTCCTCATCAATGACAAATGGTGGCAGTTACCACCACACTTCAGTATACGGTATATTACAGGAGAAAGTAGAAATAGCCTTCCTAAGAAGAGGGAGGAATTCCACACTTGGGGCACACTCAGAGAGGGGAAGTGAAATGTTATTTATATGGAAGAGGGAGTGCAACATAAGATTGCAAAGATGAATAATATGCAATCAATCATCCTGGAAAGACAGATTGGAACCAAATCGTGAAGAGCTTTAAATGCCAAACAAAGGATGCTGTATTTTTTTTTCTGGAGGCAATAGGGAGTCACTATAACTTCTTGAGTACAAGGATGACAAGGTTACATTTTATACTTTAGGAATATAAATTTGGCAACTGGGCAGAGGATGGAGAGGAGAGACACTGGAAGCAGGGAGATCAATTAAGAGGCTATCGGACTAGTCCAGAAGAGTGATGATGAAAGCCTGAATCGGCCACAGGCATTATCACAAGAATCTTAATGTTATAAAAATGGACTCAGTGCTATTTCTACTTTCTCCATTCATTTATTGTACTCATCAGTGTTCAAGTGGTGAGGAGAAAGTGGCAGCAGCAGGATCCCAGACTCTCAGGCTCTGGTCACAGAATCAGATTTCAAACCAGAAGGCATTGTCAGAGGTCATCTAGACCAGCCCTCTCATTTTATAACTCAGTAAACTGAGGCCAAGTGACTTCTCCAAGCTCTTATAGGCTAATTATGGCAGAGCATCATTGGAACCCAGATCCTTGGATGCAAGAACCAGCTGGGCTTCTTGGAGTCAACACTCCCACTCCTGGTGTGTACTCGTCCACCAGTCTCAGGTAGACTCAGACAACAGTCATAGTCTATAAACAGGTGCTGACCTACACTGAACTCCTTTTATATTCTTTTATATTCTAAAATGAACAATTTCCATATGAGGCCACAGACAGAGCCTGGAGTCTCTACTGCTTAGCCAACTCAGAATTACAAAAACTTTGTAGCTATCACCACCCAACTGTATCACCTCACATTTGATGGTCAAAACAAGCCCAGTTGAGCAGTTCCTAAGATGACTGAAGCTTCTTTGGCCTACCCTGCCATATTATCAGATGCCTGATACTGTGTTAGGTGTTGGTCTACAAAATATATAATAAAAGAAAGTTTCCCCCACCCCCACCCCCTTTAAAAGTTCCTGAAACATATCCCAGGTCTGAACATAACAGTTCAGACATTAACCAGCACTGTTGACTGTATTACCACCTGGTATCTGAACATTATTTCTTTTAAAGGTGGAGCTCTTTATATTTAGCATACAATAGTCACTTAGGGAGGACAAAACATCAAGAGCTTGGTTGAGTCAGGATGATGTATGATCTTAACACTGATACTCTTTTTACTGACTCAGTCATGAGTGACCACATACCAACCACAGCTCTTTCCCTGAAAGCTCTTTATGCCCTATGTGAGCCAAGAAAAAGGTTTCACCAAGAAGGGAAGTCAACATGTACTGAGTGAGGGACATAAAATAGACAGAGAGGAAAAGCCAGACATGTATTATTTGTCACATAATAGGTGCATAATACATGGTTGTTGACTTGTCACATTAGAAGTAGGAAGGAAGGAAGGAAGGAAAAGGAAGGAAAGAAGGAAGGGAGGGAGGGAGGAAAGAAGGAAGGAAGGAAAGGAAGAAGGAATAAAGGAAAGAAGGAAGGAAGGAAGGAAGGGAGGAAGGGAGGAAGGAAGGAAGGGAGGAAGGAAGGGAGGGAGGGAGGAAAGAATGAAGGAAGGAAAGGAGAGAGGGAGGAAAGAAGGAAGAAAGGAAGGGAAGGAGGAAAGAAGGAAGGAAGGAAGGAAGGAAGGAAGGAAGGAAGGAAGGAAGGAAGGAAGGAAGGAAGAAAGGAAGGAAGGAAGAAAGGAAGGGAGGGAGGGAGGGAGGGAAGAAGGAAAGGTACAGGCTTAGAATTCCAAAACTAGAGGCAGCTAGGTGGCACAATGAATAGGGAACTAGTCCTGGAGTCAGGAAAATCTGAGTTCAAATCTGACCTCAGAGGCATACTAGCTGTGTCACTATAGGCTGACTCTCACTCTTACCCTGATGGGTTGGGTTTCTTCTACTTCTATTAGCTCAATTTCACCACCACCACCACCACTACCATTTTGGTGCGTTCTTTCTAAAATCGATCAATCACCAGTTACAGTTAGTATATCCCCCACATAATAGGAAAGTTTGTATACTCCCCATATCACAGAAAAGTCACTTCACCTCAGTTTGCCTTAATTCCCTCTTCTGTAAAATCAGAAAAATAGTAGCACCTACTTCCCAGAGTTGCTGTGAGGATCAAAGCACTCAGCACAGTTCCTGACCCGTAGTATGAATGTTAGCTTTCATTATTGTTGTTGCTTTTGTTGTTGTTAGTGATCTATCCATTACATCACACTGACTCTTCTCTGATGTGACTGACAGCTTTTCAAAGTCTAGGATCTTGTTTTGGTCATACTGTTCATCCACTGTATGACAGTTATGTTTACTTATGCTTTCTAAGTAACTATAGACCCAGAACTTTTCCTCTGAGGAAGTACTAAATGCTTGCTGCTTCTGGGGGATAAAATTACCTTGAGATGGAAATAATTACCAAGCACCTCAGGGCACAGCTGGGAAGAAACAAATATTCTTTCCACAGGATACGGGATCATACATTTAGTCAGAAAGAACCTCAGAGTTCATCTAATTGCCAATCTATTGCCACACACAGGGTAGGAGGGACAGTCTGGCAGAAGTGTAAAGGAACCCAAAGGTAGCAGAAAGTAGCATTTGGCATGGGTCAAACCATCACTACCACTTTAACCACCGTCTCCCCTCAGACGCCAATGGATACAGCCCAGAATTCTGTACCCAAGAGACTTGGGAATATCGGTGTCTTCCAGACCACTAGACATGCTTCTAGTTCAGTCCCTACAGTTATCATTGAGGGGAGAAATCACTGTGGAGAGGAAGCCCACTTGCCTCATCACCACAAGCAATGATGGCTGAGCAACTGCCACCAATATTCATATAAGCATAGAAACTCTTCAAGTGGCAGCACTGCCAAGACCACCGGTCCTAATTCTAGCCCTCATGGCCATTATCTGAGAAATCAACTCCTGTAGAGAACGTGCCAGCCAACTGACAGTCACTAGGCAGACAAGTCAGACTAGCTGATGCATCAAGGACCTGAGGGAAAGACAGGAGGCAGCATAAACAAGGCAATTCAAACCATCACTACCACCTTGACCACTACCTCCCCTCAGACCCTGATGGGGACAACCTAGGAACCTGAACCCAAGAGCTCTGGGAATAGTAGCATTAAATAATGACATTAAAGAAGAGACATTGACATCTGCTTTGACACTTCACACTAAGGACCACAGGACTTTCCATTTGTCTAGCGCCTGAAACCTTTCATGTATATCCTCTCCCTCATTAGAATGTGAGCTTTTTGAGTATAGGGACTGTCTTACCTTTCAGTGATTAGCATCATGCTTTGCATATAGCTAAATATAATGCTTAATTCATTCATATATCTGGTCTAATCCCTTCATTTTGCAGGTGCAGAAATTGAGGCACAGAGAGGTCATGTTTCAGACAAGGTCACACAGGTAGTAAATGGCAGAACCAGGATCTGACTCAGGGTCCCCTGACTCCAAATCTAGTGTTCTTTCCACTGGATCACTTGGCTGCCTAGTTCATGTTGTTTGAGGTTGGATGATCTTCTTGACACAGTCAAATACCCTTAAGCACATGAGATAAACAATGAGGAGGTGACAAGTAGTGTCTCTCCATGGAATGTCCTTTCCCACTAACCCTCTGCCCCCACCCCCAGATCATTGTGGAGATTCTGAAGTACAGTCAATATATTCAAGTTCCCATCTCCTGCATGAATCCCTTCACAGATGACCCTAAACCAAAGTGATCTTTCTGTCCTTTGAACTCCTAAAATGCTTGTCTGTATCCCAGACTAGCTCTAGCAGAGTGGTGAAGTTATAAAACAGGCTTGGATTTTCACAGGTTTCCTCCCTCTTTTCATTTCAGCAACTTCTACACCAGCAGTGGCCTTCTCATCCCTCCTGCCCCCAAACTCTACTCTCACTGAGGTGCTAGTGCCCTCTAGCTCCCTTTCCATTTCCTCAAAACCAAAACCTGACTTCTTCAAAGAACCAGAGAAAGCTATTTGTTGGTTATTCACCTTTATTTTGAGCCAAAACTTCCCCAGGGAGGTCACCAGTTGGAAATGACCTTGCAAGATCATCTAAATTGTGACACATTCCTCTTTACTCTTCTACAACTCTTTCCCAACTCCACGCCCATTACCACCACCAAAAAACCAATTCATAGAACTGTCAAGTCTGAAAATAAATGACCAAATCATCACAGGGGTTATGCAACTGCTATTAATTCTAAAAATATCAAAGAGCTCACACAGGTTATCACAACCTCAGTCAACTCTAAGAAACAAGATATATATATATATATATATATATATATATATATAGAGAGAGAGAGAGAGAGAGAGAGAGAGAGAGAGAGAGAGATATAATAAAATATATTACATATATGTATAGATATAAAAATAAAATAAATATTAAAAAAAGATATAAGATAAAATAATAAAAGATCTAACAGTGGTCATAAGCAAAAAGTTTGCTTTATTCTCTTGAAGGAGGGAAACTAG
Source organism: Pseudochirops cupreus (assembly GCA_028627135.1). Classification (NCBI taxonomy): domain Eukaryota; kingdom Metazoa; phylum Chordata; class Mammalia; order Diprotodontia; family Pseudocheiridae; genus Pseudochirops; species Pseudochirops cupreus. The sequence continues at coordinate 184,990,297 of CM053582.1, read as the reverse complement.
ACAAATGTGCTGGGACCTTCTCTAGGAGAAGACCTGCTTTAGTGAAGGCCAAATCTCAATATATATATGCAGTGAGCTGTAGCCTTGACAATGAGGGGTAACAGCAACAGTGAGACAAATCTGATTGCTAAGAAGGGCTTCAAGACTTGAATATGGGTCCCACAGGTGCTTATCTGAACTCAGGAACCATGTGAGGCTAATATGAAACACTTTACTTACTAGGATTTTTCTGTGGCAGAGTTCATCCAAAGGGTGAGTGCAAAGGATTGTTGTTATGCTAAGCTCAGGGCACAGCTTGCTTACTGGGCCTTAGCTCTGGAAAATAGGGTATCTCCCAAAAGTAAAAAGAGAGGGGTGGTCTTGGCATGGGAAAACTGACAGAATCTTAGAGTTAAAAGGAATCTCAGAGGTCATGAAGTCTAGATCCTACCCATTACACAAAGGTTCTTAAACTGGGTCCATGAACTTTTAGATACATACATACATACATGTATATGATATTTCAATGTAATTGGTTTCCTATGTAATCCCACATATGTTATTTTATGCATTTAAAAATGTTATACTGAGGGAGCCAAGATGGCGGCGTAAGAGCAGCAACATATCACAGCTCTCACATAGCCACCCCAAAATATCCATAAAATATGACTCTAAACTAATTCTAGAACTCCAAAACGCACACAAATATACTTTCCACTAAAGTCAGCTCAGCTACGAGGAACTATATCAGCACTGCGAACCGAAACCAGCCTGGCCTGAAACCTCGGCTGTGTCCCGGGGGCGGCTGGACGAGAGGAGGCAAGCCCAGGCTAGAGCTTTGGGTGAGCGGATTGTTGGCAGCTGCAGCAGGATTCAGAACTAGGTCAGTGGAGCTTGCAAGGTCGTGAGAGAAAAGCAGTCCGGCTGAAATGTCTCCAGGGCTGAGAAGCAAAAGTTGGAGGTTCTGCACCCGCCTCTGCCTCTGCTTCAGAGCTCTGGGCCTGCAGACTGCAAAGGGACCAAGCAATTGTTCAGAGAACAAGTGCTCTCGTGTTGAGCTGCCTGGATCCAGATCACGGTCTTGGGCTTTGGTCCTGTGGTTCGCTTTTATTCAGTCATCCAGGAATGGCAGAGGGACCCAGCACCTCCCTAAGAACTCCGGCAGCCAGAAGGACCCCAGCGATTTGGGACAGAGCTTTCCCCTCTGGAAGCAGAGCTCCACAGAGATTAAAAAAAAAAATCACAGACTGACCAACCATGAATAAGAATAAGCATAAGAAGCAGGGTAAGAACAGCAACCAAACCCTAGATTCCTTCTTTGAAGAAAAAAAGGACCAAGGAAGAGAGCTGCAGGAGGAAAGCACAGCCAGAGCTCCCCCACCAGGGGCTGCCAATAAACATGAAGATTGCCTTAAAGCTAGAGATCAGCTGAAGGAGGATTTTGAAAACCAAATGAAAGAAGTGGAAGAAAAATTGGGAAGAGAAATAAGAATGTTGCAAGAAAATCGTGAAAAAAGAGTCAGCAATCTGACTGAAGAAATTAACACCCTAAAAAATAGATTAACTCAAATGACAAAAGAGGCCCAAAAAG
>CM053582.1:184963682-184988227 GCA_028627135.1 Pseudochirops cupreus | reverse complement strand
GCTTGTAATGTTTTCTCCTTGATCTGGGAACTCCAGAACCTGGCTATAACATTCCTAGGAGTTTTCTTTTGGGGATCTTTTTCCAAGAGGTGATCAGTGAATTCTTTCAAGTTCTGTTTTGCCCCCTGGTTCTAAAATATCAGGGCAATTTTCTTTGAGAATTTCTTGAAGGATGATTTCTAGGTTCTTTTTTTGATCATGACTTTCAGGTATTCCAATAATTTTTAGATTGTCTCTCCTGGATCTAATTTCCAGGTCAGTGGTTTTTTCAAGGAGGTATTTCACATTGCCTTCTATTTTTTCATTTGTTTGGATCTGTTTAATAGTATCTTGATTTCTCATCAAGTCATTTGCTTCCATTTGCTCCACTCTAATTCTGAAGGAATTATTCTCCTCAGTGAGCTTTTGAGATTCTTTTTCCATCTGGCAAAATCAGCTTTTTAAGATATTCTTCTCCTCATTGGCTTTTTGGGCCTCTTCCGTAATTTGAGTTAGTCTATTTTTTGAGATGTTATTTTCTTCAGTCAGGTTTTTGACTCTTCTTTTCATGATTTCCTTGCATCATTCTCATTTCTCTTCCCAATTTTTCCTCCACTTCTCTTACTTGACTTTCAAAATCCTTTTTGAGCTTTTGGTGCAGGAGTTCTGACTGTGTTGTCTTCCTCCCATTCCATGCTTTGATCCTTTTTGTCCCCGAAAAAGGAATCTAAAGTTGGATTGTTGAGCTTGCTTTGCTTCCTTTGCCTGCTCATGTTGCCAGTCAATTAACCTGACTTTTGAGCCACAGTGGGACTCTGCTTCCCAAGGGGAGAGCTTTGCCCCAAATCACTCGGGTGTTCGCAGCTGCTGGAGCTATTTGGAGGCTGCTATCTCTACATTCCCCACCAGCTTTGGCTCACTGGTCACAGACCTCAGGACCACCACCCAAGACCACAATCTTGATCCAGGCAGTTTAAGGCAAGAAAACTTAGCCTCTGAATGGTCTCTTGGCCCCCCTGCAATCTGCAGGCTGGAAGCTCTGAAGTAGCCATGTGCTTCTGGCTCTGGGGGCAGAGGCCAGACAGCACTCCGTCCCCCTAAAATTCAGCCAAGTTCCATTGACCTTTCACTTTGTCTTTGGCATTTATGGATTGATAATTCTGGAAACTGCCACAGCTGCCTGTGATCCACTCTCTTGAATGCTCCAGCCGAGCCGGTCTGGCCACGCTGGGGCTAAAACCATGATGGAACTAGCCTCGGCTCCCATCATGCTGTGATGAATTCCTGTTCACCTGCCAGGCTGCCTTTAGTAGGAGATTTGTTTCTCTGTCATTTTGTGGATTCTGGACCTCTACAATTTGTTTAGAGTCATGTTTTCTAGGTATTTGAGGTGGTTATGGGGGCAGATCACAGAGTTTTCCTGCCTCTATGCTGCGATCTTGACTCCACCCCAACCTCTTTATTCCTTAAGCAGTACCAAATCATGTTGATGATTATGGTTTTGTAGTATAATTTGAGATCTGATTCTACAAGCTCTCTAATTTTTTTATTATTTCCCCTGAAATTCTTGACCTTTTCTGCCTACAGATGAATTGTATTACTTTTTTCTAGCTCTATAAAAATAATCCTTTGGCAATTTGATTCATATGGCACTGGATAAATTAATTTAGGTCATACTGTCATTTTTAACATACTGGCTTGGTTTGCAATAAGTAATTAATATTTCTCCAAATATTTAGGTCTATATTTCTCTAAAGAGTACTTTACAGTTGTATTCCTATAGTTCTTTTGTATATCTTAGTAAATATTTTATACATTTCCAAGTATTTCACACATACTATAGATACATTAAATGAAAATTCTCTTTCTGTCTTTTCCTGATGGATTTTTTTGGTATCATATGAAGCCTCTCATTTTTATAGATCAGGAAACTGGAGCAGAAAGAAGCTAAGTAACTTACACACAGGATCACACAGCTAGCAACTATTTGAGGCAGGATTTGAAGTTAGGTCTTCTTGACTCTAAACTCTATACTATTCACTGACTCATGTATTTGCCTAAAAGCTTGTAATCCATGGTGTTCCCAGATATTCTCCTGTCTAATTATTGATAGAGGCTGGCCTTATTTATCTTATGACATTAGGCAATACTGGACATGATTAGGTCTGCTCATGGTGGTATGGTCCAACCTCAACCTGAAGAATGATTTCTCTTGCCTACATCTACAACAAGTGGTCATCCAGTTTTTACCAGAACACTTTAGCCTACCTCTCACTTTCATGGAAGTAGCAACAACTACTTTAAAGCCCAGACCTCAGAAGTAGACCTCCTTCCCTAAGTGGTCTAACATAGTGGAAATCTGTTCAATCTACTGCATGCATGTGGTATCAACCTTTAAAGAAGAGATTTATTTGGCACAAGAGCTACACTGACACTAATATATAGAAGAGTGTGACAGGAATGTCGAGTTACCTTCTGGGTACCATATTTTTAAAAGGATATTGACATTTTTTAAAAAGATATTGCTGATGAAGCTCAAATATGGACAACCAGAGTGGTCTCATCTTATATGAAGACTGATGGAAATATCTGGGAATTTTTTGTCTTCTGAAGAGAAAATTTGGAGGGTGGTAGTCACAGGGGAGAAGACAGGACATAATAGTAAGCCTTAGGTATTTAGAAAGTTGTCATTGGGGAAAAACAGACTGTAAAAATATTGTGGAGATACTCTGTTTTCCAGAGCTAAGATCTAACAAGCAGGCCATGCCCTGAGCTTAACATAACAATAATCCTTTGCACTCAGGATGATATCACCATCTGGCAAAATGTATTGCTTGGACCAGTACCAGGTGTTCACTGAGGGATTTAGCCCCTCCCCTCCATCTCCTAGGACCATCCATCACATTTTCACAATTCCTGCTCCATGTCACTGACAGTTACTGTACTCCTGCTCCTGTCACAGAATTCTGGTTCTGTATCTGGAAGAGTGACCATGACCACTAAGACTTGAAATAATGACTGTTCCCATGGAACCTAAGAATGCCTGTATTATCCCAAAAAATGCCAACCACAAGAGCTATCTCAAGATCTAGGGATGACTATGTTATGGGCCAACCCCTTTCCTGTATATAAGTGGCTCCAGGCTTAGCAGCCTTAAGCCCTCCTTCTTAGGAGAGGGGACTTCCATATGCATGTAATTTTCCTCACTCCGAAATTCATTAAATTTCTGTTTATGTCCTGATTCTCTCTAGCCTGCTCCGTTTGTTTGGCTCTGTCCACCCACAGGTTAGAGGCCAGTTCTGGTTCAGCGGACATGACTTATTCAACTTGGCCCCCAGAGGACATAAGTAGGACCAAGAGAAGTCAGAGAGAGGTAGAAAAAGAATTATAGGGAGACAGAGTTTTCCTCCACACAACTGACAAAGTGATATTTTTAAAGTATGTGCTATATCTAGGACAAAATACTCAGTTTGGTGTTTAAAGCCCCTCACAAACTAGCAGTCTAGTTTTCCAAAGATACTGGAGTGGTTTGTCATTTCCTTCTCCGGGTCATTTCATAGATGAGGAAACTGAGGCAAACAAGGTTAAGTGATTTGCCCAGGGCCACAAGGCTAGGAAAAGTCTGAGTCCGGATTTGAACTCAGGAAGACAAGTGTTCCTGACTCCAGGCCTGGCACTCTATGCGCTGCACCGCCTAGCTGCCCCGTATATATATTATATTTACTTTTACATGTTTGTATTGTTTCCTAAGACAAAATGAAAGTTCCTAGACCTAGAGGAAAAGGACTATTTTGGTTTTTGTTTTCGTATCCTCAGCCCCTAGCATGGTTCCTGGCACATAGTAGATATTTAATAAACCTTATCGATTGATTGACTGATAGAGTCAATACAAGGAAAAATTTCCTAACAATTAAAACTATCCAAATGGAATACTTTGGTAGGTAGTGAACTTCCCAACTCTAAAGGTCTTCAAGCAGTGGTTGGATGACTCCCTTATTATGGAGAGTTATGGAATAGATTCTAGTTCAATTCCAGGTTGGGACAATGAGGTGCCTTCCAACCTGGGAATTTGCTTCTTATCTTTTGCTTTAAGAAATCATAATATCCTGCTTGTTGTGCAGTCCCTCATCTCTGTCCAGAAAGGGATGAAGCAATTACAAGACTGAAAGCCTGATACCAGAAGGTGGAGCTTTCCTTGGCTGTAATACCATTTCCCTGTGAGAAGAGAAATCCAAGCTTAATAGTTTATAAGCTTTTTTCTCATCAAAACATTCTCTTTATGAAATGAAGAATTCAAAACAGGGAAGGGGGAACATTTTCTGCCTCTGGCAAAAATTCTGCTTGTGATTATGCCTTTGGTGAGTGAAAGGCATTAGCTGTTAACACAACAAAGCTCCACAGGGTTTCTGCTGGCCAATAAAGTATACTGAGACACACAGCTCCCCAGCACTGGAACACACCCAAAGTGTCTGAAATTCATCTCATAAATACACACAGGGTCCTACTAATGCACTCCATAAAGTACTTTGTGGGGAGACAGAAACCACCAGCCGTGGTTTAGAATGGAAAGGATTAAATATTCATCAGCTTAAATGTATTTTTGTTGCCAATTCTCTGAAATTAAACTAGAGTGGGCTGTCTAATTTAAGGTTGCCTAATACCTATTAGACATTTAAGACTGTCTAATACCTATTATTTATTCTTTCCTTCATCCATCCATCCATTCATTCATTCAACATATACTTCTGGCGAGTTCATTATATGTCAGATATAGGGAGGCTCTGTAGTACAGAGGAAAAGAAGCTGAAGTCAGTCATGGAATCTGGGTTCAACCTGCCCATTACTACCAGTGGTTCTTTGGTTCCTTGGACAAGCAATCTAACCTCTCTGCTCCTCATAAAGGGAGTGGACTAAATGGTCTTCAAGGTCCCCTCTGGCTCTGGGTCTATGGTACAATGATCTCTACTTGCATGACTTCAGCACAGCACCTGGTACTTAATAAATACTTAATTAATGTCCTGTCAGTATCTCAAACTCAACTTGTTCAAAATTGATCTTAATACCTTCCCTCCAATCTACATGCTAGCGTTCTTTCTCATGTTTGGTTTTCTTTCTTTTTTCCCATTGATCACTCCATTGGTCACAACCCTTCTATACAACCAGACTAATGTCCAGTTTGAAAATATTTGCAGATCCTGTACTTGATCGCATGCCACCATGGAGGGGAGGGCAGGGAGGGGAGAAAAATTGAAACTCAAGGGATTGTGGAACAGAATCTTGTAAATTAAAAGTAAATAAACAAGTCAATGAAAAAAAAATCTTCCCTCCTTATCTTTCTGCCTATCTTCCCTATTTCAGTTAATGGTTCCACCATCTTTCTGTTAACCAGACTTGGAACCTCTCTACCTGAAACATCCAATCAGTTATAGGTTCTAGATCAAAAAAACAGGAATGAATGCCTCAACTGACATTGTTCGTTGGACCTATAAAAATAGCAACTGGGCAATTATCTTGACGTTCCTTGAACTCTGTGCTCTAACTAATGATTATGTACCTTATTTTGCTCCAACTCAGACCCATCACCTATGCTATGCTATCTTCATGTATGTAATTTCCCCTTTTTTCCAAATCTAACTCTGAGAATAGCAATCAAACCAACATTTCCTGGAAAGGAAATAATAATCAATTGTACTATGGCACTAATCATCATTCACTCTGATGTCCCCCCCCAAAACACTCACGCCTGCCCACCATACCCATGTACATGTTATATGTCCTTATAAAAATGTAAGCACCTGATTGCACATGTATAAACCATATCGTATTGTTTACCATCTCAGGGAAAGGAGAGGAAAGGGAGGAGAGGGATAGAATTTAGAACTCAAAATTCGAAATGTTTAAAAATTGTTTTTACATGTTATTGGGGGAAAGAAACAAAATATTATGTTTAGGGGCGGCTAGGTGGCACAGTGAGTAGAGCACCAGCCCTGGAGTCAGGAGGACCTGAGTTCAAATCTGGCCTCAGACACTAACACAAAAACTAGCCATGTGACCTTGGGCAAGTCACAACCCCAATTGCCCTCCAAAAAGCAAAAAAAAAAAAAAGACAAAAATAAAATAAAATATTATGTTTAAAAAAACAAAGTTTAAAAAAAAGAATGTAGGGTCTTTGAGGTCAGGGAAATCTCTTGCTTGGTTTCATGTGTATTCCCAGCACTTAGCACAGTGCTAAGCAGTGCTTAATAAATGCTTTTTCATTCATTCATTCCAGAAACAATGTCCGTGCATTGTAATGCATTGTTATGGAATAGATTCTAGTTCAATGTAAGCTATGTAGCTATAGCAAGTAGAAAACCAATTGAGCCAGACTAGGAGTTGCAACGCAACACGACTCTGGAACTAGGTCTTCCATGCAGTTATCTTTTGTGTATGGTCTGAGCGTGATTATCTTCTCACGGGAAAAAGGGCATACAACTCTAAGTGCATCCCAATCTAGCTTCCTCACTTTGCAAATGAGAAAATTGAAGCCTAGAGAGGTTGGTGACTTGTCTAATCACACAAGTAGCAAGTGGCACCTTCCATAACAATCAAGCTAACCTCTCCTCCATCCAAGCTTACACCATGAGATAAGAACATGGGGAAAAAAATGATAGGGTTGGGGGTTGCTTCAGGTTGGTCCCAGAGTCAAATTAGGACTAGAACCCTTAGGCCCCTACTGGTTCTAACTGGTCCAGGCCCAAATGACATTCCTCCAGGTGTAGGCAGGTAGAAATCTATTTGTTCAACAGCATTTACTAGAAAGTCTACGAATACAGCTTGGCTGTGACAAAAGAGAACCAGAAAGAACTGTAAAAAGCTTCTAAGAAAACATACAAAGCAGTATGACATAATACCAAGAAATAGTTGGATAAATGAATGAATGAAAAATTTGTTAAGGATTTACTATGTGCCAAGTACTAGGATACAAAAAAGAAAAAGAAGACAGTTCTTGCTCTTACGCACTAGGCGATCCAGTGAATAGAGTTCTTCAGGTGTGGAGTCAGGAAGATCTGAGTTCAAATCCGGCCTCAGACACTTACTGTCTATGTGATTTTGGGCAAATTGTTGAACTTCTATTTGCCTCGGTTTCCACAAATGTAAAATGGGGATAATAGTAGCATCTACTTCCTAGGGTTGTTATGAGAATCAAATGAGATAATATTTTTAAAGAATTTAGCACAATGCCAGACACTTAGTGGTTGCTACATAAATGCTAATTATTATTATTATTATCTATCAAGGAGCTGACACTCTAGCTGAAGAAGACAAAACATATAGGAGAGTTCAGACGCAAGGCAGATGACAAGGCCCTGGAGTCCTTAAGATTCATTGAGGCATCTGTCCCCAAAAAGTGGTCTACCACCATTGGAGAGTAAGGAGGGTGTTGAAGATTTAGAGTGCAGAGGGGAATCAGGGTTCCCTACTTGGAGAGTGGTAGGATCATTGAATATTGGTGCCCAGCCAAAAGAGAAAAGGAAGAAAAGGGTATTGGGAGAGTTTGGGCAGGGAAGGGGGAGGGCAGTCTCATAGGATCTAATGAGTCACACTATGTTTGATAAATCCAACAATTCACCAGTTATCTATTAAGTACTTGCTACCTGCAAAGTGTTGTATATACAGAGACAAAAATGAAGGAGTTCCTGCTTTTGAGGATTTTATGTTAAACTTGGAGGATAACATAAATATATAAGTAAGTCTTAGAACAAGGAACAATGCAGAAGGAGAAATCCCTAATAGCTGTAAGGATCAAAGATGGCTTCATGGAATAAATAATGCCAATTCCTTTCAATTCCATTTAGTTCCAATATTTATTGACAATACATTATATGCAAGATACTATAGTAGGATGTGTGGCACAGTATATAAGTGTATATATACTTGTATATATATGTATATATACTGTATGTATATATATATATACATGTATATATATATATAAGTATATATACACAGTGTATAAGACTGGGTGCCTGGATTCCTGAGTTCTAATCCTCTTTCTTATAGTACCTTTCTTTGGGACCTTAGACAAAAACATTTCACATCATCTTGGCCTCAGTTTCCTCATCTATAAAATAAGGAGGTTGGATTAAATGATGACTAAGCTCCCTTCTTATTCAAATGCTCCCTGATCATTCATGCTATAGAGGATATAAAGAAGATATCAACAAGGAATATGCCTTCGTGGAGTGTAGACTTGAGTAGACTGGACCAGAATAGACAGATTGTGCAGCCATAAATCATTATTATACATTTCTTTGGCTACTTAAATATTCTATAAATTAATTTAAAATTTATCCAAATCTATAGCATTCTCCTAGCTTCTACCTGAAGGCCTATCCTGAAATAGTTCTCAAAAGTTTGGTTATAAAGATATTAATTGCCTGATTTTTTATAACACAACACTGAAAACAAGATGGGTACCCACCAACTATAGAATGACTAAACAAACTGTGGCCCAAGAGTGTAACAGAATATTACTTCTCTGTAAGAAACAATTAATATGAAGAATACGAAGATGAAGTCTGTGAACAAAGGCAGAAGGAAATAAGCAGAATCAAGAAACAAAAAACACCGTGACAGCAACATTGTAAAGTGAAATAATAAAACAAAACTGAAGGTTGTATAATTACAAGCTTGGTCTTGTAGAAAACATGAGAAAATGCATCTCTCTACTTTTATTGAAGAGGTGGGGAAATATAAGTATGGAATAATGCATATTTTCATCAACTTTTTAAAAGTCTTCGTTACAAGGCGAGGATACACTGGGTAGGGGCAGGGGAAGGAGTATATTCTGAAATGAATGTGGTACAAAAGCAAAGGATAATCACACAAGTTTTAAACCAAAAAGACAGTATACACACATTAGCACAATTTTTTTTAGTTTAACTCTTTAAAATTTTAGTATGAAAATAAAATTACCACAAGCTAACTTAGAATTACAGATTGAAGGCTGGTGAGGACCTGAAAAACCAATCTAGCTCAACCCTCTAGTTTTTCAAATGATGATGCTGAGGCTCAAAAAGAGGTAAGTGACTTGTTCAGGATCACGTAGATACATAGTGAGTGACCGAGCCAGAAGTTGGACTCAAGACCTCTGGCTCCATATCAAAGGTTCTTTTCACATTATCTCAAATTTACATTTTTCTTAGATTTGACTGGAGAAAGAGAATGCGATGAAAAGGTGAGTCACTCACTGGTTTTTCCCACTTTCCTACAGAACAAAGTTAATGATATCTAGTCTTCTCCAAAGCTTCTTGAGTTAGAAATAGGCTTAGGCTGGGCAAGACATAGAAAGAAAGGACCACAATAACTCAACTTTCACCATTCGAAGTTCTCATCTCAGGCATTGAAACAACCAGAACTCAAACTTTCTGATCAAAAAGAAATCCTCCCCCCAAAACAAAAAAAGACTTAAAATGGAGTCAGCTTGATCCAGGCCTAGAGGTTTAGGTCAAGTTAGGTTTATATTTATATATTATAATATAATTAAATAATTACTATTTACCTACCTACATATTAAGCCAGATATGCAAGAGGAAGCAATTGGTACACCTTGCTCTCTTGATACCCATCCCTACCTTCATTCCAAATACCCCTAAGAGCTTAGAATTCTGGAGAAGAGGATCACGCTTGGGTCCGATATTACAAAATGGAACCTAATAATTCCCATAGCTTCCCATACTGCCCTATACCTAATTGCTTTCAACTTCCTAGGAATTCAGCAGTCAGACTAAAGTTTGCAGAAGATTTTTCAAAGCCTATCTTTGTTCCTAAGTCCACTGAAATAAAAATAGCTTTGGAGGATGAGGTGGTATTATCCAAGTCCAGTTACTATGTAAGACATAAATATATTATTTTTATTATTATATTAACTCAAAAGAAGATGCCTGATTCAGAATCAAAAGACCTCAGTTCGAATCCAGAGTTTGCCACTAATCTGATGTGCACTCTTGGACAGGTCACTTACCATAATTATGCTTCATTTTCTTTGTTTGTAAAATGAAAGGATTAATAGACTAAATAAGAGGTTCTTAATCTAGAATCCCAATGGGTTTGTAGAAAGCTTTTGGGGGGGTCCATTGTGAAATGGAAAAAAATGTTATCTTTATTTTCACTAATCTTTGGTGTTTTTATAATCCTATGTTTTTTGTTTTATGCATTTAAAAATGTTATTTTGGGGAGGGATCTATAGACTTTCCCAGACTGTCAAGGGGGTCCACAAAACTAAAGAGATTTAAGAATACCTGCCTTGGATGATCCTCTAAGGTTCATTTCAGCTCTAAATCCAAAATTTAGAGAGACTCTCATTAGTTTGGAGAACAAGAGATCACTTCTAACTGGAAAGAATAAGAGAAGGGTTCGATTTAATTCAACATTTATTGAGAGTCTACTCTCTCAAGGAGACTGAGCTAGATAAGATAAGCTTTGAAAACTACTGACTCATGATTAACTGATTAAAAACAACAAGCAAAGTATTGTAGAAAGAATACTTGAACTGAGTGTCAAGAGACCTGGTTTCTACTTTTACTTCTGCTTTTCAGCAGTTGAGCTACTCAGAACATCCAGAATTTTTTTTTTAAGTCCCTGGTTGTTAAATAAAAAAAAAGTCCATTCTACTGGGGAGATTTAACATTCCAGTGCAGGAGGGAGGGAGTAGTTTAGATGTCAAATAGTAGTATCACACAGGAATAACAGTTTTATTCACTAGAAGAGGAAGAAAACAGGGAACAGTCTCAACATGTTGTCCTCATCACCCTCATCTAAGGGCAGCACCCAATGAGGTCATGAAATCACACAATGGCAGCCACTCTGGTCAAAGCCTTTTCATAATACGGCCTGTCATTCATAAGGGAAGATAGTAGAATAGTCAGGACAGTGACATGAGGATCTTTTCTGAATTGTCTCATAAGGAATAAGGACCAGGGATGCAGGAAACTGCACCATCCAGAAAGAAGCTGGGAAAGGTGGTGGGGTAATGTCCAGTCTCAGGTCATATATACATCCTGCGGTGGGGGTGGGGCAGCACTAAGGCCATATTAGTCAAACTGATTTTTACCAACTCACAAATGTGTATATGGACAAACAAGTACAAATAAAATTAAGGAGAAGGGAAGTATTCAACAACATGGTAGAAAGGGATCAGGGAAGGTTTCATAAAGAATGGAAAACCTAAGGAAGTCTTGAAGAATGGTAAGACTGATGACAGGCAGAGTTGAGGCATTCCAGGCATGGTAAAAAGCTTGTGCACGTGTGCAAACACACAAGGTAGAAGGCCAGGTAAGGGAATAACTATTAGAGCAATTTGATTGGAATGTAGAGTACACAAAAAAAGGAAAACAATCTCTAACAAGGCAGTAAAGGTAAGTAGGACTCAGACTGTATAGGTCTATGCATTTTATCCTGAAGGTTCTAGGGAACCATTGAAGATTTTTGAGCAAAGAAGAAAAATGGGCAGACTTGTGCCTCAAGATGATTACTTTGGAAACTAAGTGAAGGGTGGGTTAGAGAGAAAAGAGAATGTAGATAAGAAGACCAAGTAAGAGACCATTCTAAGTGATGGAATATTACAACGGCTGTAAGAAAGAAGAGATGTAACAGATAAGGAGAAGAATGGAAAGAATTACAACAACAAATGCAGAGTGAGGTAAACAGATCCAAGAAAACAATCTGCACAATGACTGCAACAATGTTAATAGTCAGAATAACCACTAACCAAAAAAAAAAATGTAAATGTTGCACAATTGCCAAGAACAAGCATCTCTCAAAAGAAGAAATCAGAATAGATACTCCTACCCTACCCCTTTGCAGAGATGAGAGGGCCACATGTGGTCTACATTCATCACACATATTTTCAGACTTTTTAAATGTATTGATCAGCTATAGTGATTTTTTGGTTTTCTGTTTCTTTTTTCTTTTTTTTTTTTTTGCTTTTTGGAGGGGGAAAGCAGGGAAATTGGAGTTTAAGTGACTTGCCCAAGATCACACAGATAGTAAGTGTTAAGTGTCTGAAGTTGGATTTGAACTCAGGTCCTCCTGACTCCAGGGCCAGTACTCAATTCACTGCGCCACCTAGCGGCCCTTCTTTTTTTTCTTTAAAAAATAATATTTGCTATATAGGATGACTCTGGAAGGAAAAGATGGAGGAATACTGGGAGAAAATATGGTAATGTAAAAAAAGACATCAATAAAAGTATATTTTTTTCAAATAAATGCTTTATACTAAATCAACAGAGAGGGGGTGATGACCTAAATTAAGGTCATAACCATGTGAGTGGAGAGGAGATTGATGCGACAGGACTAGACAAATAAATGAAAATGAAGTAAAGGAGATGTGAGAATCAAAGATGGCACCAAGTATATGAACCTGAGAAAAGTGTACTGCCCTCAACAGAAATAGGGAGTTTAGAAGAAAAGATGGTGAATTTTGTTTTGTATATGTTAAGTTTGAGAGTCAACGTGGAATAAGAAATAAAGGAGATGACTATGATCAGAAAGACCAAGATTCTAGTCTTACTTCTCTGACATACACTGGTTGTGTGACTCCACAAATCATTCAACCTCTCAGTGTCCTGAGCATCTTTCTAAGACTATTAATGGATGAGCGTGTGTCCATCTGCTTTGGGAGAGGGAATTTCCTCATCAGGGGCTCTGTATACTCAAAGACATGCTGGATCTAGCTTGAAACATAAGAACTGATTGTTTAATTTGCAGTAGGAGTATTTACATCTCAGAAATCAGTAAACACTACAAATTAGAACTTGCTTTATTGTTTTGCTGATTTTCCATGCTTAGGAAAGTGAAAGAGAGAATGTGAATTATGCAGATTAAATGCAAAAGTACGTCCTGTCTACATTTTTTTCAGAGAGCTGGTTGTTAAACATTTATCAGTACACTCCTACCAGTAATGATGAAGCCGCATATTTGATTTAAAAAGGAGGGGAGGTAATGTCAATGAGTCATTCAGGTGGAGATGAGCTACTGAGTATGAGCTTTTGAACATATCTCTTAGCCAGTCTGTGCTTTATTCCTCTATGGAAGTTGAACAAGATGATCTTTGAGTTGCCTTTCAGGTCTAACATTGTATGGGGAAATCATTCTTAAAGCTTTGCAAAAGATACGTGTAATTCTGCACTCCTTTGAAGGAGTTCACTCAGACATGGGGTGTGACTTTGACGTCTTTCCAGATTTTCTGGAACCAGCTCTGCCTTTTCTTGTGTCTAATCAGTCTAAAAATTACCATGCATTCCTCTCAAAGATGCCTTTTACTTAATTACCCACAGATAAGACACCTCTGAGCTACATAAAAACATACAGGGCATGATTATTGTTATAATGGCTTTATAGTACTCCATTATTCTGAATTAACTTGTAACAATACTGAATTTGTAATCTATAAGACATATTATATTATATGCTGTATGTTTTAAGATTTTTCAGTCAGGAATCTTACAGTCTCTTCCTTTTATTCTCTGAGAAATCTAATTCCTACACTTACGAGTGTGATTTTGGGTTCTGCAGTTATGAATCCAAGTGAAAGGAATAAAGTAGCCCCAGGAATCAGCAACTGTGAGACAGCACAGTGTAGTGACCTAGTGTCTCAGGAAAACCTGGGTTCAAGTCCCACTTCTGACATATACTAGCAGAATCTGGCAAAACCCATGGACTGGTGGTCCAGTGGAAGAGGAAGTAGAATTTGGAGTCAGAGGACCTGAGTCACTTAACTTTTCTGAGCCTATTTCCTCATCTGTAAAAAGGTGGTAGGGAATGGGGGATGGGGAGGATATGGAATAGATGATCTCTCAAGTCTATGCAGCAGCTAGATGGCTCAGTAGATAGAGTGCTGGAACTGGAGTTAAGAAGATCTGAGTTCAAATTTGGCCTCAGACACTAGCTGTTTGACCCTGGACACGTTACTTAACCTCTGTTTGCCTTAATTCAATGGAGAAGGAAATGGCAAACCACTCCAGTATCTTTGCCAAGAAAACCTCATGGATAGCACGATCCACAGTATCGTGAAGAGTCAGACATGACTGAATGACTGAACAACAATAACAAAAGTCCTTTCCCACTCTGTTTCTGTGCCTAAGCCAGCGGCATAAATCCAAAAGGAAGGCCGATGCCGATGTGACCGGGCCAGTCATTGAACTTCTAAGTTCCTGGGCAACATTAGACCATAAACTACAGGGTAGATATTGATCCACACTGGTAGTCGAGTTTTACCTTACACTCTCTTTCTCCCCACCTTCCCCATACTCTCTGATGTAGGATCATCAGCCCCACAAGACATTCTGTCTCTTGGCATTTTCTCTGGCTGTCCCCAGGGCCTGGAATGCTCTCTCTCCTCATCTGCACCCCATGGTTTCCTTCATGTAGCAATCAAAATCCCACCATCTAGAGGAAATTTTCCCCAATCACCTTAATTCTAGCACCTTCCCTCTATTAATTATTTCCCATACACCCTGTATACAGCTTATTTGCAGGCATGTGTTTGTCTCCCCTGTTAGATTTTAAGCTCCTTGAAAGCAAGGACTGTTTTTACCTTTCTTTGCATCCCTAGAACTTAGCACAGGGTCTGGTACATAGTAGAAGCTTAACAAATGTTTATTAACTGCCTGGAAATATCCTCTTCGTTGATAAAAATCACACATCAAGGGCAGCCAGGTGGTGCAGTGAACAGAGCACTGACCCTGGAGTCAGGAGGACCTGAGTTCAAATCCGGCCTCAAACACTTAATACTTACTAGCTATGTGACCTTGCGCAAGTCACTTAACCCCAATTGCCCTCCCCCCCCAAAATAAGCAAAAAAGGAAAATCACACATCCAGACCTAAAGAAAAATGATGGAGAAGAAAGAACAATAGATATGGCATCAGAGGATGTGGATTTGAGCCATGGCACTGTTTCTTATTAGCCATGTGACTTTAGGCAAGTCTTTGGGCCCTGATGGCAGGGTCACCTGCCAGATGAGGAATGTAGTCTAGAGAGTCTCTAAGATTTCTTCCATTTTTAGGTGAAACATGATAGAAAAAGCACTGGCTCTAAAGAGGCTCGGAATCTAGGTTCAGAATCCACACAAAGATTGTTATCTGTGTAATATGGAACAGGTCATTTAACTTGGTCTCAGTTTCTTCATCTGTAAAATGATAGGGTTGAACCAGATGTCCTCTAAGGTCCCTTGCAACTATGATCCCTCCTTTATGCTCCATCAGGGCTAGCCCTGATGATTTTGAAAGTTTGGCAAGAGGCATTTCCACACTCCATTGAAGGAGGTGCCCAATAAGGTAGCTGGCAGATTTCATTTGATTGTCCTTCAGAGCTTTGCTTGAAAAGGTCAAGGTCCCACACTGCATCCTGGACCATCTCCAGTTGTCCCGATCCATGTCTGGCCCCTGGACCCAGACGGCTCCTGAGGAGAAAGTGAGGCTGGTGACATTGTGCGGTCCTGCCTCACTTAAATCCAATCCACTTGCATGTCATGGCATCGCCTCCCTGATGTTGTGGTCCTCTTTAAGAATGAAGGACAAACAGCAGCCGTCTTCCACATGTTCTAGAACCAGCTGTGTTTCCTTTCGTGCCCGACAGTTTGACTTTAGGGCGTGCCAAAAAATAAACCTAAACCTGTTTCACCTAAAGCCTGTTGGATATTTACAGAGCTTGCACTGAGTTTGAAAATGGAAGTCCATTGTTGAGTCTATAAGCATTTGTTAAGTATCAACTATGTACCAGATACTAGGTTACAAGAAAATGAATGCTTTATCTGGCAGTGGCTCTCCCAGCAGAGCAATCGCATAAATTATTTTCCAAATTAGCTGGTAGCTACCACGGCCTCAAAAGGATGCACAGCCTTAAGTCAAGTGCTTTAAACAGGATAGATCATTTTCAGTGAAAAAGCTGTGGCTGTAAGGGTTGAGAATGTGAGAAGTATTTCACCTGCAAACTATGGATAGTTGGCAATTAGGTATTATAGTGGGTGAAGTTCTGGACCAGGAGTCAGAAAGAACTGAGTTCAAATCTTCCCTCTGACATTTACTAGCTGTGTGACACTGGGCAAGCCCCTTAACTTCTATTTGCCTCAGTTTCATTATCTGGAAAATGGGTATAGTAATAGTATCTACCCCTGGAGTCGTGAAGATCAAATGAAATATTAAGAACAAAGAGCTTAGCATGGTGCCTGACATGTAGTAAGCACTATATAAATCTTTGCTCGTTATTACTACAATGATTATTATTGTTAGTCACATGACCTTTGACTGCTACCTGCCTCAGTTTCCTCATCTGTAAAATGAGGATAATAATAAAGCCCCTTCCTTCAGGGTTGTTATGAAAGGAAAAAAAATAACACATTTGTAAAGTACTTTGCAAACCTTAAAGAACTATATAAATTCATTATTGTCATTATAGGAAAACATAAGAACACAAGGAGAGAGAAGCCAGGTTTAAGGGAGGCTGGATTAGCTTAGGCTACAAGGAATATGGTGACAAAAGGGGAGATTGGACCAAAGCAGGTAAACTTTGTATTGTTTAGAATTATGTCCAGTAGAGGACCTCTCTCTGAATCTCTGCCTGTCATTTACCATCAGAAGCTAGCTTGATGCACAGCAATCTTCTTCCTCTTCATCACCTGCATTGTGGTGGGTCTCTAATTCATAAAATCATAAATTTGAGCTAGAAGGGACCTTAGAAATCACCTAATTGAGTGTTCTCATTTCAAAGATAATGAGACTGAGACCAAGGGAAGTGATGAGGCCTGCCCAAGGTCACTAAAGAGAGAATTGCCAGTGGCAGAATTCAAACTCTGTTTTTTCTGATTCTAAGTCCAGCTCACCAATTTGTAGGACAGAGCAAAAAAGGCATGCACAGATGCTCAAAAAAACACCATGGCCTCCCAGACCATTGTCTAAGTCACCATTATAAAGTAATTTTTAAAATAATATTTTATTTTTCCTCAAATACATGTGAAGACATTTTTAACATTTGTAAAAATTTTGACTTCCAAATTCTCTCCTTTTGTCATCTAAGGAAGGTGCCTTCCTCATCTCTCCCCTTCCTTAGATGACAAGCAATTTGATATGGGTTATACATGTGCAGTCATGCAAAACATATTTCCATATTAGTCATGTTGGGGGAAAAAATACAAACCAAAGGAGAGAAAAAACAAAAAAAATAAAGTGAAAAATTGTATTCTTTGATATGCTTTCAGATTCCATTAGCTCTTTCTCTGGAGAGGGATGGCATTTTTCATCATGCGTCCTTTGAGATTGTCTTGGATCTTTGTATTGCTGAGAGTAGCTAAGTCATTCATAGTTGATCATTGCACTATGTTGCTGTTAATGTGTATAATGTTCTTGTGGTTCTGCTCACTTCACTTTGCATCAGTTTGTGTAAGATTTTCCAGGGTTTTCTGAAATCTACCTGCTTGTCATTAGAGCACAATGGTATTCCACCACAATCATATACCACAGTTTATTCAGCCATTCCCTCAATTGATAGATATCCCCCTCAATTTCCAATTCTTTGCCACTATAAAAAGAGCTGCTATAAATATATTTTTTTACAAATAAGTCCTTTTCCCTTTTTTAAAAAAATCTCTTTGAGATACAAACCTGGTAGTGGTATTGATAGATCAAAGGGTACACACATTTTATAGCCCTTTGGGCATAGTTCCAAACCGCTCTTCTGAATGATTGGATCATAGAACTAGTCATTCTTAACTAACACTGAGAAATCGAGAAAACTCAACCAGAGTAATTTGTGAATTTGTCCATCTAGAGAATTCCCTCCACCAGCAAAGATTGTAACCCATCTTCGACTATGATAAGTACTAGGAAAATATCTAAAACTCAGAGACTTTGTGATTTGCTCAAGGCCACATAATTAGTAAATGTAAGACATGGAATTTGCACTCAATTCTTTCTGACTGAGCTCAAATCCCAGCTATTATACCGGATTGACGTAAGGGGGAAAAATCAACACACATGGCAAATGATGGGTATAACAGATCCTGAAATCAAATACCTTCTTGGTGTGGCTTGAAAAATAATATGTAGGTCAAGAGTAAATAGCTTGGCTGTTGTTGTTTATCCTTCTTTTTCTAAGAGGACCAATGACATTATGGGGTAATGTCTTCATTTGTTCATGAATCAGATTTAAGTGAGGCAGAGTTGTACAAAGTTGTCAATCTCACTCTCTCTTCCAGAGTCATCAAAGTCCAGTGGCAAGACAAAAGTCGAGATTACTGGAGATGGGCCCTGGGATGCAGTGAATGACATACAACAGTTTCTTTAAAACAGAAACATTCTGCAACTCAAGTGTTTTACAAATTCATGCTGATATGCTTTTGGACTCAGAATTAGGGAAGTTTTTGCCATAATAAAGGGATAAATTATATCAAGTCAACTCAACAAGCATTTATTAAGCACTTAACTGGATGCCAGGCACTGTGCTAAGTACTGCCCTACATCCTCCCCTAGTGAAGAATTTGGGGTCTGTGAAAGTCATACTGGAATCCACGAAGTGTGCATATGTAGCATAACACAGAACTTAGAATATCAAAAAATGAAAGAAATTAATAGAAAACACAGTGAATATAATTAACATGGCTAGTCTCTGTAGCAAAAGTTAAAATAATACAGTCACATATATGCATTAATCTACATAATTTGTATCAGAATTTCATGTAGCTTACCATAGTACACAAAGCAATTAGTTGTTTTGTGTAAATACCTTTATTTACTAAAGAAAAATAGTCAAACTTTGTTCCAAATATTTAATTTGTGACGACTTTGAATATTTTTTAGACAAGCCCATTCTACCAATGGAATGGTGGTTCGGGGGAAAGGGTACAGGTTTTAGTAGCAGAGGAGCTGGGTCACAATTTTCTCTGAGCCTCAGTTTCCTTATTTGTAAAATGGATGAGGTGGGACTAGGCAAATGAATGGATGTGAGATACAAGAGTTTAAAAGGATACCAAGGATCTGAACCCAGAGAAGTATATTCCCCTTAACAAGAATAGGGAAGTTTATGGAGAAATGAGTTTAGAAAAGATGGTGAATTCTTTTTTTGAGGCTGAGTGGATCAAATTATCTCTGAAGTCCTTTCCAACTGTGGATCAGTGTAATTCTCTTACTAGAACAGCCTCACTGATCCAAAAGGAAGCTTACTGCTACTGCAATGAGTCTCAATCCCTATGGAGTTTTGATACCTTGTAATTGATGATTTATTTTGCCACACATAAATCTGAAAATCATTGTTCTACAGCTCTACATACTCATATGGCTGATGGGAAGGAAGGAGGAAAGGAAGAAGGAGTCTCTCTCTGCCCTCACAGGGTAGCTAGATGGCACAGTAGATAGAATGTCAAGTCTAAAGTCAGAAAGACTCCTCTTCCTGAATTCAAATCTGGCCTCAGATACTTGGTTGTGTGATCCTGGGCAAGTCACTTAAGCCTGTTTGCCTCTGTTTCCTCATTTGTAAAAGGAGCTAGAGAAAGAAATGGCAACCCACTTGAGTATTTATGCCAAGAAAGCTCCAAATGGGGTCATGAAGAGTTGGACATAACTGAAAAAATCAGCTTCCTCATAGCTATCACGCGACTCTCTACTGACCCTTGGGTGAATTTATACATAATAAGAATAATAGAGAGGCAGCCTAGTGTAGTGAGTAGATAAGCTGGTCTCTGAATCAGGGAGACCTGAGTTCAAGTTCTAGCTTTGAAACATATTGGTTGTGTGATCCTGAGAAAGTCACCTAACTTCTCACTGTTTCATACAGCCTCTCAAGAAGGTGAAACTCCACGTTAAGGCAGAGGAAGTTCGTCATTACATCACCAGGCAGCTAGAAAGTATTACAGGGATCATCTAGTAGAACTCATTTTATAAATGAGGCAACAGCAGGTCAAAATTAGGGATGGATGGATGGGTGGATGGATGGACAGACAAAGAAAATCACTTAAATAAATTAATGGAAAACCTTGCTAGATTCAAAGCACTGTGCTAAGTGCTGGTGTATAAAGAGAAAAGCAAGACAGACTGCTCTCAAGAAGCTAACTTTCTAATTCCAATACAAAATGGAAAGGTCTCATGGTTGCTTAAAATATAGGAGCAACCTCTTCCTTTGAAATATCATTTCTGATGCCAAATCTTTTGATGGTGCCAAGAATTCTTCAGTGGAGGACTTTCTTTTCTGGATCTCGAGGAGCTCTGGTTGCTGAGGACCGAGGCCACAGCACTCATGAAGAAGTTAACAGGTCACATCTCTATAGGAGTTGCTTCCTGGGATGATAGCTGCAGGGATCGGACTGGATTGGAAACAAGGCCAGTAATCTATGGGGCACTGCTCCACTTGGCTTCCCTACTCAATGGTGGCAAATGGTCAGTAGTTGGTGTTGGTGATGTCAAGAAAATAGGTTCCTTCAATGATGGCTACAGAGCATGGACTAGAAGAAAAGCCAATGGTGTTGGGGGTACTGCAATTCCCAAAGTTCGATTTGGGGTCCTGGACTATCTTCACTAGGATCTATGGGGAAGTGGTGGTAGTTTGGCTTAGCTGGCACATGCTTCCTCCTATCTGTCCCTCAAGAGGCTTTGCTTCAACCCAGCCTTCCTGATTCTGAGGCTGCCTCTCTGTCCACTATACCATGCTGGGCACTATGCCACAGGTCTGGATCAAGCTGGAATTGAGGAACAGAGAAAGCTGAAAGTGAGGTAGGTTCAGGGATGAGGATTAACAGAGCATGAACAGTAAAAGTACACAGTAACAAGGGACTTAAAGACATTGTCTTCTTAAACTCTGTTCATTTTTCCCATGAGACACGGTCTTTGCTAGTTACTATAGAAGTGGACCAAGGTAGGCTCCTGTCCATGTCACCAAAGGGGCTATGTAATATGAGATGCAGTGTGCAAGTGAGTCAAGTGGAAACCACCAAATTACTTTCTGACTGGCTCTGTAAACATGAGAAACTCTGATGTGATTCCAAACCTGGAGTTAGTCCCACCCCCCTTAATTAATGTCTCCTAATTTACTTCAGGATGGTTTATAGATTAATTTACCTTTCCTATGCATTCAGTTTGTTTGCATACCATGATTGGCAGATTTAATATGTTGTTTTGTAATAAACTGAGATCAGTTTTTATTCTGGACATGTTAATGCCTAATTATGTTGCAGCTGAAATGGAAGGAAGAAAGGAAAGAAGAAGGAAGGTAGGAAGAAAGGAAAGAAGAAGGAAGGAAGGAAGAAAGGAAGGAAGGAGGGAAGGAAGGAAGAAAGGAAGGAAGGAAGGAAGGAAGGAAGGAAGGAAGGAAGGAAGGAAGGAGCAACAAAATCTGAAGTGGAAAGCTATTAAGCTGAACTAGAGTGACCCATTACCTTGGCAAGGCTCTCACTTCATGGAGATAAGCAAATCACTGTCCATGTTACAGAATGGCACAATTGATGCCAATAGCTCTTTGCACACCCCATTATGACTAGAATGGCCCATACACAGTGCACAACTAGGAGTGCAAATGGCAGGCTTAGGAAATGATGGGAAGACAAAAGGAAAGGTTGTCAAGGAGTAATGGGATAGGAAGGATGGCAGTATGATATAAAGCCAAGAGCACTAAAATTTGGAGGTACAAGACCTATGTTTAAATCATGGCTCTGGCAGTTACAAGTTATGGAATTATGGACATGTCACTTACATTTTTTGACCTCAGTTTTCTCATATGTAAAATGGACATAATGTTTGTATTATCTACCCCCACAAGGGTTGCGATCAGGAAAAGCGTTTTGTAAACTTTTAAGTATTACATAAATATGAATTATAATTGTGGTAGTTGTTATTGCACTCCACAAAGCATATCCTCCTACCAGTGCAAGGTTGAAGGGGAAACTGAATTCAGAAATGGAGAAGGTAGGTGTGGTGCCAAAGGTAGGGATATAATTTGAAGCCTAAGCCTGAAGAAACTACCAGTCTCATAACAGTCTCATATCTCAAATATATTAAGTCAAATCTATAAGAATATGAGTCATTCCCCAATTGATAATCAAAGGATATGAGCAGTTTTCCTATGAAGAAATCAAAACAATTTATAGTCATATAAAAATGCTCTAAATCATTATTGATTAGAGAAATGCAGATTAAAACAACCTTGGGATATCATTTTATAACTACTAGATTGGCTAACATGATAGAAGAGGAAAATGACAAATGTTGGAAAGGATGTGAAAAAGTTGGGACGCTAATTCATTGTTGGTGGAATTGTAAAATGATCCAACCATTTTGGAGAGCAATCTGGAATTATGCCCAAAGTGTTATTAAGCTACCTATACCTTTGACCCACCAATAGCACTACTTGGTTTATTTTCAAAAATGCTTAGGGAAAAAGGGAAAGAACCTATACATTCTAAAATGTTTATAGCAGCTCTCTTTGTGGTAGCAAAGAACTGGCCCATCAATTGGAGGAACAAGTTGTGGTATATGCTACTACTGTGCTGTAAGAAATGATGAACTCAATGACTTTAGAAAAACATGGAAAGACTTGCAGAAAATAATGAAGAGCAGAATGAGCAAAATCAAGAGAACATCGTATACAGTAACAGCAAGGTTGTTTTAAGAACAACTTTGAGTGAGTAAGTTATTTTGTCTATTTTAAATACCCAAATTAACTACAAAGGGCATATGAAGAAAGCCACTATCAGCATCCAGAGAAAGAATTGATGCATAGAAGTATGTATAGGATAATTTTACATAAATAGACTTATTTGTGTCTAATCATAGTCATCTCTAGGGTGGGGAGGAGGGAAGAAAAAAAAGAAATTTATGGATAATTTTGTTATATATTTGAAAGGAATAGCAAGCTGTGCACAATAGATTCACAGTTTCATGTACAATTATCTTTTTATTGTAGTATGTTATGGAAATGCTTGTTTTATTCCATAAATTAAAAATAATTTTTTTTAAAAAGAGTCTATACTCTAACAGACCTTAAATGAAATTTATCTCAAAAAACTGTTGATCGCTTTAGAAAGAAGCCAAAAGAGGTGGTAACAACAGCTTAGATGCCAAAGAACTTCAAGTTTGATTTCACTTCATGATTTTCTGCATGTCAAAGCCTGTCACCTTTAGACTCACCATCAATAAAGGAGCATCATCACACCCACTTCCATGCCAGAGCTGCTCTGTATTAATTACTACCCTTTGAAGATGAAGGATTCTAGCCTGCCAAAAAAAAAAGTCCCTGAAACCTCCTGCAATTATAGTCACCATTGGCTAAATAAGAACTAACAGGCTGTTGGGTGGTGGTGTTTGTCTTCTTTAACCAAGGATGAAAGGGAACACTGGGTCCATCAGGGCATCCTCAGGTAGGAAGATATTTGGTCAAGAAGAAAATGAGCCTTTTACCCTTAATGACCAATAAATATTACAAAGCACTTTTTACCCATTTTCTCATTTGAACTTGATAGCAACACTGAGAGGCAGATTTTTATTTTTATCTTTGTATTAGATGTGAGAAAACTGGAGTTCAGAGAAGAGAAATTGCTTGCCTGAGCTCCTGAAGCTAGTTAGTGATGGGGCCCAGATCTTCTCTCTTGAAATCCAGAGTACTTTTCCCTCTACTATATTATCTCCTATTTTCCACTCTGCTCTGCTCCTCCTTTATTCCTCTTCCCCCTCCTCCCAGGAAAGAATAGCATGGCTGACACACGAAGATTCATGACTTATTTCCTTTAAAAAGGTATTAAATTTTCTTTTGGAATCTTCCTTTCTTAGTCCAGGCCCCACAGGAGTCCCTGGGTTCACTACAGAGGAACCCCACAGGTTCTACCTAAGGGCCCTACCAAAGAGGCTGCCCTAAGATTCTGCTTCGATCCAGACTCCGGCACCAAGGATTTCCTGTTGCAACAAATAATGTTGAGAATAAAGGATCCCCCAGAAAATCACTTCTACACAAGGGTTCTTGGAATGATATTAATGCAAAAGTATGATTATTTTTCCCACTATGAAGTTTTTGCTCTACTTCTTGGCTTTTGAGGATAAAAATGACATCCCAAAAGATAAAAGTAAAAGAATAACTTGGATGTCTTCCAAGAAAGGTACACTTCAGTTAACACACAACTGGGAGCACTAAAAACCAGATTTACCATAATTCAGACCCTTGGACATTTGGACACAGAGGAGTAGCAGCTCCTAATGTACAAGATGCTTGTAAAAGATTTGAGGAATTAGGAGCAAAATTTGTGAAGAAAGCAATAAAGGCTAAATAAAAGAATTGGCATTTATTCAAGATCTTGGTGGCTACTGGATTGAAATTTTGAATCCTAATTCACTTAGTTATCACTTAGTTTTGCTAAAACAGTACAATTCTGAGATTTTTTTTAGAAGAAATTTTGAAAATGGAGCACAGTGGGGTGGCTAGTGTATCAGCAAGCACCGTAGCATACCTAGGGCGGCTACTAGCACAGGTTCTTAGATCTGCTTTTCTAAAGGAAAGCAACTCAAAATGGGTTAACAATCTTACTTTAATTAATCAAATACCATTTACCTAGTT
>CM053582.1:184938542-184963182 GCA_028627135.1 Pseudochirops cupreus | reverse complement strand
TCCTCATACTGAGAAAAGTTTCACACAATTATTGTTCTTCCATGTTGGCATGTAAATAGTTCAACTTTGATAAGTTCCTTATGATTTCTTTTCCATGTTTATCTTCTCATGCTTCTTGTGTTTGAATGTCAAATTTTCTGTTCGGTTCTGGTTTTTTCGGCAAGAATGCTTGAAAGTCCTCCACCTCATTGAATGACCATATTTTCCCCTGAAACATTATACTCAGTTTTGCTGGGTAGGTGATTCTTAGTTTTAATCCTAGCTCCCTTGACCTCTGGAATATCATATTCCAGGCCCTTCAATTCCTTAATGTAGAAGCTTCTGGATCCTCTGTTAACCTGATTGTGTTTCCACAGTATTCAAATTGTTTCTTCTTGGCAGCTTGTAATGCTTTCTCCTTGTTCTGGGAACTGCAGAACCTGGCTATAACATTCCTAGGAGTTTTCTTTTTGGGATCTTTTTCAAGAGGTGATTGGTGAATTCTCTCAAGTTCTATTTTGCCCTCTGGTTCTAAAATGTCAGGGCAATTTTCCTTGGAAATGTCTCAAATGATGATTTCTAGGTTCTTTTTTTGGTCATGGCTTTCATGTATTCCAATAATTTTTAAGTTGTCTCTCCTGGATCTGTTTTCCAGATCAGTGATTTTTTCAAAGAGATATTTCACATTGCCTTCTATTTTTTCATTTGTTTGGATCTGTTTAATAGTATCTTGATTTCTCATCAAGTCATTTGTTTCCATTTGCTCCATTTTACTTCTGAAGGAATTATTCTCTTCAGCAAGCTTTTGAGATTCTTTTTGCATCTGGCAAATTTGACTTTTTAAGGCATTCTTCCCCTCATTGGCTTTTTGGGCCTCCTTTGCCATTTGAGTTAATCTATTTTTTAAGGTGTTATTTTCTTCAGTAGGTTGTTGACTCTCTTTTCATGATTTTCTTGCATCATTCTCATTTCTCTTCCCAATTTTTCCTCCACTTGTCTTATTTGGTTTTCAAAATCCTTCATAAGCTCCTCTATGGCCTGTAACCAGTTTACATTTTTTTGGAAGCTTTTGGTACAGGAGTTCTGACTGTGTTGTCTTCCTCCCATTCCATGCTTTGGTCCTTTTTATCCCCAAAAAAAGAAACTAGGGTTTGATTGCTGAGCTTGCTTTGCTTCCTTTGCCTGCTCATGTTGCCAGTCAGTTACTTGGCTTTTGTGCTCCTTAACAAAACTCTGCTTTCAGAGGGGAGAGCTCTGTCTCAAATCACTGGGGTTTTCACAGCTGCCGGAGCTATTAGGAGGTCCCCACCAGCTTTGGCTCACTGAAAACGCAGGACTACAACCCAAGACTGCAATCTGATTGATGCAGCTGAAGGTAAGAGCACTTAGCCTCTGAATGATTGCTTGGCCCCCCTGAAATCTGCAAGCTGGGATCTTCTTAAGCAGCCACATGGAGGCAGCTGCAGGGCCACCACTTCAGACTGCTTCTAGCTCTGGAGGTGGTTTGGCCAGACCATCTCCCCCAAATTTAGCCAAGTTCCACTGACCTTTTCCCTTTGTCCTTGGCTCTTGTGGGTTGGTGATTCTGGAAATCACTGCAGCTGCTGCTGATCCACTCTCCTGAATGCTATAGCCATGGCTTCTCCTGGATGCCCAGGGGCTGAAACCATATCAGGCTGGACTCTGCTTCCAGGATGCTGCAATGACCACTTGCTGGGCTGCCTTCAGTGGGAGCTTTGTTATGCCATCATTTTTGTGGAGTCAGGTGCTCTAAAACTTGTTTAGAGTCATATTTTATAGGTATTTGAGGTGGTATTGGTGGGAGCTCACAGACTTCTCCTGTTTCTATGCCAACATCTTGACCAAAATTTCTTTTTAAGTCATGCCTTGGACAACTCCTAACTATGTGACCTGGAGAAAGTTAATTTCTACCTCCATTTCCTTATGTATATGACAACCCTTCATATTCTTGATGACAGTTATTTTTGAATTTTTATTTTTGAGGGGGGAAGGCAGGGCAATTGGGACTAAGTTACTTGCCCAAAGTCACACAGCTAATAAGTGTGTCAAGTGTCTATGGTCGGATTTGATCTCAGGTCCTCCTGACTCCAGGGCCAGTGCTCTATTTACTGCACCACCTAGCGATGACAGCTACTATGTCATTAAGAATGTGTTATGCTATGAGTATCTTTAAATCTTCCCCTTCATAAGCTAAAAATCATTCATTCTTTCCACTGATTCTCATCTGATCTCAAAGCCCTTTGGAATCCTGGTTGTCCTCCTCTAGGCATTCTCCAGATTGTCAATGTCCTTCCTAAAATCTGGTCCCCATAACTGAAGATCACACTTGAGATACAATGAAGAACAAACTACAGTGGAATCATCACTTCACAAGTCTTAGAAATTTTGCCTTTCTTAATGCAACTTAACTTA
Organism: Pseudochirops cupreus; assembly: GCA_028627135.1. Taxonomy (NCBI): domain Eukaryota; kingdom Metazoa; phylum Chordata; class Mammalia; order Diprotodontia; family Pseudocheiridae; genus Pseudochirops; species Pseudochirops cupreus. The sequence goes on along the minus strand of CM053582.1, from coordinate 184,960,770 downwards.
ATATTTGGTTTTAAAAAAATTCTATATCGCAGTCTTGCCTAAAATTGAGCTAACAATTTTAGCAAAATTCCCAGATCTTTTTTTTGGTAACTATTGTATTTTTCAATACAAGTTGTAAGACTTATCATCCCTTTTAAACTTCACCAAGTTAGATTCTGCCCTGCCATTCTACCTTACTGAGATCTTTTTGGATTTGAATTCTGTCACCCAACCTTCTAACTATCCTTGCCAGATTTGTTTCATTTGGGAATTTAAGCACGTCATCTCTGTCCTTATTCAAGTCATTGAAAATATTAATCAGCACAAGGTCAAGCACAGATCTCTAGGGTACTTCACAGGAGACCTTCTAAGTTAACACAGAATCATTTCTCTTGCTCATTAAATCTGGGGAATAAAGCAGTTTTGAATCCATCTGTCTATACTATCATCTAGCCTGTACTACTCCCTCTCTTCAACGAGAATAGAATAAGAGACTGTAAAATACTTGCTAAAGTATAGGCAAAGTATATATGTAGCATTCCCCTAATCTACCACTCTACTAGTCTTGTTGAAGAAGGAAATGAGGTTAGAACTGAACAGGTCAGCTTTTTCACTGTTTTCTAACATCATTCCATTCTCTTTTCCCCACTATAGTTAAAAACAATAACCGAACTCCCCTCCCTCCTTTTTTCATTGTCCATATCCTTTCTCATGAACTTCAGATTATTCTGACCTTTGTTGTCCGGTCGTTTCAATCATGTATGACTCTTCCTGATCCTCTTTGAGGTTTTTTTGGTAAAGATACTAGAGTAGCTTGCTGTTCCTTTCAAGCTCATTTTAAAGATAAGGAAACTGAGAAAATAGGCTTAATAGGGTTAAGACTTGCTCAGGGTCACAAATTTAGTAAGTATCTGAGGCCACATTTGAACTCGGGTCTTCTTGACTCCAGGCCAGGCACTCTAGCCACTGTACCACCTAGCTGTCCAATTATGGCTGTTAGCACATCTGAATTGTTTCTCACAGGACTCCACACATTTTTTATTCATACTCTACTATTTGCACTTGCTTGAATCTTCTTTACAAACCTATGTGAAAATCAAAGTAGGTTAATGAATTCCCTCTGCATTTACTTTGATCTCTTTAGGCAATCCCCTCTTTTCCTACTCCTCAGAATTATTTGCACTTTAATCTTCAGAATTTTATTCTGGGAAGCTTTTTGCCCCTCCTAGGTCAACTTCTTCTCTAGAATTCTAGCCTGTGGGATCCCATCTCTCTTTTCTTTGTACTTTAAAATCTGTTCTTCTAAAATCTTGAATGTATGTCAGGCTATCCTTGACTTTTCTCCCCTCTGTCACAATTTCTAAGATGGAGTGGTCAATTCTGCCAAGGTTTCCATCATTTAAACTCCAGGAACTGGTTCTTCTTTGCTGGTGAGAATTAGATCTGAAATAGAATTTTCCCTTGATGGTTCTTTTACCTTATGAATGATGAAATTAGCATTAAGGGAAGTAAATAAAATTGTCAGCTATTCCATTTAGGGCAGAGAGGGAGCTCTATATGTGCACAGTTAATTAAAATTCTTCATTCCGTTCTGGTATATTTGGTATAGTTGGCAGAGTGGCTGTTGAAGTTAGGAAGTCCTAGGTTTAAATCTTGATTCTAACATATACTTTCATCGGTATATATTGACCACAAGCAAATCATTTAACTTTCCTGAACTTCAATTTCCCCATATGCAAAATAGAGATAATAATACCTGTAGGTAGCTAGGTGGTTGGACTTGGAGACGGGATCACCTGAATTAAACACTGTCTGACATATTTACTAGCAATGTGACCTCGGGCAAATCACTTAATCTCTCTGTGCCTCAGTTTCCTATTGCCTAATTCCATTAGAATCTGCAGTTCATCTTGCTTGTTAGCCCTACTGTGTGCATTTGTGTATAGATATATAAGTCTATTATTGCTGGCTTCTTTCTTGCTTTTTATCTTCTGTAGATGTTTATATTCTTCACTACATTCTTTTTGAAAAATTGTAGCTGCTGTCAAGATTGGTGTATTCAGAGGTGGGGAACCTGCAGCCTCAAGGCCACATGGGCTGCCCTTTGACTGAATCCAAACTTCACACAACATTTGTGAATAGAATATTCTGTGAAGTTTGCGTTCAGTCAGAGGGCCACACTTGCAGACCTAGAGGGTCACATGTGGCCTTGAAGTCACAGGTTCCCCACTCCTGTTTAGATCTGTTTTCTCTGCATTTTAAAACCCCTTTTTGTTAGATTTGCCAGATTTTTGGCGTGTATATTCTTATCAGATCCTGTTAGGTTCACTTTATCATTAGCCAAAAGCAACTATTTTCAGCCAGAAACCCTAGTTGAGAAATCTTGTTTCTTTTTTCATCTTGTTAGTCACTTCCCAAATCTCCTGTCATCTTCCAAAATCCTAGTCTTTGATCGGTAGAGGCAGCAGTAGTGAAAACACCACCCATGCCCCTAAGGTCTTCAGTTTCTTGTTCAAGACTTTGTAATATTTAATGATACTTTCTGGATTCCTTCTGGCAGCATCGTTTTTTGTCTGGGTGAATCACCAGAAGTAGTCGTCTGGTTTGATGAGTCTTAGAAGCCTTGTGCCCTAATGGTTTTTTATTGTTACTGGAAACATAAAAAAGTGGGCTGGGTTTCTCTTTGCTAATGGAAAATTTAAGGGAGGAGACAGTTTATTGAAATGGAAAGAGGACTAGTAGCGATGAAGGGATTTGGGTTCTCTGGCAAGTGTCACCATTAGCTTGCTTGGCAACCATGAATCATATAGTCTATGTGTTTCAATTTCTTTATCTGCTAATGGAGTTATTATTAGCATCTGCTCTACTTACCTGTTGAGGGGACTAAAGGAGACAATATGTTTAATTCAACTCGATTGAATCTAACAAATATTTATTGTGTACTTAGAATTAGGTATTGTAAAATAGGTATAAAATAAGTGTTGTAGAGGTTAAAAGGTTCACATCCTGTTGGAGGCTGAAGGCTTCCTTAGGGATGGAGCATTTGACACAAGCCTTTGCAGTATATGGAACAGACTATTCTAATCTGGTGTCATCTGGTCCCCCTTAATTGTTAATAATCTCTCTCTCTTTACTCAGATTATCATGCTTTTGCTTATCTGTTTACACGTTGTATCCCACTTCCCACTCATATCTCCTTGAAGGTAGAGATTAAAATTTTTACTTCGTATGCCCAACATCTTGCACATGAAGAAGGGACAGAGATCAGACCGGTGATTTCATTGGTATACAAAACTTCTCTGTGAAGAAACTTCTTCTACCAACATGGGTGGGCATATTTTCTGCATATTATGATTTTAGAGAGTGCCTAGACCACTGAGAGGTTGTGACCTGACCAAGGTCACACCATAAACTCAGGACTTCCTAGCTCCAAGGTCAGTGCTCTGTCTACTGTAGCCTCTCAATAAAAACAATATATCATGAAAATTAGTAATACTGGTAATAGCTGGCATTTATGTAGGTACATGATTCAGTCATGTATAAGTTAAGTGCTTGTAGAGTTGCTTTATAAATGCTTGTTAAATGAATTAAAAAGTAACCTTCAACATCACTGTCAGCTCTTAAGTTCTCAGGGTCTGCGATTCCGGGACATGTTAAGGCTGACTCTTACTGGAGAAATCAGAAAGTGTTCGAAATCAGAAAGTGTTCACAGGCACAGGTTTAGCTGAGACTGTGGTTTATCATGGAGATGGCGAGTTTGGGGATATCTTGAAAATTAAAAGAGGAGATGACATTAAAGTTCTTCTCTGGCAAAGGGCCAGAAGCAGAAAAAAGAGTTTGTCCTCTTCAAAGACTGATCACTTGCCTAGTATTCTGTAGAGGGAAATATTGTTCTTGTTTAGCACAATGCCTGGAAGATGTTTAAAAATAAGTGCTAGTTGACTGATTAATTATTAGATTTGCTGACTGCAGAGGTGCCTTCAGACTCTGAGACTCCACGATTCTGTAGGCCATATGTCCCCTCCATCCCCAGCCACTCTCTCTAGAGCAGAACCAATCTTTGGTTTGGGCCCAAGGAAAAGCTGGATGCCCTTTATAGCATTTCTTTTCCTTAGCTATCTTAATTCTGTAGAAGGGCTAGATAGTGGTTACTATGTCATCTTAATCAGCTGACTAAAATAAAGCATATTAAAGAAGAAATAAACACATTTTTTGAATATAAACTAGTGGGAAGAACATTGATATTGGAGTTGGAGAAGCTAGGTTTTAGTTTGGGCTCTGTTAACTACTTTAGTGACTTTGGGCTTCTGTTTTCCTTACTTTGGACCTCAGTTTCCCCGTATGTAAAATGAAGGGATTAGACTGGTTGTCCTTCATACTCAAAGAGGACTAAAATGACATCACTATGTCAGGTCCATGTACAATGTGTCCAACTGTGGCTGATCAGATTGATATAAGCTTGGAAGGCTCTACCGCAAGTTGAACACAACAGTCTGTATGAACATTTAGAGTGGCGATGTCTCTAAATTTGCACATCTCATATTTCCTTTGAGCTACTGCAATTCTGCTTTGTTCATAGACCATAGCACCTTCTCTGATGCAAGTACACCTTACTAGATGGTTCAGTGCCCATGTCTCCCATGTTTTACAATCGATTCCAAAGTTCTTCAGAGAGACCTTGAGAATGTCTTCATACTGTCTTGTGACCTCTGTGTGAGTTATCTATAAAATAGTCTTTAAGGCAAATATACATTGGGCATTCAAATAATATGACCAATCCATCAGAGTTGCCCTCTCTGTAGTAGAGTTTGAATGCTTGGTAGTTCAGCTTGAGAAAGTTCTTCAGCATCTACTACCTTATCTTGCCAGGTGATCTTCAGAATCATCCCAAGGCAATTCAAATGGAAGAGATTCAGTTTCCTGGCATGGCACTGGCATACTGTTCAGTTTGTAAAGGCATACAACAATGAGGTCTGCACAATGGCTCTTTAGACCTTTAATTTAATAGGCGGCCTAATACCTCTTCTCTCTAACAGTTTCCTTTGGAGCTTCCCAAACACTTAGCCAACTCTGGAAATGCATGTATCATCCTCATCATCTGTATTTATAAATATATATATATATATATGTGTGTATATACATATATATGTGTGTGTGTGTGTATGTGTATATATATGTACATATCTATATCTATATCTATCTATCTATCTATCTATCTATCTATCTATCTATCTATCCCTAGAAAGAATACTGCCAATGTAAGTAAACTTATCCATAGCATTCAAAATTTCTTCATTTGCTGTAACCAGTGGTTGCATGTATGGATGTTGCGGTGCTGGCTGGTGAAGAATCTCTGTTTTCTTGGTGTTAATTGTCAGGCCAAAATTAACACAAGTGGCAGAGAATTGGTTGCAACTTAGCATGCTCTGCTACAACTCAGCCTCAGAGGCTGCATTGAGTATGCAATCATCTGCAAACAAAAAGTCATGTACTAATTCTCTGTACAGACACTGTCAGTTCTTCATGGTGCAATCTATAATTTCTTCTGACTTTTTTCTTTGGGAGAAAGGAAAGGAAACAAGTTTAAAACATTTGAGTCTCTGCAAGACACTGTGCTAAGCACCTTTACAAATATTATCTCATTTGATCCTCATGACTAACCTGGGTGGAGGAGCTATTATGATCCCCATTTTATATTGTGGAAACTGAGGCAGACAAAAGTTAAGTGACTTGCCCAGGGTCATATAGCTACTAAGTGATTGAGGTAGGATTTGAACTCAGGTGTTCCTACTGTAGGCTCAGCACTCTAACCACTGTGCCACCTAGCTATGTGGTAGAGTTGGAAAGGGGCTGGTTTCTATCTTCCATGCAGTGATGTCTCAAATGTTTTGAAGCCTGATAAGTTCTATATCAAATTCAGTCTTAAATTTTAGAAATGGCCTTGTTTACCTGATTTTAGCTTTGAGGACACTGGATGAAATGGCAGTGAAGATATCACCTTAACCTCTTCGGGCCTCATCTCTGGTGACAGACGAAACCTGCAAAAAATGATTAAATGTTGTCTTTCTTTAATCTTAGGAAAGAGCTGATATGATTGTTTTAAGAAATCTATGACTTTGAGAGGTTAGTAATGGGGACACATTCAAGAAATGAACTGGAACTTTGGAATTTTGGAAGCAAGGCTACCTTAATGTTGTATTATGTTGTATTATGCAGTCTACTAGCCCTAAAAATTAAATTAAATGTTGTATTATACAGTCTGCTATCCCTAATGGGTGTGGGATCCCTAAAAATGACCATTTGTCTCATCTTGCAGATGTAGAAGTAAAGGGGAAAGGAGCCTAATTCTTCTTCCACCATTTAACCACCATTAATAAGTCTATTAAATGAGGATAGCAATACATGTCAGGGGCTTGGGTCAGATGATCTAAGTTTCCTTTCAGCTCTAGGAGCCATGATATGGCATCAATAAATCCATAGATTTGACCTAATGCCATTATTCTGTATAGTGAAAAATTAGTTGTCCCCTGCCGACCTAGACATAAATTTCCAGCCTTTCATGGGATTGTTTCCTTGACAGGATGGGAAGTCAGAGTCTCATCTTCCTCCAACTTCTTTATTATTGAAAAGGGGCTGGCTTGGGGGTGAAGAATGGTGAGAAAGCCACCTTTTTAAAATAAAACATTTTCAGGTTTGTGGTTTATCAAAGTGGGAACTAAGCAGGTGATTAGTGCAGTTGGAACACCCAATAAATACTAATTGATGCTGGGCTCATTAAGTTTGATCAAAATTTAGTGGCCCTGAACCTAAATGTCCCTCTAATTGAAAATCATTAGCTTCTTCTGTGGTGGCTTGTGTGGGTTTACATCCAATATATGAGTGTACGCCCTGTATCTTGGTTTTACTCCCCCATGCTTTTTCCCAAGAAGCAAACAGCTCCTGAGACTCAAAAATATCCCAGAATTTCCCAAAGTTATAGAATGATATTAACTCTTCTCTTTGTCTCTGGACTTAGGAGCATATTAGGAGAAGAGAGAGAAAATAACAATCGGTAAAAACAGGGCTGTGGATAACAAACTGAGGTAACTGGAGGAATTGAAGGGATTAGAGCCGCAAGTGGTGGTGGGAATTGAACAAACCACACTGACTCCATCTTGTGACTCAATTCTAGATCTAACTCAGCTCCCTTTCCATTCAATTATGGGCCTAGTACAATTTCTGTCTTGTGAGAAAACTTTATTCAGTTGCAGGAATTGGAAGAGGACTTTGTTGCATTATTTGAACCTAGCCTTGCATGACTGGGAAGCTGGACCACCTCTATCTGCTGCTTAGAAACCCTTAACCAAGGACCTAGGTTATGCTGACCGGAAACCCAGGCAGACGCAAAGACTGACGCAAGCAGTTTTCTTACAGTCATACATCTCAAGCAGCCCATGGGTCTTATCTGAAAACTGTCTCCATACTGATCAGTCGGTATTGTTTCTGTATTTTTAAAATTGTTTACAGACCCTTGGGGGGAGTAGGACACATCTTTTTCTGATTTCAGGGAATTGCACCTCTTTACTTTCACCCTTCCAATTTGGAAAGTCCCTAATTTTTCCTCCAACTAGAAATCTAACTACATAATTTTATATCCTGTTCAAGAGTTTTCATTGATAGGTCTTATTTGATTCATTGTTTTTTAATCTATAAAAGTCTGTCTTCTGCTGTTTTCAGTATCCAGTGCCAAATCTGAGGAAGGTGACTGGTCCCTATTTGTATGAAATTGGCACACATTGCCTAATAAATCAGAAACTTGAGCCTTTGCTTCTGCTGTCATTTCGTCTTTCATCCACCACAAAACTAGCCATCCAAGAATGACTGAAACATATTTACACATTAAGGTAAAGCTGGGAGAAACCTTAAAGATCATTTAATTGATATATTTACGTCCATTTCTCTTACGAGGGAGAGGAGTCTCCATTTCCTGTCACTGGATATTCCTAAATATCAGAAAAAGTCACGGATTCTGAGGGGAAGCAGCAACATGGTATAATGGAAAGGACACTGGCAACAGAGTCAGGTTCAGATCTTACTTCTTCCACTACCTGTGTGACCTTGGGCAAATCACTTATCCTAACCGGGCCTGAATTTTCTCAATTGCAAAATGAGAGAGAGAGAGAGAGTAAAATAGACAGCCTCTGAAGTTCTTACAGGCTCTAGACTTATGATCCTCTAATGCAAGACATCTCATTTGTGGTCAGCAAATTAAGTTCCCTAAGGACTAATGTATGAGAGGGAATGATTAAAGAAAAGTGAGGGGTGTGTGTATGTGTGTGTGTATGTGTGTGTGTGTGTGTATGTAAGTATGTGGGTATGTACATTTGTACACACACACGCTCACACACACACGTAGGGCAGCTAGGTAGCACAGTGGTTAGAGTACTGGGTCTGCAGTCAGGAAGACCAGAGTTCAAATCTGGCCTCAGATACTTATTGTGTGACCCTGGGAAAGTCACTTAAGCCTATTTGCCTCAACTTTCTCATCTGCAAAATGAGTTGGAGAAAGAAACGGCAAACCACTCCAGCATCTTTGCCCAGAAATCTCAAATGGGTCTTGAAAAGTCAGACACAACTAAAACAATGGAACAAAAACATAGATGTGTGTGTGTGTGTGTGTGTATACACACACACACACATACACACATATACATATATACATGCACACACACATATACACAATACATACATACAAATATATGACTATAAATGAATTTATGTGTATATATATGTATTTGGGGAAGACATATGTTTATGTATGTGTGTATGTGTGTGTGTGTGTGTGTGTGTGTGTGTGTGTGTGTGTGTGTGTAATACAATGGGAAGAGATTTATAGAAATGAAGACGTGGCTTTTAATCTGAGATCTTTCACTTACTATCTCACATCAATTTTCTCATCTATAAAACAAAGGAATTGAACTACATTGCCCCCAATGTCCCTTTCGTCTTTAGATCTTGTGGTTGTTTGATCCTGTTTGTATTCATGGCACCACAATCTTTCTGGTAACTTAGGCTCAAAACCTTGAAATCACCCTCAACCCTTTGCTCTCCCTCCCCTACCACCTCCGTTAAGTTGCCAGGTCCTGTCAAGGATGTTTCTATAATACATCTTGAATACATTTTCCATTTCTAGTCACATGGCTATGATTCTAGCTCAGTCCATCATTGTTATCTCCTCAAAGATTGTACTAGCCCCACTAACTGGTCTTTCTTCCTCCAGTTCCTCCACTTTCTAGTCTACTCTTCATACGACTCCCCAAAGTAACCTTTCTAAACCTGTACCTCATCATGACCCTGTGACTTCTGCTGAAAAACCTTTAGAGTTTCCATATTGTTTATATTATAGAATGGAAACTCATTCAAAACCCTCCACTTTTGTGATTCCCAACCACTGTTCCAGCTTTATTTTTCATACTACTACCCATCATGTCCTCCATGTTCCAGAGAAATTGTGCTATTAACTCATTGCTCAGAGTCTTACCTCTGAGCATTCCCACAAGCAGCTTTCCTGAAAACTTAGATATACTCCCTGCTCAGCTCTGTTAGTCAAAATCCTCTTTCTGGAGAGTCCAACTCAGGTTTCCCTTCCAGGAAAGCTTCCCTCACTTTTCCAGCCTGAAATTTTTAAATGTTTCTAGAGTTTATTCAACATACACTTCTGATGCTTACTACTTGTGTGGAGTAAATTCTTAAAAATTTGCCTCAGTCTTTCCTTTGCCCCCAGTACTCTTTACCTTGTGTCACACTTATCTGTTTACATACTTTATTATTCCCAGTAGAATGTTAGCTCCTGACAAGGAGCTCCTGGCAAGAAAAATGTCATTCTAAAATGTTTGCATCTTCAACACCATGCTCACTGTTTGTAAAGCACTTATAAAGCCTATATGTGTTGACTTTTATTTTTATTATTACATAAGAAACCCTTGAAGTTTTTTTTCGAAAAATGAGATCCTAGGGTGGTATGCGTGTCTGTGTTCTCAGTATGTGAAATGCACATTTTCTGTGCATTCTTAGAATGTAAGTCCTAGGAGGTTAAAGGGCATATATTGTATAGAACTTAGGACACAGTAGCAGAGTGGTAAGAAATTCTCTAAGAATTTCTTTTTTGAGACCATAACATCCTTTGGGGCAGGGACAGTGTCTTATCCTCCTTCTTATGGAATCTAGCACAATATGCAAGCAAATTGGACTCATCCTAGACCATGTGAGGAATTTTCTCTGGTACTTTCCCCTCCCCTCCTTTTCCTCTCTTCCAGTTTATTTTCCTTAGGAAATCCTGAGGGTCTTCCCCTCCCAATTTGATTATTTTGGGGGAGAGGCAAACTGGCCATGTTTTGCATCATTTCTTACCTAATTTTAAATCACTGAATGGGTGTTGCCTCAGACAAGCTGAGACCCAGGAAAGACTTTAACTTAAAAAGACCAAGGTCTCCTGTATCTAGAGTCATCTCCAGTCATTCTGATCTATGTGTTGCCACTGGACACAGATGACTCTGGAGGAGAGCATAAGGCTGATGACTTTGCATAGTTCTGCCTTACTTAAATACAATTAATTTGCAAGCCAAGACATCACCTTTTTGATGTCAAGAAGAACAACATTTCCCTTTTGAAATGCATATGCTCAGTGAGTTAAAAAAAAGTCCCCAGTATTGCAGCCAGGACTCCATTTTATTTCTTATCACTCACTATTTCTCCCTTCAGTGGTTCTCTGGCCACTTGGCCTTTAACAGAAGCATCAGATGTGTATTTTACCTTGATTCAGCAAAGTTAATTTTTGTACCTGGAGTTGATCTGTCTCCAAGCCTCAGGAGGAGGTTGTGTTTGCCTGCCCTGATTAGGAACAAAAGATGTCTAGACCTGGAACTTGCAGGAGTGTACTTGAGCTGGCTCTAACTGGCTCCCTAGAACTGATTGTTAAAATTTTAGTCTGAGCATTTACACTTCAGATATCAGCAAATGCTACAAATCTAAGTTTAGTTTGTTGTAGTTGGTTTTTTTTCTAGAGTTAAGAAAGTGATGAAGAAAATGTTAAAGATGCAGATTAAACTTAAAAGTAAGTCCTATGTATAACCCTCACTCTCCACCCAGACATCCAGTCTTTAAAGTCTAACTCCCTTGTTTTATAGCTGTGGAAATTAAGGCCCAGAATGGTTAATTAACTTGGTCAAAGTAAGGATTAACAAGCATCAGAAGTGTATGTTGAATAAATACATTTAATAATATTTTATTCCTCCCCAAATTACATGTAAAAATAATTTTGAACATTTATCGTGGTTTTTTCTTTTTTCACATTTTGAGTCCCAGATTCTATCCCTCCCTTCCTCCTCTCCTCTCTCGCTGAAATGGTAAGAAATCTGATGTAGATTATGCATTCACAATCATGTCAAACATTTCTACTTTAGTAATTTTTGTGCAAGAAGATCTGGAAAGAAAGAAAGGAAGAAAGGAAAAGAGTGAGAAAGGAAGAAAGGAAAGAAATAGAGGAGAAGAAAGAAAAACAGTGCATTTGATCTGTGTCCTGACAACATCCGTTCTTTCTCTGGAGACAGATAGAATTTTTCATCATGAGTCCTTTGGGATTGTCTTGGATCATTGCATTGCTGAGAATAGCCAAGTTTGATTAAATACATTTTTGGAGTAATCTTGAGGTATGGATTGGAGAAAAGGTAAAGAAAAGAAAGATTCAGGAGAGAAAGTCAGGGAATAAATGACAACAAGGGAGGGACAGGTGTACAGCCAGCACCTGACAGGATATTCCTCTCTAGTCTTCCCATCCAACTGCAGCCAGTGTATTAAATTTTGTCTGCTGCCTGGTTTTTGTATTGAGGTAGTGTGAAGGAGACCAGACTGTACTTGAAAGCTCATTGTTACTAAGGATCAGTAAGAAGACCAGATAATGTTAGCAAGGCAAACGTTTTAAATTTTTGCTTTATATTTTCTGTGTTTCTCTTTTTTCTTAAGGGAGAAGAAATCTAAACTAGGTGCTGTCATCAAATGTCCTCATAATCCTCAACATCATGAGACATTCTCTAGCCTGAGATACCTCAGTTGAATTCTTGGTCAACAATCCCAGTACCCTAAAAGACTGAGAGATGCTTTAGCAATGATTAGAGAACAGTATTACACATAGCAAAATTCCTCTGTACTGAATACGACCGCTAGAGGGCACCTGCATTATGTACAGAAATAAAACATGAGAATCAGAAGTCACATTTAAAAAAAATCATACATGGTGCAGCCCCGTATCCAGTCTTGAGGGCTCATGGAAAAGTTTAAGATATAAAGAATGCTGTTCCAGAATACAAATAAGTAATAGGTAGACATTATCATATAATGGGAGCTGAATTGGCCTATAAGGTTTATCCCTGTGAGGTGGGTGCTTCCCTAGAAACTTTTGGGGATTCCAGGGACATGATGACTCAGTGCTTGGGCTTTGGGGGGATAATGAACTTCCTAGATGCATCTGGCTACATGGCAGCCTTGAAATGAAAGGTAGGATGCTAAAAGCATTGAGTAGCCCTTTGGTCCTCTCACAATAGGTGAACGTGACAGAAGAGAAGGGTGCAGTATAGGATAAAAGGAATGGTAACTTCTGGTGGTCTGTCTCTTCCTTCCACCACACAGAAGGCACTGTGTGTCTCTAAGACTTCCAGGGAAGGAGGTGGGATAGGTTGGCTTTTCTCCACTTTGGCAACATGATGACTAGAAAAGACAAATTTGTGAGTGGGAACCTGACTGACTTTTTCAATATGCTTCCCTTTCTGAGTAGGTGGTCAAAGATCCAGTTGGATTCAATGTGTCTAGGCTTGGAGGTGAACTCATACATTTGAGAGGTATGTAGTCCTGAGGGTCCATTGAATGAAGCCGATCAGTAGTAAAAGGAATTTCTTTATCAGGGATGATGACCACCAAATAGGGAAGGAGACCAAGCCTTCTGGCTGGGTTTGCTGTGAGGTATGGAGTTTAGAGAGACAGTGAAAATCCAAGGTGAAATATAACGTACTGAATCAGAAATGCTGTAAACTGCTTTATGTTCTGATGAGATTTAAGTTATCAGTCTCCCAGCAAATTTTAACAGTATCTATAAGTTAAATTACTGAATATTGTTTGAAGTTAATGTGTCCCTGAGGACTATTAGTCTATTATGTCTAGTGTGTGTATATAGAAATAAAACACCTGTACCACCCCTATGTCATAATGTATATTAAGCGTCTTTCTACTATCCCCTTTAGGGAAACTCTAGAAATGATTCACAACCTAAGCTATGAATAAATCTTCCCCAGGGTACCAGAGTGGGTTCACTTAAAGAGAGGGAGGAAAGGGAGTCTAGCCTCCTCATTAGAGGCCAGGATGCCACAGGAATAAACCCTACAGGTTGGCCTCCCCTCCACAAGTCTCTCTCCACTGTATCTCATCCTCTACCCAGCTGTCAAAATGATCTTCCTAAAACACAGATTTGATCATATCAGTCCTTAACTCAATAAACTCCAGTAGCTCTCTATTACCTCTAGAATCCTCTGGGACTCAAAGTCCTTCATAACGTGTCCCCTCACCCCTTCTGATCTTACATCTTTTATCCTTTAATGTACTCTAGGATCTAGTGACACTGGCCTCCTTGCTGTCCCTTGAACAAGATACTCCATCTCCTGATCTTGAGAGTTTTTACTGTTTTTCCCCTATGCCTAAAATGTTCATCTTCTTCATCTTTGTCTCCTTCCTTCCTTCCTTTCTTCCTTCCTTCCTTCCTTCCTTCCTTCCTTCCTTCCTTCCTTTCTTCCTTCCTTCCTTCCTTCATTCTTTCCTTCCTCCCTCCCTCCCTTCCTGCCTGTTACCCTCCCTCCCTCCCTTCCTTCCTCTACCCTTCTTTCTTTTTTGCTTCCTTTCTTAGATCAGGCACTCATCCATCCTGAGAGAAAATATGGGTTTTGGGGTTATTTGGAAAGATGTGACACATGGAGATGCCTGCAACAATGAGATTAATTCAGCCAATCACTTGAGTGGTTTGCAACCTTTGTGAGAATATAATGTAAAAAAAAATGCACAGAACCTCACATGATAGTTGTCATATTAGTAACCATTGTTTGAGAAAACACAGAATAAAAAAGAAAATAATTTAGTAATACTTGTGAACAGCTAAAGTATAAAGGAAAGACATAGTGTAAACATGGTATAGCGTATTACTTATGATAATTTGAACACAAGGCATTATCATTAAAATATGTCAAGAAGAGAAAGTGTGATGAAAAATCAGTTATGTATGACCAGAAAAGTGAGGAATAACAGATAGAAAACTCACTGGTATCCACAACGTTGAGAGCCAGAAGGGCCTCAGTACAGTGGGCAGAACCAGGAGTATTCTGGTAAATGTCTAATAACCAAACCACCTCTTTGGGTGGGGGGACAATACGTGCAGGACACACTTTTAAATTAAATTTAATCTGCATTATTAACATTTTCTCCATCACTTTCTTAAGTCTAAACATCAATAAAACAATAAATCAAGACCTGCCTTGTAATGCTTGCCAGTTTCTGAAGTGTAAATGCTAACAAGGAAAATTTAGAAATCAGCTCTCCAGAGTGAGTTGGAAGTGGCTCCAGCATGGCTCTGGGTAGATTCCTTGTGGAAGAGTTACGGAAAGACATGGCTTGTGACTTATATGACTGAAAGGAGTACCCACATATAAAATATTACAAGTCCACTGAAATATTAAATTACAATAACATCTATATACATTTGAAAAATGTTTAAGATATGTTTATTTAGTTGACAAAATACCGTATGTTATATACATACATATTTGTGTGTCTGTGTGTATGTATAAGACTATGGGGGAAAAGGCTCTTTCTAGCCTCCCGGAATTAATCTCTCTCTCTCTCTCTCTCTCTCTCTCTCTCTCTCTCTCTCTCTTTCTCTCTCTCTCTCTCTCTTTCTCTCTCTCTCTCTCTCTCTCTCTCTCTCTCAACTCACTCCATTTACATGGGACAATGGACGAAATGTGAGATTCAAAAAATGGGGAACCTTAAACTCCAGAGACATTTGATAATTACTGGGTAAGTAACTATTATCTGATTCATAATCCAATCTTCTCAAATTGAAAATTGGGAGATATATGGAATGCTATGGTGAAGTCTTTGATAATGGAACCCAAAACCATGGACCAGCAAGAGAATTTGAAATAGAATACTGAGCCAGATGGGAAGACACTGATTTTTGTTCTTGTTGTTCTAGAGAACTTGGTACCTGGGGTTAAGAATCTCCTTTTGGGACTGATTAGAGGCTTCAAAATCACAACTCTGAGGGAGCAAGAAGGGAAAACCAGAGAGGAGGTTTCTTATTGGTTCTCAAGTCAATATTTCTGCCTTTTCTGAAAGAATCAGATAAAAAGACTAAGGGTTTTACCCTAACAAGGCATGGCAATACTAAATTTTTCCCTGAGAAAGAAATAGCCAAAAATTTTAGCTGTGCCTCAAGAAGAGTAAAATTTAGCAGAGAAATATCTGGTAGAAACTATGAGTACAAAGAAGCATGCTGGTAGCTATTCAGGAGAGACTGTAAGACTAGTCAGGACCAGGCAGGTCCAATAAGGGCAGTGCAAAGACATCATTGTAGTGTCCTGTAGCAGTCCCATAGGGTGAGAGGTACAAGTCACCCTTCCGTGTGTGTGTCCTTACCTCATTGACTCCCTATGTGTTTGTGTGCTTTCCACATGAGCATTTTCTGCAGCAGGTAGGGTTCCACGAAGGGTAGAGTCCTGGATCTGAAGTCAGAAAGACCTGAGTTCAAATCCTGCCTCAAATGTTTACCAACTAGTACTCAAGTGAGATGCCTCCTCCCAAAGTGACCTGGGAAAGTCACTGAATGTCACTATGCTTCTATTTACTCATCTGTTAAATAGGAATAATAACAGCACCTATATCCCAGGGTAGCTGCGAGAATTGAATGAAATAATAATTGTAAAGCACTTTTAAATTTGAATAATGCTATTATTGTTGTTGTTATAATAATAATAATAATAATTATATTGTCATTACCCCATCCTCTTAAGAATCTTGTCCACTCAGGCTCCCCTGTATGTGTGTTTTTTCATGTGTTTTCCCTATGGGCATATGCTCTTCCCACTGATATTATGTATGTCTATAGGAGAGTGTACCCAGGTTTATATTTTGTTACCACTTTTCTTATTATGTTATTTCATCAGATACCTTTTCTTTGAACTAATTTTGTCCTTTGGTTGACTATTAAAGACAAACACCTTCATGGGGGCTCACGTGTTATGGTTTTGAGAGATGTAGAAACATAGAGTACTTGACACTAAGGTAGCCTTCCTATGGGGAAGCTGTCCTGGAAATCCTGGGGCTCAGTCCCTTCATATGTATTGACCCCATCCTGTGATTTCATCAGTGTAGGGAACCCCAATAAATGCATATCCATAAGTTTTTCGTTAGCTGATAGCCTCAGAGTTTCTGGGTGGCAATGGGAGGTTTAGTAACTTGCCTTTGGTTACATAGCTAGTATGTATCACAGGCAAGACTGGATGCCATGTTGCTTCTTTAAGTATTCACGATGCTGAATCATTTAGTAAATTTTGCATAATTCCATAGCCTTCCGGGAGTACCTGATACGTGGATTGGGAACCACTGCTCTAGGTGATGTCAGTAGTGCCAAAGGCTAGGGGAAGAGGAAGTTAGATTTGTAGGAATGATTATTTTGTAGGGATATGGCAGGCCTGGGCGGGCTGCCTCACTGGGGGGACTTTATGCCTGGGAGACTGAAAAGACGGAAATGAGAGGTGAAAGAGAGATGCAGAGATGGAGGTGGGAAAATGCCAAAACCAACCTCCTCCTATTTCAAAAATTTGCCCTGGGCCTGCCCTGCAATTTAGGAAAAATGGTGGGAGGGATTTTTTCCTTCTTCCCCTTCCTCTCTCACGTACCACATGACACCATTTACTAGGACACAGAACTCAATCTAATATTATTAGTGGATTATATAGAAATTTCTGAGCTGACCTTGAAATCTGACTACTATGGGATTGTTTTTGTTTCTTTGTTTTAATATAATTATGACCCTATGACTACCATTGCCTGAATGCTGTTTAATGTAATACTGCTACATTTCTACCAATCTCTCAGAATTATCTAGTATCCTGAGGAGACAAAGGGAGAAAGTATCTCTTCTTTCCCACTGAGTAGAGCCACTGCAGATACTTTCCCTCCCATTTTAGAGGTCCAAGCATTTCCAGTTTCATTTAACTACTTAACAGTCAGTTTTGAAATCTACTTCAAAGGTACAATAAGAGCAAATATACTAACATTTCTCCTAATACCTGGGAGGTCATTATCCCCCCATCATGTACCATCTTGGCGTCTGGAGGAAGAGAGGAAGATGAGGTCCAGAGCATGTGTTTACAAAGCATTCATCTCAACAGGATCCTGTTTCAAGTCCCCCTTGGGTATTTCAGGACCTTGTCCAGGGCTTCCCTACTGGGCTGACTACACTATCCAACCTGTAATCCTGGACTTTAAGGTCCTCATGACTCAAGCCCAGGTCCAGAACTTGGCTCATCCAACCTAGAATTGATAAGGACAAATGAAACATACTAAACCCCCAAGTACATTTGTTGGGGGAAAGGGAGGTGGTCCTCAGTCTCTTCCCCTATTACTGCATGGTATCATCTGCTGTGAGTGAATGAAAATTTTCCCTTATATAGCATTGGAAAAGAGAGAGCAAGACTGTCCCAATCAGGTAGTTTTAGAGACAGGTAGTGTTTACTATACAGTCAATGGAGCAAGGGTGCTCCTAACCACATGAAAGAATAACAGGAAATGTCCATATGTGTCCTAGTTCTCCTGTCTCCTAGGAACAGGTCCTAGGCATTCCTCATGTGGGTAGCCCCATTTTAGGTGATCTGGGCAAATACCCATTATATTTAAGTGGAAAAATGTGTACTCAGATCAAAATTACCATGAGAACACAATCTGTGGTTCACCTTAGATGGATTTAGAAATTGTTGTCTATTCCATATGGGTCAGAAAGTCCATCCAGAAATCAGCAATTTAACTTTGGGAAGAGTCTTCTCACTTGAGTAGAAATTTTTCCCCCCTTTTGAGGACATAAACAATTATAGCAAAAGGAAGTTTCATGAAAAGTAACTTTTTTTTAAAACGTGTGAGACATTTTTTTCTCATATTCTTTTTCTTGTCTTAAAAATTTATTTATTTTTAGTTTTCAACATTCACTTTTATAAGATTTTGAATTCTAATTTTCTCTCCTCCTAGCCCCAAGATGGCATACTATTTGATAGAGGCTATACATTTACAAACATATTAAACATGTTAACATTAGTCATGTCGTGAAAGAAGAATCAGAATAAAAGGAAAAAACCATGAGAAAAAAAAAGAGAGACAAAATGGTATGCTTCGATCTACATTCAGACTCTATAGTTCTTTCTCTGGATGTTGATATAGCATTTTCCATCTTGAGTCTTTCAGAATTGTCTTAGTTCACTGTATTGCTGAGAAGAGTTAAGTCTATTAAAGGTGGTCACTGCCCAGTGTTGTTGTTGCTGTACGCAGTGTTCTCCTTGTTCTGCTCACTTCATTCAGCATCAGTTCATGTAAGTCTTTCCAGGTTTTTCTGAAGTCCACCCGCTCATCATTTTTTATGGAAACAATAGTATTCCATAACTTTCATATGCCAGAACTTGTTCAGTCATTCCTGTATTGGTAATGGAATTTGGAGATGCCCCTGTATTGGCTTGGTTTTTGGGTTGAGTGTTAAAACCCAGAGCTTGTGAATCCCACTTGTGGGATGGACTTGTTGATGTGAAGAGAGAGGGCTGAACTGGGAGGAGCCGTGAATTGGGAGAGAGGCCCAAGCCTAGGGAAGGCCAGAAGGACTTTGGGAGAGCAGTATCCAGTATTGTGGAGCCTGATTTGTTGAAAGAAAGGCTGCTGAGAGCCCACTGGAGATACCCAGGACTTTGGAGAACTGCCACCCAGAACTGCCAAGAACTGAGGAGGCATGGCTGTGATGCCGGTATTTTGTCTGTCTGTTTTGATGTTGTTTTGCCAGATTCACCTGATGGTGAAGGACAGTGCTGCTGTTGTAGAGGTCCTAGAACCTGGCTGTTGGTTCAGAAGCCCTGAAGGAGGATTTTCTTGTGGTACCTGCACAGAAATCCTGGAAGAGGGGCTTGCTGATGTTTTCAGGGGTTCTGGGACTGTTCTACAGGCAGAGAGTGACTTGATGAGGACACTGGCTATGGCTTTGTTGAGCCTTGTCTCCCCAGGAACTGAGATTGCTGAGGGCTTGCCTCCAGTGAAGATGAAAGAAGGCCCTTTCCTTGGGTATTCAATGCTGAGATGATATCTTAACTTTGTTGTAACTTAAGCGTGGATGGCCTTCTGTGTTCTCCTGCCCCTTTTGAGATTCAGGGGTGAGAAGCCTTTGAGTTTTTTTGACTTTCTCTGTTCTGTGAATGTTTGCTGAATAAATGGGGTTTACTATGCTGGTAATCTGAACCTTGGAAGTTGCCTTTGCTTGACATTACAATTCCCCAATTGATGGGCATCCCTTCAATTTCCAATTCTTTGCCACCACAGAAGAGCTGTTATAAGTATTTCTGTACATGAGGGCACTTTCCCCATCTTCCCTTTTTATGATTTATTTGGTAATATTCTTAATACTAACAAGAATGGTTTTAAATCCTTTGTTGAAGACAGTGCCAAGGGATGGACATTCTTCCAGTGCTGTTAAATTAAAAGAAGTAGAAAAGGCAGGCAAGGAGAGAGGGAGAAAGGGATGTGTTTAGAATTGAAAAGACTCCAGGCACAATACAGATTATCTCCCAGAATTTCATTAGCTCATTTTTGTTCACTAGGAAGACATATAGAGCAGTCAAGAGAACTCTTATGAATAACCTGTTGTATGATCTCAAGCCAATCCTTCCAGATCCAGCTCAAGCCACCTCCTCCATGAAGCCTTCTCCGTCATTACTTTTCTTTTGCCTTCTTTGCCACTGCTTTGTGATTCTCTTTATGAGTATGAATATGTTTTGTATCACCCCTTAAAATATAAACTTTTTTGAGGGCAGTTTCAGTAGCATTTTTATCTTTGTGTTCTCATTGCCTAGCAGGTGCCTTGCACATTGTTGGATATATTAATGAATTGGTGGTCTTGGGGGACAATCCTTTAGAAGGAAGCATTGCAAACTACCCACACCTTCTCATTCTGTGTAATTCTTGTTCATGTCCCCCCATGAACCTCCAGAGCGGGTTCATTTCTCTGACATTGCCATCACTCTGCTACCGACCCTCAACACATCATGTCTGGGCTATTGCACCAGCCTGCTGGTGAGTCTGCCTGCCTCAAGTCTCTCTCAATGCCTCCAACCAGCCATAATAGCAATTTTCCTAAAGTGCAGGTCCAATCCTGTCACCTCTCTATTCAATAAACTCCAGCAGCTCCCTACTGCCTCCAAGAGCAAGTATAAAATTCTCTGTTTGGCTTTTAAAGCCCTTTCTAACTTAGTCCCTTATTACCTTTCCAGTGTTCTTTTATCTCTCTTCCCACCATGTGCAATTCAATCCATTGACACTGGTATCCTTGCTGCTTCGCAGACAAGACACGACCTCTCAGTTCTAGTCATTTTCTCTGACTGTGCCCTGGGCCTGGAATTTTCTCCCTTCTCATTTCCACCTCCTGGCTTCTTTTAAGTCCCAACTAAAATATCATTGTCTACAAGAAGCTTTGCCCAACCCCTCTCAATTCTGGAGTCTTCCATTTCTCGTTTACTTCTCATTTATTCTGTATATAGTTAGTATGTGCATATTTATTTACTTACTGTCTTTTCCTTTAGATTGTAAGCTTCTTTAGGGCAGGGATTGTCTTTTGCCTCATTTTGTATCTCTAGCACTTAGTACAATGCCTGGCACATAGTAGGTGCTTAATAAATGTTTGTGGACTAACTGACTAACCTAACTCTAGTTCTCCTGAAACTGCATGGATATCAACGGAGCATGCAGGTGATTCATTAATGATTCTTCATACTTGTGGCATGACTGATCTATCCATTCTCTTACATGTTTCTCAGAAACTTATGCCCTGATCTTTTTCTCTTCCAAATTCTTTTCCCCCCACATTGTTAAATTAACTTTTTTGGGGGGAGGGACAATTGGGCTTAAATGGCTTGCCCAAAGTCACACAGCTAGTAAGTGTTAAGAGGCTGAGATCCGATTTGGACTCAGGTCCTCCTGAATCCAGGGCCAGTGCTCTATTCACTGTGCCACCTATCCACCCCTAATGTAACTTGTTGTAGTATTTTTCTTTAGATGCTTTTATTCAATATTCTTACCCCTTCAACATTTCACACCACCCCCCTTTTTGGAGGGCAGTTGGGGTTAAGTGACTTGCCCAAAGTCACATGGCTAGTAAGTATGTCAAGGGTCTGAGCCGGATTTGAACTCAGGTCCTCCTCCCTCCAGGGCCAGTGCTCTATTCACTGTGCCACCTAGCAGCCCCCAAATTAACTTTTATAAGAGCAAACATTAGGGACAAAAATAAAAAAAGAAGAATGGAACATACAGCTGTCAAAATAGTACTAAGAAGTTTCAGCAATGTTCCCCACGTAATTTCATTAGAAAGAACTAAGAAAAATGAGGGGAGGAGGAATAGTTAGTTAGAGAGTAGATGCTGATAATGTGAAAGGAATCTGGGAATCATATATATTTGTCTTTTGTACAATGCAACTCATATTTTACAAAAATGGATATAATCAGGCCCATAAAACTATAATCCATAGCATCTGAAAGCAAACACTCTGTAATTATTTAAAAGAAGAGTCTTTTTAAAAATTACCACTTTGGAGGTTATATCCCAAAGACATCACAGAAGTGGGAAAAGGACCCATATGTACAAGGATATTTATAGCAGCTCTCTTTGTGGTGGCAAAAAACTGGAAATATAGGGGATGCCCATCAATTGGGGAATGGCTGAACAAGTTGTGGCATATGAATGTAATGGAATACTATTGTGCTATAAGAAATGGGAAGGAGATGGACTTCATAATTACCTGGAGAGGCTTATACAGACTGATGCTAAGTGAGAAGAGCAGAACCAGGAAAAATTTGTACACAATCACAGACACATCATATGTGTGATGACCAACCTTGATAAACTGGACTCTTCTCAGCAACGCACAGCTATAAG
>CM053582.1:184913187-184938042 GCA_028627135.1 Pseudochirops cupreus | reverse complement strand
CATCGTCATCATCATCATCATCATCGTCATTTCCAGCAACCTCACCTTCCCCATCAGGATCCTATAACTCACTGAAGCCAAGTCCACAATGCTGCTGACATCTCCCTGACAATTTACTGTCCATACTGTTGATACCATGACTCCAGTTCTTCATTCATTTTCTTATCTTCTTCCCCTGTTCTGAAGTGAGGCCTGTGATCTCCTATAACAAGATGGACAGTGCATTCTTTCTTTCCAACTCCCATTAGTCTTAAGAACGTTTGTTTTCTCTCTTCATTGCCCAGGTCAGCTGCCTCCCAATTGCTAGATTCACTCTCCAGAGCTTGTGCGGGTGGACACTTGCGTTGTTTCCCGGGATGGTTTTTTTTGGTGGGCAGTATCCTAAAAGGCCCATCTAGATGCTCCCACAGCACAAGGTCATACTCATTTACCCATCTGTCTCTGTAGATATTTCTTTCCCAAATTCTTGCTACATTCAGAGTATGGACCATATAAACTAATACCCAATAGTACGAAGCCTTGCTCTCTCATTTTTACATGTACTTTGGCTTACTAAATGGATTATAAGGTCCTCCAGGGCCAAGATCATTCCGTATTCTTCTTTGCTGTCCCCCCGTGATGCCCAGGACAGTATGAGGCACATTATTTGTTCTTAATAAACACCCCTTTGCTGACTGAATGAAATTATGTTGGGGTTCTATCCATCAGAGCCGTATTTCTCAGTAGTTCTAGTATCTCTACCTTTTTCTCTGCAGGTTTCCTCCTCTTCTCATCACCTCATTCAGCAATCAACAAGTATTAATTAAGCACTTACAAAATAGTAGGCACTAATTTTCAGAAAGAAAAAAACCACTCGATCAATAACTGAGCACACTCACTAATGCCTTTGGTGAAGAATACATTTTAGTCCTGAAAAGCAAGGCTAGCTCTCCCGGAGTCCCTTTCTGGGGCCCTGGGGGCTTAGAAAGCATAAATTGCCCTCCTAGTTTTGAGGGACTAGCTCATCAGGTTGGTTATGAGCTCTGTACCTCAGTCTTCCCATATGTAAAATGGGGATAATAATACCTGCCTACTACCTCCCTCACAGGGAAGTTATGAGATAATATTATAACACGCTTTGAGAGCCTTAGATGAAAGGTGTAATATAAATGCAAAATATTATTAAAGAACCCAGAACCATGGAGAATGATGAAAGCTCCATTGTTCAGGATGTTTATAACTAGGCTAAAGAATACATCAGAAGTCTTATTATAGTGGTTCTTTTGGACTACTGCACCAGGTAGCCTGGCCAGGAGAATGAACATCACGTGGCCAGAGTAACAGAAACTAGGTAATGAGCCCTTAGGAAACCAAAGGAAAGTTTCCTACTGAGTTTTGTTTGGGTTTTCATAGACAGGTGTCAGGGCCAAAAGACAAGAAAAAAGTATCGTATCTCACTTTGTCCACAAGCCAGATGAACGATGTGTTTACTGGTGTCCACAAGGCACTCTGGGAGCTAAATGAGTTAAGCATTGGAATTTGAGTTCAAGACTGCATTTGATTCCAAGTTACTCTTTACACTCTGTTAGAAAGGGAATCTAGGGAGAGATAGAGGGCAAAGGAATTGGCAAGAAATCGATATGCAATTCTAATCCATAAGAATGTATGGAGCATCACATGTCCAAGGTGACCCAAGGAAGGGAAAGTGAGACCAATGCACATTTTTTAATCCTCTGCATATGTATGCTGGGTAGAGGTGGGAGGGATGGGGGACACACTTTATTTTGACTCAGATGTTGTTTACCTCCTTTTCTGAAATCCTTAGTGCCATCCTTTGTGGAAAAATGGGATGGCGGCATTTGATAGATTGTTATAAGCAAATTTTAAAAAAATAGAACAAAGGAGTGAATAAGAAAAACATATACTAAGTGTTTACTAGGTGCTAAGCATTTGGCAAACAAATAAAAAAGCTAAAACAGTCTTTGTATTCAAGGAGTTTAATACTCTAACAGGGGAAGACAACACATACAGGGTAATAGAGATGAGGTAGGGATATTTTGGTTTAAAAAGCTATAGGGATAATGAAGGGAGTCATAAGGGGGAATTGGTGTACAATGAATAGGGCATTGGGCTTGGAGGGAGAAAGTCCTGAGTTCAAATCCAGCTTCACACTCTACAAGTTATGTGACTCTGGGTAAATCATTTAACCTCCATCTTATTGTGTTATTTCAACTTTAAAATGGGGACAACAGCACTTACTTTAAGGATCAAATAAGATAATATTTATAAAAAGCACTTATCATAGTGGCTGCTACATATTATGTTTTCTATATGAATATTCATGCCTTTCCCTTTCACTTCTCCAGAGGAGAGACTGACATATCCTTTCCAGGAACACTAAACAGAATAGATATGATTAGGGTTCCAGACATGCAAAGCTGGGGCAGGGTGGTGGGGAAGGATGCAAGGAGAGGTATGGTTTCTGATCTGGGAGACCTGGCAAATGGTGAAGAGATGGCCAGGAGTGAAGAGCAGCATGGATGGATCTGGGCCTAGTTGTAGTGTGCAGCTGAGATAAACAGAATCAGGACAGTAGCTCACTCAGTCTAAGGACCAAGCAGTTACATTCTCTAGGGTTCAGTTTTTAGTCTGGGCATCATGTCAAGATGTCTAGCACAGGGAAGATAGGTGGTGTAGTGGATAGAGCACGGCCCTGGAGTCAGGACGACCTGAGTTCATATCTAGCCTCAGACACTTACTAACTGTATGACCCTGGGCAAGTCACTTACCTCTGATAGCCTCTCCAAAAAAAATGTCCAGCAAAAGAAGCAAAGTAAAAGTGGAGGTGGGCCTAGATTTAGTGAGTTACTGAGGCAAGCACCAATCAGGACATCTGATACTTACTGTGTTTGTTGAGGGCATAGCCATCCGTTCAGTCACTCAGATTCACAGTCTCCAGGTTATCCTTGACTCCTCCTCACTTTTTATCACTTCACATGTAGAATCATTTGCAAAGCTTTTCCAGTTCCACCCCAAATGAGTTCTTTTATGGTGGTTCCCTTCTACTAACTCATATGGCCATCACCTTTCATTTCTTCTCTTCTGGACCATTGCAACAATTTCCCTAATAGGCCTCCTTGCATCCAATTTGTCTCCCACATTGATGTCAAGGCTGTATTCCTAAAGCATAACCATATTGTTCCCCTGCTCCATAAATTCCATTGGCTCTCTATTGTCTCTATTATTAAATAGAAACTCCTCTGTTTGGTACTTAAAGGTATTTATGATCTGGCTCCAACCTCCAACCTCCCTTTTCAACTTTTCTTTGAGTTTCTTGCCTTCCTGAGTCTGACCAAACTGCCTTCTTGCTATTCCTCACACATATTTTCTGTTCCATCTCTAACTCTTGGCATCCCCCCCATGCCTAGAAGGCTCACCTCCTCACTGATCTCCATTTCTTAGATTCTTGTGTTTCCTTCAAAGCTCAGCTCCTGCCACCTCCTCCATGAAGCATTTCCTATTCCTCACAGCTTCTTGTGCCCTTTCCCCTGTGTTACCTTGTATTTATCTTGTCTATATTCTGTACGTGTGTGTGTGTGTGTGTGTGTGTGTGTGTGTGTGTGTGTGTGTGTGTGTGGTCTCCCCTGATTGAACATAAGTTCCTTGAGAGCAGACATGGTTAATTTTTGTGTTTGTATCTCCAGTGCCTAGGACAATGCCTGGCACAGAATAGATGCTTCATAAATGCTTGATTGATTTATTAGTTGAGTGACTACAGCCTAGTTGCTTAATATTTTTAAGTTTCAGCTTCCTTATTTGCAAAATTGGGATAATGATACCTATGGGACTTACTCGTCAGGTTTCTATGAGGGTTGAATGAGATAATGTATGCAAATTGCACTAAAACTTTAGAGCTCTGTGTATAACATCAGTTATTATTACACCACTTTTTGCACACACATTACTGTTGGCAAGTGGTTGAAGTCGATTTACACCCACCATACATCTTTTCTCTGCCTTTACGGTCAATCATGATTTTGATTCTTGGTAATCATGGTACCCCAAGACTGGATCCCATAAAATATTACCAAGAACGAATTAATGAATGAATAAACAAATGAATAAATGAAATAAGCATTTATTGGGTGATTACTACCAAGACAATATTGCTTATTTTAAAGGGAGATTTTTGTGTCAAAGAGCAGCTTGATACAAATTGTGGATCATTGGAGTTAAAAAGGAATTTAGGGGTCAGGTAGTCCCACCATGTCATTCTATAGATGAAGAAACTCTGACTGAGTCAGTCCCTCATAATTCCATAATATACAGATATTACTTCAAAAAAAGGTAAAAGATAAATTCATGCAACCATCCCTAATGGTCTATTAAGGGGAAGTAGGATTTTGGAGGGCCATTCTTGATTCTGAGGTAGACATCAATTAGCAGAGCCATGCCCATACACCACACATTCCTTGGTGTTCTTCATGAACATATGCATGAAAATTCTATTTTTCTTCCTTCTCATCCTGCCAGGACCCTCAGTAGGTAGTAACAAGTACCAGTCATAGGAAAGGCTAGCAGTTGCCTGAAAACCAAATCAGGTCTTGATTCCTTTTAGGATTCCCTGAGGGAATCTTTCCCTTCACTCTTATCAGTATAATTACTTCACATTTCTTCAGACTTTTTTCACATACGCCTATATCAGAACTGAGCAAAGGTCTCACATATGCTATATAGGGAGAAGAAGTGGGAATAATATTGGACTTGAGGCCTGTGTGTATGTCTAAGCTTTGCCAATAATACTAGCCATATGACTGAGAAAACCACTTCATCTCTTTGAGACTCAGTTTTCTCATCAGAAAAATGGCAACGATAGTACTTGTTCTACAGTCTTCAGATTGCTGTAGGGATCAAATGAGGTAATTTATATAAAGCATTAGGCATCCATGAAACCTATCATTATTTTTGAAAGCTCTTATTAGTTAATGAACTTCATTAATACATTACTCTACTATCCAAGGGAACCCCAGGCTCAAGGCTGTGTTCCATACTTTGTCACTGACTCAGCAAGTCACCTTAGGCCCATGATTTCACCCTGTGATACCTCAGTTTCCCCATTGGGAAATGAGCTCTGACAAAGCCTCTCGTTCCCACAGGAATTCATGAAACACAATTAGGGTTGTCATTAAGATTCAGCTATTAAATGGGAGGAAGCTTCTTACTTTTCTTTCTCCTCCAAAATAATTTCCCCCTACACATTGCCTTTGTGGACAGCTGACCTTGGCCAAGAAGGATGATGGCCAAAGTAATATGAAGCCAGGCAGGTGAACTATAAAATCTGGTCTCCTCACACCAGCCTAAGATACTCCAAGGACAGTGCCCAGAACCTCCTGGAAGATCAAGAGGAAGCTGAATTGGTGGCTCAAGGAAATTGGCATTCTTACAGTGGCTTGGCTGTCGTGAGAATTACTCTGCACTTGGACAATGAATCGAGAGACAAACCTTGGCTCTGCCCCTAACTAGTTATATGACTTTGGGCAAGTTGCTTTACCTCCTGGGCCTGCCCTTTCTTTTTTTGTATAATACAATCATTGTACTAGATCACTCAGATCCCTTTAAATCTCTCTCAAATCTTTTGGCTTGAAACTTCTTCCTGTTTGATGGGAACACGGTCAGTGAGAGAATATGTCAGGAAGCCATGGGGGCAGGTCTAGGTGTCTAGTTATCTTCACTGGGTGAAAGAAAGAATATTTGTGTGACAATCATGGCTGATGTTCATAGCAGGGAAGAATTAATGGCAAGTTCATGAGCTTTGTAGTTTCTAGTGTCAAGACCAATCTTGGGATTCTATCTTTATTGGGATCATTAGGGGTTATGAACAAATGAAAATATGTTTGGATTTATACAAGTGCATTTGGATTTAATGTACTCGTATATGTGTAACATATATTTATTTTTATAGCTCCCTTTCATCTTTAAAAATGATGCTGCTTGCTGTGGCTGCCATGAATCTGCATGTGGATACAAAGATTGAAATGAGAACATTCACTTGTTCATTCAATGAGCATTTATTACGCAGTGTGTATGCAAAGAAGCTCCTCTGGTTGTGGCTGTGATTAATCAATCAACCGATCTTTATTAAGCCCTACTCTGGGCCACACAATGTACCTTGTTCTGGGGATACAAAGAAAGGCAAAGACTACCACTATTGTCTAACTCTAGGGGACTTTTCTGCTTCTTGAACTTGAAATCAATCCAAAGCCTTTGTTAAATCAAAACAAACCAGAAATCCCCATTTCCCTTTCCTGATTGCTTCTGTAGCCTGCTTACTGTCCTGTTTGTGGCAGCCATCCAAAATCTAGAGGCAGGGCAACTTAAAGAATCAAGTGTTAGACCCAGAGTCAGAAAGGCACGGGCTTTCATCCTACCTCTAAGGCTTACTGGCTGATTGGAAAAATCTTTGAGCCTCTGTGTCATCATTTGTAAAACAAGGAGAGTAATATCTGTGGGTACCCGTTTCACAGACTTGTTGTGAGTTGCAAATGGAATAATGGAGGTAAAGTGTTTGGTAAATTTTAGAGTACTAGGTACATGTTGTTCACCTACAATTATTATTAAACATGTGGTTCATCCAGATGTTTTGCCAATACAGTGCTGAAAATCTGGCTATTTGGGAGTTTCCAGAGAAGTTGC
This sequence comes from Pseudochirops cupreus, assembly GCA_028627135.1. Taxonomy (NCBI): domain Eukaryota; kingdom Metazoa; phylum Chordata; class Mammalia; order Diprotodontia; family Pseudocheiridae; genus Pseudochirops; species Pseudochirops cupreus. Next base: position 184,931,370 of record CM053582.1, on the reverse strand, counting down.
TTGGTTTTCTAGTTTTCATTTGGTTGACTGTTTCTATGCACACCTAGCCAGAATGTGCCCTTGTAACCTTTCTTCTCCACAGGTTTTCAAAGTGGGTGATACCACTCCCTGGGGGATGCTTCAATGATCCAGGGAGGGTAGTAGTAGCCTCAGATGCAATTTGAGGGTTTTATAAAAATGAGAGGGTGGTGGAAACATTAGGAAAGATGAGAAAATAAGAAAATTTTGAAAAACCATTTGTACATGCTGTGTAGCAGAGACAAAGTTGCAGTGATTACAATATTTTCCAAATAAACACATAAAATGCAAGTTATAACCAATCAGTGGTCAAGTCCACCAACAGGTCTTAACAAGCAAGTGTTGGTAGGGGAGCATATCTCACATTGTCAGGAAGTCCAGTATCAGCAGGAATATGTGCGTGTACTTGTTTACAATATGATATTATGTGGTTACATGATGCAATATTGCATGCATCAAAATTTCAATGCAGGAAAAAACCCCACAAATTTATAAGACACAAATTTGAAAAACAAATAAACCGTTAAAGAAAAAAAAAAGTAGATGGAGGGAGGGCTGAGTAATTTTTTGTTTTGAAAAGCAAGTGATAGGCCAATTAAGTTTGGGGGCCTCTATCTACACAGTCAGATTGCAGGCACCCTACCCTAAGATACCAGGCACTATGTCAAAGTAACAAAGAACAATCATCAGGCTTCTAGTTCTCTAGGGAGGGAGCATGTCCCTTCAGCATAGAAGTGGTTCAAATCAATGAGTATTCATCAAGCATGTAATAAATGATACAGGCATAGTACTGTGGTAGAAACTCTTGACAGAGAGACAAAATGACATCGTGGGAGCAGGCTAGATTTGAAGCCAGGAAGAATTGGGGTCAAATCTGGCCTCCAATATTCACCTCATTTAACCCCATTGTACCTCGTTTTCCTCATTTGCAAAATGAGAATGCTTCTTAAGCATCAAGCAAGGTCATGGTTATCAGAGCCTATGCTAGACATGGGGTTGGAGGATGAGAAGAAGGTGCTAGTGGGAATGGGGGCTCCAAGAAGGAAGATGAAGATGAGGAGAAAGAATTAATGTATCCCTTAACAATGGTGAGGGAGCACCGTGAGCAGATGGAGAAACAAGGGAAGGTTGAGGAGAGGCTACAGCTGTGTGATGACTATGTGTGTCTGCCTGACCCTTTACTGAGGAGGACAGTGCAGAGGAGCTGTTTGAATCTCTGTATAGCTGGGACCACTATGTGGTTTGCACACACTTCAGAAGTGGCAGGCACTTTCTGGTCTGCTCTAGACTTTGGCATCATTCTTATCACCTTGGATCTCAAACACCATTGTAATTTATATTACTGACATTCCATGCAAGGTCTCTGGTCTCAGATTTGGGCAGAAAGCCCCTGTATGATTGATCCATAGCACTTCCATCATAATAAAACCCAGTTACCTGTGGAAAAATAAAATAAAATGAAGATAATGATGCCTGTAGTGCTTACCTCAAAAAGCTGTCATAAAGTGCATATGAGGTAATGAATATGTTGTTGTTTTTGGTTTTGTCAGACCCTTGTGATTTTGGAGTGGTTTGACATTTCCTTTTCTAGTTTATTTTACAGATGGGGAAACTGAGGCAGGGAGGACTAAGTGACTTTCCCAGGATCACATAGCTAGTAAATATTTGAGACCAGATTTGAGCTCAGGAAGATGAGCCTTTCCATTCTATCCACTGCACCGCCTAGCTGCCCAATAACTGATATGCAGCACTTAAAAAACTCTAAAATGCCATATAAATATCAGTCATTATTATGAAGTACTTGGGGTGATATGAAAGAAATATGACATAATTTCTGTCCTCAAGGAGTTTCTACTCTTGTTGGGGAGGAAAGACACACACATGGGAAACAGTTAAGAAGCAAAGTTAGACTGATAATGCAAGATTAATTGTCAAATGAATGATAGATGCACCAAGTCTGATGGGAGTCCAGAGGAGAGGAAGACTGAGGAATGCTGGAGCAATTCAGGGAAGTTTCCTGGCATGTCTGAGTATTGATGTGGGATTTAGAGGATAAACTGGATTTGGTTGGGTGTAGAGAAGTGAGGAAGGCAAAATATCAGGTATGAAGAAATAAAGCCTCTATCGTCCTAGAAATCCTCCTAGACTGAATATCTTTCCTCTTATTTGCCTTGGCACCTTGCCAGTAACATTATCTAATGATGTGTGCGATTAGGCATAAGACAAGTATACCTTGGACTCTATCTGAGGGGAGTTTCATAGAATGTTAGTGCTATAAGGAATCTCAGAGATCATCCAGACCAAGCCTATCATCTTGGAAATGAACAACCTGAGGCCAAAATGATCTCATGATAGACCTGCTTTACCTTAAATGTGTCCCATAGGAATCAGCTTCTTGAACTGTCAGATTGAAACCAGGGAACTTTCCTGAGACCTCAGTGAGATAGATTTAGCTGATGTCTGTCAACCCTTTCTAGATAAAGAAATAGTTAGAGGAAACTTTTAAGGTCATACAATTGATGGAAAGGCACAGAGAATATAACATTCCATTGTGTTTATTGTTGTTCCCCACAAAAACCCCACTTGATTATATAGAATAAAATGCAGCCTTAAAGCCTTACCTCCAGCAAGATGTTTCCCATACAAATAGAAAGATCATAGGTGATTTGCTGATAGCTACAACCACAGCAATAACTTTGTTCAGTGATCTACTGATTATTAATGACAAATGAAATATAAAATGGAAAGATGTATGATCTCCAAAGGTTGTTCTGAAGGATGTTTAGTGTAATAGAAAGACCTGTGGACCTAGATGGGTTAAAATCCTGCCTCTGACATTTATTCCCTCTATAACTATGGACCAGCGATCTCCAGTGCTTAGCATAGTACTTGGCATATAATAAATGCTTAATAAATGCATTCATTTGTCCTCAGAATTTCAGTTTCCTCATCTGTAGCACCAAGCCCACACCACTCACCAAACAGACATTTTCAGTCCCAGAGACATATTCCAGGTTTGAGTCATTCTGTGGGCGAGTCTTTACTCAGATCATAACTTAAGAACACTTCCTGATGTGTTTAATTTTACCAGATCAAATAGAGGGCACAATTAGTTAAAAGCAAAAGAAGTTGAATCAAAAGGCATGACGAAATGAGTGAAAAGGAAGATTTTCCCTGAACACAAGAGTTATATCCTCCTACAGATTATACACCATTGTATATATGTAGAAAACAGTGGCCAGAGAACTTGCATGGAAATGCTAACTCATGCCTCTAACACTGAACAGCTGCCAAAGCCTTCTGGTAATATTATCACACTATTTTGCTGTTTTCTGCAGGGCATCTCTGCTAAGCTGCTGTAGCTGCTCCATCCTTCCATCTGTCAGTCTTCACCAGCAGAGTAGCTTTTCCCCTGTAGGATGGATCAGGTTGCTCCTTTGCTTACAAACCCAGAGGTTATATTTAGCTCTTTTGTGAGGCAGATTCTTGCCAACCACATCTAGCAGATTAGAGAAGCCCTTAGATACTTCAAGACTGTTTTTTTGAATGACTTCTTTCTTTGCTACTGCTCACATTCTCAGTTCAAATTCCAAATAATGGTAGGAAATTCCTTTTAACTCCAATCACATGCCTGTGTCATTAGCCTGTCTCCCCTTCAAATTTTCATGATGACTACACTTATAAAAACTGTGAAAAATCTGGGTAAAGCTGGAATGAAAAGATTCTTTTCAATCCCTGTAATGACCCTGAACCAAATTGGGAACAATACTGACAAGGGCTGAGTCAAGCTGTTCAGGCTGTCAGCTCTTGCTGTACTTCCTCCTCACTCCCAGCAATCACCTCCAGCAAATAAAATATTATTAACATATTAAAATGAGAATAGTAGTACCTATAGTATCCACCTGTAAAGGTTGTTCTGAGAATAAAAAGAAATTATTTATAACACTTTGCAAACCTTAAAGCTCTCTGTAAATGCAAGTTATTATTGTTATTATTTTTACTGTTTCCAGTGCAGGACCCAAATGAAAGAAGGATTCTCTAAGGCTGAGATAAAAATATGCAGTTTAACAACTCAATTTGATATAAGTTAAAAAGATGTTGATTCAAAGACACATAGTTACAGGAATGATTCTAAAGAGTCTCCCCCAAATAGAGAGTATGGCAGAGTTTGTATGGTCTGAGAAAAACAGTTTATTATTTTTGAAGCTCTCTCTGACTTTCCTTCCTTCCAAGCAGGGCAGAGGGATTTGGTTTTTCTTACCTCTGCTAGATGGCAGAGTGACTAGAGTGCTGAGCCTGGAGTCAGGAAAATCTGAGTTCAAATTTAGCCTCATACACTTACTAGCCATGTGACTCTGGGCAAGTCACTTAACCTTTGTCTGCCTCAATTTCCTCAACTGTAAAAAGGGGGTTCATAATGGCACCTACCCTCAGATTGTTATATCAAATTAGATAACATTTATAAAACACTTTGACACAGAGTGAGCACTTAAGTGCTTATTTCCATTAAGTTAGCCTTGTAAAGAGATAGAGAAGCTTAGTTTTTCTATTAACTTTGCAAGCAGACTGGGCTAAGGGTAATCCTAAATATAGGGAAGTAGATGTGACTGATAATTTATCACTGAAATAGAGGTTAGTTTAAAAATGGAGTCACTTATGTCAAGAGAGCAGCAACAATACAGGATTTCCCCACCTTCTCCCAATAAGATAGCCTGCATTCTGAACAAGCAGGTGATGTCAAAAGACCCAGAAGGAGACCTCCAGCATATTAGATGGATACTTTATGGAGGGTTTATGAAAGAACATGAACATTAAGAACACAGGATATTAAGTATCAGTTGGTACCGTTGGAATTACTGCACACATTTGCCTCATACCCATTGGGTGGGTTTCAAATTTTTCTGTTTCTGTTGAGGGCACCACCATCTGTCTAGTCACATTGGTTGGCAACTTTGGCATCACCTCTAATTTTTCACTCTCTCTTGTACCCTTACGGTCCAATCGGCTACCAAGTCTAGTCAATTTTATGCCAATTACATCTCTCATTCATTGTTTCTGTCAGCATTCCAGCTCAGGCCCTCATCACTTCTCACCCGGATTGCTACAGTAGCTGCCTAACTGGTCCAGGCATCAAGTTCCTTCACTTTTCAATCCATACTTGCCATGATCGTATCACTCCCCTGTCCAAAAGGCTTCAGTAGATCCCTTTCATTTCCAGGATAAACTACAAACTCCTCATGTGACATTTAAATCCCCTCACAATCTATCATCCCCTTTATTTTTCATATTTATTCCATGTTATAGCCCTTTATGCACTTGAAATTCTAGGCAAAATGGCTTACTTACTTTTTCCTGAATTTGACATTCTATATCTTCCCTTTGTGCTTTTATACAGGATGTCTCCATGACTGGAGAGGACTCCAAAGGCACAGCTGTTTGCACATTATAAATGTTTAATAAATGTCATTGGATTAGATTGGGAGCAACCAGATGATCGACAGGTCTGGTTGAACACTAGGGTCCCAAGGTTTCTGTTCTCCCACTCTCCAATTCCCACCATAACTTAGGGTACCATTTTTGACTCTTGCCCCAGTTGTAAAAATCCCTAGTTATGGCTCTGGTGGGTAGCAAATAATACTAATTCTCATTCCCATAGCATTTTAAGATTTTAAAATTGTTTTAATAAGTATAACCCTGTGGGTTAGATAGTGCAGTATTATTAGCCCCATTTTTCAGAAAGAAGTAATTAGATGTTGAAGATAGAGAGCTGGCTTCCAAACCAGGCATATCCAGGTTCAAACCCTGCCTGATAACTACTGACTGTATAACCCAGGGCTTGTCATTTACATTTTTAGGGCTCTAGGAAACTGTCCAAGACTCTAAGTTGCAGAGAAGATAAGCACCTGCATTGATAGGAGTTTCCTCCTTAAGAGTTTTCTACAGAAATGAAATCACAGGTCTAATCCCAAACCCTTTCAGAGAGGTAACTGAAGATTGAAGAAATAAAGTGACTTACCTACAAGCTAATTATTATTATCACAAGCTAATTATTGCCAGAGTCAGAATATGAAAGAGATTCCAACTGCAGGTCCATTTCTTCTTCTATTAAACTAGGGGAACCTATTAATCTGAGTGATACAACAGACTAAAAATGAAAATAATGTTTAAAAAGATTTAGACAAAGAAGTGAATAATAGACCCATACTCTCTTGGCCTCAGTTTCCACTTAAAAAAAGGCAGATTTTGATTAAACACTCTAGTTCTTTTTAGCTCTGTCAGTCTGTGATTCTATAACTACTAAGGGAAAAGTAATGCTTCTGGGATGTGGTGGCAGTTATGCCCACATACAATTACTTCAAAAACATTGAGAAGGGGACTTTTATTGCCAGAAGATTGAAGTAACAAAGAAGCTGTGACCCATGGTTCTAGTATCACAAAGTCACAAAATCTCAGAGTTGAAAGAGATCTCAGAAGCTGCCTAGTCCAATTCATACTCGAATGAGCACTGCCTTGACAGTAGTCCTCACAAGTGTCATCCAGCTTCCGCTTGAAGATCAAGAAGGGAAACATCATTATTCTCACTTTTGAACAACTCTGTTGGGATTTTCTTCTTTCTAGAGATGGAGAGTCTGTCTCTCTTGCCATTTGTACTCATTGCTCCTACTTATGTCCTCAGGGGCCCATGCTAAAAAGGTCTTCCACACGAGAAGCTTCTAAATACCTGAAGAATACTTGATGTGCGGCATTTGTCTTATCTTTTCAATCAACAAGCAAGTATTATGCACATGCTGTGTGCCAGGCACTAGGAATGGAAAGGTAAAAGAGAGGCAGACCTTGTCCTCAAGGAGTCCAAAGAGATGGAATTAAATAAGCAAACATCAGACCCATAGAAAATAAATGCAAGATAATTGGAGAGAGCAGGGCTCTAGGAACCATGCACAGAAGTGGGAGCTTGAACTGAATCTTGAAGGAAACAAGGCTTTCCAAGAGGAGGAGGTGAGAGGTACATTTCAGGCATTGGGGGGAGCCAGGACAAAGGGACAGGGATGAGAGATAGGGTGTCATGCATGGGGAAGAGTAAGAAGATAAGTGTGGCTGAGTCATAGAGGGTGAAGGGTACTATTATATAATAATACTGAAAAGTTAGATTGAAGCCAGGCTATGCAGATATTTAAATACCCAACAGAGGTGAACAACAGGTGAGGATCTGCATTTTTAGAGGGCATTCTCTAAACCAATGAAATTACAAGTCTAGTCTCCTATCTCTTTCAAAGGAGGTAACTGAGGACCAGAGATATGGCCAAGGTCATACAGAGTCCAATTGTGAATCTGATGATGCCAGATCACTAGATCTAGAGAGGAATTACTATTTTGCATTAGAGGCATTAGAGAGTTACTGGAGTCTATTGAGTAGGTGAGTGATATAATCAGGTCTATGTTTTAAGGAAATGACTAACAGCTGTGTGGAGGATGGACCGGATTAGGGAGAGATGAAGCAGGGAGACCGATTTGTAGGCTTTTGCATTAACTTAGGCAAGAGGGGATGAAGGCTGGAGCAAAGTTGGTTTTAGGGTAAGTAGACAGAAGAAGATGGATGCAAGAGCTTTGTGGAAGTAGAAATGAAAAGCTACAGCCAAGAAGTGGAAGAGGGCTACTGAGGAGAGCACTAAATTGTGAACCTGGGAGGCTGGACAGAAGATGGTGTACTCACCAGAAACAGAGAAGTTTGGAAAAGGGGCTCTTTTTTAGGTGTGGAGGAGAAGATATTGAGTTCTGTTTTGAGCATGTTGGCTTTGAGAAGTTTATGAAAAATCTGTCTGGAAATGTCCAATAAGCAGATAGTGGTATGGGCTTGCAACTCAAGAGAGAGACTATGATTGGATACTTAAATCTGGGAGTCATCTGCCTAGAGATGATAATTAAACCCATGGAAACTGATGAGCTCCCCAAATGAGAGTGTAAATATGGAAGAGGGCCCAAGATAGATCCTTGGAGTATACCTATAATTAGGAGGCTTGATATGGATGATGATCTGGCAAGAGTGGTCAGACAGGTAAGAGGAGAACTGAGAGAGTAGTATCACAGAAACCTAGAGAAAGACTCAATGTCCAGGATCAGAGGATGATTAATAATGTCAAATGCTGCACAGAGGTCAGGAGCAATGAGAATTGAGAAATGACTATTAGCTCTGGCACCTAATAGATGATAAATAACTTTGGAGAGAGTAGTTTCACTAAGAGTTAAGGTCAGGGGCCAGATTGCAAAGGACTGAGAAATAAATGGAAGGAGAAATGGAGGAAAAAGTAGCTTACTTTTTTTTTGGCTGTGAATAGGAGTAGAGAAGTGGAATTGAAAGTCTGAGGGGACAAGTAGAGTCTAATGAGGGTTTCTTAAGGATGAGAGAGAGTTGGACATATCTGTAGGTGGTGTGGAAGAAACTAATAGCTAGAGAGATACTGGTGGAGGGATTTTTGTGGTGGTAATAAGTTGAAGAGTATGGGAGGGGATAGGAGCAAAGATATAGGTGGAGGGGATGGCCTTGGTGAGGAGAAATGCCTCTTTAACAGTGACTAGAGAGAACAGGGTCTCTAATAAAGGAGAGAAAAGGGATAACAGCAGGGGTTTTGAGATATAGATATAATATTATTGATGTGAAAGACAATGTGTTAGACAAAAATGAAACAGATCCTGCCTTCAAGGACCTTCTTATGTGGCATGGTGTCCAATCTTCATACATTTTAAATCTGAGAGTCATCTACCTAGAGAAGATAATTAAACCTATGGAAGTTGATGAGCTAACCAAGTGAGAGTGTAAAGAGGGAAGAGTGCCCAAGATAGAGCCTTGGAGTACACCTATAATCAGGGAACAGGAAGCTAAAGGGACTGGAAGTAGGAGGCCAGCTAGGATCTCGCTGAAGTGGATTATGATATGGGGTGATGAGGGCTGGTAGTAATGTGATGACTATGGAGACAAACAGTATTAGGGAGATGTCTTCACTTTTTTGAAGATCTATAAGAGCCCCATGTTCTTCCTTCCTTCTGTCTCTTTGGAGACCCTTTTTATCCTTTTTATCCTTCCCGTACTTAAGGAATTTTACTTCCAGAGAACAAAAATCAACACTGGAGGCCTTGAACCCTTCAGAAACTTTGAAAATCACAGACCTAGTTTAGTTTTCTCTGTATATACAAGGTAGCGATCTCTATCTGTGTGCTGGAGTGGAAGGATCCCTGAATTCAGAATAGGAGGATGTAGACCTGAGGTCCAGTGTGGACATTCACAAGCTCTGTGACTTTGGGTGAGTGACTTAAGCTTATGGAGACTCAGTGTCCTCAGCTATAAAAAGGGGCTAATAATATTTGCCCTACCTGCCTCATATCATTGGGGTAAGGATCAAATGGGATAATGTATATAAAGTGCTTTGTAAAGTGAAATATAAAAGTGAGCTGCTATTATTATGGATTGATGTTATGGATCATAAACCCTCAAGTAGCTCTCTCTCACTCCCCTCATCTTCCAGTTTGACTAGTGGTGGTGCAAACAGTGAGTGGGTGACTCTGATGCTTTGCCTTTAGCTGTTCCCATCACTGTTCAGCTCAGGGAACAGACATCATAAAACTGTATCCTCAATGAGTTTCAGATGAAACCCCCTCCACCTCCACCTCTCCACTCCTTTGCAATGTAATTTCAGCATTAAGAGGCAAGACTGCAGGTCACAGAACATTAGAACTGGAAGGGATATTAGAGATTGTCTTGGCAGAAAATCACAGGATTTCAGAACAGAAGGAACCTCAGAGACGGGAGGCAGCCTAGTACAGGGGGCGGGTGCTGGATTTGGAAACATCGGGTGTGGGTTCAAATTCTGACTCTGCCACTAGAGATGACAGATATTACCTGTGTGACCTTACATAAGACATTTAACTGCTCCTGACTCCAGGGCCAGGGCTCTATTCACTGCACTACCTAGCCGCCCTGTGCTTTTGCCTTTCTTTGTCTCATCAGCACTGAGCACAGTGTCTGGAACACAGTAGGTGCTTAATAAATGCTTGCCCCCTGACTATTGCTTAATTCATAGGTCCCAGACCTTTAGAGTTGAAAGAGACCTCAGTGATCATTGAACCCAAATCCAAATTCATCACCTTGATGCCAAGAGGTTTGCTTAAACACCTCCAATGAGGTGGCACTCACTAACTCCTGAAGCAGCTGTTTCTACTTTTCAATAACTCTAAATCTAGCCTAAATGTCCTCCTCTTCATCTTCTCCCCATTGCCTCCTCATTATGCCTTCTAAGGCCAGGTAGAATTCATCTGCCTCCAGATGCTTAAAGACAGCTACTATCTTTCCCTTGTCTTTTTTCTTCCAGATGAAACGTTCCCAGGTATTTTGGTCAGTACTCACAAATTATGAACTGGAGGCCCTTCCCTCTCCTGTTTGTACTCCTCTGAATGTTTTGTAGCCTATCCTTATGACTACTTGGACATATGGTAGCCAGAACTGGACACTATGTTCCATAGGTCAGACAAGGATAGAGCCAGCAGGACTGTCAGCTCCCATGTGCTCAACATTCTTCCTTTTCCAACATTGCCCAAAGTCACATCAGCTTCCTTCCTTAGCATATCATGCTGTTGACTCATAATGAGCTTTCAGTCCACTAAAAGGTTCAAATCTTTTTCAGGAATGCTGCTCTCTAGTTGTGGCACCCTGCCTCGGATGTGTGAATTTGCTTTTACGAACTGTCTAAGATTGGACTTTTATCCCTATTAGATGTTTTTTCACTAATGTAATCTAAAATTCTACCCTGCCAAGATCTTCCTGAAGTTATCTCCCCTTTCCTTGCCTTATTTGCATTTTTGATAAACTAACACTTTTATCCAAGTCACCAATAAAAATGTGCAGGAGCAAATGTAAATCTCTGGGACTCTCCACTGCAGAAATTCTCCCAGCCCTCAATGACTAATTTTTGGATCCAGTCATGTGATTCTGGGCTGAAATTAATTTTGGTTTTAAAAACCAACTGCAACATCTGTGTCCGCAGATTAATATTTTGGTTTTCAAGGAAAGAAATAAAATAAAACAAATAAAAAGTTTGTGTATTACCATAGGGGGCTGTGGTTTCCAATCTGAAGTTGAAACTCAAATTGAGGTCCCTGGGGAACTACAGGAGGGTCTTGTGGAAACCTCTTGAAAGGCTCAAAGAGGGAAGTAATCATTTTTGGCCAGAAGACTAGTGGTCAGCAGTTTTTTCTCCTGGCTATTCATTTCCACTTCCTTATTCTTCCTCATTTTGTGTGAAGGATACAGTGCCCAAACTTTACTGGAGCTGATGTGGGTAGACTGAGAACCCGGAAGGGGAGAGAGGTACCCTGAATGTTGCCTCCACTAAAATCTAATACTGTGGCCACCTTTTCCACCTTTCTATCAGTAAAATGAGAACATATATGAGCAAAAGAAAAAGACTTCTGTAATTTCAAGTAATTATGCATCCAAAATATTAGGTGCCAAGATAACCTTGTTAGGGGCTGTGGTGTTCTGGCACCTGGGATTTGGCAAGCCCTCATCTAATTAATGATTCAAATGTGTTAATTTCTGTTCGGATCAGAGGCAGAAGTAATTAGGGTTAATTGGGTCCTCTGTGCACCTCAGTTCACACTATACAGAGAGCCTGGAAAGTAATATTTACTGTGTCTACATATGGGGTTAGTCCTGTTGGGTACCTGGCTTATGATCTACCTCTAAGGGTCTTTTCCTATAGCCCTTTGGAAATCAGAGGAGGGCAGTTTTGTTACCTGGCTCATACTTTCCTCCCTGAAGAAGATAGTTGGCCTCAGAGTTCCAGAAGGGGATGTCATCAGGAGAGAAAGGATTAAGATTTAGGAAGGAAGGAAGGAAGACGAGGAAAGGAAGGAAAGAATGAAGGGAAGGAAGCAAAAGAGTAAAGAAAAGAAGGAAACAAACATTTATTAAGTTCCTATTAAGTATGCCAGACACTATGCTAAGCACTTCACAAATATCTCGTTTGATCCTCTGGGAAGTAGGTGTTATTATTCTCCCTTTTTTACAGTTGAGGAAACTGAGGCAGGCAGAGGTTAAGTGATTTTCTCAGGGTCACAGAGCTAGTAAGTGTCTGAGGGAACTCAGGTCTTCTTGACTCCAGGTTCAGCTTCTATCCAATGTGCCATCTCGTTGCCTCTTCATACAGACAATGGTCACCTGTTATCTTGGGGAGGGAGTCTGGGGCTGGGCATGAATGTAAGGAGATGCTCCCTGATCTTTCATGGCTCATTCTGAGGACTTTCCCTGTCCACACATTTGATGCTTTCTGGGGAGTCATTTTGTTGACCTGAAATGGTGAATCTCTGGTTCTAGTTGTGTAGGGACTACTTTTGTAGGTTTCTTCTGGATTGATGAAATGCCCAGGATTTTAAATAGAATTGAATTTAGCTTCTATGAGTGAAGCAAGAAGAACCAGGAGAGCAACAAGCACAGTGGTCGCAATAATGCAAATAAAACCACCCTTGAAGGCAACTTAACCGAGATTAATGGCAATAACCAATTTTGAACTCCAAGAATAGAAACCAATGCACTTCCTTCCTTTCAGTAGAAAGGCAGAAGAATATGGGCATTGCATACTCTGCCAGATGAGGCTTCTTTTTGTTGGCCAGCTTTAATTAACTATTTTTATTTGTTCTCTGTATTTGTTTTGGCCTAGTAAGACTTCTAGCCTCTGCCTTCTGAGATGATCTTCTGTTTACTCTGTATGTATCTTGTATTTACAATTACTTTCACTTTTTCTCCCTATTAGATTGGGAGCTCCTTGAGAGAAGGGACCATATTTTTGGCCTTTCTTTGTATTACCAGTCCTTAGCACAAGACCTGACCCTTGGCAAATGTTTAATAAGTGTTTGCTTTCTGACTAAACGGGCATTACAAGGAAGAATTCAGTGGGTGTGGACTAGGAGTATGTCAGAAAAGACTGTGGAATAAAATGATATATATGCATATATTTAAACAAAAAAAATTATGGTTAGAAAATTGGTGAGGAGTGAACAAAAACTTTTCATTTCTCCTTGTCCAAGAGATTACACTTAAGTTCTTAGACTTAGAGGAGGAACTGAGTGGTTTGAATACAGCAAGGTACTCCTAAGTTCCTGGTAGATAGAGAGGGAGGGAGGAGAGAAAAGAGAGAGAGAGAGAAAGAGAGGGGGAAAGAAGCAGAGGGGAGGAGGGCAAGGGAGAGAAACAGAGACAGAGAGACAGACAGCAGACACAGACAGAGACTGACACAGAGAAATTCTCCACCCCTTTAAGGTTTCCTCATGCCACGCAGGGGTTTCTTCTTGGACAGTAGTGAGTCAATCCTTTACACTATTGTTATCAGAGGACAGAAAAGACTCTTCCAAAGGCTGCCTGGGCTACCTTGCTTCCTAGGAACTTTTCTATTTCATTCCTAAAAATCCCTACTGAAGATTCTATGGCCTCCTTTGCTCACATCAAGTGCTATGATTAGAAGCCCTTTGCATGAGGTTAAAATAAAAAATCATGACCTTATTCCTGTTTTCTGTCCCCTCCCACTTCCCTCTCTTTGCTAGGATCTTGGGTTACAATATACTCAAATGTCTCTGCAGCCAACTCCACTGAAAGATGCTGCGGAAGACGTGGAGGATAAGTCTTGGGGCTCTTTGAGCTACAAAGAACCCGGGCAACTGAAACAGCAATTTAATCTGGTTGCTCAGCAGCCCAAGGGACTTTCCCAAGAAATACTGGGTTTTTAGAAATGGTTCTTCTTTAATCTTGGTGACTCACCCAGCCTGAATCAGCCTATGTGCTTTCATAGAGTGCTATCCTGGACATAATTTTAATAGTGTGGTTGGTATTGTGCCCATCTCATTGATAATTGTTGGCTGCATGAAGCCTTTGAGTAAAGCGATAGGTGGGCACTAGTTTAGAGGAATGCAAAGCAAAGCTAAGGCGACTGCCAGGTTCATCCCTAGGCCCAGAGTGTTGCCGCACTCCAGAGGGAAAGTCTGGGCTGGTGCCGAATCTGATAAGGAATTTGCTTTCTAGGGTAGGCAAGTATAGCAATCTGACAATATCCAGAAGGGGGACTGACCAGAAGTTTAAGGGCAATATGCAGCTTCTAAATCTATTTCTAAGAGAAAAATTTCCAGACTTTTCATACACTTGGTGTAAGGGACTGAGAAACACCCAAGCAGCTCCTGTATGACATGAGGTAACCATAGGAAGATGGACATGGGTCTCTCTGTGTCTCTCTCTATGTCTTTCTCGGTATCTCTTCCTCTCTCTCTCTCTCTCTCTCTCTCTCTCTCTCTCTCTCTCTCTCTCTCTCACACACACACACACACACACACACACACACACACACACAGAAACACAGATTCCTTTCCAATTAGGGGCAGCTACCTGGCCAGAGTGGATAGATCGCTGAAGCTGCCCTCAGGAAGACCTGGCATTCCTCCTGGGAAAGAGCAAGCAGGGTAACTTTTCTTACTGTAGGCAAGTCTAACCCTAGGCAAGATCCAGCAGTTTTTCTTGGCATTCTTCCATCATTTCTGCCAGCACCTCCTTGCTGGCAAGTCTGGAAGCTAGACATTCTGCCCGTTCTAAGTGACTCTTTTGCTCCAGCTCTCCACAATTTCGGCTAAGATCATGAGCTCACAGAAATCACCTATAAGTGATCTTTGAGGTAATTTAGTCCAGGTCTTTTTTTTTATAGTTGAGGAGACCCAGATAGGTAAAATTAATTAATTCAACCAAGGTGACACAATAAGCAAGCAACAGAGGTGATTGTCCTCTGATTCCAAATCCAGAACTCTTTCCAATGTACAATGCTGCCTCTCTACTGAAGAAGCATTAGTTGATCATGACTTAAGGTGTCCCTTCTCTTAGGGACACCATTTTAACATGGGGTTCTTTTTATAAAAAATTATTTCTTTTTAGCATTCATTTAAAAAATTCGAGTTCCATATTCTGTCCTTCATGCCCGTCTCCCACCCATTGAGCAGGCAAGCGATATATCAGTTGTACATGTGAAGTCGTACAAGACATATTTCTATATTAGTGATGCTGCAAAACAATAAACAAGTAAAAAGCAGGAAACCTAAACTGAAAAAAGCCTGCTTCAATCTGCACTTAGAGTTCACCAGTTCTCTCTCTGGAGGGGGACAGCATTTTTCATCATGAGTCCTTTAAAATTGTCTTGGATCGTTGTATTGATCAGGGCAGCTAAGTCTTTCACAGTTTATCATTGTTACAATATTGCTGCTACTGTGTACGATGTTCTCCTGTTAAAATGGAATTAAGACCTTTAAATGCCAACTATCATGATTATTGTTGTTATTTTCTCCCCAGTGTCTCTCTTTCTGTTCTCATTGCCACCACTCCCCTAATTGCCTCATGTCTGATTTGGTTTTTTTGTGTGTGTGAGGCAATTGGGGGTTAAGTGACTTGCCCAGGGTCACACAGCCAGTAAGTGTTAAGGGTCTGAGGCCGGATTTGAACTCAAGTCCTCTTAACTCTGGGGCCACTGCTTTATCCACTGAGTCACCTAGCTGCCCCTCTGATCTATTTATTTTTGCCTCCAAAGTGTGCCTGTTTCTCCCAATTGTTCTGCACATGGACATTTTAATCTTACCACTGCATAGAATTGATAATGTTTCTACTCTGCTTTAAAAACTCCCTGTGGTTCCTCTTTGCCTACTGAATCAAATATAAACTGCTCAGTCTCTCATTGAAGGCTATCAAAGGTTTGACCCCAGCTTGCATTTCCAGACTTCCCAACAGACCCTATATTCCTGCCGAACTGAACTGTCTGTGACTCTTTCCAAGCCTATAGCTGTTCTCACACTTCACTTTCTGCTTAAAATGTCTTCTCCCACATCTCCGTCTATAAAAATCCTATCCAAAATTCAGCTCCAATGATACTTCCTCCGTGAAACTTTCACCCCAACCAAGAGTGATGGAATGTCCCTCACTGTACCTTCCACGGTACTTTGTTTGTACAGATCCTTGGACACTCTGGAATTCTTCCTCCATACTTTTTTTCCCCCCACAGAGGCAGCTGGTGCACCTGGAGTTAGGAAGTCCTGAGTTCAAATCTAGCTTCGAACACTCAGTAGTTGTGTGACCTTGGGCAAGTCACTAAATCTATTTGTCTCTGTTTCCTCAACTGTAGAATGAGGATTGTAATAGCAGCTACTTCCCAGGATTGTTTAAGAATCAAATAAGAAGCAAGAGGAAGACAGTGAAAACTTTTGAGTCAGTCAACAAGCATTTATTAAACTTCGACAAAGGATGAAAAAGCTTGGAAAAATCTGATGTGGTGAATGGGAGAATGACTTGTTTGGGGAGGTGTAAATAGATTTCCTTGCCATAGTTAGGGCCATAGAGGGCCCTGTTCAGATTATGACAAATTTGTGTGGGATAAAGATCTCAAAAACCTTTATCCAAATAAAACTCAGAGGTTTCTCCAGGTAGAAACAGAAGCTCTTTATTCTAAAGACAAGTCTCGTGAGAGCTGGGCATCACCTATTCCAGATAGTCCTGGTACAGGGAGGCACCCAACCAGAGTCAAGCAAGCAGTTATATAGCCTTACACAAACAATTCTAAGAAAAACCCCCAAAATCCCCAGGTCCCCTCCCACCACCCCTCCTCTAAAGCTGGACCATCAGCCCATTGATGGGGTTGTATGGCCTCACAGTCTACGCAAGAACCTGGAAAATCCCTTACCCAATACACAGACATATGGCTATGATTATCCATATTTAGCAGAAGGGGGCTGTCACAGAAAGCCCCTTACAGGAAAAAGTGAGGGGAGTAGGGGCACACCACCTGATTTCTCTGAAATCAGGTGATTTACAAGGACATGAAACTTAGGCCTAAAGAGGTCTAGGACCTGTCTCTTTCATTTTATGAGAATGCTTTCACTCATCTCACCCAAATTTGTAGTGTACCCTGCCAGCACAGCTTCTTTATTTTCTCCACCTTTGTGCAGTAGCTCCTGAGTAGAAGAGAAGGGAACAGATCATGGCAATAATCCATGGTTGATGCTTGGGGGGAACAAAAGAGGCAACAGGATTAGGGAACATAGGACTCAAAAAAAGAGGTGAGTGAGGAACAGGTTTTGGGTTGGCAAAGCAAGGAAAGAAGTGGAATGACAACAGATTGTGATGAGATAAAGGAGTAACCTGAAATATCAAACCTATGCTTGTGATTTAAATTAAAGTTTTTCTGGTAAGAATTTTGGAAAGAAAGATGAATTTCTGTTGTCGGTGTTTCCACAGCAGAGGTGGTCATTCACCAGACACCACAGGAAGACCATGGCCTTCTCTGCAGGGCTTTTACCTTACTTGTCTGTGACCTCTGAAACTTCCTCTTCTGTCTTCCTTTCCTTCCCTTCCAGTTGTGGATTTGCATTTAACATTTCCCATATTCCAGGGCCATTTCAACTAATATGACCACAGTGCTCACTCTTCCCTCCTTGGATGTGGATGTGGTTATTTTTGTACCTTTGCTGCCATTAATTACAAACCAGGAGAAGGCAGACACTGAATTAGGATTTTACTTTTTATGTAAACTTATGCTACCCTATTGCCCAACTCCCTAGATCAGGGAATCTCTTTGATTTTCTGTGTTTGCCGGACTGGGAGGATTTTTATCAGGAATGGCTCTGATGTGGGGAGACAGGGTGAGATGGACAATCTGCAGAGCTCCTACAATCTAGGATATATTGTGGATAGACCCAGACAGACAGATTTGAGCAAACCAATGCTGCAAATTAATAAACTCTGGGGAATCTTTTAAAAATAGCCTTGGGCTATGTTTTGCAGGATAGAATTAGAGAAATTGCTAATGAGCTGCAGAATCACAGATTGGGCGCTGGAAAGAACCTGAGGTTTGAACTTTTAGTTACTCCCCCCCCCCCCCCCCGCCATTTTACAAAGGAAGAAATAGAGGCCATTTGGCTGGTGTGTAACTTTTTTTTAAGTGTCAGACTAAATTTTCCACATTTCAATCAGCTGTTTTGCTGTTGTATACCAGCCCTCGTTTAAATATCCTTACTTATATTCTCTTGTGATTTGAGAACCACTGAAAGGCACTCTCACAAACATCAAAGCCATTCCCCTTTCCTAGAATACAATTCCACTTC
>CM053582.1:184878506-184913087 GCA_028627135.1 Pseudochirops cupreus | reverse complement strand
CTAGAGTACTCTTGTCTGGATCTCTCCTTCACCCCTGTCATTTCCTACCTCATTAAATTTGTACTTGCATCTTCACACATAGCCCAGTACTTTATACATTCTGCTAAATGCTGGAGGTTAAAAAAAATCAGAGTTAGTGCCTGTTCTCAAAGAACTTATCTTCTATCTCGGGTAACCACATGCACATAGAGAAGTAGGTATGAATATATATGTATGTGTGCATATATATATATGTATGTGTGTATATATGTGTGTATACATATGTGTGTATATGTATTATATATGTGCTTACAAGTAGTCTCCCACCAAAACTTTTAAGATAGGATTTATTGGCATAAGATACATACAAGGTAGTCCTAATTAAAAAAAAAAAAGCAAAAGCAACAGCAGAAATAGCAACAGATTCCTTTTTCCAGATTCAGCTCTCCCCTGTATTGCCTTGCTCACCCCACAACATGACGGAAGCTTTAGTGCTGATAACTGAGAAAAAGCATGGTGACAAAAAGCTGCTAGGAATTCAGTAACACCTTAAAATTGTTTATGTTTTATTAACACAACAACATTTCTTTAGTATCTAGAACTGTATATTGGTATAGATAATTTCTAGTATGAAAACCCCCTCTGCTGATGAAGACTGGCAATTCATCTATCACTATCTTATAGAGTAGTCCGGGGGCACTGAGAATGTAGGTAATTTTCATGCTCGTGCAAGCTCGTTTGTGTCAGATTTTCTTGACTCCACAGCAGGCTTTCTATTCCCTTTGCCACACTATCTCTTCTTCAAAAATAAATTTTTATTGATGTCTTTTGTTTTTTGCATCACTTTTTACATACATGAGAATCATCTCATATAACAAATTGTATTTATATGACAAAGAAAGAAAAAATAAGGAAAAAGACAGCATAATTGATCAATGCATAAAAGTATGAAATTATATGCAATATTCAACACTTATGGACCTCCCACCTCTGAAAAGGGGATGATTTGGGAGAGTTCTCTCATATTGCTTCTTTCAAGCCATGGTTGTTATTTATAATTATGTAACATTTACTTTTGAGGTTTTTTTGGTTTTGTGTTTGTTCTTGTTTTTACACTGTTGTAATCATTGTGTATTTTGCTTTCTTGACTCTGCTTACTTCCGTCTGCATCAGTTCATAAGGATCTTTCCATGCTTCTCTGTATTCATCACATTCATTGTTTCTTACAGCATGGCAATATCCCATGACATTCATATGCCGTAAGTTATTTATCTATTCTCCAATTAATGGACATCTATTTTGTTTCCAATTCTTTACTGTCACAAAAACTTACAGTATATAAATATTTTAGTGTTTGATGTATATGGAGACTTTCTTCTTATCAATGACCTCCTTGGGGTAAAAGCTCAGTAATGGAATCTCAGGGTCAAAGCTATGTATATTTTAGTTCCTTTATTTTTGCAATTCCAAAATGCTTTCCAAAATTATTGTACCAATTTACAACTCCTCAAATAATTAATCAGTGTGCCTGGCTTCCCACAATCCCACCAATATTGACTATTTTCATCTTTTGTCATCTTTGCCAATATGCAGAATGTGAGATAAAATCTCAGGGTTCTCTTGGTTTGGATTTCTCTTTTTATTGGTGATTTAAAGCATTCTTTCATATAGTTGTGAACATTTTCCAATTCTTCTTTTGAGAATTATTTTGTTCATATTCTTTGACCATTAATCTATTGGGCAATGAGCTGGCTCAGTGGCTAGAGCACTGGGCTTGGAATCTGAAAGACTCATCTCCATGATTTCAAATCCAGCCTCAGACACTTACTAGCTCTGTGACCATGGGCAAGTCACTTAAAATTCTGTTTGCCTCAGTTCTATAAAATGAGCTGGAGAAGGATATGGCAAACCACTCCAGTATCTTTGTCAAGAAAATCCAAAAATGGGGTCATAAAGAGTTGGATGTAACTAAGATGAATGAACAGTGCAATGCAACATTAGTTTTATATATACACAGAAATATTTGTATATTATATATATATATATACATATATAATAATTTATATGTCTTGGATCAGAGAAATCTAATATGAAGATTTCCCCCCCATTTGACCTTTTCCCCTTCCTGTCCCATGTGTATTGCTTTTCAGTTTCATGTCATTAAAGTTGTCATTTTTTATTTTTCATAATTTCCTCTGTTTGGTTAAGAATAGATCTCTTACCAGTATAGCAGAAATTGAGCATAAATGAATATTTTAAACTGTATACCATAACAAAGTCAAAATGGGCACACAATTTAGATATAAAGGCTGATACTATAAGCAAGCCTGTAAAGCAAGGAATAGTTTACTTGTCAGATTTATGGAGAATGGAAGAATTTATAACCAAACAAGAGATAGAGAACAATATAAAATGTAAAATGGATAATTTTGATTACACTAAATTGAAAAATTTTTGCATAAAAAAAGCCAATGCAACCAAGATTAGGAGGGAAGCAGAAAACTGGGAATTTTTACAATCAGTGTCTCTGATAAAGGCCTCATTTCTAAAATATATAGAGAGCTGAGTCAAATTTGTAAGAATACAAGTCACTCTCTAATTGATAAGTGGTCAAAGGATATAAACAGGCAGTTTTCAGATGAAGAAATTAAAGGTATAGTAATATAAAAAAAATGTTCTAAATCACTACTGATTAGAGAAATGCAAATCAAAACAACTCCTAGGCAACATATCCACCTATCAGATTGGTTAACATGACAAAACAGGAAAATTATAAATGCTGGAGAAGTGGGAAAATTGGAATATTGATATGTAGTTGGTGGAGTTGTGAAATGATCCAACTACTTTGGAGAGCAATTTGGAACTATGCACAAAGGGCTATAAAAATGTGCATAACCTTTGACCTAGCAATATCACTTCTAGGGCTGTATCCCAAAGAAATCATACAAATGGGAAAAGGACCCATGTGTACAAAAATATTTATAGCAACTCTTTTTGTGGTGGTAAGGAATTGGAAATTGAGGGGATGTCCATCAATTGGGGAATGACTGAACAAGTTATAGTATATGAATGTAATGGAATACTATTGTGCTATAAGAAATGATGAGCAGGCAGACTTCAGAAAAACCTGGAAAGGCTTACATGAACTGATGACTAGTGAGGTAAGCAGAACCAGGAGAACATTGTACATCATCATGTTGCGTGATGACTAATTTTGATAGACTTAACTGTTCTCAGCAACACAAGATTCTAAGACAATTACAAGAGGCTGATGAAGGAAAACTCTATTCACATCCAGAGAAAGAACTACACAGGCTGAATGCAGGTCAAAGCATACTACTTGCAGGAGCATGCTCTTTCTCTCTCTCTGTTTTATTTTGTTTTGTTTCTTCTTTCTTGAGGTTCATCCCATTGGTTCTAATTCTTCTTTACCACACGACTAATGTGAAAATATATTTAATATGAATGTATATGTAGAACCTATATCATCTTGCATGCCATCTTTGGGAGCAGGAAGGGGAGAGAGGAGGAGAAAATTTAAAACTCAAAAGCTTGTGGAACTTAATGTTGAAAACTAGAAATAAATTAATTAATTAAAAAAAGAATACATCTCCTACCTATAGCTGTGAGAATTATATGATCTGCTTCTCTTCTAATTTTTTAAATAGCATAATCTTTAATATTTGGTCATATCAATTTAGAAGGTATTGTGGAATGTGGTATGTGTTGATCTATGCCTAATTTCTGCAGACTGCTTTCCAGTTTTCCCAGCAGTTTTTAAAAAACAGAGAGTTTTTTCTCCTAAGTAATTAATGTTTTCCACTTTACTGGTCTCTGGGTTGTTTAGTTCCTTTTCTTCCTGTTTCTCCTTTCTCTACTCTGTTTCAGTTACCTCTTTATTTTTTAAGCAATACCAGATGGTTTTGATGACTGTTGCTTCATAATATAGTTTGAGATCTGGAATTTCTACTCCCCCTTTGTCTCTATTTCTTTTTATCATTTGCCTTGATATTCTAGATCTTTTGTTTTTTCCAAATGAATTTTGTTATTATTTCATCAAGTTCTATGGAGTATACCTTTGACAATTTGGTTGACATGGCATAAAAGTATACGTTAACTTCGGCAGTATTATCATTTTTATTTTTTGGTTTGGCCCAATCATAAGCTCTAAATATTTCCCCAACTATTTAAGTTGTTTATTTCTTTAAGAAGCACTTTTTAATTGAATTTACTCAACCCCTTTATGAACTTAGGTAGCTTGATCCCCAGATACTCTAGTTACAGATTATTCTTTTTAAAGTTCATATTCCCCAGTTTAGTAATGTTTTCTTAGAAAGCTCTTTGAGGCTCATAGGAGTTAAATGCCTTGCCCTTGGTTACATAGCTAGAAAATGTAATAGACTAGATTTTAGCCCAGGTCTTCCTAACTCAAAGTGCAGCATTTTATTCTCTATATTCCTATGCTTCTCTGTAAGTGAATAGCTTTCAATTAATTTGGAATAGCTAAAAGACCATCCAATCCTCATCTGCAGTCTTAACTTTTCTACTTCTCAGTTTCCCACCTGGAAATGGACTCCAAATCCAGTCATTCTCTTGAAGAAAAAGTCAATGGTTTAGTTAAATTTTGTGTCCACACAGTGCTGTGCTGATAAATGTTTAACAACCAGCTTTCCAGGGGGGATAAAGTACTCCTGACACAATTTTAGGTATAGTCTACATCATCTTTCACTCATCACTTTCTTAAGTCTAGACAAGTAACAAAACAAATCAAGCCCCAATTTGTAGTATTTGCCAATTTCCAAGGTATAAATACTCTGAAAATTTAAGAATCTGCTCTTCCAGAAACCGGCTCTAGCACACCCCTATTTCTACTCCAGAACCTAGAACAGCGCTATGTTCTGGTAGGCACTTAATACATATTTGATGAATGAGTCAGTAGATGAGAAGACACTAAAGCGGCTTGATTGAATGTTCCCAAAGAATAGTGATTAATGGATCAATGTTTACCTAGACTAGAGGACTGTGTCCGCAGAGTACTCCAAGGCTATTTTCTTGGTGTTGTACTAGTGAACATTTTATTAGTGTCTTAGTTAAAGATATATCTGGCAGGCTTATCAAAATTGTAACTACTACACAGCTGAAAGGCTAGTTAACACAGATGATGATGGTGGTGATGGGATCCCAAAAGATCCAGACAGGCTAGAAGTATGGTTATAACCTAATAAAATGAAAACTAATAAAGAGAAGTGGAGAGATATAGTGGATACAGTGCTGGACTTGAAGTCAGGAAGAACTGGGTTTGAATCCAGTCTCAGATACTTACTAGTTGTGTGGCCCTGGACAAATTATCTAACCTCTCTGACTGTTTTTTCATCTTCAAAATGAAGTGTTTGTTTTTGGTGACCTCTAAAATCTCTTTAGCTTTAAATATATTATTCTATGACATAAAAATTCTGTGTCTAGATTTTTTTTGAAAAATTAGCCACATAAGTGCTGAATAGGAAAAATTAGACAACTGAACCTGTGAAAACAATATGGGGCTTTTAGTGGCAGAGGGTGAAGAAGAGTATCAAGAATGAAGAATTTTTTTGCTATGATCAGACAATACTTAGAGTACATTTGTTCTGCATGTGTGTTCAGTACAGCATGTGATGAGCAGTACAGTTAGGAAAGTTAGGAAGGGTCTAGGTTATGAAGAACTTTGAAAGTCAAATATTCACAAACTAGATGAACTAGAGAAAGGATATGTGGATAATGAGAGGTGTGAAGATTATGCCATATGAAGAATGATTGAGGAAATTGGGGATGGTCAGTCCAGAAAAGAAAAACTGTGGCAGGAGCTTCATTCAAATATCTGAAGGGTCACAAAAAAAATATTCAAAAGATCTATGAAAAGTAAAACAAAGATGGGCAAGGCCTACAGCAAAAGGAAAGATTAAACTGATGGCCCCCATGAACCACTTATGACAAGATAATGTTAGGGAGGCTCCCAGTATGTTGAGTGGACCTTCTATGGTGAACTTAGAGGTGAACATAAGCAAGAGTGGCACAAGAAAGGAGAATGTAAACGGGTGGCAATCTACTTCAGCTCAATACACCCAAACAGAAATCACCCTGTCCCTCCCAAATCCTAACCTCTTCCAGACTTCACAGTTCCTGTCAAAGGCTGATCCCAAGTTCATAATCTCAGCATTATCCTGGACTCCTCAGACTCACCTGATGTATCCTGCCGATTTACAAATCTTATTATTCCTAACTTCTAACATCTTTATGTCTGTCACTTTTTCTTCAATCACAAAGTACCAACTTTGTTCATCCCCTTAATCCCTTTTTCTTAAATTATTGAAACAGCATGTTTGGTTTCCAGGTCTCAAGTCTCTTTCTCTTCCCATAAACAGAGATATGACCACATCATTCCCCTACTTCATCATTTCTAGGGGTCTTCTTTTTACCCTTTAGGATAAGACAGAAAATCCTTGTCTATCTTTTAAAGTCTCACAAAACCTGCCTCCGGTCTTTTTTTCTGGCCTCATTGGGTATAAATTGCCCTTCTGCACTCTGAAATCCAGCCAAATTGGCCTTTTCTCTGTTTCTCCCATACAACGTCCCTCTGCTCTTCATGCCTCTGTACTGATGGTGCCACATGCCTCGATTGTACTCCCTTCCTTTCCTCCACTTTTCCTTCAAAATGGAGCTCAAGTACTACCTTTGATATGAAATCTTTCCTGATCTCCCAAACTAGTAATACCCTCCTTCCCAAATTACCTCACAATGATTTTGTAATTATTTGTAGTTAATCATTCTGTATTTATAATATATATGCTCTCGTGTTAATTAATTGTCTTTCCCAACAGATTGTAATCTTGCAAATAGGAATTGTTTCATCTGTATCTGTCTCCCTAGTGCCTAGTATACCATGAGTGAGTAATATGTGCTTACTAATTCATTGCCTCATCACTGGAAGGAATATCACTTGATATCAAGGAGATCACAGACCTATTGGAGCACTGGAATTTTGTAGGAATGTGGAAAAAGGAGTAGATTTTTTCTGTGTTTCTCCAAAAGGTAGAACTAGTATCAGTGGGTAGAAATTATAAGGAGAAAGATTTTGGCTAAATACAAGAAACTATCCAATTAAATTATCAAAAATGAAACAGTTTCATCACTGGAACCGTTTGAACTGGGGTTGGACAAACACAATTTGGGATTGTTGGAGAGGGGATTTTTGAATTGGATAGAGAAATGGAGTCAACAACCTCTGGAGTCTCTTCCAGTTCTAAAATTTTATACCTTGCTTTCTTCCTGCCCTTCCCTTCTTTTCTTGTCCCTTGTTTCCACTATCAAAACTTGCTCTCAGGAAAAGAGGCAATATTCACCTTGAGGTCCTCAAAGAATCATCTCCGTTCAAGTTCTGATGTTACTCCTTATTATGGCATGGAGGTGTCTTTGGGTTACTAAAGGTTCTGCCAGCAATACATAAGATCTGGAAGGTTCTTCCTAGTCAGAAAGGCTTGAAATATAGGTCTAGATCCATCCATAAGTATTAGTCTAGCCAAATTTGGAGAGAATCAGTTTGGGGGTTGGATTCATGAAGATGAATTTTTCAGCTTTGACAATTATATCAGACCATTAGCTACATAATGGAGGGACTCCCCTCATGGGGAGACATCAATGGAGGAAACATTCACCCCAATGTAAGAATGTTTCCTTGAAATACTGAACTATAAGTAAGGCCAGTCAGTCAGCAAACTTCTATTAAGCTCTTACAAATGTGCCACACACTATTCTAAGCGCTAGGGACATAAGGAAAGGCAAATTGAAGAGATTATAAAGAACTGGAAAGGTGAGTGCCAAAGGAGATCTTTATCTTGACTAGGGCATCTTCAAGACTTAGGAATGAAATGTAAATCATGGAATTTTAGGTATCCCTGAACAGGTAATGGATGAATTTTTTTTTTTTGTCAAAGTGTCTATGAAGTCATATAACATAGGTGACTATTCACTCTAACACTGCCTCAGTCTATATATTTAGGTACCTAAATTCCCAGGAGGAATTCCTACCTAGAAAGTCCTTTGTGGCTATCTTGTGATGATGTTTGGAGGCCATGGGTCTCCTGGGAACCCCTCTGTAAGGGAGGTCTCACAGACTGCAGATCCCCACCTAAAGCCAGCCCCCTCTTTTCTGACATGAAGTAACTTTCTGAAACCACACCCTGCAATTTGCTGCCAGTTAATAGCGTCTCTTATGCTACATAACAGGGCTTCCCGAAGTTCTTTTCTCCACAGGTGGGACTTCTAGGAAGCACTGGGGCCAATAATTTGGCACTGTCCCAGAACACCCAGGAGCCCCTTCTTCCCAGGTCGTCCCATCCAGTTCTTCCACACTCCCTGGGGTGCTAGGTCATTGGAGGTTTCAGTAAAGTCAGCACAGGTAAGCCGTTACTGAGGGAGGAGAATCAGGATAAATGAAAAAGGAGGTGAGGAAAAAGATGAGGACTCAACACCATCAGATAACAATAATAGCTAGGATTCCTATAGTGCTTCCAAGTTTCCACAGTATTTTACAAATACTATCTCCTTTGAGCCTCACAATGACTTTGTAAGGTAGGTGCTTTTATTTTTCTTGTTTTATAGATGAGGAAACCAGGGAAGGGAGAGTTGAGTGACTTGCCCAGAGTCACATAGCTAGTTAAGTGTCTTAGGTAAGATTTGGATTCAAGCTTCACCAACTCCGAATCAATCTCTCTATCTATTGCACCACTTAGATAAGGAGGTAAAGGACAGACATGGCCCTTCTGGTCTTATATAACATCATGTCATGGAACAATTCCCGGATTTAGAAATTTGGTCTTAAATCTTGGCTTTGACACTACCTAGTCATGTAACCATGGGAGTCATTTAATTTCTTTGATCCTCAGTTTCCTCATCTGTGAAATGGATATGATACTATTGATACCATTTATCTTATAGGGTTCTTGTAAGGCAACTTCTTTGTAAAGTGCTAAATTGCCAAGCATTCAAACTCTGCTTCAGAGAGCGCAACTTTGGTGGGCTGGCCATGTTGTTCAAATACAAAAAAACACGCATTTGCCAAAACGATTGATTTATGGAGAACTCATACAGGACAAGTGCTCACATGGTGGTGAGAAGAAGTGATACAAGGACACTCAACAAGGTCTATCTTAAGAACCTTGGAATTTATTGTGTGACACCAGAGACACTGGCATAGGACTGCTCAGCATGGTGTGCCCACATCAGAGAAAGTGCTGTGCTGTGCTATGCTGTATGAGCAAAGCAGAATTGAAACAGCTCAAAGGAGGGGTGGCTAGGTGGTGCAGTGAATAGAGCACCAGCCCTGGAGTCAGGAGGACCTGAATTCAAATCCAGCCTCAGACACTTAACACTTACTAATCGTGTGACCTTGGACAAATTACTTAACCCCAATTGCCCTGCCTTCACTCCAAAACAAAACCAAAAAAAAAAAAAAAGAAAGAAAAAAGAAAAAAAAAAAGAAACAGCTCAAAGGAAACGCAGGATGTGAAAATTTAGAGAATCCACCCCAAATGTTCACACCAGCTATTTGTACCTGACCTATGGTAGAGCATCCCCAGCTCTTATTGTTCTGATAAGCCACAGCTGAACACACTGAGACTTGACTCCAGTGTAGTGATGTCATTTTGGTACTCTTTGAGAATGAAAGATAACAACCAACCAACCAAAGTGCTATATAAATGTGAATTATTATTTACAGTAACAAGAAGAAGAAGAACAACAATAATAAACAAACCAACAAAATCCATTTCACTGAAAGGTTTTATGGTTTTGCTGAGCTTTTATGTGTCTCAGGACACTAACAACAAGGAAAAAGATAGTAGTAACTCCTTTCTTCAATGTAGGTCAAATCCCTGTACAACAACACAACCTATAACAACTCAGATTCCAATGGACCAAAAAGAGGTCTCATTTCCAGCTGAGGCTCCATATTAGGCAAGAATTTTTAGAACATCACAGGACACTTGGTTTTCATTCTTTAGACTCATAGGATCCTGGATCTTGAAGTAGAAGGAACCTCAGAGATCATTTAGTTGAACCTTCTTCCTTTACAGCTGAGAAAACTGAGTAACAAGCTTGGTGCTGACTCTTTTTCCCCTCAGTGAGCTGAGTTCTTTGTTGCTAATGAACATAATTGCATTAATCACTTCTTCTAAAATGGCTCTTTTTCTATTATGACTTGTTTCTGATTATGCAACCTTGGTTCCATGATATTTCCTCCAAGGGTTTTCATTATAGGAAATTCAACATTTTAGAAGTAGAGATGAGAAAGAAAGAATTAATTTATTTATTTTTAAATTAAATTACTTATTTTTAGTTTTCAACAATCTCTCCCATAAGTTTTACATTTTCTTTCCCTCCCTCCTTCTCTGTCCCCACTCCCTTCCCAAGATGGCTTGCAATCAGATATGGCCTCTACACATACATTCTTATTAAACACATTTTCACATTAGTCATATTGCATAGAAGAATTATAATGAATGGGAAAAACTATGAGAAAGGAAAAAAAAGGAACAAAACAAAAACGAAAATAATCTGCTTCATTCTACACTCCATCTCCATAGCTCTTTCTCTGGACGTGGCTGGCATTTTCCATTGTGTGTCCTTTGGAATTGTTTTAGGTCCTTGCATTGCTGAGAAAGGCTAATTCTATCAAAATAAGTCCTCGTACACTGTGGCTGTTACTGTGTACACAATGTTGTCCTGGTTTTGCTCCGCTCACTCAGCATCAGTGCACATAAGTCTTTCCAGGTTTCTCTGAAGTCCACCTGTTCATCATTTCTTATAGCACAATAGTATTCCATTGTGTTCATATACCACAGCTTGTTTAGCCATTCCCCTATTGATGAGTATCCCCTAGATTTCCAGTTCTTGGCCATCACAAAAAGAGCTGCTATAAAAAATTTTGTACATATGTGTCCTTTTCCCACTTTTATGATCTTTTTGGGACACAGCCCTAGAAGTGGTATTGCTGAGTCAAAGGGTATGCACATTTTTATAGCCCTTTGGGCTTAGTTAGTTCCAAATTGCTCTACAGAATGGTTGGATCAGCTTACAGCTCCACCAACAATGAATTAGTATTCCCATATCCTCTCCAACATTTATCATTTTCCTGTTTTGCCATGTTAGTCAATCTGATAGGTGTGATGTGGTACTTCACAGCTGTTTTGATTTGCATCTGGAAGAAGAATTTAGTAAGCACCTACTATGCATCAGGCACTATGTTAAACACTTTACCATCTTACCTCATTTGATCCTCATAACCATTCTGTGATACAGATACTCTTATTATTCTTATTTTACAGTTGAGGAAACTGAGGCAGGCAGTGATTAAGTGATTTTCCCAGGGTCACCCAGCTAGTAAGTGTTTGAGGCTAGATTTGAACTCAGGTCTCCCTGACTCCAGATATAGGGCTCTTAATTGTCTAACTGCCATAAACAAGTTAAAACTTTTTCATATTTCTTGATTTGGGATAAGACAGGATGGTGGTGGTCGATATATTTTCTTCCTCATGCTTGAAATAAGGTATTTGAATAGTGCACATGATAAATACTAAGCTAAACATCACTTGTTTCTCTAGAGAATGAACTGAGATTTATATTTTTTAGAATCCACCTAGGATTTTTTTGGTAGAAGAATTCCCTCAAATCAACCCCCTTTGAAAGATGTCCTAAAAGGGAGCAGGCAGCCCACTGAATCTTTTCTCTCTTGTACAGAAGCTGCTATGCAGGCTTACTCCATACAAACCTCCCAAATTCTTAGTTAATGATCAATATAGTGACCTGGGAGCTGGACTATTGTGCCTGGCACATCTGTCTCCCAAAAGTACAGAATGCTAAAGCCAAAAGGTTCCTTGGAGACTGCCTGGTCCAATGTTCTCATTGTTCTTGGCACCCCCACTTTGCTGCTATCTTCTCTTACCAGATGCCTTGCCACCAGGATGAGAGACAGTGCCCTGGAGAACTTACTCCTTTAATCTCCAGAATTTCCAGCTTGAAGCCCTTAGGTCCTAACTAATGAATGCTGCATATGTGGCCCACTATACTTGGATGACTTCTCTGGCCATATTTCACTTTTCTGTTCCACCGTCTCATCAAAAGCCACTTTGCTGCTGTATTCATATACTCTTTGTGGCCTCCTCCCTTTCAATTCTATGGTCATAATTCAACCCATATTCCACTACTATCAGGAAGAATGCGTCATCCTTGTGACTTTTTCCAACAAAAATATCCCTCCCTAGTCACCACTCCCCTCTATATTGTTTCCATGTCAGAACATAAGCCTCTTGAGGACAGAAGTGGTCTTCATTTTGAATTTTTGTCTCTGATTCTTAGAGAAGAAAAGGGTAAACCACTCCAGAGTCTTTGCCAAGAAAACCCCACATGAGATCATGAAGAGTTGGACATGACAGCACAACAACAGCAAATCTTAACATGGTGCTCAATACAAGGTAAGCACCTGCTACATTCTTTTTCATGTAATTATGCATTTCAATACATTAAAATTATTTAATATTTAATATCAATGTCACAAATTTTGGAGATGTGAGTAGAAAGCAAGGTATCAAGTATTAATTTTATTAACTTAATCAAGATATTTATTCAAAGTGTTTGTGCTTCAATTAAGGATCTGCCATCTGAAGAAAAAGCCTACTTAAGTCTGATGAGTGTCATCAGGGCAGGGCAAGTAGGGAACAGTGGTGACAAGCCTGTGAAATTGGTTGTGGAGACTGAAGGAAGCAAATTACTCCTATCAACTCAATTGTGTATATATACCTTCCCACAGTCTTTCCTTAAGTTTTCACATACTATTGAGGTGTGGAGACAACAGATACATCACTATAATGTCTAATTCAAACTTCTCATTTTACAGATGAGGAAACTGAGGTCCAATGAGATTAACTGATTTGCCCAAGGTCACATATTTGCTACCCCAAGGTAGCAAACCTGGGGTTCAAACCCAGGTTACAGAATCACAGCTTTAGAGCTGTAAGAGACCTTAGAGGTCATTTGATTCAAACCTCTTATTTTTCAGATAAGGAAACTGAGGCCTGGAGAGGTTGAGTGATTTGTACAAGACCCTTAGGTAGTAAGGGATTCCCAGTGCTGTGCTCCTTTCATCATACCATACTACCTATCAAATTACACTGGAGACATTCAGAAAAAATGGATGGATTATATGGGATGGGAATGGAACCTGTCATGAGCTAAAGCTGAGTTAATTCTGTGCTTCCATCAATGAAGCCAAGCTGTCTGGAACATGATGGGATATTATTATTATGAAACTCATGTACATGTAAGCGCTAGAAGCATTATTCCATAACCCAGAGTCAGGATCTGTGATATGGGTTGTGAAGAAGAGTAGGAGAGAGGTAGAAAATGATGTTCAGAAGAGGATTAGGGACAGGTTTGGAATAAAGAACAGTCCAAGGGTATACAAGGAGATGCACTCTAAGGTCAAGATATAGGGGCTAGATACTGAGATAAGCAACAGGGGTACAAGTTTGACAACTCATTTACTCAATTTTCTGCACTCAGCATTCTGTAGGGTGTGGATGTTTTAATGTTTGTCCCAACGCAGCCAACCCCGCCCTCCTAGGGCTTCCTTTTAACTGAAGTAGCTGGACAGCTCCCACCACTCCAGCTCCCATTATTCTCCATGGCAACAGTGGACTCCAAGTAGACATGAATTTTAAAAAATTATTTTCAAGACCCAAAGGCCTAGGGCTGAATATTGAATTCATGCGTCTAAAATGTTCTCTTCCAATGTATAATCCTCTCATTTGTCTTGGGAAATGTGGTTCATTTTAGTTGAGATAACAAGTTGCTACCCTTGAAGAAAGAAGCCATCTCCCAATCTTGGGTTAAGCTGGGCAGTCAGATTCCTGTTTGGTGATGGTGGGATTTCACAGATAGAATTTAGGGGATATGGGCAGTGATTAAAGGGAGAATTAGTGATGTTGTATAGCCAGGTTACATATTTTATGATATGAGTGATCTTTTCATGTTTCTCTATAAAACAAGTTGAAGATGGCAGAGAGCTGTTACATCATCCTTCTGTCCCTCTCTCAATGTAAGATTGTTACTTATGAGTTCATGATATTTCCTTGTACCCTATTCAGGTTAACTTGGTTTTCAGATTTTAGTGTATGACTGAAATAGGTGTGGAGGAAAAAAAAAGAGGAAGAAGGAAAAAAAAAAACCTCAAGCACCTAAGAGGTGTGTAAATGTCATTCCTGGTTAAAAAACAACAACAACAACACACATATGACTAATGGGCCCCCAAACTTAAAAACATACTTGGGCAGCAAATAAGTCAGTTGCACATTTTTCTGGAAGGCTGAAAATGTCTTGTCAAGGTAGTAACTACCTCATTGGACCTGCTCTACTTCAATAAGCTTTCAAACTCCGTCCCAACCCCAAAGTGAAAATGGGAGGAGCCACACTTCATCCATTCCTTACTTATAACTAGTTCTGGGTGAGGGGGAGGGACAGGGCAATGCTCTCTGTTGAGCACATTGCTGCCTGAGTTACACTCACCAATGCCTCCAGAGCAGCTCACTGGCTGCATCCTTTCCCTCACATTCCTTCATCTGTCTGGGCTGGTCGAAGCAGTCACAAGGACATACTATATTGGGATTGTGGAAGAACTCTGGGATTATGTACCTCAAGGGAAGAATGTTATTACGGGAAAAAGTTTCTCAGAAGACAAGTGAGTAAATCTGGAGCTCTAGAATCGATACCCAGAGTTGCATTTTGTTTGTTTGTGGTTTTTTGCTTTCTAACTCCTTCCTCGAGAGGTTTTACATTTCTGAAACCATGAGGGTGGCCAGTTGGAACATATGTCAATTTAGCTAAAATGGAAAGGGGAGAATTTGGTTTTGTGGAATGATAGTAAAAGGCATTTGTCGATCAGATGGGAGGGATGGTGTGTGTTTTAAGTTCCCAGTGGAGAATGAGTCTATGGATTTCATTTTTAGAAGAGGCAAGTAGATAATCAGGTGTCTTCCTTAATAGCAATTCATATTCTAGACCAAGTTTTAAAAAACAACAACAAAATTAATTATGTTCCTCCCCACCCCAGTCTTCTATCAACAGTAGTAGTCTAGGTTTGGTTTGTAGGAAAACGGTGTATATGCCCGAGGGTGAAAAGTTATGGATTTTTAGATTTTTACAAGTTCTCCCCAAGGCAAAATATATCATTTACTTTGTATATTTGTTTACTTGTTTCCAGATGCTTTTGGAGTTTTTCTTTCACAATGAAAAGGAAATAAGAGTGTCCTCCAGACAGTAATCTCTTTCAAAAACTTTAAAAGAGAAGAATAAGAAACTGGTCAATTAATTTATATTAATTTTTAGATCATCTTAGGAGTTCACTGGATTTGTTAGATCCTATAAAGTATTAGACATTAGAAAGATGCAACCAATAATTAAATTGAATTAGATTAGTTGTTTTCTTTTTCTCTTTCATCCACGGTAGGAGGAGGGGTGTTCCTCTTCTCACTCCTTCCTGGAGTAGAGCAGTATGGCTACTGCCCATAGCACAGGTTTATAGGATAGTACTAAAAATTCAGGGTTTTTTAGGTGAGTGGATGAGGTGTGGTAGGAGGACTTGACTGATTCAGAAGACCTAGACTTGAGTAATGTGTCTAGCATTTAATAGCTTGGCAATCATGGGCACATCAGCATGATCCGCAATTTCTTCATCTATATAATAGGAATAATACTGCTTGAATTACCTACTCCAAGTGTTTCCCCTTACTACTTGTGTGATGTTGGGCAAGTCACAACTGAGATGTGTCAAACCCATGCGTGCACACACACACACACACAACACACACACATACACACAGGCTCCATACTGTAGAGTGTGTCCTGAATCAGAATAAAATGTAGTTGGGAAATATTTAACAAAATAAATAAAAATATAATAGAACATTAACATTAATATGTGTTTTTCTAAGTCAATATGTGGCAGCAAGAATCCTTATGTTCCATTTAGTGGCCCCTTTTTAATTTGAGTTTGATATCATTGACTTAACCTCTCTGGGCCTTAGTCTTTTCATCTGTAAAACGAGGATACTGGACTAGACTATCTGTGAGGGCCCTTTTCCTTCTAGGTTTATGATCCTGTGGGGTTGTTATGAAGAAAGGATTTTGTAAACAGTGAAGAGTTACGTGCATATGAGTTGTTGCTGTGGTTTTATACATCTTTGTTTCTTAATTTGCTTTGTGGAGAGGAGAGGGGGACAATTTTTCATTTTTCATTTTTCATCAGAGATTCCTTCCTTCTCTCCCTTCTTCTCCTGTTCTCTGACACTCTGAGGGTTAAACACGTAGGATTCCTCCCTTCTCTTCCTCTCCACCATATACATCTCTCCTTGACTCCAGGAACATTAGTGCTTGCTTTCGTTTTTCTGCTTTTTGAACACCCTTTCAGATGTTTTGGCACTTGCTGCTGGGAGTTCAGAGCTTTGTGCTTTAGATAAGCAGGAGTTTTCCCACAGACACCCAAGCTCCATTTTTAAGGAGATCAGCTGATAAAAATGCTATTGGGAATATAGAGCAGCAATTTTTGAAAAAGTTTTTTTTCCTCTGAAGAAAAATCTGAAGACATGGCAGCATTGGAGATGGTGGTGGTAGTAGTGTAGGGAACAAAGAGAAAAGATCTAATTGACTTACTGTATTTGGTATTTAAGGTCCCTAAAATCAATCAAGCAATCAGATTTAGAATTAGAAAGGATGTTTAAGGCCAACAAATCCAACCTCCTAATTTCAGAGATGAGGAAGCTCAGGAAAAAAGTGGTGAAATGACTTCCCCAAGGTCACACAGCTAGTAAGAGTCTAAAACAAGATATCGCACAAGTTAGGTCTTCTTGACTCCAAGTCTGATGACCTATTTACTCCTCTTTCAATTAAGTCAGTCAACAAGCATTTATTAAGTGTACCCTATGTTCTAGGCACCATTCTATGCATGGGGGATATACAGAAAAAGAAAACAGCCTCTGCCTTTAACCCAAACACAAAGCAGGCACAGTCCAAATTTGCTTGCTGAGAAAGGACTGCGCATCTGCTGTTGAGGTTGCTAAGAAGAACCTCTCCATCAGCACCAGAAGACTTGCGTAGAAGTTGTCAAGAGTCATATTTCTGATAGATATAGGGAGAAGCTTCCTAAAAATTAGAGACTTTTAAAGCAGAATGAACTACCTTTAGAGGTTTTCCTTCACTGGAGGCCTTCAAATGGAGGTTGGATGAAGACTGGGCAGAAATGTTGCAAATGGAATTTCTATTTGGCCACACAGATTGGGCAAGATGGTTTCTCAGCCTCTGTATTTCCCTGTAATTGGAGCCAGGAGTTGGAATAGCTTTTCCAGGAGATTACAACTACAAAGAAATACAACCAAGCACTAATTACAAGGAAAGGACAAATCCCTTTGAAAATATTTGGAAGGGTCGAAATACCCCGATAAATCTGCCTCCCAGGGAGAAATTGAGAAGTAACATTGGTGGTTAACTGGTCAAATAGGTGATTTGTCTCCTATTGATCTAAAGTCTGGGTTGCTGCTTCCCCAAAATAGGTTCTAAGGAGCTTTTGTTTGGTTTCATTTTAAATCACATGAAAATCTTCTCAATCAGAAACAATGCCATGGAGAAAATGTCGAAGTAAAGAAAAGAAACAAAAAGTGGGCATGAGGCAAGACAGAAAGGGGATCCATAGAATTTGGCTAGATCAGAATCAGGGACTGAATGAGATTGAATAACTTGCACATTGACTCTGTGAAAGGAAGAGCAGTGAGCAGCTGGAAGTCATAAAGTTTTGGGTAGGGCCTTGGGCCATTTGGGAGACACTAACCCCTGTTCTGAAGCAATGAGACAAGCACCATAAATGTGATGTGCTTTCCATCTCATAGGAAAGACATGTAGGTTGGATGGGTTGCCCCGAACAATGTACACTTTCACTTTCTTCCCTAGTTTCTCTCATGAACAACAGGTTGTGTTTGTGAGATAGTGAACAGGAAATAAGAGTATGTGATACAATACCCAGAGATAGGCAAATATGGAAAAATGTAAACTAGCATTGGATTTAGAGTTAAAGATTCTGAGTTTGAATCTTGATCATGTTATTTACTTTGATGACTTTGGGAAGCTCATTTGATTTCTCTGGGACTCAGTTTCCTCACCTATTAGAGGAGGCAGTTGAACTAGAAGCTCCAGATTCTATGATTGTATGCACAGAGCACTAGGGTGTTTAGGCTTGTGGAGGTCAGTTATCCTGTATATAGTCCAGTCTATGATTTGATCTCATGAACAACTGTGTTCTACTTTCAACTAACTGGTCACTGTTTATAATCTTGCACATAGTAGGTACTTTTAAAATGTTTGTTGAATTTGTTGAAGGACATTGACAAGGGGGAGATGATCCTTATCTATAGGAGGGCAACCAGCAGGGTGAGAGCAATCCACCATGATGTCACCATGTCATATAAACAACATTGAAACTTTTAGCCTGGAAGAGAGAAGATAATTTAAGAATGACATTGTAGTAGTCTCTAATTAGTGGTCAAGTAGAAAAGATAGTAGATTCATTCTGCTTTGCCTCAGAGGATAGAACTAGGCACAATGGGTAGAAGCTGCAAAGAGACTGACTTATTTGGACTCAACACAAGGACTCTCTGATAGAGACAGACATGGTCTTGGGAAAAGTGTCCTGGACTAACAGACCTGAAGATCACATGACCAGAGTTTGAATTCTGTCTCTAACTACTAACTGGTTGTACAATTTCGGGCAAGTGGCCCCTCCTCTCTGGACCTCAGTTTTCTCAGTTGTAAAATTAGTCACTTAGAGGACATATTAGGACATTTCCAGCTCTGTGTCTTATAATGGCAAAATGATCCAAAATGAATGGGCTGCCTCCAGTGGTAGTGGGTTCCCCTTTAGAAGAGGTCTTTAAAAGGGAAGACTAGATGAACACTTGTCCGGTGTGTTATAGTGGGTCCTGCTCAGAGATTCTGTGATTCTATTCATAAGTATGAAAACTGTGCAGTCAAGTTCATTGCTCCCTGGGATTAGTTTTAACTTTTCAGTTTTTTTCTCTCTCTCTTTTTTCTTCTAACTTAGTCACCTCATGCTGATTAGAGGCACAGCACTTTGCACAGAAGTGGAACACAATTTTATTGTTTGTTGCATAAATAAAGAAATCATAATGGGAAGAGGTATAAACTAAGGAATAAAAAACAGAACTAGATGTAAGAAAGGCATGTAATCTATATGTGTAGACAATGTAGGGTTGTGGGAAAATCATTAGACTAGGAGGAGAACTGTGTTTTATTTCTCACTTGGTCACCAATTTATGCAACCTTGAGCAAACTACTTAAACCTCTTGGTTCTCACTGCCTACTTAGTAACTAACATTGACCTCGTTTTTAAAAATAAAGGTATTGGATTAAATTATCCCTAAAGTTTGACCTGAACTTTTTATTCCAGGAAGCCTTCTTTCAAAAAGTCAGTGACATGAAAACAAAAACAAAAACAGAAATGATTTGCAACCTATTTCATAACATGGACCAGAGTGGAAGATATCAAGGAACAAATTAGGAAAAACATGAAAGATTTCAAATTTACCTCCATCTATCCAATTTCTGCCTTCAAGGCAACTCAACTCAAGCCCAGGCTTTTCTACAAAGGCTTTCCAAACAATCCTAATCTATACCAATCACTCCCCTTCCTAAATACTAATAGAATTGATGTATTTGGATACTTGATTATATTCCAATTTTTCCCTAATCTTTTCAAGTACATCAGTTTTGCTTCCTCTATTAGACTGTAAGACCTTTTGGATCAGAGACTACTTTAGCATCTTTGTAATCATTAGCAGGAAGCTTAGTAGTCATTAAAATAGTATGAATAGAATTGAAGAGTTAAAGTTTTCTTGACCACAGACATGACTAAGTTGAGGGTAACTGGACCTCATCCAAGGTCATTGAAATTTAGAGGTTGCTAATAGCAAAGCTACTCCTTGCCAAATAGAAAAATCTGATCTTAATGCCTAAGTAATAAGGAGAATTAGTTAGAGCTTACTTCCTTTTTCCTTAATCCTGTGGTTTAACTTCAGGTGAATTCTTCATAGCAGCCTCTTCAACAGTGTCTTCCAGAGTCTAACTAAGGATCTCTAAGCCCCAGGAACTTATTTCCTGATGTCAGAGGTCTTTTTCCACCTCCTTGTGAGGTAAATTGAATTTTTCTTTTTAAAGATTTGAGAGGGAAAAAATAGAGCACTTTTCATGCTGCTTGTCACAAGAACAAGACTTGCTAGTTATTTTTCTATTCTTGACATCAATAAAATTAGAAATTAGGAGGCATCAGATGGAATTAGAAACAGAAAAAAGTTTGGGGACCCAAACTGGCCAATGTCATATTTATCTACTAACTCCTCAGTTCTGAGGATGAGATGGAAAATAAATGGTCATAGTCATCACCTCTCCAACAAAAGCACCATCTATGTATTAAGTGCCTACTCTGTGCAGAGCTTCATGCTATTACTTGGGGAGATGTAAAGTTTATGTAAGACAAAGCTCTTGCTTTCAGGAAGCTTATAGTCTAGTAGGAGGATAAAAGACAAAATAGTTAAATATAGAAACTAGCTATATAGTACGCCATGTTGCATGATAACGTGCTATGTGAGATCCATACAGGAAATTTGCTACTGACTGATCAGAGAGATTTATTAGAGGCAATGTCATTTGTGTTGGACTTTAAAAGATGGATAAGAATTCAAGAGGTAAATACAGGGTAGTGGAGGACAGCAGAGACTCAGGAGAGAGCCCAAAAAATGACACAGAGGTGGGAGCATAGGGTATTTGAGGTGGGAGCATAGGGTGTTTGATGTGGAAGCAGAGAGAGAGAGACAATTCTGGCTGGCTAATTCTACTTGATGGAGGAGTCATTTGACAGAAGACTGGAGAGGTAGCTTGGAACCAGATTGTGAAGGGTCTTGAATACCAAGAGTTTTATAAAACTAAGATGGTACAATTGAATAGACTCCCCATATATGTAAGTAACTTGACTAGTGGCATGAAAACTAGAATTGAAAATACAATTGAGAATATGTGACAATGTTTTTAGGAAAGAGTGACATCTAGGAGCTAGAGTATATTGAGAAAGATACACGCCAGGCTTCCATCCTGCACCTCTTAGCTGGATTTAATTTGAACAAACGAGCTCCTTTGATTCACTTGGCAACTGTGCCAACATTTTGATCTACTTAAGCTAATCCTAGTTGGGCCAATAAAATATTTAATTAAAGCTTGTGAGTCTTGGATACTCCTCTTTGGAGTATCCAAGTCACAATCCTCACCTTAGGCCTGAACATCATGCTGGTTCAATAAAGGAGAATTCATTTCTGGTCAATGCCAAACTAATAAAAAAAATGATGTAGACAAAATGGCTCCTGGACCTTGATTGTGGTGGCAACCATATGGTAACAATTGCTCTCATTCCAGGGTTGTAGGATTTGGTAAAAGGAAAGCTGCGCTAACCACTTTATTTCTTCATGGAGTCAACTAATACAAAACCCGATACTAGGGAGGACTTGTATATCTGCAAGGAGGACCAGTTCAAGGTAAGAAAGAGACAGGGCTACTTATCCAAGTTTTGAAGACAAGAGGAAGATGCCACTTTATTAGGATCAAGTCTTAGAAAAAGGAGATCATTCACAATTTATTTACATTCTCACCTCCATCATCATCATCATCGTCATTGTCAAAAAACATTTCACTTATTAAGTCCTTAAATAAAGATGTTGTCAAGTGCTGTGGATTCCCCTCCCCCCTTCCTATTTTATTCTACTCTGTTACCATTACTACTCCATCCCTCCCTTTTCCATAATGCACGGTCATCTATTTTGCCTCTTTTCCCCTTTATATTCTCTATTTAGCACTCTCTCTTCCTGCTCCCATTTGGGCTGGTTTTAGGGAGGGGGAAAAGGAGGCATCTGGGCTGGTAACAGGGAAAAGCCCACCATAATGGTCCTTGGCATGGGGAGGAAGTAGCAGAGAGAACCAAAAGAGATGAAGGAAGGGGAACAAAGAGCTCTCATTGTTAAGAGTGTCTTATAGTTTTGATTCATGACATCACAGATTTATCCAGAAGAAACCTTAGAGACCATTGTGCATCACCCTCTCATTGTGCAGATGAGGAAAGGCCCAGAGAAGCCAAGTGATTTGCCCAAGAGTTTATGAAGTGCTTTCCTTACAACAATCTTATGGGAGTAACCAGTGAATGTGCTGTTGTTCCCATTTTACAGATGAGGCGGAGAACTGAAATTCAGAAAGGCTTCATTTCATTGCCCACCATCAAACAGCTTTCTAGTGTCAGAGGTGGGCTTGAACTCATATCTTCTGATTCCCCACCCCTTGCTCTTTCTGATATGCTGTTCTATGGCCAACTCTTCTGGAGAAGCAGTTTGTCTGCAAAGGCACCATACACTAGGGATGGTCTGGAATCAGATCCATCTGGCCCAAGAGAGCTGATTATTAAATTTTCCATATGGACATTTACAACCTTGCAATGAGCAAATACTACAATTCGGGGCTTGATTTATTGTTTTATTGACTGGATATAATGGAGAAAATATTAATAATACAGATTAAATTTTTAAAGTAAATTTTAAAAGTGTATCATATGTACATTTTCTTTCCTCCTGAAGTGCCAGTTTTTAAACATTTACCAGCGCACCCATACTACAGACCCCACTGTCTCCAAACCCAATCTGATGTGACACATTGGCTCAGGGCAGGTTATAGTTTCCACACAAGGATTCCTGAACCATAACTCTCCTCCTTTGAAGGTCCCTCCCCGGAGTACCAGGACCAGAGGACCCACTCTGGGGAAAAATTTGTCTCTGTCTTCACACTTTCCCTTTCTCGCCTCTATATTCAGCCACCACTTAGTGATTCATTTTGGAATGAACCTTGTCTGTCTTAGAGAAGACACTGAGAGAAATGAAAGGGTCTCAGGATGAGGGAGTAAAAGGGTAAACATATGGCTCAGAAGACTTAAGAATGATTAATTTAATTAGGGAGGGTGTGCAGGCTTTGCAGTTGGTTGTAGTGTGCAATCAAAATCATCGCCTTTTTTTTTTTTTAAACCAGAGTAGAAGTTCTTTTTTCCTTCTTGTTGGGGAATAATAGTCCTCCTCAATTTTAAACAACTCTCAATTAACATGCTTAGGACAGTGCCTGACAAAGAGTAGGTGTTTAATAAATTCTTGTTTCCTAAATAGCTTTAGTAAGCTCCTAACTCCTCACAAAATTTTTCCCCTTCTTATGTGGAACATTTTCTCGCATCTTTTCTGCTTAGATCAATCCTTCCCTTCTTCCAGGGCCTAGTTCAAACCCTGAACTCCTCTGGGAAGTTTTCACAAATTATCCCAGTCTACACTGATACTCCCCTTCTCTGAATTCCTATAGCATTATTACCCCCTCTTGTAATGGAATCATATGATCATCTAATCATTCATATCAGTTTTAATCAGTCAAAGATTGTAATCAATTTAGATTTAGAGCCAGAAGGGATCTCAGAAATCATCTAATTTTTACATATGAGAAAACCTAGAGAAGTTAAGTGACTTATCCAAAGTCACAAAGGGAGCAAGTAATCTAGCTGGATATGAATTCAGGCCCTCTGGCTCCAAATTCAGGGTTCTTTCCAATGTGCCATGCAACTTTTTGTGAGTACTTGTCCCATGCTACCTTGTGTTGTTATTGATCCCTTTAGTTACATATCCAATCATCTCAACTAGATTGGAAGCCCCCAGAGGACAGACAAACAAGTCTTAGACCTCTGTATCCTCCATGCCCAGTACATGGCAAGTATTTAATAAATGCTCAATATGCTGGTGATGCTGCTGCTGACTGATTACTGAATAGTAACATGCTTTAAAGACCCAATTTGCTAGGCATGGATGTTTTACTCTAAGAACCTTGACCCTGATATTCATCTGTTTAAAAAAAACCCACAAAACTAGTTTCCAAGGATTTGTAGCTACTTTCCTCAGGCAGTTTCCATGGAATTGTTTGTTTTGTTTTTTTTTAAAAACCCAATAACCATAAGAAGGCTAATTTTGGCAAACAAGTTCTCTTTCTGGCTTAAAAGGTGTCTGTGCTGACATCACTGCCCCCAGGCTTTGGCAGGATCTGAGAAGCTTCACCCGGTTTCAGT
Organism: Pseudochirops cupreus; assembly: GCA_028627135.1. Taxonomy (NCBI): domain Eukaryota; kingdom Metazoa; phylum Chordata; class Mammalia; order Diprotodontia; family Pseudocheiridae; genus Pseudochirops; species Pseudochirops cupreus. The sequence goes on along the minus strand of CM053582.1, from coordinate 184,888,837 downwards.
CCTTGTCCTGTGTCATAGTAGCAGGTAAGGCAAGGAGGCCTGACTCAACTGGATTCCTTAGTAACAGGAAATGAGTTCCTCATGAGCTTCCATGCCTATAGCCAGTGGTGGAATGTCTTGGGGGTGGGAGTAGTGGGGAGGAGATCTTTTGCAGTTGCTCCTAATGGTGTCCGCCTAGGGCTATGCTATAAACAATAAAGTCACCCTTTCCTGGCATTCTAATTAATGTTTCATCCGGGATTAATTCCTTTGGAGGGCTCCCTTGAAGTTACACCCTTATCACCTTGCTGGGACATACATGGCTCACATTCTCCAAGATGAACAGGAGCTAGGATGTTAGACACATGTATTTTATGCTGAGTTTGCTCACATAGTCGTCACCTCTGAGTCTTTTGTTCTTTTTCTCCTCTTTGTCTGTGATTGCCTTGTCAGTTTGATCTATTACCAGTCATTTCAAATTTCTCACAAGACAGAAATTAGACTAGATCCATGGAGCCAGCTCCAGAATTGAGTCACAAGATGGAATCTGTGGTTCACTCCAATTCCCACAATTAACTACTTGCTGTCCTAGTCCCTTCAATTCCCTCAATTCAAATACTAACCTGGATTCTAACTCCAGAATTTCTGTGGCTTGCTCCCTGAAGATCAGAGACCCCACTTTTTTTTTTTTACCTAGAATGGGAAAGAACCAACAAAAATGAGTCAAGGATGGAGTCTTATACAGGTTGCCTCCTTCCCTTAATTATAATGTGAGCTTCTAGATCAGGGGATATCCTTGCTTTTCTGTTTGTATCCCCAGCACTTAACACATTATTTTACTTGTGGTGAACACATTCATTTTTTTCATTTCATTTATTCATTTTCATTCATTTATTCAAGTGCCCACATAGGCAGTACAGTACTAAGATGGCTGAATAGAAGGAAATAGCAGAGTTTAGCTCAATTTTGCCATTAAACAAATAGATTACTAAGCAATTTATGCTTTAGACAAGTGGTAAATATGATCTAGATTCCCTTAGGGATGAAGATGAAAGACTTCTGATCGTAGCAGTAGGAAATTCCCTATGGGATGAACACAAAAGAGAAAGTGAAATTAGGGGTAGTTATTATAATTTGAGACAAGGCAACAACAAAAATTGATAAAAGAGATAAAGAAGAAAACTACACTTGGCTGAAAGGTAACATAGAAAATGAACTAATTTTAATACTTAACACATGAAGTAAATGGCATAGCTTTTAAATACTTAAGGGAAGAACTGATGAATTACAAGGAGAAGTAGACAATAAAATTATAATAGGGGATGTCAATTTACTCCATCAGTCCTAGATAAATCTAATAAAAAAAAAATCCAGAAGAAAGTTAAGGATGAATAGATTTTTGTTAAAAATTAGATATGATAGACTTTTGATGATTTTTTGAGTGTAAATAGAAACGAGTATACATATTTCTGAAAGCTATAAGAACTATAGTCAATATAATGATCATGAATTACTCCAGAAGGCTGATAATGAAATATGTCATCCGTTTTCAGAGGGGTGATATTTATAATGTAGAATGCCTTGTATACCAACACATATGTCTATGTGTATGTGTGAATACATATATATATATACATGCATATATATGGCTGCACATAAAAATGTGTGTATATTCTGTATACATGTATGTGTATAACCATATGAGTGTGTGTGTGTAGCCATTGTAGGAAGTGATTTTGTTTAACTATGCATATTTGTTACTACAACCTTGGTTTTTTATCTTTGTAAAAATAGATTAGGGAGGGGAGAGGCAGGGAGAGAAAATAAAGTTCTGTTAATTTTTTTTTAAATAGAGAGTTAGGGTGGTACAGATATGAGATGTTGCATGAATTTTCAGATAAGGTCACTATATTATTAATTTTTCTTAACTGTTTTATTTTGTTACAAGAGACCGGTTACAAAATGGGAGTAAAGTGGAAATGTATGTAATATAAATGTATGTAATGTAAAAACTAAACAAATTAATAAAGCTGAAAGTTCCCCTTCTTCCAAAAAGTGTTGCATAAGGTCAGGCAGAGCCTAATTTCTCCTGGTTCTGGGTTTTTCTGCTAGACTAGTTGACTTCTTCAGTCTGAAGCACTAAGAGAAGGCAAATGGATTATTTGAAACTTTGTAGGGTTCTTGAGAGCACAAACATGTGATTTTTTTCCCTCTGTATACCCAGCGCTTAGCACAGTGCCTGGCATTTATTAGGCATCTCACCAATTCCTGTTGCCTGAGTGAAGGTTGCAGAGATGGGTGGGGCTGATATCTAGATTCTGAGCACAACCTTAGAATGAGGGTCACTGGAGGAGATGGAGAGGGACTCCGAAAAGGTGAAAGAGAAGGAAAGGGAGAAGAGAAAAAAGGAAGAGGGACAGAGAAGGGGAGATAAGAGAAGTGGGGGAAGATAGAAGACTGGCAGAGTGGAGGAGTAACAATGTTTGGGGTTGGTGTACTGTTTGGAGGGGTGCAAGAAGGGGTGATCTAGGGGTGAGAGTAGAGGGGCCTGATTGTGTCCATTTGTCCTTGGATAGCCCTGTTCAGGAGCACTATTGTAGAACTTCATGAGTTTTTGACTGAGGCAGTGAGTTTGTGTCTCATTCCTGCAGTTTTACAGATTTGTTGGTCAACCTTTGGCTAATCACACATTGCCCAGGCCTTTCTGGATTGTTCAGGAGCTAATTAGCCAGTCAGTGGATTACAAAGGCCTTTCTTTTGTTCCTGCTTTTTTTCTTCCTATTTGGTGTTTTTCACACACATTCATAGACCCAACCAAAAGTCTCAAGTGCATTGTGTGCCACTGGTGACAAGGGGAACTAGGACAGGGAGTATAGACAGTAGCAATAATACTTTACATTTGTAGAGGACTTTGCATTTACAAAACACTTTCATGGAATGATAATCATAATAATGATAGGTGATTTTATATGACATGTTAAGGTTCGCAAAGTGCCTTACATGTATTATCTCATTTGTTCTTCATAACAATTTTGTGAGAAAGACACTATTGTTCCAATTTTCCAAATGAAGAAACTGAGGCCAAAAGAAGTTAAATGATTTCCCCAGGTTCACACAGTTAGTATCAAAAGATGAATGAATGAATTCAAAAGTGTTTTTAAAAGTGCTTACCATGTCAAGCACTGTGCTAAGTCCTAGAGATACAAAAGTGAGGAGAGCAGAGACATGAAACATTCAGAGGAGTAGTGGCCAAGGAGGGAAGTTTTGATCTGAGGAGTCACAAGGTTGGTGATGGAGCCATAGGGGAGTCAACTGGCACTCTCTTTTCAGACACAATGGTAGTATTGACTTGATTACTCTACCCAGATCTTTCTGGCTTAGCCACTTCATTCACTGCGCCATATTGTTCCTTTGCATCCACATTTGGTCTGCACGACAACTTTGTCAGTAGAAGTATTATCTCTGCTTTATGGATGAGGAAACTGAGACTCAGAGAGGTGAAATACCCTTTCAAGGTCGCCAAGTTAGTATGAGTTAGAGTGGGAGTTAAACCCAGGACTCCTAAGTCCAAAGCTCTTTCCTCCACCATCCTAGCCCCATTATGGAAGTTACTTGAAGGCTCATTCCTTTTGTTAGTGTGTCAACTATGTCATCTCCACATAAAGGAGGTGATGCATTATTGGGTGTCCTGAGTGATGTGTTACTTGTATATCTACGTAGGTGATGATTAAGGCCAACATGTATAACATGTTGTACAAATAGAGTGACTGAATTCCTTGGTTCACCAGCCTTGACCTTGCTTTCAGAGAGATTGGGGAGGCTCAAGAAATTACACTAAATCTAAAGATTCATCCTACTTTCAGTCAAGTCTTCATAATCTAGATGGACCGAGGTCCCCCTCCCACCCAATCTGCCTATATTTGCCTTCAGCCAAGGGCTTCCAATTCCTGTCTGACAGTAATATCTTCTCCTTCTCTGTCTCTCAGTCCCATCATTCCTGAACGATTAATTATTGGCAGAGTAAACTAGGTCAGCCCCTTACCACTGAGATCATGCAGGAACTATGATGCCGGAAATACCCGAGAGCTTGCCTTTGAGGCAGGTAAAAAACTGGTAGATCTACTTAGAAAGATGATGCAAGACCTACAAGGTCAATTAGCACATTCTGATCACAACAACTTTGATTAAGTAAATGTGAACCCCTGAACCTGATTCTTCCTTAATTATTCCATCCATTTGTGCTTTCTAGAAAATCTAGCCAACAGAGATGGAATGAAGACATTTTATCCACATGGACTGGACTTCTAGGCCTGATGAGTTCCACCCCAAATGTCAATCAATCAGTAAACCTTTATTATTAAGTGCCCACTACATGCCAGGCACTATGCTAGGCACTGGGGTTACAAATAAAATAAATGAAACAATCTCTACTTATAAGATACTTACATTCTTATAGGGGAGAGAACAAGAGCATATATAAATATATACAGAAAAACTATAGAGAAAATAGTAGTTATATATTAGGTAGTTTTGGAGGAAGGGCACTAGAAGTTGGGGGGGGGGTCAGGAAAGACTTTATGTAGAAGATGGTGATTGAGTTGTGTCTTAAAGGAAGAAGGGAATTCTATGAAGGGAAGGGAAGGACAGAGGACATTCTGGAGATGAGGTACAGCAAGTGCAAAGACATGGGGACAGTAGATGAAGAGTTTAATCTACAAGGAAGCTGGAAAGATAGGTTGGGGTAATGTAAAGGAGTTTATATTTGATTCCAAAGGCAATAGGAAGCAATTGGAATTTACCGAGTAGGGAAATGATATGGCCAGATCTGCACTGAAAGAAAATTACTTTGGCAGCAATGTGGACAAATAGATTGAAATGGGGGAGAAAGCTGAGATAGGGAAATCAATTAGGATTCTAATGTAGTAAAATAAGCAAGAAGTGATTAGGGTCTGAATTAAAGTGAAAACCGTGAGTTGAGAAAAGTTGGATCTGAGACATGGGTGTAGAAATGGAAAGATTTGGCAACTGATTGGAAGTGAGGAGTGGAGGATAGTGCCAAGGTTATGAACCGAGAGACTAGAAAAATGGCGATGCCTTCAACAGAAACAGTTTGGAAGTTTGGAAGAGGGATAGGTTTGGGAGGAAAGATGAGTCCTGTTTTGGACAGGTGGAGCCTGAATTGTTTTCAGGACATCAAGTTGGAAATGTCCAATAGGTAATTGGTGAAGTGGCATCGAAGCTAAGAAGAGAAATTGGGGCTAGATACTTAGGTCTGGGAGTATTCGGCTTATACCTTCTCTGCTTAGATTAAACCTAGGAACTTTCCTTTTCAGAAGGAAAGGACATAAAGTAAAAGGTCAGATAAAAACTATAGGGAGAAGGCTAAAAGCAAAGTCATACTAGAATAAGGTATAAAGAAAAGTGGGGGTCATTGGCATCATTGTGCCACAAAGTGGGAGGGGGAAGGTAAAAAGTGAGGGATAGGTCAGTGAATGTCGTGGTATGGAAGCATACTCTTTGGAACTCTGTAGCGTATGTAACCTCTCAAAGCTTTTCTGGATCTGACCTATAGGTACATCTTGGAATTAATCATGTCACCTACTATCAATCCGAATTGAACAATATAGATTATCACAAGCAAATGCTTCTTTTTTGGGCAGATCTATGTCGTGTTATTGTTGGGGGGGGGGACACTAGGAAAATAAAGAAGAAACAAAAGAAAAGGAGACAAATTTTAAATGATCAGCGATAAGTTAGTGGAAGTAGAGAAAGGAGACAGAGAAACTAAGTGAAAGAGGAGAGGGAGAAATCACAGAATCTCAGAGTTGGAAGGTACTTTAGAATCCATTTAAGATTCTACTGAGCATCCTCTCCAGAATATTCTCAAGGGTTATCTAATATTGGTAGGGGCAGTCACACAGTACTTTAGTATCCATTTAAGATTCTACTGAGCATCCTCTCCAGAATATTCTCAAGGGTTATCTAATATTGGTAGGGGCAGTGACACAGAGGAATGAAGGGTAGGAATGGATAATGGGAAAGAAAGAATAATGTATCAAAGGAAAACAAGGAAGAGAGAGGGTGAGAAACAGACAGATACACACATACACAGACAGACAGAGAGACAAAGAGGTCAGGGAGGGAGAGAGAATAGAGAATATAGTGGATAGGCTCTTGTAGCTGTCAGCATCCCTTATCAGGGACTGTTGCTGTTTATGTTATTTCCTATATTGGATTTGTCTCAGTTAATGTGACTTTTGTGTGAAGTGATGAGCATGTGAAAAGTCTATGATAATACACTATCTCTATTCTCTTGTCTATTTTCTTCCTCCAATATTAATGTAAAGAAAAAAGAAAATAGACTTAATGAAAATCAATAGAGAAGAGAATCAGGAGACTAAAACTTGTTGAAATTTAAGAGGAGGACATTGGAGATAATTAGATTCAGTCCATATTTTCTCCCTTGGGGGGAAAGTTTTCCTTTTAGTAGGTTAAGCCAATTATCTGTTCTCACCACTTTTTCCTTCCAATAGATATGTGTTACTCGATGGCACATTTAATAAAAATGGTTATTGTGACATCAGCCACCAGAATCTCTCCCTTTGTTGTCTCTCCCCTGTGCTCCATCATCTCTTTCTATCTCTCTTCCTCCCTGTTTTTTTCACTCTTCTTTTTTCTTCTTAATGTTTTTGTCTTGTTACCTCTTTCCTTTTTTTGTTCTCAGAAACTCTGCCCCTCTTCTTTCCCTTAATCATATGAAATCACCTGATTTTGGGATTTTTATTCCTCCCCTTTTCTTTCTGTCACTTCCTTTACCTCCCTAACACTACATTAATGAATGGACAGAAAGAGGGAAACCAGTAATGCTATCATTTGGCACTGTCCATTCCTTGGTCTGAGTTTGTCTTTTCTTCCTTAGAACCTAAAGTCTTTAAGGATAGGGATTGGATCTTTTTCAGTTAATTCTATACAGTACCCACTTCATGACAAATAGGCACTCAATAAGGAATTTTTAGATAATAAATGACCATCAGAGTTAGGGGACTTGAGCTTGGTTCCTGGTTCCACCTCTGAATTTTTTTTATGATCTTGTGAGTGACAGTAATTATAATAATGACAAGAGTACTTTAAGGTTTACAAAGTGCTTACATGTGCTATCTCATTTGATCTTCACAAAAACCCTGGGAGACAAGTGCTCTTATTACCCCCATTTTATAAACGAGGAAGCTGTGATAGGTTATGTGATTCGCCCAGGGTCATACAGCTAAGTAAACATCTGAGGCTGGGTTTGAACTGAGCTCTTCAGGACTCCATAACCAACAATCTATCCACTGCACCACCCAGCTGCTTCATCTAAGCTCCTTATGCTATAGTTTCCTCATCAGTAACATGAAAGGAATAATAAATACCTTCTCTTTACCTCACAGGAAGAGTGTAAGAGTTACAGCTGTAAATTATATACTACAGAATCGTAGTATCATGGAAATACAGAATCTAAGAGTTGGAATAAGAATAACTAGAATTTATATAGCACTTTAAGGCAAAGTGTACACGTGTTAATTTATTCACTTCTCCCATCAACCCTAAGAGATAGGTACTATTATAATCCCTATTTTAAGGATGAGAACACTGAGGCAGACTGTTAAGTGATTTGCTCATGGTCATATAACTAAGTATATGAGACAGTATTTGAATTCAAATTTTTCTGACCCAAATTCACTCTTGGCTTCTGTGACAACTAGCTGCCTTGGAAGGGATCTCAGAGACCATCCAGTTCAGCCCCAGGCAGATCCCTAGGGACTCCATGCAAGCTAATGCTAAACCATCAATGACTTTGTCCTGCCATTAAACCAGGTCCCAAATCCATTTAACTATGCTCTTGTCTAGTTCTATTCTCTCCATCACTTATGGTAAGTATAGCATGAGCTATATACATTTCTCTAAAAATCTGGGTAAATTATGTCCACGCCGTTCCAGGATCTGCCAATTTAGGAACCCTAACAAGGAAATAAGGTTAGTTTAGTGTGACTTGTCAAGGAAGTCATGATAACTCTTTGTCATTCTTGCTTCTTTGTTTATACAGTCATTAGCCATGCCTTTAATAATACGTTCAAGAATTTTGACAGGAAATAAGATCAAACTCACTGACATGCTCAACAAATGTCATTCTCTACTCTTTTGAAAACTGAAACAAAATTTGCCCTTCTCTAGTCTTTCAGGGGCTTTTCCCATTCCCCATAGTCTTCCAGATATCACTGACAGTGACTAAGTAATCACAATCTCCACTTCTTTCAGAATTCAAGATATAGTTAATTTAAACCTAGTCACTTGAATTCGTGAAAAGCAGCATATCACAGTGATAGGCTTGTCTTGAAGTTGGGAAGACCAGAATTTGGATCTTGTTTCAGGAATTGTTTAGCTTTGTAACCTTGGCAAGTCGCTTAATCTTTCTTGGCATTGATTTCCTCATCTATAAAATGGAGATGATAATACCTCACGGGATTGTTGTGAGAAGAGAGTAACCGGAAGGGCAAAGGGTCTCCGTATTATGACATGTGAATGCCTGAGGATGTTTAACCTTTAGAAAAGATTACTTAGGTGGGGACTATAAGAGTTGTCTTCAAGCATTTTAAAAGGTATTATGTGAAAGATCAAAGACAGAGGACCCATATGTAAAAAATATTTATAGCAGCTTCTTTGTGGTGACCAAGAACTGGAAACTAATGAGGTTAATTTCTCCCGGAGAGGAGCTAAATAAATTGCGGTATATGAATTTAATACAACACTAGTGTGCTTTGAGAAACGATAAAGGAAATGTTTTTGGAGAAACCTGGGAAGACTAGCTGATGGAAAATGAAATATTTTTCAATGGTGAAGGGAAGGAGGGAGAGAAAAATCAATTTTTGTTCATTGAAAAATAAAATAAAATTTAATTAAAAATCAGTGATTGGGTTTTTTTTTTTTTTGATTCCTCAAAAGAGATATACTGCTGAGGAAGCATATCATTGTTGGTGGCAGTATAGACTACCAACAACTGGGAAGTGACTTCCCCTTTCAACAACAGTGTATTGGGGGGAGGCGGGACATGAAAAATTGGTCTCAGTACATTATAGTCATCCTTCAAAAATTAAGAAATGAGGAAAAAAATCACCTCATCTGTGACCATTTTTTTAAAGCAAAAATACCAAAACTTTGCTTTGTTTTTGCTTTGGTTTTCCATTGAACAAACACATATTAAGAACTTACTGGATGCAGAATACTAGGCTATTATATACAAAAAGTTAGATAACTCACAGTCTAGTCCCTAATGGAGCTTACAATCTAATAGGGGGATAAGCTAAAATATACAACTATTGCCCAATAAATACATTAAAGAAGTGCAAAACTATATTACTTTTGAGAAACAAGATCATAATTAACTTGAAAGTTTGTGGAAGTTTGAAAGCTTGTGGAAGACTTTGTGGAGGGAGGATGGTTTTAAATTAGTCATTGGAAGCTAGGTAGAAATTCAATAGGTGAGGAGGGAGAGGAAGATGTTGGCATATAACAGACAACCCAAACAAAGACAATAGAGGAGTCTCTTTTAAGGGGAATAATCCAATTTGGCTGGAACGTTAAGTCAATGGAGACTAAAAATAAGAAATACAGTTGGGAAAGATTGTGTAGGTTGCAAAACTTTTCTTGATAGGTAATAAGAAGCTACAAACACAAACTTATGCAGACAGAAGATTATTTTGGTAGAATTATGAAGGATATCTTGGTGTAGTATGGGAGGATGATGGAGATGTGAAACTCTTTTCTACCATTGAAATATTCCTGGCTATTGGTAACGAGGGTTTATCCTAGGCTAATGGCAGTGGAAATAAAAGAGGGAATGAATGTGGGCAGTGTTTGGGAAATGGAGTCAGTAGAGTGTGGCAACTAATTAGATACGAGAAGCTGAGAAGGAAGAATAAAAAATAACTCCAAGCTTTCTGGTTATGACAAGAAGAGGAATGGTGTTGTCATAGACCTAGAGTTGAAAACAGAAAATTAAGTCATGAAATACTATCAACTCTTCCTTAATAATGTCTCTCAGATCCAGCATGATGGAAAGATTGTGGGATTCAGAGGCAGAAGATTTGAGCTAGAATCCTGGCTCAGCTACCAATATGATATTGAACAACTCATTTCATCTCTCTAGGACTTAGTCACTTAGTCTCTCCACTTCTTTTTTTCTTTCCTTCCTTCCTTCCTTCCTTCTTTCCTTCCTTCCTTCCTCCCTCCCTTCCTTCCTTCTTTCCTTCCTTCCTCCCTCCCTCCCTTCCTTCCTTCTTTCCTTCTTTCCTTCCTTCCTTCCTTTCTTTCTTCCT
>CM053582.1:184812012-184878006 GCA_028627135.1 Pseudochirops cupreus | reverse complement strand
TAGCCCTTTGGGCATAGTTCCAGATTGCTCTCCAGAATGGTTGTATCAGTTCACAGCTCCACCAACAATACATTAGTGTTCCAATTTTTCCACATCCTCTCCAGCATTTGTCATTTTCCTGTTTTGTCATCTTAACCAATCTGACTGGTGAGATGTGGTACCTCAAAGTTGTTTTGATTTGTATTTCTCAAATCAATGGTGATTTAGAGCATTTTTTCATATGCTTATAAATATCTTTAATTTCTGCCTCTGAAAATTGCCTGTTCATATCCTTTGACCATTTATCAATCGGGGAATGACTTGTATTCTTACAGATTTCACTTAATTCCCTGTATATTTTAGAGATGAGGCTTTTATCAGAGACACTGGTTGTAAAAATTCTTTCCCAATTTTCCACTTCCCTCTTAATCTTGGTTACACTGGCTTTGTTTGTACAGAAACTTTTCAATTTAATGTAATCAAGATGACCTATTTTGCATTTTATACTGCTCTCCAACTCTTCTTTGGTCATAAAGTCTTCCCTACTCCATAAATTTGCCAGGTAAACTAATCCTTGCTCCCCCAGATTACTTACAGTATCAGTCTTTATACCTAGATCTTGCACCCATTTAGATTTGACTTTGGTGTACGGCATTAGATGATGGTCTATGCCCAGTTTCTGCCATACTATATTCCAATAAGATCAGGGGTGAAACAACGATGTCCACTATCACCCCTCTTATACAATCTGGTACTAGAAATGTTAGCAGTAGCAATTAGAGAAGAAAAAGAAATCAAAGGAATCAAATTAGGCAAAGAAGAGCCTAAGCTATCACTCTTTGCAGATGATATGATGATATGCTTTGAGAATCCTAGAGAATCAAGTAAAAAACTTCTTGAGACAATAAATAAATTTAGCAAAGTTGCAGGATATAAAATAAACCCACATAAATCCTCAGCATTCCCATATATTTCCAACAAAGTCCAACAGCAAGAGACGGTAAGAGAAACCCCATTTAAAGTTAGACATTATAAAATATTAGGGAATCTACCTGCCAAAACAAACCCAGTACCTTTATGAACACAACTACAAAACACTTTTCCCACAAATAAAATCAGATCTAACTAATTGGAAAAACATCAATTGCTCATGGCTGGGTCGAGCTAATATAATAAAAATGACAATTTTACCTAAATTGAATTACATATTTAGTGCCATACCAATCAATCTGCCAAAAAATTACTTTATAGAACTAGAAAAAATAGTGACAAAATTCATTTGGAAGAACAAAAGGTCCAGAATATCAAGGCAGTTAATGAAAAGGAATGCTAGGGAAGGTGGCCTAGCCTTACCAGATTTTAAACTGTATTATAAAGCAGCAGTCATCAAAACTGCTTGGTACTGGCTGAGGAATAGAGTAGTGGGTCAATGGAATAGATTGGGTACAAAAGACTCAGTAGTCAATGATTATAGTAATATACTGTTTGATAAGCCCAAAGACCCCAGTTTTTGGGATAAGAACTTACTATTTGACAAAAACTGCTGGGAAAATTGGAATGTAGTATGGTAGAAACTGGGCATAGACCCAGTGAATATTCTTGAAGCAAATTGAATTGTCCTCTGATCATCTCATACAAATAAATTTTATCTCTTGAACAAAGCTGTGACAGGATGACGGAGACTGTGACGTGTACTTTTTGATATACTTCCATACTGATTTGTGTAATGCTAGAAAGGAAAAGCAGAGGTAGACTGGTGTAGTCATTGGGTAGAGAACTTGCCTTGAAACCAGAAAGAACTAAGTTCAGTTCCTGCCTCTGAAACATACTAGCATTATGACCCTAGATCAATACTTAACCACTTGGCTACATACCTCTCTAAGGCTATCACTTGCTGAGAAGATGCTGACCAACATTGGCAAAGGACATTTCTTCATCTGGGAGTTCCCTGTCCCATTGAAATCATGTCTAGTCCCTATCCTTATTGCTTTTTTATTGTTAAATCACTTTTCAGTCATGTCTGACTCTTCAAGGCTTCATTTGGGGTTTTCTTGGCAAAGATACCGAAATAGTTTGCCATTTTCTTCTTCGGCTCATTTTAATGTAGAACTGAGGCAAACAGGTTGAATGACTTACTCAGGATCACACAGCCTGTAAGTGACTGAGGCTATATTTGAACTCAGGACAATGAGTCTTCCTGACTCTAGGCCCAGCACTCTATCTACGGCATCACCTAGTTACCTCCTATCCTTTGTAGTCATTCAATAAAATGCCCTTAGCTTTGAATTGAATTGAGTTTGGGTGATTAATACAGAGAAATCAGAAACAGAAAACTATCTCTGTGTTTCAAGTCTGTGGTTACTATCTTTCCTTTTTTTTCTTAGGAGCTCTGTATCCTGATGGAACATCTGGAAAAAATAAGGATGATGACATGGTTGCCCCTGGTAAAAATTATTCCTATGTTTGGCCTGCAAGGGAAGAATATGCCCCTACCTTTGCAGATGCCAACTGCCTGACCTGGGTTTACCATTCTCACATTGATGCACCGAAGGACATATGCTCTGGGTTAATAGGGCCGCTCCTGGTTTGTAAAAAAGGTATGAAGAAACGATCCTGTGGGAGTTCCATGGCAGACTCTGTTCTTGGATTGCTTGCTAGCTTGTATGTGTAACAGACACAATTTTGGTGCTATCTGTCCCTTGTCACCTGCAAAATGTGCTCCCTGTTTTCATCCTTCAGCCTTCAAGGATAAGGAAATTATTCAGGTGGATAATGATGTGACTATAAATGGAACGGGGTAGTAAATCAGGTTGATGGTGACTGCCATTCACAACTGTTTAAGACTGTCATTAGGCTGGTTCTTTCAGAACAATTCTGCCTTAATGGATATGTCTGGACCATACCTATATGCATAATAGGCTCAAAAGTGAAGAATTCAACTGTGCAAAATAAAATGATTTGTTTGTTATTTGCCCATATGGCAACAAATGATCAGATTAATGAATTTTTTGTTTGCTTCTTTTTGTTTCTGTTTATTCTTACCAGTTTTTTTTTTTCTGAGTGGATATATAGACCGCTTTACTTATGAACAGGTAGAAGAGTTTTAGGCCTGAAGTTGTGATTTCTGAACAAAGACTATTAGCAGTCCTCCATTTCAGGAGACAGTTTCTCATTTTGTCCATCAATTTGCAGCTTGTCCCTCCCTGCTACTCCCAGTTTTATGAACTACCCCAACGAAGACAGTCCCTAGATCCCCAAATTTTGGAATTTCAGAACTGTTAAGCGTAAATTGTAAATCCCCTCTACAGCATACAACACAGTTCCTCCTCAAAACGACGTTTTCTCTTTGTGTCTTCAGAATTCATAGATGTGTATTGTAGACTATAATAGACTACATAAATATAAGCTATTATTATAATTACTATTATTTCTGTGATAAAATACTCATGATTTTTTAAAAAACAATTCAATACTTACCAAATAATGCCATCAAGGGAACAGATCACTAAAATTTACTTCCAAATTTAGTTAGCATCTACTTTGATTTCACAATTTAAAAATATGTATGTCTTGTAGGGATTCTGACTAATAATCCAGCAATCAGAACTGATGTCAATAAAGAATTTATAGTGATGTTCACACTGGTTGATGAAAATCAAAGCTGGTACCTGGATGAAAACATCAGGAATTTCTGCACTGCCCCTGGTACTGTTGATAAGGATGATGCTGTTTTCCAGAGGAGCAACAAAATGCATGGTGAGTGTCATCAATAAGTTTAAGACAAAAAGCATTTATTATGCACCTATAGTATGCACCCACCAACATTGTGGAAGACAGAGAAGGATAAATTAAAATTCCAGTTCTTGAGGCATTTATTGTTAACAGCAAAATGAGAGGGTTGGGTGAGAGGACATCCATGGTACTTTCCAGCTGTGAGATTCTGTGGTATATAACAGATTAATATAGTTCACATTTATATTGCATTTTCAACTTTATAAAACTCTTATTCACAATGACACCTTGACAGTAGCTAGTGCTAATATTCTTTTTCCTATTTCACACATTAAAAAACTGATTGAGGATCAAAGAGATTACATGACTTCCCCAATGTCATGAAGCTAGAATGTCTTAGTGCTGGGGTTCAGAATCATAGAATGCTTGTTAGACATGGTATTGGACTTGGCTAACGTCACATGATGCTTCACAGAAAAAGTGGGTTAGAAATAGAAAGGGCCTAAGAGACTCTTCTAGTCCAAGCCCCTCATTTTATCAATGGGCAAACTCAGGCTTAGGAAAATTGGTAAATAGAAAAAGAGTACTAGATTTGGAGCCAACTAAGACCTGGGTTTGAATCCTGCTTCTGATACTTACTAGTGATGTCATTGTGGACAATTCACTCACTCTGTGAGTTTCAGTTTTTCCAAATGCAAAATGGGGCTGTCAAAAAGCATTTATTAAGTTCTCATTATGTACCAGGCACTGTGTTATCATACATAAATTATGTAACACTTCATATATATTATATCACAGTGGTTCTCAACCTTCCTAATGCCATGACCCTTTAATATAGTTCCTCATGTTGTGGTGACTCCCAACCATAAAATTATTTTTGTTGTGACTTCATAACTGTAATTTTGCTACTGTTGTGAATCTATCTGATATGCAGGATGTATTTTCATTGTTACAAATTGAACATAACCCACAGGTTGAGAACCGTTGTTTTATCGTGTCATTTTGTATTATACTCTACTATATTACATCAATAACTATAGCACTTACCTAACATCAAAACCAAATTAAATTGTATTATATATGTAAGTATAATATGTATACTCTTTAAATGCTACTTCAAATTATTATTACTATTAATCATTATTGCTTTGTATCTTGCCCAGGGTCACACATGTCACAGAGCTGGCTTTTATAATATGTGTATTTCCATCTTTTTATTAATTTCCAGGAGACTTGCACATGGTAGGTTCTCATTAGAGGTATAAAAAAAGAAAGGAGAAAGAGGAACAGAAGAATGGAGGAAGATAGTCCAAATACTGTGACTGATTAATTTAGCCCTTGTTTTTTGTTTCCAGCAACTATCAGCCTCAGTCTTACAGATCAACAAAATTTGCTGATGCAAACAGTATTTGATTTTTTCCATTCCACTTGACCCCACTACCCTCTTTAGAGTAAAAAATATCACAGAGAAAATGGAGAAACTATGCAAGAGAACATAGTATGACTGACTACACAAAATAAAACATGATCCATAAACACTAACAATGGTGTTAACAGGCAGTTGTATTAAAATTCTACATGTCGTACAACTACTTTCTAATGGATTGGTTTTGTATAATATTTTGTAGGTAGAGATTTAGCCTTGAAGTCAGGAAGACCTGAGTTCAAGTCCTGCCTTTAACACTAATGTGTGTGTGTATATGACCCTGGGCATGCGGTTTAAGCTCTCAGTGCTCTCAGCACTTCTCTAAGATCATAATTTGTAGGGAAGGTTTTTACCTGAATTAGCAAAGAGAGATGCCTCACCTGGGATTTCACTATACTAATTAAATTACAGGTCCATTCTCTATGCTCTATGTCTCTATAAGGAAGTCAGAGATTTGTTTATTTTACTTTGCCTGATTTCATAGAATGTTGTTGACTTTTTGCATGGTTTTGAATAGTTTTTTTCTAGTGAGGAACACACAAGAAGGATTTATTCTTCCCATAGGTTTTTACAAAATTGTCTTCTAAAAATTTGGAGTATCAACCATTGCTTTTTAAGATAATTTAGTGATTGGACTGTTGGAGACACACTTGTTCTAATTGCCTTCCCTGTATAAAAAAATGGCATTATTGAACCACCAACAACAGGATGTGATCTGAATTGTTTTTTTCCAGCAGACATTACCAGTATTTGCCAACAAAGAGCTGTTAATACTAATTCCTTTAATTTCCTTTAATAAAGGCCCCCTCAAAGCTGCTTAATCCTGGCGTGGAGGTACAACCCTGGGTTCTCCCAGTTTCTAGTAGAGCAGCATGAACTCTGACAAGGACCTATGAAAATGGAAAAACTCAGACTGAACTGAAAAGTTCAATTGTATGCAGTCCTAGCTTGTGATCTTAAATATATACTTTTTAAAAGTCAGATTATTAAAAGGTTTTTTGCTATTACTGGAGTTTTAAAATGTTTTAGTAAAAATGAATGCTATATCTTGTCAAGTATTTCCTCTGTAGCTGATGACATGATTGTGTAGTTTTATTTCTTCACTTATCAATTTATTTTATTTTATTGTTTTATAAACTTTATAGCTATAATTCTATTATATTATAAATCCTCTGTGATTTTTGCATACTATTATTATATTTAAATATATTTTTGCATTAACATTATATTAATAATTACTATATTGATTTATTATGTTTATCATTTATGTTGTTTTTTATATTAATCATTATTTATGAATATTTATACTTAAATATTTTATTTAGTATTTCAGTGTTAATATTCGTTAATGATATGTGGTTTCCTTTCTCAGATTTACATTTGTTAGTATAGGGTGAAAATCATATTTGTTGTGTTAAGGAGTTGGGAAGCCTACCTCTTTCTCTGTTTTTGAAACAGTATTTATAGTACAAGAGTTATTTCTTTCTTACAAGTTTGATGGCATTTACTTGTGAATACCTCTGGATCAAGTGTCTTTGTTAAGGAAACTTTTAAATGCATTTATCCTTCTAAGACTAGTGTAGGTTATCTACAGTCTTTATTAGTTTGTACATTTCACATTTCTGCAGAAAATCATCCCTTTCTTTTAGATTCTCAAATTTATTCACATAAAACTGTGTCTATTAATCTTTAATAACTTTCACATCTTTTTTCTCATTGTGATCTCTTCTTTCTTCTTTCTAATTTTGACATTTGGGGATTTAGCCTTCTCTTTAAAAATAGCCATTTGTAATTTTTTTTAAAAGTAGCTTTGGATTTATCATTTCAGTTTTATTGTCTCTGCTCTAACATTTCTTTTTTTTTTAACTGTAGACTCAGTTCATTAACTTTCTCTCTGTTTGTAATACTGATTAATGTAGGCATTCAGTGCAAGAAACTTTCCTCTGAGTACTGTTTTCAGTGTGTTTTTATATTAACTATTTGTATTATCATTACTGAGGAATCTTCTCTTGTTTTATTATTTCTTCTCTTACTCAGGCATTATTGAATTGCTAATGTTTTCATTTCCAAGAGCACTCTTACCTAAAATTTATCATGTGTTTTTTTTACTTCTGGTTTTATACTAGTATTTTAACTCCTGGTATATAGTGGTATAGTGGTACATAAATGTAATGCATAGAATCTCTGAGTGTCTACATTTGTCATTTTATTTTTATCGACAAATTTTGTTTCAACCCATCATACAAGGAATAGACCACCGACAAGATACAAAACCTATTAAATAAAATAAGAACTTTGTGTCCCCTACTCATTCAAAGTCCATTTTCCCTTTGTAGGATTAAGCTCAATTTAACCAAGTAACTTTAAGTAAGTTTGTCCTAATTGTAAGCCTATCCTTTGCTTTCCAGAATATGGAATTCCAAGCTCTCTGCTCTTTCATAGTGGTGACTGCTAAATAATGTATGATCCTGATTGTGACTCCTTCATACTTGAAGTCTTTCTTTTTTGGCTGCTTGTGGCATTTTTCTCTGACCCAGAAACTCTGGCTTTGAATTATAATATTCCTGGGAGTTTTCATTTTCGAGTTTCTTTCATGAGACGATTGATGGATTTGTTTTTCTGTTTCTGTTTCCACTTTGCTCTCAAAGAGATCTGGGAAATTTACTTTTATGACTTCTTAAAATATGATCTGTAGACCACTTACTTGTTCATGGCTTTAAGGTAGTCCAAGGATTCTTAAATCCTCTGTCCTCAGTCTGGTTTCAAAGTCAGCTGTTTTGCTATGAGATGCCTTGAATTTTCTTCTATTTTTTCAGTCTTTTGCCTTCTTTTCATATCTTTCGTCGTCTCAGGAAGTCATTAACTCCTATTAGTCCATTCTAATTTCAAAGGTGTTTGTTGTTTGGATGTTGATTTTTGCTTTTTAATGTCAAGCATTTAATTCCCTTTCTGGTTTCTTTTTAGTGCTCTTATTTTACTTATTAAAAAAAAAACTTTTCATTCTCAAAAAAAACCTTCTTGCTTAATCTCTGCCGGGAATTCTACTTGAAATTACGCCCAAGCTTTGCACATCATTCTTTTTCTCTAGTTCTGTGGTTTGAGTGTCTCTGTCACCATAATAACTCTTTATGGTGGGCTTCTTTTTTCTTTGCTCCTTATTCCAGGCCGCTTCCTGTTTTGGACTTCATGTCAGCTGTGAAAGCTTCTAAGAGGAATATCCAGGCTAGTCCTACTGCTATTTTCTTGGGATAGTGAGTATTGTAATATTCCGGGCTTTCAGACACAGTTCAGGCTGAGGGCTTGCAAACTTTCAGTATTCTCAAAGTGTACTGATCCAGGGAAAAGTCTGCTTGCTGTCTCCTTCAGTATAAGCTCTGCAAGTTCCTGACCTGGATTTGGGTCACAGCTACAGACCTGTGTGCTTTTTCTGGCTGGAGTTTCAGTAGACTGATGCCACACTCAGCCACTGTCAGTCAGCTGGAAAGCCCTTTTGGTTCAAAATGATTGGATCTTGGGCTTCCCTTTGGTCTGTGATTCTTGCCCTGGTTTACCTCTGTGCGGGCTTCAGACTTGACTGGAAGCCGAAACTGAGAACACACTCTGCTCCTGTGGTGGAAGCCAATAGCCTGATGCTTGTTTCTGAACTTGCTTCTTGCTCAGTACAAAGCTGGGGCCCAGTGACCGTTCCTGATGCTGGAACATCACATTTAGGTGCAATCCATCCTAAATCTGTTACCTAGAACTAGGCAGTAAGCAACTGAACAGTCAGTTGACATCTGTTTCTGCATCTTATACAAATTTAGGTTCCCCTTCTTTCTTTTGTGCATAGCTTCTCTCTGATCAGGGTATTTGCATGTCATGCTTCCAGCCAGACCCTGTGCTCAGTGTCTGCAGACTTCTCTGACTGTTTCCCTATGCTGACTTGGGCTGGAAAAATGGCTCGCTATGAATTTTCCTTGCATTTCCTGATCAGGGTTCAGTCTACTGTGCTTTCTAGATATTTTGAGGCATTTTCCTTTGGGGTAGGGGAGGAACTGGAGCTCCTTCATACTTTTTTTTTCTGGTTACTTCTCCATCTTGGTTACACTTCATTTATTATTATTTATATCATTCATTTATTAAGCACTTACTATCTGCCAAGCACTATTCTAAGTACTAGGGATGCAAAGAAGAGCAAAAACACAGTCCCTATCCTCAAGGCATTCACATTTTAATGAGAAAAAAAAACACACGTATGACCATTTATAGAAAAGATATCTACAGGTAAATGTCGGGTGATCCTAGAGGGAAGGCACTAGGAGCTGAAGGAGGGAGGTAGAGGGAAAGGCCTCTTGCAGAAGCTAGGATTTGGAATGAGTTTTAAATGAGGCCAAGGAAACCAGAAGACAGAAGTGAGGAGGGAAAGCGCTTAGGCACGTTGAACAGTCAGTAAAGATGCACAGAGACAGGAGATGGAGTGATGTGCACAAGAAACAGATATAGACCAGTACAGTTAGATAATAGAAAATACAGAGGGGAGTAAAGTGTAAGAGGAATAGAAAGGTAGGAAGAGTCCAGGTTATGAATGGCTTTAAGTGTCAAAAGAAAGTTTATGTTTGATCTAAGAAGTAATAGGGAGCCGTTGTAGTTTATTGAGTACGGGTGATGTAGTTACAGCTATAATTTAGGAAAATCCCTCTAGCAACTTACTGGAAGATGGATTGGAATGGGGAAAGACTTGAGGCAAGGGAATCACCAGGTTATCGAAATAGTTGAGGCATGAGGCATGTTGCCAAGTCTTATTGCTTCTACTTTTGCAACAAATTGGGTGTATAGGATGAGTCTGAGAGAAGAATCAGGGGATGACATCAAGGCTGCCAAATGGGGGACTGGGAAAATGGTGCCCTGGACAGTATTAAGAAAGTTGGGGAAAGGGGAAGCTTTGACAGGGTGGATATAATGAGTTCTGTTTTGGACACAGTGAGTTCAAGGTGCTTATGGGCCATCCAGTTTGAGATACCCAAAAGGCAGTTGGTGATGTGAACCAGAGATCAAAAAGATAACTAAGCAGAGAGGGAGGACTGGAAATATAGATTGGGAAATCATTGGCACAGAGAAGATAATTGAACTCACTGAACCTGATGAAATGACCAAGGAAGATAGTATTGAGAGGGAAAAGAAAAGAGGGCTGAGGGTAGACCCTTTAGGGACACCCACAGTTAGTGATATGACCTAGCAAAGGAGACTTACAATTCTTCATAATTAGGAAAGAATATTTGCGTGTCCTCTTTGTCAACCAGCATGTTTATATAAACCTGAAAAATAAATATTCTTTGTTTCTATGATTTAGTTCTCACCGTATATCTTTACAATCTCATTTGTATCATAATTTGTTTAGCTTTTTTTTCTATCTTTTTAGTGGTTACAGTTTAATAAAAAAGAATTGTGAAACCATCCCACTATGATTATTTCTCTCCATCTATTTCTCGATGTAATTCTAAGAAGTTTTTAAATATTTTTTTGCAGAATTATTAGGTACATATACACGTTTGTCTGTATGCACACATATTTGTATACTCTTATTTTGGACAGAACCTTTTGTTATAATACGTAATATAATGTCTTTGTTTATCTCAATACGATATGGTTTTAATTCAGCTGTGACTGATATTGTTAATGTCACGGTAAATTTTATAACACCTTTAATTTTTAATCTCCTAGAGCTTTCTGAGTTAAATGCATTTCCTCAGTAGTAGATTATTTCATTCTGCTTTTTAATTCATGCTCAACCCCTTTTCTGTTTTTGATCTTTTTTGTGGGGAAGGATTTAGTTTATTTATATCTCATGTTACAATTAATAGGTTTGTCTTTTCATTAGTTTTATTGTAAGAAAATAAATGATTTTTAATTTTTTTAAATATTAGTTCATATTAGATAGAATCATTATTAAAAATTCTTCTATAATATTAATAACACTGTAGGTTATTTTAATTTGCATTTCTATGTTATCCAAGGCAGAAGACTTGCTCTGGAATTATCTGCCCTTTTCTCCTTTCTCCTTTGAAGAAAGTTTTTCTTATTATTTCTCTGAAATCTACTTCTGATGATAACGTTAGTAATTTAGTCAGTACAATGCTTTAAGCTCTATTCTCACATCTTGTTAGCAACTCTTTTGATTTGAGAAGTTTGAGTTATTTTAAAATACTTAACTCTTTCTCTGGGAGGATTATTTGTTTTTCAAAGATTTCTTTGAAATTTTTACAGCTCTCTGAAAACCATTCAAAGGCTGCTTCTCAAATAACCATTTCTTACCTTCATAGAGTATACTGAGATTTTTTGAGGAGATAATTCTTGGTTTATGGTTCATGTTTCTTAATTTTGTAAACGTCGAATTCCTTTTTCTGCAATCCTATCTTTTTCTTCTTCAAAGTTCCATTTTCTTCGTAATTATTGTTCCTGTGACTGACTTACTCCCTTCAAGTTGCTTGTAATATATTTTTCTCTTAGCAATGTAATATTGGAATTTAATAACAAATTATCTAGGCATATAAAATATCATTGTTATGCTGTGTAGACTTAATTTTTGCTTTAGCAAAATTTGGAAAAATTTATTGGATTTCTTCAAATACTATACTTATATTCTTTTATTTTTTTTAGTTCTCTGTGATGTCAACAATCCCAAGATGGCCAAGTGTGATCTATTGTCCTGGTCCATCAGTTGGGTCCACATGTTGTCCAACAGTCTGGACCAGGGAGTAGGGATTTGACTTTAGGGCAACACTTGAGGACCTAGAGGGCCACATATGGCCTTGAGGTCAAAGGTTTCCCACCCCTGACTCTGGACAATTCAGTGATATCTTGAACCTCTATCACCAACTGCTCTGCATGGTGTACAATTCTGTTTTCTATTATTGTTGATGGAGTCTGTGAAATTTGAGAGGTTTTTCTTTTGTATTCTCCATAGTGTTTTAAAAAAAATTATATCCTCTTAACTCTGTTTTGGAATCTTAGTTCTCACTTCATTTCCTTGTGTCTCTTCTTACCTCAAGCCCTTCTTTAATTTGATGTTGTGATCCACTTATACTTTTCCTATTCTTGACTGAATCTTTAGAAGGCTTTGGAAGTTAGGTGATGGAGTAGGTAGAGCACTGGGCCTAGAGTCAGGAAGACTTGAGTTCAAATTTGACCTCAGACACTTACTAGCTTTAGTGTGATCCTAGTCACTTAACCTCCATTTGTCTTTTTCTCAACCATAAGATGGGGATAATGGAATTAGTAATAGCACCTACTTCACAGAGTTGTTGTGGGGATCCAATTAAACAGTATGGGAAAGCACCTAGCACAATGCCTGGTACATAAGTAGATGTTTAATAAAACGCTTGTTTACTTCTTAGAAGATGCCTCTCTCGAGATCTCACACTCCTTCTTTGTTTAGTTTCCATTATTGATTCATTCGTTCCATGGTATTTTTTTTTTAGTATGTTGACACGGTTTTGTTAATTTTTAAATTTTTTGGTCAGTTTTTAGAATGAGTATGTTTGTTTTTAGCATTCCCTCCCTATTTCTTTTTGTTTTTTTGTCTTTGGTGTGTTGTGTGAAGGACCTAACTCCCTTCAAACCTAATCTTTCAGAATAGTGAAATAAATGTTCCCACTTTATACTTCAGCCAAAGAGTCTGTTTCCTTTCTGAAAGTCTGTTTCCTTTGGTTTTTCTTCTTTCTTTTCTAGCTCTTAATGGTTATCTTTTTGGAAACTTCCCTGAGCCAGAGATATGTGTGGGAGACTCTGTGTCCTGGCACTTATTTGGAATGGGGAATGAGATTGACATCCACTCCATCTACTTTTATGGGAATACCTTCACCAGCC
Source organism: Pseudochirops cupreus (assembly GCA_028627135.1). Classification (NCBI taxonomy): domain Eukaryota; kingdom Metazoa; phylum Chordata; class Mammalia; order Diprotodontia; family Pseudocheiridae; genus Pseudochirops; species Pseudochirops cupreus. The sequence continues at coordinate 184,865,024 of CM053582.1, read as the reverse complement.
GAGGACATCGGACTGATGTTGTCAACTTGTTCCCAGCCACTTTCCTTACCTTAGAAATGGTAGCTGAGAATGCTGGGAAGTGGATGATCACCTGCCAAGTCAGTGACCACCTACAAGGTAAAGAGATAGAGACTGTTGAGAGGGAAACATAGAAAGTTACAATCGACTCAATTTGACAATCATGAGATCACTGATTATTGAATCACATAGATTTTAAGCTGCAAGGGACACACTAGAGCTCATCTAGTATAACTCCTTTATTTCACAGATGAGGAAACTGAGTCCTAAAGAGGTTAAAATGACTAGCCTAAGGTCACAAGGTTCTAAGTGAAGGAGGAAGGATTTGAACCCAGATTCTCTGACATCCTTTCCATCATACTGCGTGGCTTCCCACCAACTACTAGCATTCATTGATCAGACACTGTATACAAAGCAAGATACGTATGAGCATCCTCTCCTCCAAATGTCATATTCCATTAGACTGTGAGCAATTACATATAGGAACTTCCATCCTTCGTCTTTGCGTTCACAATATCTCACATGATATCTTTCATATAGTAAGTAATTTTTTTGTTATGTGGTTTGCTTATTAAAATTTGCCACAAAGGGAGACAGGGATGACATACATTAATATATACATGTACAAATATGTGCATATGTTACAACATTTATTTAGCAAACATTTATTAAATGACTACTCAGTACAAGGCCAACTTCTGACCCTGAAGAAGACAATCTACTTTGCTACACAAGGAGCTATATGATAGTGTTTCTCTCCTTAAACTGTTATAACCCATTTTGGGAGATAAATCAATTAATCAACAAGCAAGTCACCATGCTAAGCCCCAGGGATTCAGATACAAAGGTGAGAGTCTCTGCTTTCTAGGAACCCACCTCTTCTTAGAAGAGACAACATATAAAAGAAAGCTCAGCCGGAGGGCACATGGAAAAGCCTGAAATTCTTAGATAGTATAGGTTAGATGATGCCTGTGGTCAATAGGAAACAGAGACGGAATACATGGTAAGTCACAGAGGATCTTAGGAGGCAATGGGCGAGTATCTGGTAAATCCTAGTGGTCCTCCATTTTATCAAAAGATTCACACCTCAGACAAGTTATGGAAGCAGTGAAGCATCCCAGACGGACTCTGAAGGACCCCGATTTGGGGCAGGGCTGAAGTGGGAAGGCAAGGGTGCATGGTAAGGGTAGATAGGAGCAGGTGTTCTCACAGCTGAGATAGGTCCTGAGGCAGTCTGGGCACCTGGGCAATATTAATAATAAGAACAACAACAATAAAAATCATTCCTAGCATTTATATAACACTTTATAGTTTGCTGAGTGCTTTACAGACATCATCTCATTTGATCCTCCCTTCAACTTTGTAAGGTAGGAGCTATTATTATCCCTATTTTAAAGATGAGGAAGTTAAAAAAGATGGGGCTAAAGTCCAGGGTCATATAGCTAGTAAGTGTCTGAGGCCAAATTTGAACTCATCTCCATCCACTGTGCCCCCTAGCTTCCTGGGAAGAAGGAAATAGAACGAGGGAAGGGTTTGTTCAAGGTGGTAGATTTTCCCACTGTTTATGCTAACTGGGTGATTTCCTGCAAAAAAATGAAATATGACTCACGTTAACATTGCCTAGCCAGTTTTAATGTTGGTACATAATCTGGGAAAAATAAGCAGAAATTTGTGACGTTTCAACCATCAAATCATCACCTTTTAACAATAGCAAGGCCCTTCAGGCTAATGTTAAGAATATTTAGGGACTGCTAGGTGGTGCAGTGAATAGAGCACTGGCCCTGGAGTCAGGAAGACCTGAGCTCAAATCCAGCCTCATACACTTGACACACTCACTAGCTGTGTGACCTGGGGCAAGTCACTTAACCCCAATTACCCCTGCAAAAGAAAAAGAATATTTTGCAAATGTTCCTTATAGATGGCATTTAAGTTTTTCTTGGAATGTAATAATATACCCTGAAAACCATTGGCAACATCAGAAAACTCTTTAAAAACAGGTAGCCATCAGCAATATTTGAACCTGACTCATAGTTTTCTTCTGTTATACAGCGGGTATGCTGGGACAATATGATGTCAAGACGTGCACAAATGATATTTATCAACCCACACTGAAAGGCCAGGAGAGAAGTTACTTTATTGCTGCGGAAAAAGTTCTTTGGGACTATGGTCCTCAGGGTTATGATAAGTACAGTGGCCTGCCCTTAAATGCCACTGGCAGGTAGGTGTCTGCCCTTTGCTAGGTCATTACTGCTAAAATAGATACTGTTTAAGATTCTTACAAGAAAAATCCATTGTGTCCTATTGGAGAATTAAATACCTCCCTACTAAGTCTCTTGCCTACTTCTTATAACTCTGAAGTAGGAATCTTAATGTGGGGTCCAAGACTTTAAATTTTTTATAACTGGATTTCAATATAATTGGGTTTTCTTTGTTGTCCTATGTATTTCATTTTATGGATTTAAAAACACTGTTGCGAGAAGGGGTCCATGGGCTTCGTCAGACAGACAATAGAGGTCCATGGCACACAAAAAGGGTTAGGAACCCTTGGTCTAAAGGTAAGACAAAGAAAAGAATATGGCAGAATCTCATTGAGCAGTTGAATGGCATGACAAAGGACACCCTGGCTCAGGTCATAATGGCCAGGATTTGATACATTAAATTTGTCCATGGGATTGCTATTCTTCATCACCATATATGGGTGGCCTGCATAGAATTCAATTGCTCATTCAAGAGAAACAAATATTTATTGAGTATCCATCATGTGCAAGGTTGTTCTAAACCTTATAATCAGTATAGTTTTAGAGTGAAATATATATTATTGTACACTTCTTTAAAGAACAGTAATTCATGCATAACCTATTAAGTAACTTTTAATCAGAATATTTTTATCAGTAATATTATATCCTTATCCAGTAAGCAGTAGAAATCTATTGAAGATTCTTGAGTAGAGGAGTGAGATCTCAGATAACTAGGAAATTATTATATATTGTATTTATCAATTTGAGGTAATGAGAATTTGTTATGCAAAGAAAATTTATTTACTCCTTTGTAGAAAACCTTAACAAATGTTTGTTGAATTACTTAAAAATTTTTCTTTTTGCTTTTTAGAGGGGGTAGGTAGGACAATTGGGTTTAAGTAACTTGCTCAAGGTCACACGGCTAGTTTTGTGTTAAGTGTCTAAGGCCACATTTGAACTCAGGTCCTCCTGACCCCAAGGCTGGTGTTCTATTCACTGTACCACCTAGCCACCTCTGTTGAATTACTTTTTAAAAAATGTATCAAATGTCTCTTATATACAGAGCACTATGCAAGGCAAAGATCAGTTCAATTCTACCCCCATAGAACTTATATTCTTACTGGTGGAAAGACAAACATATACAGGAATAATCATAATACAAATTCTAGTCCTTGCTGTATCCAGTCCTTACTAATAAGGAAAGAGTTAATCCTTTTTAGCTCTGTGAAGGACAATGGTATAACATTTTTTTTTGGTGTATTCATAGTTACTTATGATGTCATACTTATTGTCACACAAACCTTTCATGATCTGACTCCTGTCTACCTTCCTATACTTATTTCACATTGCTGAATTTGTGTACTCTCAGTTCTAGCCAAACTGGTCTATTTGCTCTTTCCAGATCTTGGCATTCTATCTCCCACCTCTATGGCTTTATATTGGATGTCCTGAATGTCTGAAAAGCATCCTCTCCTTACCTCCATCCTTTTGAACAGGAGTCCTTAATCTGGGGCATAAAAAACTTAATTTTTTAAAATAAAAAATATACACTGATAACTGCATTTTAATATAATTCTTTCCTTTGTAATTATAAATATTTTATCTTATGTATTTAAAATCATAGTTCTAAGAAAGGGTCCATAAACTTCACTAGACTGCCAAAGGGATCCATACCACAAAAGAGATTAAGACCTCTTGCCTTAGAATTTTTAGCTTCCTTGAAGGCTCAATCAGGTACCATAGAAATCTTTGCTGATTATCCTAGTTATTAGTCCTTTCTCACTCTCCTCAAATTGCATTATATTTATTTATCTGTTTAAGTGCAGTATTCCCTCAGTAGAATGTCAGTCCTTGAGGACAAATCCTGTTCTCCATTTTGTTTTTTGTACCTTCATTGCTTGGAACATAGTAGGATAAATGCTTATTGAATTGGATTGGGTTGTTAGGGTATAAATGTTCCCAAACCTCTACCAGACTTTTCATTTTCAGTTGGTTAACTGTCCCAGGGGACTCTGTTGAAGAATACTTACCCAGGACCTGTCCAGAATCTCTTCTGGTGGGTTAGAACAATGAAGAGCTCATGACCTTTAATTGAGGCATTTGGTGTACATGTGGACATGTTCTCAATCAGGTTCCTGCATCCTTTCACAGTGAATCTGAGCCCTTCTTCACACAAGGGGAAACTAGGATAGGAGGAAAATACTGGAAAGTTCAGTATGTGGAATATACTGATGCAACTTTTACCAGAAGAAAGAGCCGGTCTGGGGCAGAAATCCATCTTGGAATACTTGGTACAGTAAATCATTCCAAATATTTCAACCCGGGGGACAGATTTCTGTTGTGAGATCTGATGATTCTAAATAGATTCTTCTCTCTCTCTCCTCTCTTTCCCTTCTTTCCTGCTTTCACTTTCTCCCCATTCTCAATCTCTCACAGGTCCAGTCATCAAAGCTGAGGTGGGTGATACAATAATAGTGACTTTTGCCAACAAAGCAGACAGGGTCTACAGCATTTTGCCCCATGGTGTGTTCTACAACAAGGCATCTGACGCGGCACCAAACCTTGATGGTAAGTGCTGGTCTTTGTGTGCAAATGCAACTGATCAAAGCATGAGCAGCTTCACTAGCTCAATCCAGTTCAACAAACATTTATCAAGCTCTTTTTAGGAGCAAAGCACTATGGTAGTGTCACCTGAATTTGCTCAATCAATTCAACTAATGCCAATAAGTCAAAATGAATCAGAAACTGGTTTTATTACATTCGCAGGGTGCTGCTCTCCACACTCTCTCCATTGATGGGGAATGCATCATTCACAATTCAGCAAATGATATTTATACATTATAGGAAACAAAGAAAAGAGGAAGATTACTAAGTCATTAAAATGTAGGTGACCATACAAAGAACAGCATATTTGTTAAAAGAAAATTTATATAATTTGCTGCAGGAAATAGATAAGGGCAATATCTTCTAAGTATAGCTAGTTCCACTAAATCAAACTGCCCATTAGACCAGAAAAGGGAGGAGGATATTTCCCTAGGCTCTGGAATCTTTCGCCTTTAGCAACTAACTCTTTTTGTACCAATGAGAGGAGAAAAGGAGACCAAGAAGGCCAATAGCAGTAGTAGAAGGCTGTAGGTGGTGTTCATGAAGGGTCATGTACAGCAAAAGGGTAAATACAGAGCAGAACGGAGTCAATTATGCTCCTCCAGAAACTCACTGTGGACAGTAGGGACCGGGGCTGTAAACATAGATAAGACAGCCTGCTCACAAGAGACTTTTCCATTCAGTCAGAAGAAAGACAGGTACATAAATAACTAGGAACAAGGCATTGAAGTAGAGACAAAAATGAAAAGGACAGGTTTAGGGGAAGGACAGTGAGAAATCTGAGGAAGGACAACTTTCATTGAGAGCAGCTTAGAGAATTGGTAGGGGCAGGAATGGCTTTGCATCAATGTCACCTGCCTTGTGTCCTAGTTTCGTCACTTAGCCCCCATCTGTCTCATTTTCCTGCTCTGTAAAGTGGGGGAGATAATCATACCCACCTCTCAGAGTTGTAGTGAGGATCGAATGTAATAATATTTGCAAGGTGCTTGGCCCAGTGTCTGCTATGTAGTAAATGCATTTGATGCGGCAGATTGTGGCTATCATTATTAGTTTGCTAATCGTTAGTTTTGTTCATTTATAAAATTTATATGATATAATAATAATTTATATAATTATAATTTATTAGTTTATATAATATAATAGTTTGTAAGTGTTAGTTTGTTAGGAGATATTTTGCAGGGAAGATTGGAAAGGATGGTGTGATTGAAAGCAATAGAATGTATTTGTGTTCTGTATTCAATTCATATCAGTCTTACATGGTCTTTGATTTATAGCAATCAAATATTTATTTGCACTTATAATTGTGTATTCGACATTTGGAGGGTACAAAGGAGTAAAAGGCACATTTCCTCCCCCTACTTATCTTTCTTCCCTAGCGGGGAAGAAGACATTCACATATGGAACAATTAATGAACAAATGTTTCTATAAATATATTATCATGCAATGTAGTGTAACAACTTTATAGGGCAAATATGATAGCATGTGTGTACATAGTATGATGTAGTGTAGTATGTATGTTGTTGCTCTGTTGTTTCAGTCTGTCCAATTCTTCGTGATTCCATCTGGGGTTTTCTTGGCAAAGATGTTGGGGAAGTTTGCCATTTCCTTCTCCAGCTCATTTTACAGATAAGGAAACTAATGCAAATAGGGTTAAGTGACTTGCCCAAGGTCACACAGCAAGTGTGATTTGAACTTAGGAAGATGGTATATATAGTAATGTGTGTGTGTGTGTGTGTGTGTGTGTGTGTGTGTGTATCTTTATCTATGAATGGTGACTATTGAAATTCTTCTATCTTCATTTTGCCTTTGGAGGGTGTTCAGCCCTCATCTTTTCCATTACTACTTCAGAGCTTGTTGCCAAGAACTTTAACTAGGGAATGGTTATCAGGATATTGGCTCCAGAATGACAAATTTACAGGATGCTGATGACAGTCAAATTATTTTAACAGTATAGAAAAAAAAACCAGAGCTTGGAATCTAGTTAACAAGAATAATTAGCCAAAATAGGGAGTTATTAGAACTCCTCTCCCACCTCATTAACTCTTCCTCCAACCCCTTCTACCTTGTGTCACTTGCCTGTGGCACAAAAAATGCCTAGTTTAACTCTGCTGTCATCTCTTTATCCAGAATCCTGATTATTGCTTTTTGCTTGCTCAAACACTAGTCCAGTTTCAGTCAAGGATAGACTGTGCGGTGGCGGGCCAAACAGGTAGCAAGGGGGAGAAAGAACAAAAATGAAAGGTCAGCCTCATGACGACTTCTTTAATAGCTGTGCTCTCATCATCAGCATTCTGAGGCCCAGTTTCAGCTCCTTGCTAGCCCTAACCAGGTAAGCTTAGGTTTGTTCAACTCCCTCAATTTATAGATGAAGAAACTAAGACTCAGGAAGCTCAGCCAAGTGCCCTATCACAGTTAGTTCTTAGCATATCTAAGATTCAATTCCATGTCTCCTGATTTCCTTTCTCCCTTATACAAAGCTGTCTCTCATTACAAAGAACAAAGTTTCTTACACAATATCTCTGAGATATTTTTGTTCCAGTTGAGTAAAGGAATTATTCACTAGGACAATGTGACTGTTACTTGGAAAATAATTCTGATTCAAACAACAACACATGAAAAACATTCCACTAGCCCAAGCTGGGAAGCACTATTCTTTTGCCCCTTTCCTGATTTTTGTACTGAGACCAATTCTTCACAGACCATACATAAAACCAGTCCCTTATGCATCACACAGTATGAAAATCACACTTCTAAAAGATGTGTCTAAGTCTAATCATTCCAAATCTGTAGGCAACTCAACTAACAACTAAGTCACCTAAAACACAGGGTGAGTTCTTACTTATATGGCCTGAAGCGGGTGCAGGCCTTCCTTCTGAATTTCTGTTCTCGTCTCATCGTTGCTAGCATGGCCCTGAGAGGTCAGCAACAGAGGGGAGCAGATTCCCACACACCACTCCTAAGGGCAGAAATTGACCAGACTGATGATTTGCCTTTTGCTGGAATAGAAAGCTAGGCTACAGCACTTCTTACTCAGGTTAGACCCGTATGTTTTGCTGGTCTACCCTGATAGTATTGCTGAAGGGTGGTATGTAGGCAGAATTTCAGCCTGGCTCAGGGTACAGGATATTCAGATCCTGTCTGGTCTCCTAAGCCATAAGCTTGGATAGTCGGACATGGAGCGCGTTGCTAAGCCTTTATACAAAAGTCCCCAGGGACTTATATCCCATAACAGAATTTTGGCTACTTTTACCTTGACAGTCAAACAGTAATAAACTTAGGGAAAACATTTATCTAAGTGACTTTATGGCTGAAAATATACTTCATTTCTTAAAGAATATGGGATTTCATCAGTCAGAGCTTTCCCTCTAACCAGGCAGATTGCAATCTCTCTATTACTTACTTTGAGAACTGCTATGGCTGAAAAAAACATATCGCCCTACAGGCAACCTGGCAATGAGTCTCTGAGTTTACTGCATCTGGTCTCGGTATGTCAACATATGGCCCATTACTAAGCTCATATCTGAAGACTTTCCACTTCGATAAGACTTAACACATCTTATGCTCTGTTGGCATAGTTTTGGAGAACTTGTGGCCACCTCCACCCTTATCAGCAGGCATTTAGGTAGGACTTTAGTTGAGGAACTGAAAATGTAAATATAGAATAAATGATTTAGATTAGTTCATGAATCAATAACAAGCTGAGATTTTAAGGATATTGGAGGAATCCAACTTTTTTGATTAATACCAAGAAGGACAATTATTATGTTGTTCTCGTATTTCCAAATGATCTTTAACGTATTAAATCAGAATTTTAGGGTGAGTAATTTGATCCTTTGTCAGAAGGTTAAGATAGAAGAGAAGTTTAAGATAGAAAAGAAGATTAAGATAGAAAAATTAGGGTCCAGCTCTATTTACATTTCATTGAATTCCACATTTTTTCTTGAGACTCTTAAGGCTTATTTAAACTATGCATGACTATTTGACTCTCCTATGCCATTTGCCACATTCGAACTTCTATGACCATCTTTGAGAGCAGGAATTATGGCTAACGCGGTACTTTTGCATTCAGTGTGCACTTCAGTATTTGTCAAATTGGACTGAATATATATTATTTTTACTCATTGTTTCTTGTTTCTGGCAATAGTAAAAAGTCTTTAGGATTGCTTCAAAGACAAATGAAAAATGGAAATGTAAAATTTGTCATTTTTACTCTCCCTTACCACCCCATCTTTAAACCCTTTTCTCCTCTTTCTCAAATATATAGGATCAAGAATTAAAAAGTTTGTCCCTTGGACATATAACCAGACATTCTGCCACACTAGTCGTTCAAAACGACTTGTTCAAAAAAGACATTACTATTTGGACTTCTGGGTTATTGCTTGATTAATTAACAGTAATCAACTGACACTCAGTGCTGAGAAGGCTTCCCTATAAATATATATAGGCAAAGGAATCAGAAAATAAGCATAACTTAAAAGTTATGGTTACTATTTCTTCAAGTTTTATAACAACAAAATAAATCAGCCTCTACCACCATATTGAACTAAACAAGTACAAAAAGAAATGTGGTTCTTAACATCATGCTATTCAGATGAATAAATGATTTATAGTAATCTGCCACTGAAGTGTGAGAATAAAAATAAATTTATAAAAGGTATCTAAAGCATTAGAGGTAATTAAAGCATTTCCTATGGAAAGAAATGTAGCCATTTCATTCCCCCTCCCTACCACCATGATTAATGACTGAATTTGAATCCTTAATAAATACCATTTTGTGGCATGGATATAGATGGGAATAACTAAAAAAGCCTTTGGCTCTATTTTCTTTTCTTTCATGATATCCAGGTAGTCTTCTGATCAATTTACACAAATGTAGAAAAGGTTTAGTCCTTGAGGTAAAACCTGTTCGTGTACTAGGTGTGTGTGCTTTACCCAGGAGGCGTCTTGACATAGTGGATAACAAACTGACTTTGGAATCAGGAAGACCTGTGTTTAAATTCTGTCTCTGGCACATAACTAGCTATGTGACCTTGGACAAGTCACTTAACTTTTAGTCTCTCAGGCATTTTTCTAAAATTTGATGTTACTGATAAATTTCTGGCTTCATCAGTGGACAGAATTTACATATTGGGAAATCTCTATGTAGATGAAATATACAGATCTTGGACCATCTTTCTAGTTCCCTATCAAAAAAAGGAAAAAACTTGACAGAATACAGTTGGAATTACTGGAGTACTGAATTTAGTTTCAGATTCCTTAGATTATTACATAAATCCAATGTTAATCAAATTTTTAACTAAAAATATATTAGGAACATCTTCATTAGGATGAAGTAGAACATTAAATAAATCATTAGGCACATTGGTTGGTAGGTGGATATGAAAGTAAGGCTCTCCATAAAGACAACTAACATATAGCTATATGTCATGGCTGTAGTCTCAACTGCCATTCCTTACCAGCCACTTTATAATAATATGCTTGACCTTGAGAAGATCGAGCCAAATTTTATGGATGCTCAAAAAGGCATTAGTACATCTAAATTTTAAGTAATCTGGCATTTTCATATGTTGTTTTCCTCCCTGTATATGTTAATTTCCTTTTTGTAAAACTTCTCTTTCTAAATATCAGTCACCAATAAATTTGTTAAAATTTTTAAAAAAGTTTGTCCCTTGCCTTAAATTTCTAACAAGTTGTAGTCACAGTTTACTTGGATTCTGCTTTAGACAGAACAAGAACCATTCAGAATACCATTCAGAAAGATATACTTTGATACCACTGTCAGGGATAGAACCACAACCTGGATTGAACCTAGGTCTGAGAGATGTTTACATCATTCTATTCTTATACCTTCCTTTGTATAATTGATGATTTTTCTTTGTTTTTCCAAGGGTTTCAGAAGATGGGAGCCCATGTAAAGCCAGGTGACAAATTCACATACAGGTGGATGGTACCTGAAAGCGTAAGCCCAACAGTCGATGACCCCCCCTGTTTGACATATATGTACTTCTCAGCAGTGGATCCAATTAAGGACACGAATTCTGGTCTAGTGGGGCCATTGTTGGTTTGTAAAAGGGACACTCTAAAAGATGATGGAACACAGGTACATCAATGCAGTAGACGCTTAATGATTGTTGAATTTACTTGATCTGAAATGCTTTATCCAAGGTCACACAACTAGAAAGTGTCTGAGGCTGGATTTGAATTTGGATCCTTCTGACTCCAGGCCCAATACTCTATTCATTATATCACCTTGCTGCCTCCCACCAAATATTGTGATGACCTTAGTATCAGAAAGGATAGAGGAAGAAACAATTCTGTTCAATGGCTGTATAGTCTACTAGAATTTTCTTCCCTGTATTTCCTGGGAGTCCTAAGTTCTAAATGCCACACTCTAAACATTACAGCCATATTTCCTCCCAGTGACAAAGGGATGTGTGTAATTTAAAAGTCTTTTTATTATTGGCCCTAAAAAGTGAAATTTCTGGCTAGAAAATGGTTTAAAATTCTATCAATTTGTTGGTCATAAAGGCCTTCCATATGCATTGCTGATAAACGTGCTATTCATAAGAGAAAAAGCATCTAGTTGTGGATTTGAAGTTTTGAATTTAAATCCATACCTCCTTCCTACAAGCATTTCTACCTAAAGAGAATACAGTACATTCTGTGAGAATGATGCCCAAAGCAAAGGAGAAAATTGTTTGAACCTTGAAGTAAGGGTAGTTCTTTCCCTGGTAATGTACTACCAGGGAGTGCTTCAGCTACATACTCAAGCAAGAGCCTAACCAACCTAGTCAGCATCAGCCTCCCCACCTTGTGTGATGAATTGGAGATAAACTTCCTAGTTTCTATCCATTATTCACAAATAGATGTGGCTAAACAATTAGGATCCACAGCAAGGAGCCATTCTCTCTCTGTCTCTGTCTCTGTCTCTCTGTTTCTGTCTCTCTGTCTCTGTCTGTCTCTGTCTGTCTGTCTGTCTCTGTCTGTCTCTCTCTCTCTCTCTCTCGGCAATCAGGGTTAAGTTACTTGTCCAGGGTCACACACCTAGTAAGTGTTGGAGGGCAGATTTGAACTCAAGTCCTCCTGACTCCAGGGTCAGTGTACCACCTAGCTGCCCTGCTCTATTGTCTCTTGAGAAAAATATCACTTTTTGGACTTAGACCCAAATGGGAGAGAAGGGAGACACACTAACCCACACAATTCTATCCATCAGTCAATCAACAAGGATTTATTAAGTGCCTACAATGTGCTCAGCATGGGGGATATATATACAGGTGCCTTATCCTCAAGGTACTTGGAATCTAGCCAGGGAGAACATTGCCCTGGTATGGGAGCCAGTGCAAAAGGACAAATACAAGAGATAAAGAGCTGTGTGTAAGGAACAAAAAGAAAGCCAATTTTGTTGGAATATAGTAGAGTGCATGAAGAGAAGTAAAATGTAACGAGTTTGAGAAGGTCAGTTGGGGCCAGGTTATGAAGGGTTTTAAATGCCAAACAGACGAATTTTGCACTTGTTCCCAGAGACAGTAAGGAGTTACTGGTATTGACTGAGTTGGACAGTGAACTATCTAACGGAAAATCACTTTGGCAGTTATTGTATGGAGGATGGATTGGAGAAAGCGCAAGGTTAGCAACACTTTTAGGAAAGGCATCCTGGCTCACAGTCATCTGAATGCTCCCAATGGGGCACCCGAAAAAAGTGAAGTGATTTCAATTCAGCAAGTATTTATCATGAGCCCATGTGTGCCAGACACAGTAATAGGTCCTAGAGGCACAGAAACAAAAATGAAACAGCCTCTCCATACAAAGAGCTTACATTTTACTGAGTAGAAACAACATGTATATAGGTTTGTAAATACAAAATACGGGATGGCTAGCTGATAGTGGATAGAGGACTGAGCCTGGAGTCAGGAAGACTCATCTTCCTGAGTTCAAATCTGGCCTCAGACACTAACTAATTGTGTGACCCTAGACAAGCCATTTAACCCTGTTTGCCTCAATTTCCTTATCTGTAAAATGAGCTGGAGAAGGAAATGGCAAACCACTCCAGTATCTTTGCCAAGAAAACCCCAAATAGGGTCACAAAGAGTAGGATATGAATGAAACTACTGAACAACAAAATACAGAATATATACAAAGTAATTTGTGGAAGGACAGAGAGAGCACCAAAATGTAGAGTTCTGAAGGAAATGGAAATATACTAAAAGTTGTGATTGCAACTCAGTTTGTTACACTGAGAAATCCATATCAGAAGCAATGAGCAAATTAATGAAAAAGGCTTAATAGGACTGACTTGCTACTAGGCACTGGACAAAGTATGAGAGATACAAACTTTTTTTAGAAGTTAGTAGCTGCCCTTACCGATCTTTCATTTGACAATATCATATCACAACAACAATGGAATAGTAACCAGGAATGGGGTATTTTGTTTATTTATTTTTAATTTTCAACATTCATTTTCACAAGATTTTGTGTTACAATTTTTTTCTCCCTGTCTTTCCCCTACCCTACCCCAAGATAGAAAGCATACTGAATACCCCTTCCCCCAATCTGCTCTCTCTTGTATCCTCCCCCATTCCCCCTCTAACTTTCTAGTAGGTCAAGATGGATTTCTATACCCTACTGCCTGTGTATCTTATTTCCCAGTTGCATATAAAAAATTTTTTTAACATTTGTTTTGAAAACTTTGATTTCCAGATTCTTTCCCTTCTCCCCTCCTCACCCACCCACACTGGAAAGATAAGCAATTCAACATAGGTTGTTCACGTGTAGTTATGCAAAACATTTCCACAGTAGTTATATTGTGAAAGACTAACTCTATTTCCCTCCATCCTATCCCACCCTCCCATTCTATTTTTCACTTTGACCTTGTCCCTTTTCAAAAGTGTTTGCTTCTAACTACCCTCTCCCCCAATCTGCCCTCCCTTCTATCATCCCCTCTCTTATCCTCTTCCCCCCTATTTTCCTATAGGGCAAGATACCCAATTGAGCATGTATGTTATTCCCTCCTTAAGCCAAATTCAATGAGAGTAAAGTTGACCCATTCCCTTTCACCTTCCTGCTCTTCCCCTCCATTGTAACAGTTTTCTCTTGCCTTTTTGATGTGAGATGATTTACCCTATTCTATCTCTCCCTTTCTCCTTCTCTCATTATATTCTTCTTACCTCTTAATTTTATTTTTTAGATATCGTCCCTTCCTATTCAACTTGTCCTATGCCCTCTGTCTATGTATACATGTACATATATATGCCCACACTCATATATATATTTATACACACCTACACCCTCCTATATATACATATGTGAATGTATACATATATACATATATATTCCCTTCAACTGTCCTCATACTGAGAAAAGTCTTATGAGTTACAATTATCATTTTCCATGTAAGAATGTAAATAGTTCAACTTTAGTAAGTTCCTTATGTTTTCTTTTCCCTGTTTACCTTCTCATGCTTCTCTTGCTTCTTGTATTTGAAAGTCAAATTTTCTGTTCAGCTCTGGTTTTTTCATCAAGAATGTGTAAAAATCCTCTATTTCATTGAATGACCTTGTTTTCCTCTGAAGCATTATACTCAGTTTTGCTGGGTAGGTGATTCTTGGTTTTAATCTTAGTTCCTTTGACCTCGGGAATATCATATTCCAAGCCCTTCAATCCCTTAGTGTAGACGCTGCTAGGTCTTGTGTTATCCTGATTGTGTTTCCACAATATTCAAATTGTTTTTTCCTGCTTGCAGTATTTTCTCCTTGACCTGGAAACTCTGGAATTTGGCTATAATATTCCTAAGGGTTTTCTTTTTGGGATTTTTTTCAAGAGGAAATCAGTGAATTCCTTCCATTTTTATTTTGCCCTCTGGTTAGGAATGGGGTATTTTGAACTGCAAAGTCATGGGAAAGAGTGAAGCCTTCAGACAACTGATAAATGTGACTTTTACAGGAATGGTAATATTGAGTTAGTGGATTAGGACTGAATAACCAGTAATCAAAATTATTACCGCTTATAGGACTGGAAGTAATAAGTAAAGACTAAAAAAAAGTCCTTTGCAATTAGGAACTAATTAGGCACTTCCCTCCATGATAATTTTGCTCGAGTTGGTGGAGGCAAGCCTCCTATTATTGATCTTCACCAACTAGTACTGCCTTGATGAGGAAGATTTAGTTTACAAGCATCAGTGTACAAGAACTCTTTTCATTTCTTACTATTTCTCTTCACTCCCATCCACACCTGGGCACTTATACATTCTATGTGTCTGTATTTTTTCACCTCCTTTCCTATGTGTCCTTGCTTGGAAGGGCAAGGACAGAGGAACTTTAGTTGTCACCAAACAAGTCTTCTGCATGGGTGACTGTCAATGATGAACTGTTGACATTCATCAGAATATTTCAACTGAAAAATAAGATGCTAAATCTGCAACTTTATGTCTGTTAGTATTCACTCTGCATTCAATTTTATAGGGGAAAAATGCTAAGAATTTTTTCTTTTTTTTGGTTGTTTATCATGCATTTTTTCATGCACTCATTTCTTTCTTCATTATAGAAAGAAATAGACAAAGAATTCTATCTACTCTTCACAGTCTTTGATGAGAATCTGAGTCAGTACCTGGATGAAAACATTCGGAAGTTTACCTGGCGTCCCTTTGGTGTTGACAAAGAGGATAAAGAGTTCATAAAATCTAACCGAATGAATGGTACCAAAAGCTTTTATGACTTCTGTCAATGAAAAACTATTTGCTTTAAAATGTAAAATATCCTGGGGATATCAAACCTACATTTTGCTGCTGTTGCAATTTTGATACCTTGAGTTCCTTTTGATGTACTTGACAAGTTATTTTAGTCTCCTAATTCATGATGTTTAGATGATTATATTGTAGTTTATCAGTCTTCCAGGAATGTTGTGAAGCTTAATTAATACTTCTGAAAGTATAAGTCTTGGATGGCACAGCACAAATTCTTCTGCAGAAGTACTCAGTTGAATTATCAAGTATAATCTTCCCTCATAAATGCAGAAAACAATTTACAAAATATCTTCTACTGTGTTCCCAATCAGTCCAATGAAGCTTTGGGATAATTAGAGATATCCAGCACAGATTCATTCATCCTTCCATCATAGAACATAAGTAGGACAGGAGTCTTAACCTGGGGTCTGCAAACTTGTTTTTTAAAAAATATTTTTATAACTATATATTTAATTTATATGATTAATTGATATATATCATTTTATTTAATTGGTTTAATTTGTGATACTATATATATATTTTTTTTATGCCTGTAAAAATATTATTCTTAGAAAGAGTCTTCACTAGAGAGAACAGGCGCCATTAGATTAACAAAAAGGACTAGAACACAAAAAGATTAAGATTTCAAGAATCAATCATTACTTATTCATCTGGAAAACATTTGTTCTCTGTACACTTAGAACTTCATTTGTGAATTATTTTTTTTACTTCCAATAATTTAATTCAACAAGCATTCATTAAGTAAGTTTCTCCCATATCAGTTAGAACAATAGCAATTTATCTTATTATAGGTAACTAAGACTTGGTCCTGGTCAACTCCTGGATGTTCAAACATAGGATCATGGATTTGGAGATAAAAGAAAGCTTGAAGACTATCTATACCAGGGGTGGGGAATCTGTGGCCTCCAGGCCACATTTGGCCTTCTAGGTCCGAGGGTGCAGTCTTTTGACTGAGTTCAAGTTTTACAGAGTGAATCCTTTTATTAAGGGGATTTGTTCTGTGAAGTTTGGATTCAGTCAAAAGGCCACACTTGAGGACCTAGAGAGCTATATATGTCCTTGAGATCATAAGTTCCCCACCCCTGATTCTAGTCCAACCTCTTCATTTTACAAATGAGGAAACCAAGGCCTAGAAAGTTTAAGTCACTTGCTCATGGCCACGAATGTAGTATCAAAACTAGGGATCAAACTGAGGGCTCTGAATTTCAAAATTCAGTCCCTTTTCCATCACAACATGTGGTCTTCTGGATTTCCTATAATGTCAGATGACTGGTTCAACACTATAGAAACCCTCCTTTGAATTATGAAAGAAAGAAAGTAGTGAATTTCTCAAGCCATTGTCTATCAATCAGCTCATTTATGGGGAATTTAAGGTCTAAGAAAAACTGCCACTGGACAAGAGGCACCCACGAGATCCGGTTTTGTAGCTAACATTCTCAATATGGCAGCCCCCACAGGAGAACCTACTAATCCATCCCATTGCCTAGTGACTTTATTTGACAACATATTCAAATCGATTCAATAAATTTGTATTAAGCACCTACCAGGACACTACAGAAGACATAAAGCGTAGATAAGACACAATTGCTTTGATGATGAAAACTTTAGTCCAACAAAGGGAAACTATAATTTCATTAGAGTAAAGAATCTCCCATGAGGAAACTTCTCTGCCGATGAAATTCAGCAATGGTTATACTATTTATAGTCTTAGCTTTCTAGAACTCTGAGATGTTAAGTGACTTGGGTTTACATAGCTACTATTGGTTAGGGGTGCTACTCGAACCTGCTCTGACTCTAATGCCAGTTCTTTGTCCCCTATGACATACTGATTTTCATTAGCATGGCACCTGCAATTTAGCAAGATACACAAAAGCTGTATGGTATAGTAGAAAGGGCACTGGGTTTAGAATCAGAGGACCTAGGTTCAAATCTGACCTGTTATGCTTATTTGGTCACCTGTGTGACCTTAGGTAAGTTACTTATCCTGCCCAGGCCTGTTTCCTCATCTGTAAAAGGAATAGGTCAGAGTAGATGGTTCTGAAGTCCTCTTAGCTCTAAATCTATTATCCTATGATACCGGATTAATAGCTAATAGGAAAACCATGGCTGAAAAGAGAGATCAGGAAAAGTTTTCCAGAAAAGGTGGCATTTGAGTTGACTTACTGGATGGGTAGGAATTGAGGTCAAGAGTGGAAGGGAGAGTCTTCCAGGCACAGAGAACGTGTATGAGCAAAGGGACAGTGGGAGGACAGTAAAGATATCTGAGGTTAGGGATTCACCTGAGATGAGGTTAGAGGAAGGGCATTCAGTTGCCAGTTATTCTCCATACCCATTTCAGGGAGTCAGCAAATAGTCTCTGATAAAGGCCGTGCAGTGTTTGGCCACAGGTTCCCCACCCCTGACTCTAGCCCACCTTCTTCATTTTACAAATGAGGAAACCCAGGCCTAGAGAGTTTAAGTCACTTGCTCATGGCCGGGAATGTAGTGGTGTGGTGTGGTGAAGAAGAAAGGGGCTTAATTGGAGAGCCAGTTGGAAGAGGGGTCTCTTGAACTTTAAATGATGGGAAGGAACAGGACATGTGGAGAGGAAGGCATCAGGCATTTGAGTCATCAAAGCCCTAGCTGTGGTGAGATATAGAGTGTGTGGAATGGAGCCTGTAAGATGTCTGGAAAGGTGGAAGGCACTAGAGAGTTATATAACAACATGGGATGTAAGAAATTAGTCCATAATCATTACTGACCGCTAAAAAAGCTGCCAGTAGAGGCATGGGCAAGGCAGAGTTTATTCTAAATCTTCTCTGCAATTGCCAAACTCTCAGAGCAGATAAAAGGGGTGGACTTGCGTAAGACATATATAGGTGAACACATTGGATACCAATGATGATATAAAAAGAGAAACGCAAATTAAAGTAATTATGAGGCTTCACATCAACCCATTAGATTGGTAAAGATGACAGTCAGTCAACTGGCATTTGCTAAACACCTACTGTGCGCCAGGTAAAAGAGTAAAAACAAATGTTGGAAGGGTTGTGAAAAAACAGGCAGTGTTGGTGAAACTGTGAATAGTTGCAGCAATTCTGGAAAACATTGGAATTTTACATAAAAAATTTTTAAACAGTGACCCATTGACCTAGCTAAACCACTCTTTAAGACATTCTGTGGTATTGTTTTCGTGGTATCAAAAAACTGGAAACTAAGGAAATGCCCACCAACTAAGGAATGGCCAAACAAATTGTGAATGTGATGTAATACTATTTTAAGAATGTAACATATTATTGTGCTGTTAGAAATGAGGAAATAGACAATTTCAAAGAGCTATGTATGAACTGATTCAGTCTTACTTCAGAGTAAGTAGTACTAGAACAATTATTAGCAATAATATTATAAAAATGGATGATTTTGAATATTTTATAAATTGATGAAGAATGAAATGAACAGAACTAGAAGAATGATTTATACAGTAACAACAATACTGTAAAAGATAAACAACTTTGAAAACTGTAATAACTATGATAAACCCAATGACCATCCACGATTCCATGATTCTCCTGACAGAGGCAATGAACTCAAAGTGCAGAATGAGGCATATTTTTTGAAGATGGCCAAAGACGGAATTTGTTTTGCTTGACTTTGTATATTAGTTATAAGGAATTTAAAAATGTTTCTAAATGAATGATGGGTGAGAGAGAGAGAAACATAGATTTCTATTAACTAAAAATAAAACTTTAATTAAAAATGCAGATATATTAATATGTATAGCTGTCCTCCCTTTGTGTTTGTCTTTGTGCATATGTTTTAGTGTCTGAGTTATCTCTGCAGTGACTCAGGACAGTTAGAACTAGAAAATACCTTACAATCTGGTCCAACACATTCAATTTATAGGAGAGGAAACTGAGGACCAGTAACAAGTAGTTATTTTCTCAAGGTCACAAGAGTAGTTAAGTATAAGAGCCAGTTTTCAAATCCAGGTCCTCTAGCACCAAATCCAGTGCTCTTTCCAATATACTGGAGGGGAGTTGGCAGGAATATATCCTCCCTGGTTAGACTCTAATTTTAGTGTTTTAATGATAATATCAAATCAGGCAACAAATCCTTCATTAACTTAACCTTCAAGAATCTTACCTTTATCACTTACTAGTTGTGTGACCAAGGGCAAGTCACTTAACCACTGTGGGCCTTGGTTACCTCATCTGTAAAATCTAGATGGCTTCTAAGGTTCCTTATAGCTGGTATGAATCCACAGTCCCTTCTGTGCTATATTGAGGCATCTGAGGAGGATTGTAGTAGAGGAAATGTAAATTATAATTACCATTATTTGTGCATTTCCATGATAATTTTCAATTACAAGCACATGGTGTAGTACAGTGGTTCTCAACCTATGGTTATGTTCAATTTGTAACAATGAAAATACATCCTGCATATCAGATATTTACATTATGATTCATAACAGTAGCAAAAATTACAGTTATGAAGTAGCAACGAAAATAATTTTGTGGTTGGGGGTCACCACAACGTGAGGAACTGTATTAAAGGGTCACAGCATCGAAAGTGCTCTAGACTCGTAGGCCAATCCTAACTCTTTCATAGAGTGAATTTTCAAATCATCTCCTTCTCCCTAAACCTCAGTTTTCTCACCTGCAAAATGAAGAGGTTGGACTAGATGATGTCTAAGGTACCTTCCAGTTTTAAATTCTGTGACCCTATCAGATTACTTTAACAGATTATCGTACTTCACAACGGAAACATCTGTTCTTCTGCCATAATACATTAATTACTTTTTGCTATTGTTGACATTAGCACCATGAGACAGAATATCCACATTGCAGATATGTATAAAGTTTATATTTTTCTCTTACTATGTTTTTATTGAAATAAGTTGTCTACATATCACAGCTATTTTAAAAACGAGTTTTCCTAACTCTTCGATTTACTGCCCCTTGTAGCAAAGAAAACTATTTAAGCAAAAATAACTAACAATGACTGTATCTGCATCCCCTACCTCTCTTCTGTGAAGAGAGAGATCTCTTTCATTAACTGTTCTCTGGGACTATCATTGGCTCCTTAGTTCTCAGATTTGGACTTCATTAGTGCTCATTTTCATTTATAGCGTTTTAGTCATCATTCAAATATGTCTTTTGTTTCTGTTTACCCCAATCTACATCACTTCAGATACATCTTTCCACGTTTCCTTGAATTCCTCATATTTACTGTTTCTTGGTACACAAAAATATTCTACTAAATTCACATCTCACAGCTATTCCTTAACTGATGGGCCCTCAATTTTTTCCAGTCTTTTACTAGAAAAAAGGAGATTTCTAAGAAAATAGTGGCATGTATGTTAGAGCTTTGTTTCAGGCTTTGATCTCTTTGGTGTATATATATATTCCCAGTAGTAAAACTGATGAGTCAAAAGAGTATGGACGTTTTAGTCAATTTTCTTATATAATTCCAAATTGCTTTCCAGAATAGTTGGATCAATTCACGGTTCAAAACATTATTATTAGTGTTACTATAATCATTGTAACTATTATTAATTTATTATTATTGTTACTGCTTTTCATTATCATTGGGCAACTAGCGGGCATAGGGGATAGAACATTGTGCCTGAAAGATTCGTGTTCCTGAGTGCAAATCTGGCCTCAGACACTTATTAGCTGTGTCACCCTGGGCAAGTCACTTCACCCTGTTTGCCTCAGTTTCCTCATCTGTAAAATGAGTTGGAGAAGGAAACGGCAAACTGCTCCAGGATTTCTGCCAAGAAAACCCCAAAATGGGGTCACAGAGAGTCAGATATGAATGAAACAATCAAACAACAAGATGTTATTATCATTATCTTTATTAATAATACAAACAATAGCTAGTATACACACACATACACACACACATACATACACACACACACGTACACATGCACACACACATGCACACACACGCGCACACACAGATACATACACATAGACACACACATGCACACACACACGCACACACACACACATGCACACACACATGCGCACACACGCACGCACACATACACACATGCACACACATGCACACACATGCACACACATGCATACGCACGCACACATGCACGCACACATGCACACACATGCGCACACACAGAGAGACACATATACATAGACACACGCACACATGCACACACACATACATATGCACACACGTGCGCGCGCACACACATACACACGCGCGCGCACGCACATACACATACATGCACACACACATACACACAATGCGCACACACATGCACATAAACACATACACACATGCACACACATACACACACATGCACACACACACACATACACACACATATATATATAAAATTTTGGGGTTTATGAAGCACTTAAATACCTCATTTTATCCTCACAACAAACCTGGGAGATGTGTGCTATTGCTTTTCCGATTTTACAGATGAAGAAATTGAAGGAGATAGAGATTAAGTGATTTGCTAAGGATTCTACAGCTAGGAAATGTCTGAGGCAGGATTTGAACTCAGGGATCACTAACACCACGTCCAGCACTCTGTCTACTGGGCCACCTAACCACCTCAGTTATTAATATGATCATCTTCTCAAAGCCCCTCCAATATTATTCTCATTTTTAATCATTGTTGCCTATTAGCAAAGTGTGAGGCAGAACTTCAGAATTGCTTTAATTAATAATTTGTTTATTATTTGGGATTTGGAGTGTATTTTCAGGTGGTTGTATGTCGCTTGTAATTTTTCCTTTTAAAACTCTTCAAATCATTTGACCACGTTTCCGTTGGTGAATAGCTATTGGTTTTTTATCTGTTTTATAGATTCCTTAAATAACTCCAATATTCAACTTTTATCAGTGATATTTAATGCAAATCTTTCTACTCAACATAAGTTGATATATTTCACTAAAATTATGCCCCAATGTATTATCAGTATCAACAATATTAAGCATTGGCTCTAATCATTTGTCTCCTTTTTCTTTTATTCAGCTATAAATGGTTACATGTTTGGCAATCAGCCGGGCCTGAATATGTGCAAAGGTGATAAAGTTTCCTGGCATATGATTGGAATGGGTACAGACACAGACATGCATGGAGTTTATTTTCCAGGGAATACTATTCATCTGAGAGGCACTCACAGGGATACTTTGGCTTTATTTCCACATATGGCCACCACAGCATTTATGCAGCCAGACCGTGCAGGTAAATTTGTGTGTTTCATTTTACTTAGTAAAATTATCACAGTCTATTCCTCCATGGGGGTCTCTACATAAGGATGACTCCCTTGGGTATGTTACTGGCAATTATAGTCTAGTTATATCCATTATGACTTTAGTTGGAGATTCCTCTGGGTAAAAGATTAAACCTTTAATTTATTTTGGTAAGGAGATGAAAATTCTCAGAAACTATAATCCAGTCATAAGACAGAGTCATGAAAATTATGCAAACCTATTCCCAGAAAAGACACATCTCATGTAGCTGAATATTTCAGTCCTATAGAGATACACATTGTCTTTATTCTCCTCAACTATAAACTCCTTCATCAATATTGCCATGCAATATCCAGGAGACACAGACAACAAGGTTATTGACCTAACTAGGTCTTTCCTGACCAGTAGCACCTACTTGGTAGGTCATTCAAGAAATCCCTCCTTCTGATAATTTAATCCTCCAATGGCCCAATGATCCATCAACAGTAGGCTGCATTGCTACTAGACTCCTTATGGCAAAGGAGTCCATGAGGGACTCTTCCACGGGATATCTTCTACCCATGGATAGGGAGCCAGGGTCTGACTTCAAAGAGTCCATGGCCCCTTTTAAAGAAAGTTCTCATGGGTGTGAAGAATTGTGAGTTTCTTCTTCCCCATCCCACACTTTACCATATGAAGAAGAAAGGAATGTAGGGATAGACCCTCTTAATATCATTCCACTTCTCTCCTCCTTGCTCCAGTCCTTGACAAAGAGGTAACTCTTCCCCTTACTAAATCAATCTTTTTACTTGTGCTTTTGAGCCCATCTCTTTCTGCTTCCTCTAGGAGTTTCCTCCCTTCAAATTATCCCCTTTCTCTCTTTAATTTTCAATCTCTCCCTACTTACTGGCTTCATCCCTGCTCCCTATATGCTCAGGGCTCCTCCATCTTTAAAGAAACCTCTTGACTCACAAACTATTGTATTCTTTTCCCTCCCATTTCCTGTTCTTTCTCCCTGTTGTAACTGCTCTTTATATATCCTCATTCTTCCTTTTTAACACTGCTATTCCCCTGGTCTAATCCCACATCATCTCCCACCTGGACTAACACAATAGCCTTCTGGTTGATGTCCTTGTATCCAGCCTCTCACTCAGATCCATCCTTTACTCAGCTGTCAAACTGATCTTCCTAAAGTGCAAACGGGACCATATCAACCCCCATATTCAACAAATTCCAAAGACTCCCTATGACTTCTAGGAGGAGGCTAAAACAGAAAATCCCTTGCTTGGCCTTCGCAGCCTTCCATAGCCTGTCCCCTTCTAATGTCACCAATCTTCTTATACCTTTCAGATACTCTGAAGTGTATTGACACTGGAGTCCTTGCTGTTCTGCACATGCTCCATTTCTGAACCTTGAGCATTTTTCACTGGCTGTCCCCCATGCCTGCAATGCTTTTCCTCCTCATGGCCACCTCCTGGCTTCCCTGAGTTCCTTGGAGTCTTAGCTACAGCCCCACCTTCTGCAAGAGAAACTTCTCAGGCCTCCATATGAATGTCTTAGCCCAGATTCATTCGGTGCATGTCTTGCTTGTTCATGGTTATTTGTGTGGTATCTCCCCCACTAGACTGAGCTCCTCTCAGGCAGGGCCTGTTTTTGCCTTTCCTTATATCCTGAGGGTTTAGAACAGTGTCCGGCACACAGCAGCCATTGAAAAAATGCTAATTGACGGCTGACTTTTGCAACCAAACTTAAAGAAACTGCCATCTACGATGAGGCATCTGCTTCTCTCCCATTCTCTGCTTTTCACCTACTAACCTCAGGACTCAAAGCCAACAGTTTAAGGTTGTCAACGACTTTTAATTGTTAAATTCAATGGCCTTTTCTCAATCCATGTCTTTTTTTTATCTTTCTGTTGCATTGGACATTATTGACCACCTCCTGCTCCTGGATCTCCTTCCTGGGTTTTTCTAACTGTCTCCTGCACCCCTAGGGGTCTGGCTTCTCTTTCCTAGTCTCCATGTTCCACGCCACCCGTTGTTTTGTCCTGCATTCTCTTCTTTCCCCTTTTTATACCATCTCTTGATAGCATTACCTGGGTTCCTATTATTAACCTTTGTGATGATGACATATACATGTAAATAAATACATGCGTGAATGTGTACATACATAATATGTGTATATACATACACATAGTCCCACACTACCAGCTGCTTATTTTACATCTCAAACTGGCTGTCCTGTAGGAGTTTCAGACTCGACAAGTACAAAATGGAACTCACTAGCTTCTCCTCCCCCTAAAAACCCACTCGTCATCCAAATTATCCTATTTCTATCAAGGTAATCTCCATACTTCTAGACCAGTGATTCTCAACCTTCCTAATGCTGCAACCCTTTAATACAGTTCCTCATGTTGTGGTGACCCCCAACTATAAAATTATTTTCTTTGCTACTTTGTAACTGTAA
This sequence comes from Pseudochirops cupreus, assembly GCA_028627135.1. NCBI lineage: Eukaryota > Metazoa > Chordata > Mammalia > Diprotodontia > Pseudocheiridae > Pseudochirops > Pseudochirops cupreus. The sequence continues at coordinate 184,839,778 of CM053582.1, read as the reverse complement.
TTTTGCTACTGTTATGAATCGTAATGTAAATATCTGATATGCAGGATGTATTTTCATTGTTACAAATTGAACATAACCCACAGGTTGAGAACCGCTGTTCTAGACACACAGGTTTACAATCTTGGGGTCACTTTTACTTTTTAACCCTGTCTTCTCTGCCTACCACCCTACCTACTCAGTTGCTACATTTTAAAAATTCTATTTCCACAACATATCTTGTATTCAGTCCCTCCTGTCTGCCCATACCACCATAAATCAGGTCCTTTTCCTCCCCTTTCACCTGGAATCTTACAGAAACCTCCTGATTGAATTCCGAGTTTCTATTATCTCCCCTTTACAATCCACCCTCCCTCCCTTTGCTTCTCCCCATCCAGCACAGCTGGCAGAATATCCTTCTAAAGCACAAGTTCGTCTGATCACAAGACTGTTCGGTAACCTTCAGCAGCTTCCTCCCGGATGAAGACACAAATTCCTCGGAGTGACTTGTAAAGTGTTTCCCCATCAGACTCTAGTCTAACTTTTTAGGCATTTGTCCCACCATTTCCCTTCAAATAGTCTACATTCCAAACCAACTGGCTTGCTTACTCTTTCTCAACTTCAGCATTCCATCTATCATTCATGCCTTTGCCCAGAATGCATTTCTTATGTCCACATCTTAGAGGCCTTAGCTTTCCTTCAAGGCTCAAGTGCTGCTTCCTCTGAGAAGCCTTTCCTGATCTCCTTCCACCACTACCACCACCCCCAGCTATGCCTAGTTGGAACCCTTCTCTTCTCAAAATATCTTAAATAGAGTTATATGTTAATAGCATAAGCCCCAACACAACGTAAGTAGCTTGAGGGCAAGAACTGTTTCATTTTTGTCTCTCTCCAATGCCTACCACCATACATTGCACATACTGTTGTTGTTCAGTCATTTCTGTCATGTCTGACTCTCTGTGACCTCATTTGGGGTGGTTTGCCATTTCCTTCTCCAGCTCATTTTACATATGAGGAAACTGAGGCAAACAGGGTTGAGTGACTTGTCCAGGCTCACACAGCTAGTAAGTGTCTGAGGTGAATTTAAACTCAGAAAAATGAGTCTTCCTGACTCCAGGCCTGACCTTCTAACCACTGCACCACCTGGCTGCCCTATATTACACATAGCTGGGATTTAATAAATACTTGGGTAGCTAGGTGGTGCAGTGGATAGAACACCAGGCCTGCAGTCAGGAAGATGCATCTTTCTAAGATAAAATTCCACCTCAAACACTTGCTAGCCATGTGACCCTGGGCAAGTCACTTAACCCTGTTCGCCTCAGGTTCCTCATTTATAAAATGAACTAGAGAAGGAAATGGCAAACCACTCCAGTACCTTTGCCAAGAAAACCCAAAAAGGGTCACAAAGAGCCAGACACAACTGAAATGATTGAACACAATGAACATTTATTGGATCGGAGTAGGTGTTTTATCTGTGTTACACTTTCAATCCCATCATTCTCAGCAACCATAAACATCTAGCACAGTGGTCAATGCTGAGGATATATATACAAATGTAAGGCATACTCCTTGCCTTTAAAAGGCATAACACTCTAGAAGGGGAGATGGATGCTGCCCATCTATCAGAGTAGTGCCCAAGTGCCAATCTGCAAACAATTCAGAAACACCAGAGAGCAAATTTCTCATTTCCTAAGCACTGACCTGACATGGTGTCCAGAAACCAAAAGGAGTCTTTGCTGCTGTGTCAAATTTATTAATGGACATTTTGCTTCTTTGCCCCAAACACTGAATCGCTCCTTAGAAGTCTCTCAGTATTGTCAGTGAAGACGTTGTCAGCAATACACACCTGAGGCTTGAGCTACAAAATCTTTGCCCAAGAACTGGCTGAGAGTAGGAGCTCTGTAATCTTTGCCTCGTAAGCAGTCCTAGTTTTTAACCCATCTCTGGTAGGCTAGCGGATCAGTTGTGACTCAAGCCAGAGAGAAATCTCTGGACACAAAGCTCTATTCTCAAATTCCCCTCTTCAGGACTGAAGGCTGGAGGTGGGAGTGGGGTAGAAGGGAGCCCTACAAAAATGGCATTCCCTGGGGTAGCTAGCTACTGTGAGCCCACTAATTCTTGATCTGCTTGGCCCCAGAATGAGGGTCCAGGAAAGGATTCAGAACAATGGGAGGAAGTTGTAGAGAGACAGTTCAATTCAGTATAGAGAAAAAAGCTTCCTCTCTATTAGAATTAATAATAGTAACAATAATAGCAGTTAATATTTATGTACTGTTTACTATGTGCCAGGCACTAGGCTAAGCATTTTACAGCTGGGTTTTTTTTTTGATCCTCACAACAACCTTGGGAGGTAGATGCTATTATTCTTCCCATTCTACAGATAAGGAAACTGAGGCAAGCAGAGGGTAAGTGACTTGCCTGGGGTCACACAGCTAATAAGTATTGGAGGCTGAATTTGAACTCAGATTTTCTTGATTTCAAGCTCAGTGCTCTATGTATTGTGGCTCCTCCCTATTGAAATGGCCCAAAATGGGTTGAATTGAATTATGAGTTCCCTATCACTGGAGGTCATCAAGGGAAGACTAACTGACCACTTGCTAGGAATTCAATAGAGTAGATTTCTGATCAACTGCAGATTAAAGTAAATGACCAATGAGAGCCTTCCAATATGAAAATTTTATGATTTTATAATGACAAATTTTTACAAGGTTTTTGTAGAATTTATTTTAGGTCCTAATTCAATTCTTATTGTCTGAAATAAGATTCCTGAATCTCTTAAAACCATAGTATTGCAGAATCTCAGACTCGGAAGGGACCTTAGAGGTAATCAAGTTCAACACCCTGTCTTATACATAAATCCCATTTATAGTATCAGTCACAAGGTTCAAATCCCTACTTTGCCATTTAGTATCTGAATTATTCTGTGTACTATTTCATCTCTCTGGGCCTCAGTTTTCTTATCTGAAAAAATCAAGGGTGGTGGAGGTGGATTAAACGATCTCTAAGGCCCCTCCTAACTCAAAATCTACAATTTCCTGGGGTCTTCTAACCTCTTCTTAAATTCCTTCAGTGGTGGGGAGCCCACCATCTTTTATGGCAGCTCATTCCATTCCATTCCATTTCATTTTTTGGAAAGCTTTTTAAAGTTTTCAAAGCTTTCTTAATGATTTTGCAATGGATATGCCAGCATATTTCCTGATATTTGAGAAATTATTCATTTCACCAATCCTCATCCCTCATTCTCTAATGAATAGCTAAGATTGCCAAGATAGTAGTTAAAAGAGTTGGGTGTCTTTTTTTAAAATCCACCCCAGATATTTCCTTTTTAACCTTTGAAAAGATCATTGCATAACAGTCCTACCAGGTTGCTGTCCGTTTCCTAAGTTTGTATTTTTGGACCCACTAAAAAAGATTGTATGAGGATCTCTGTCCTGCTCCGTATCCCCAGAAATATCTTCATCACGCACTTAGGGGAAGGGTGCATCTGAACATTGCATGGAGCTGACTGGTTAGACAGTAATAACTATAGAAGTTGCTTATCCTGAAGTTGTTTTTATAGAATTTCTCCCTCTACCTCCACTTCACTCTGTTAAGCAAAGTGTTGCATTTATAGATTGATGTGGATGTTCAGAATCCAAAGATGGATAATGGAGTAACACTGAGTAGTTCACTTTTATGGACAAGTCTCTGCTAGGGGAATAAGTAACTGTAATGTTAATCTAAGTGCTTTCCTGTTCTTCAGTTTGGATCCCTCCAGAAATCCTAATTGCGTTTTATATTATCTGATGGTGACTGATTAGCTCATGTTTACAAATTGCCAAAACATGTAGTTAATTTAGCAAAACAGTAATGGTGATGATTAACGATAATAAGAAGCATACAATTCAGCATAAAAATCAGTTAGCGTTTTTTATATAGAATATAAAACAATTGGTTGGTGATTTTCCTATTAACTTTTATAATTCATCCAATTCTGGCATAATGTGTTCATGGCCTCAGTAATGAAAATTTTCCTTTGACTGTAGGTTGTATAAAATAATGCATTTGCCTCTCAGGAGAAACACATGATGTCGGGGTCTTACAGGGAGGTACTGTAGTAGGATGATCCAAAATAGTAATATTCAAGCCATGACATTAAAATAACATATATTCATTAAATTCTAACAGTAGAAAAGACACGGACAAATTGCTTTATGGTTGCAAAGTATTTTTCTTCATCATAAATGAATCCCAAACTGGAAAACATTTTTTGGCTTAATTAGATGATTTCTGATAGGTTAAGTTTGATTTGGAGAAAAAATTTAGATTTCTTGAAAACAAAATCAAGCAACTGCTTGCGGAAATACCAAACGATTTCTCTTTCAGGCCTTTTTAGGGTGTTTTGTAGCACAATGGACCATTTCGCAAGGGGTATGAAACAAATGTATGAAGTTGGTGGCTGCGGCAACACGGCAGGTTTGGAGAAGCCCTATGGGATGATAAGGACCTTCTATATCGCTGCCGAAGAAGTAGAATGGGATTATGCGCCTAACAAAAATTGGGAGACTGAAAAACAGCACTTAGATGCTGGAGGAGAAAGGTACCAAAGACCAATCCAGTGGGCGGCCATGTGACTGAGGAGGATGCTTGCTAAAATTTGCTGAAAAATAGAAACCCAAAGATGCATTGATCTTACAGACTTTAGAGTAAGAATTTTGAGGACTTTTATTTCTCCTCACTGTGTATGAGATCTGCCAAGTTCTATCATTGGGAGTGAACTAGAATATCTTCATTTCAGCTCATTTTTCATTGTGGGCATGCCTAGTACGAGCGCTTTTGGATGGTGGTCAGTGTCTGTGAAAGGCCACCCTTGAGTTAGCATGGAAAAGTGAAAGACTGAATGTCTGTAATACTTTAGTTGGAAAGTGAAATAAAAGGACTGAACTCTTGGACACCCTGGATATAGATTCAGAGGAGGGGAAAGGTAGGCTGAAGTGGATGGAATTCAACAGGAAATGGGCTGGGAGTGAGTTTTGAGGACTGGTACTAGCCTGGATGGAGATAGAATTAGAAGTGGGGGAAGGGAGAGGGCACAGCAATGCTTATATTTGCGTATGTATGTGCATAAATCCAGGCACAATTTATGAATAAATCCTTATTTAATTGCCATAAATTTATTATTATTATTTGCTTTTTGGAGCGTAGGGCAATTGGGGTTAAGTGACTTGCCCAAGGTCACACGGCTAGTTAGTGTTAAGTGTCTGAGTGGGAATTTGAACTCAGGTCCTCCTGACTCCAGGGCCAGTGATCTATTCACTGCGCCACCTAGCTGTCCCCATATATTTATTATTAATATATTTTACATATGCATATCTATCAACACGTAGTCTCTTCCAATGGAATGAAAGCTCCTTGAGGGTAGGGACTGTTTCATTTTTGCTTTTGTGTCCCTCACCCCTACCATCTGCCCGGCAAATAGTAATTTAATAAATGCTTGTTGATTGATACACATTCACCCAGACACCTGCCTATATAACTCTTATACTAACACACTGCTTATATATACCCACTTCCACAAATACACAGCTCTTAGTACATTAAAGTGCTTTATTTCAAATACTCTATTCTAAAATTCAGTTCTTTCTTGAGCTTTTATCTTCTCTTTGGATGTGTAGACTGGATGATATCATAGAAGGTGTTCCTGCTCCCTTACAGGTTGAAGATTTTGTGGTTCTATTTTCAGACCTGTGGGCTGCATGTTTATTGAGGAGGGCAAGTACAACACTGCCACCTCGTGGATAAGGAGGGCAACCCTTAAAACTGGGACAGCACAAAATTTAAAAGACATTTTTAAAATAAAAGTTAACTAGGTCATTAACTTATTAATTCACCAAGTAGTCTTTCCTTCTAGAACTGGTGGTGCCAGTACATGATTTTGACTGGCACCGATGCAAGAGAACTCAATTAGTTATAGTCCTGTTTTTTTCTAAACCGAATTAAAATTTATTTTCATGAAAATTTTTTTCATTTCCTAAGAAATGTCATGCTTCTTTCCTCTTAATAACAAAACTCTTTTTCATTAGGATGACCTATCTTTTGCAACAAGTCATCTATTCATTTTTTGTTTCATTTTACAAGTATTTCATGCAATCATAGAATCTCCGAGTTGGAAGGGACTTACCTCAAAGTAAGAATCCCTTTGATCATAATTTTTAAATATAGTGAATTCAACATCCATCCATTTAACAAGTCTTTATGCACAAGAATGTCCAACATTCTGTTAAGTACTCTGAGAGGTAAAAGGAGAAATCTCCTTCCTGTGAGAAAGTGTTTACAATTTAACTTCGGAGATGATGTTTATACACAAGAAAAAACTAGAAAATGATTCATAGACCATGAACAGGGACCAAATAAGACAGAATCTGTAGAATTAAATGTTGGCAGAATTCAGAGTCAGTCTTTTAGAGGGATTACTGTAGAATGGATCTGAATGCCTGGTGTAAACGTGTGTGTGTGTGTGTGTGTGTGTGTGTGTGTGTGTGTGTGTGTGTGTGTGTGTGTGTGTGTGTACACAGGACCACAGTATTCCCCACTCTTCCCTGACACCATCCTCTCAACCTCTCCTAAATCAAACAAAATAAGTACGTGAGAACAGGTAGAGAAAAACAAAGATTGCCATCATCTTTGTAGCTAGAAATCCATCCTCTGTTGCCAGTATTTTCTGTTCTCATCCCAGACCATTGCCAGTCATCTTGACTTTTTGTCTTGCCACTGGACTTCGATAGTTCTGGAGGAGAGAGTGAGGTTGATGACTTTGTGCAACTCTGTCTCACTTAAATCCAATTCATGCTCAAGTCAAGACATCACCCTTGTTATGTCATTGATCCTCTTTGAGAACAAAGGATAAATGAAGACAATGATATGATTGGGGACATCTTTAATTTTTGTGTTTCTCATTTGTAGACATGGGGACATATTTATGAACCGTACTGAAAACTGGATTGGCTCTCAGTACAAGAAGGCTGTTTATAGGGAGTACACCAATGCAGAGTTTGTGGAGATCAAAGCCCGTTCTCCCCGAGAAGAGCATTTGGAAATTCTGGGTAAGTGGAAGGTACACACTGCACCAACTTACTGTCTGTTCCCTCCATGCACATGCTTGTTTCACTTTATCTTTGTGACTTTGAAGAGAAAGAAAGAAAACATAATCTGAATTTTTCCAAAATAGTTATCTGATTCTTTTACTGTAGGGAAAAATTTACATTGACAGTAAAGTATCTTAGTGTCTTTCCACTGAGAAAGTTCCTGGGGGTGGCTAGGTGGCACAGTGAATAGGGCACCGGTCTTGGAGTCGGGAGGACCTGAGTTCAAATCCAGCCTCAGACAGTTGACACATTTACTAGCAGTGTGACCTTGGGCAAGTCACTTAACCCAACTGCCCTGCTCTCTGTCCCCTCCAAAAAGCAAAGGAGAGAGAGAGAGAGAGAGAGAGAGAGAGAGAGACAGACAGACAGACAGACAGACAGACAGACAGACAGAGACAGAGAGACAGAGAGAGAGAGAGAGGGAGAGAAGGAGGGAGAAAGTTCGTGGTGAGGTGCAGGTTGAACTGATGAACTATGGAAGATCTCTTCCAACTTTGATATTCTGTGATTATTTTCATTAAAGGATTAATTGGTCTCCAGTTTATATGAAATGACTGCCTAGATGAAAGGAATTGTTTATTTTTACAAAATTTAGTGCCAGATGTAGCACAGATACATACACTTATTTACAGAGTAATCTTAATGATATTAACTGCCATAAAGCTGCTTTCCCAAAATTATATAGCCCTTCTACAAAGTTGGCACTACATCACCAAACCTCCCTAAACCACTGTTTTCTCATCTAAAAAATGGGCACAGTCACCTTCCACTACATCTACTCAGAGGCCTACTGTGAGGAAAGCAAAGTGTAAACCTTAAAATGTTATATAGATGTGAACTGATAGTACATCATTATTATCCTCACCAATAACTGTAACATAACAGAAAGAGTGGTTTTATTTATTTTTGCGTGCAGATATTGAATATAAGAGACTACTCTTGGGAGAGCAGCTTGTTCCCAGACCGCTTCTATCTCCACTGAGCAAGGTGAAGATGAACAAGAGAAGAATGGTTTTTTTCTTTATAACAACAACAACAATAATAATAATCACAGAGGATGAGAAGCAGAGTCATGCGTGGCATCTCTAAGGTGCTAGGAAGGGCCTCATTTAATAAAAACTGTAACAGTGACTTTTGTAGGAGTAAACAGGAAGAAAGATTAATACCCAGGGAGCGTAGGGAGAAGTGCCAAAGGTCTGGTTAAGCAGCGTCCTGGACTCTGAAGCCTCCTGGAAATATCTGAGTTACTGTTTAGATAATTTTTTTCCATTTCCCCACCCTAAACTGATTTAATCTGAAATCAGTGGAACTGGTTGATAAACAGAGGATCTGAAGATAGGGCACTGAGCTAGATGCCCTTTGGAAGATCTAGGATTCTCTGTTTGACTTTCCTGAGGGGTATTAAATATATATATGGATATATAGATATATAGATATATAGATATATTTTTGCTTTTTGGAGAGGGGAAGGCTGGACAATTGGGGTTAAGTGACTTGCCCAAGGTCACACAGCTAGCTGTCTGAGTTTGGATTTGAACTCAGGTCTTTCTGAATCCAGGGCCAGTGCTCTATTCACTGTGCCACCCAGCTGCCCCTTGGGTATTAAATTTTGAAGGCATATTTCAGTTAATATTTATAGTCCAATAGGTACTATAAATATAATTGTCCTGAATAGCATAAATAGTATCACAGAGCTGACAGAGTCTACCATGGTTAAATCATCAATTTTGTCAGCATGCATTCATACAACAAACTTTTTATTATTACTATTAATAGCAACAATAATAGAAATAACTCACATTTTGCTAACATGTTAAGACTTAAGTCTTTGTTTCTTCTTTCTTTTCTTTCTTTCTCTTTCCTTTCTCTCTTTCCTTCTTTCCTTCTTCCCTTCCTCCCAACTTGCTTTCTTCTTCCTTCCTTCCTTCCTTCCTTCCTTCCTTCCTTTCTTTCTTTCCTTCTTTCTCTCTCTTTCTTTCTTTCTTTCTTTCTTTCTTTCTTTCTTTCTTTCTTTCTTTCTTCCTTTCTTTCTTTCTTCATAGTTGCCTCCCTACCCACCCCAACCCCACATTAGAGAAGGCCAACATTTTATATAGATACATATGTGGAACCACACAATACATACTCCTATATATCACTTCTTTCTCTAGAGGTGGATAACATTTTCCCCAAATCCTTTATAGCTGATTCAGTTATCATATTACTTAGAATGGCTTAGTCATTCAAGGTTACTTTTTTTGTTGTTGCTTTTTTTTTGGAGTGGGGGAAGGCAGGACTATTGGGGTTAAGAGACTTGCCCAAGGTCACATGGCTAGTAAGTGTTAAGTGTTTGAGACTGGATTTGAACTCAGGTCCTCCTGAATCCAGGGTTGGTGCTCTATTCACTGCACCACCTAGCAGCCTCCTCATGGTTGCTTTTTGAAAAATATTGCTCTTACTGTAACATTCTCTTGGTCCTGCTCATTTCACTCTGCATTATTTCATGCAAGCCTTTCCATGTTTTTCTAAAACCAGCTGCTCGTTGTTTCTTACAGCACAGTTGTATTCCATCACAATCACATACTGCAACTTATTCTGTCATTCCCCAATTGATGGGCATCCCCTCCATTTTCAATTATTTGCCAGCACAAAGAGAGTTTCTATAAATATTTTAGAACATATATGTTCTTTTCCTTTTCCCCTGATCACCTTTTATAATTCTTTGAGTATAATTCCAAATTACTCCCAAAATGATTAGAGATCAGTTCACAACTGCAGCAACAGTGTACTAGCGTCTGACTTAAAGTCAGTACTTAAAGTGGAATACCGCAATACTATAGGCACCATAAGTGTTTAGATAAGACATCAACCTCTACCCTTATGGAGGGGATAAGATTGTCAACACAGCAAAAACATACAATATCACACGGTAACATGGTTAGAAGGTCTAAGGGAAAGATTACTACAAACTGGTGTGAGTAGTGGAGATCAAAGACTACTTTATCAGGGAAGAGGCATTGAAGTTGGGCTTCAAGGGATGGGAAGTGAATTAAAATAGTGTGGTTGCAGATGAATTGTTGCTATTCATTTTCAAAAGCTAAAGACAAGAGTTTCATTTCTAAAGTTGGAGCAAAGAGCAGAACAGACACACCTTCAGTAAATGCACGCCCTTAAAGAGTAAATAAACCCTCATGATCTTTTGATCCTTGCCCAGTGAAGCTATGCATATGAGTCGCAGTTCTAAATTATCACATGGTATGGTTTGTACTTATATATGTTTTGGGTGTGTATATATGAATGTAATAGGCATATATACATACAAATACACATATACATACACACATATCTATAGTTATCAAATATCTAAATTTTCTTATAATTACAATATGAAATATTGAAATTACCTTTATCACGAAAATAGATGCTTTTCAGAGACAAGTTCATATAGAATTTATTTTCTCCAAAACTCACTTTTACAGTGAATATGTTTATTTCTACGACAGCTCAGTGACCTTGCTGACAAAAATACTCTAAGCTACACTAATAATTTATGTAATTACATAATATTTTACATATTCACATAAAATCTACATTTACATACTATTTTAAGGCTTGCAAAGTACTGTGCATACATTATTTCATTTGATCCTCTCACTACACTATGAGGTCTTTACTACAATTTACTACTGTCCCCATTTGAATTTTAGGGAGGTTTTATAGCCAGTTCTTGGTTATGTGTGTGTGTGTATATGTATATATATACATATATATATATATATATACACATATATATATATATATGTATATGTGTGTGTATGTATATGTGTGTATATCGTTCCTGATGTTGCTTTGTTAAACCTTTCCTAAATGCTAAGTGTATGGACATTGAGAAGAGCAATGATAATCTTCATGGTTCTATTGTTTTACCTCAGGACCACTAATTCGTGCAGAAGTCGGTGACACCATCCTCATTGTATTTAAGAACAAAGCCACCAGACCCTACTCCATATCAGCCCATGGAGTAGAAGATGTGAATAGTGGGGAAAAATTTATAGTGCCCATCACAATGCCAGGTAAGGGATATCTCAAGTTCTGATGACAGCCTAGAGGCCATGCCAGGCCTAGCAGTCTTTCGTACACCACCTAAGGGCTCAATAATTACTCTAGATACAAGATAGCTAATGAATTAATCGATCAGCAAATATTTACTGAGTTCCTCCTCTGTGTTCAGTTCCAGGTTTTATCAAGAAGCTTCCAATTTGGTTAGGGAATCCCAGATAATATCCAGGAAACACTCAAATAAAAATTGAAGGCAGCATAATCATGTACTGAATCTTATGCCAGTGAAGGAATGCTGAAGTGTAGGAGCTGGGAGAAGAGGGAGATGAATGAGGGTTCAGGTAGTTGGGGAACCCTTGATGCATCATCTCTGTAGGCCTACAACTGGGAGGTACCTTAGAGATGACCTAATTAATATCCCCCTCTCCATTTTACAGATGAGGAAACTGAGACTCAGTAAGGCCTAGTGAATTGGCCAAGGCCACACAGTTAGCAAGAAGCAAAGCAAGGGTCATAGAATCACAAGGCTAAGGGATGGTAGGTTTAGAGCTAGAGTTTATTGAGTTCCAACCCTCTCACCTTACACGTGACAGAACAGAGGCCCATGTAGGATAGTGATTTACCCAATAATAATAAGTAGCAGGAAGAGGACATCTTTCCCTTCCAGCTCTAGTGTTTTTCCTATTACCACCATATTGCCTCTTCATAGAAGAGGAAGGTGTTGAAAGGATCCTCAAAAGATGGGTAGGATTTATTTAGGAAGTAGGGAGAGCATAGAGAATTGTAATGTGGTGTTGGACAAAGTGAACAATGGCCTTTCACAGGGGTGTTGGGGGAGTAAGTACAGGAGCAGGCAACAGCTCTTCCTTCACTCAGATCTCTGAATTTTTTTGTGGTAGCAATGCTTTAGATCAGTGGTGTCAAATTCAAATAGAAACAGGGGCCACTAAACCACACACAGGCATCCCTTACGGGCCATTCATTGTTTTAGAAAACTACAAATTAACTTGTCTATGTTGTATTGTATTTTTATTTTGCAAAATATTTCCAATTACATTTTAATCTGGCTTGCAAATCACAGGGTGTTGTGGTCCACATGTGTAAGCCATGTGTTTGACAAGTCTGGTTTAGATGATCTCACCTTTCCCTAAGGGACTATTTCAGAACTGCATTGGGTAGGGTTCTGGACTAGTTGGGTGTACTGGTGGAATAGGGACAAAGTCTGTTGTCCGCATGCTTATAGGTTTCTCTAGTGCATCTAATCCCTCTCTTAAAGTGATGCTGGAGGGATTTATGAGAATCTGGAGAACAAGGCTTTTCTTCATAGGGCTCATCAATGTAGTTATGGCACAAGTACTAACTACAAGACTTGGGAGTCCAGAGGTGGAAGGGGACCTAAAAAAATTGACCCGGAAATTGTGATAATGGCAAAGTGGGCATGTATGACCAGATGAGGAGAGGGTGGGAGGAACGAGAATGTTGAAAACAATGAATACAAGACTATATTCAGAGGTGAAGGATTAGTTCCTACAAATTGCTACCCTGCTGTCTACCCAAATAGCTGTGAGTCTTTCAGGAAGACAGGAGAATTCATTATTACGCAGTGAGCAAAAAGATAGCATGGTGTAGGTGGAGAACCAGTCTCAGAGTCAGAAAGCCCTATGTTAAAGTCCTGCCTCTGACATATACTGACCATGTGATTTTGGGAAAGTCACTTACCTCTTGAACTTTGCCTCAACACAGGCAAATCTCTAAGACCATAATTTGTAGGATAATTGCTGACCTGAGTAAAGTAAGTTTTCTCACCAGAAGCTTATATCACACATGAAATAGTGTCTACCAAAAAAGGTGGGAATGGGACTCAAGTGGTTAATTCTGAAATTTTAAATTTGAATTCCAAGTTTTTATCTATGTTATAGCTAGGAAAGGTGGATATATACATATAAAAAGTGAAATTGCCTTAACACTTTATGTGATTATTACCCCTATTTGAGCATCAGAGCAACTTTTTGAGGTAGTTCAAATATTAATCCCAGTCTACAAATTAGGAAACTGAGGTTTAGTGAGATTAAGTGACTTGTCCAGGGTCATACCATTATTAGTGGAAGAAACTGATCATCAACCTTGGTTTCTGAATTCTGGTTTAGCATGTAGCACCTTGATATTTGAAAAAATTACTTATTTTGTCACAAATACACTCAATTCTAGGTGATTTCAACTGTGATGAATGAAAAGTTAAAAAGACATAGTGTCTGGGTAATTAATAATCAATTTTATTCATTAGTTCTAGCAGATAATAAAATGATGGCTATTTGACTTTCTTTTGTAAACCAAACATCTCATGCTTATATACCCTTGGAACAGTGAGTGTTCCCAACAGGTAGAAATCAACTCAGATTGGTTAATAATTAATGAGAAAATGAATATTAAAATGAAAGGTGGGCCTATTCTAAAATGGGGACTGGGGAAATGTCACTGATTATGTCACTCTTACTCATCTCTACCCAGACCACTCCTGCTCAGGCAAACACCCAAGCCTGCCAGAATAGGACACAATGGGCCAGAAATCGCCTAAATTAGATTCTCTTTGTAAGGTTTTCTAGTTGAGGGGGTTCCACCCAAGAAGGAAAGTCTACATGTACCCCAAGGGCAATTTCATCTATCAGCAATGTCCTTCAGAGACTGGCTGAGTAACATACAGTGGTTCATTTCTGAATGAGGAAATAGAAAGAGGAAACCTATTAATCTCAATAATTCATTATTCATATAAGAGAGAAATAATCATTTCTCTCACCAGAGACATGGCAATCATATAAAGCAAAAGATATTTCAAAAGAATCTATCTTTGGTTCTAAAACATGTATTTTGAGACACATTTATCTTCCTAATAATAAGTCATCTATCCTAACTAATGAGTTTTAATTCCCTGAGCATATATGATTTGACAGTCATATCAGTGTTTTTCTTATTACAGTCAATGAAAGCCATAAATCAATATATTTCCTAACAAAAGATATGTTGAGGGGCAAAATGGGGAAATATGTTGTATATCTGTGATTTTTCATAGAAGGGGAAGCTGTCTGAGATCGAAACTTTGCCATAAAGACTCCACAAAGTAAAGAAACAAAATGTGGACAATCAGGACCTGGCAGCTGCATCTATAATTAAAAGACAGGATCCTATGGGAGATTAATGCATACAATGACATGTTTGGCTGCTTCAAGTAAGTGGCCTTGACCCAATGCTAATATTAACAAAGGATTTCTATTTATTTGTTTCAGGAGAAGTAAAAACATACCAGTGGAATATCCCTAAAAGGTCAGGGCCAGGCCCCTCGGATCCAAATTGTGTCCCTTGGGCCTACTACTCAACAGCAAATTTTGTGAAGGTAACACAGAGCAGCCACTATGATATTCATGTACATAAAAGTAAAGTTTTAAAAATTACCTTTAACTTGTCCTTCAAATAGTGACAACAGGTACAAAGTGAAAGATTATGTCATTCACAGTACAAAAAAGTTAAAGAAGGAAAAAAAGAAAAGCTAATGCCATAACCCTTAAATTTGGAACTTTTTGGAGTAAGTATAAAAAATATAGAGAGAAATTGAAATAAATATAAAGTTGTTGCTAAAATTTTATGCTACTTAAATGATTGGTAAGTGGGTTTAGATTGCTGATTGGGTTTACAGTGGCATGTCTCTCTAATCAGTCATTGTTCAACTAGGCGAAATTTACCCACGGAAACTGTCATCCATTTACCAGTCACTGTTGTTTTAGCTTTTTATTTAAATTTTTATTGGTCTGTTCGTCACCTTCATTTCCCTATATGTCCCTGACCTTCCCTCTCCCAGAAAGTCATCCGTTGTAATAAAACATTTTGAATGAAGGGAAAAAATATTGTTCAGCAAAACCCATCAGTTTTAGGACTGGAGAGTTAGTGTTACGTCCCACCTTCCCCAGCTCTTCAGAGAAGGGAGAGAGTATAGTCTAATATCTCTTCTTGATCATTATAATTTCACATTTTTCAGTTCTGAATTTTTTCTTCCATTTATTTTACTGTAGTCATTATGCATGTTGCTTCCCTGATTCTGTTTACTTCCCTTTTCAGCAGATCCTTTGTCTTCTGGTGCTTCTCTGTAGTGCTTGTAATTATTCATTGTTCCTTATTCCACTCTATTCCAAAGTAAAATTCCATAACATTCATTTACCACAATTTGTTAAACCATTTCCTAATCCATGGCCATATATTTTGTTTCCAGCTCTTTGCTACAACAAAAAAAATGCTATCATAAACATTTGGGTATATGTGAGACCTTTGCTTTTGTCGAACTACTTAAGGCATATGCCTTGCTATAAGATCTCAAAGAATATGAACATTCTAGTCACTTTTTAAGCATAATTTTAAATGGCTTTCCAGAATGGTTGGATCCATTTACAGCTCTACCAACAGTGTATTAGTGTGTCTATCTTTGCACAACTTATCCAGCATTGACCGTTTCCTATATTTTGTTGTCTTTGCCAGTTTTCTGGATATGAGATGAAACCACAGAGGTGATTTAATTTCTAATTCTCCTAATATCAGAGAGTTGAAGGAATCTGTCATATAGCTGTTAATAGCTTGTAATTCTTATTTCAAGATGCTATCTCAATCATGCGAAATTTGTTAAACTATTGTTGAAAATATGTTCATTTTTAAAAGATACACTGCTCTTCCTCCAGAGAAATGACCCTATTGAATCATTGTTAATAGCATATATGCTTTGGGTTGTCTTTCCAGTAGTGGTGAGAGGGGGTTCTTATTGTTGTTGTTGTTTTGATAACAAATAATTGTTAATCCCCTTTTCTTTTGATAAAGTTCTCCCTACATGCCTCATTCTGAAATGGAGATGACCCTGAATTTTCAAAGAATATTCCTGTGGACTATTCCTTGTCAGGCCATAGGATCATAGATATAGATACAGAGCTGGAAAGAATTTTCCTCAAAAGTTCATCAAAGTCCAACCCCCTCATTTTTCAAATATGAATAGCCAGCATTTATGTTTTACTTTGTGATTTGAAAAGCACCACACGTTTTACCTCATTTAATCCCCACAACAAGCCTTTGAGGCAGTATATATATACATATATATGTATTTATGTATTTTTATACATTTTTATATATATTTAAATTTATAGCCCGCATTTTACAGATAGAGAAATGATGGCTGAGAGGGTAAATGACTTGTTCAGTGAATATTTGAGGCAGTTTTAGAACTCAAATCTTTCTGATTCCAGGTTCAACACTCTACTTTGCCACGTAGACGCCTCTAAAGGTCAGAGGTTTAAAAGGTAGATGACATGCCCATTGTCACTCCAGTATCACAGAGGTTGAGAACTAGAGGATATCTCAACAAATACTTTGTCTAGCACATACACTAAAAAAATCCCCAACAACAGAGCCAACAAGTAGTCATTTAACCTTTGCTCAAGTATCTCCAAGGACAGAGAACCTATCACTAATCTATCATTCTACTTCTGGACTGCACTAATTATTAGGAAGTTTTTCCTGACAGCAAGTCTAAATTTTGTCCATTTCTTCTGGTTTGGTCCCATGGGTCCAAATAGAACATGTCTAATCTCTCCTCCATATAGTATTCTTTCAAATACTTGAAGACCGCTATCATGGCCCCTATGGGTCTTCTCTTATGGGCTAAACATCCCCAATTTCTTAAGTCAATTCTTTTATCAAACATGGACTCGAAACCCCTTTGCCATCTTGGCTGCCCTTCTCCAGTTTATTAATGTCTTTTTTAAACTGTGGTGCCCCAAAACGTACCTAATAACACTTCAGGTAGGGTCTGATGAGGGCACAGCCCAGTGGGACTATCACCTCCAAATTCCAGGAAGCTAAGGGCAAATCTCAATTCAGCCTAAGATGTCATTAGCTGTTTAGACTGCCATAGCACAATTGTTGATAGTCAACAATTATAGTTCATTAATCAATCAAGTAACAATCATTGATACAGTATCTCCCACATGCCAGGCACTGTGTAGGAATAGGGGATACGAAGACAGAAATGAAGAAGTCTGAGCTAATCGAGGAGCTTACATTTAGTCAGGGAGTACAAAGATGTGCATAATTACCTTGGCAGACAAAAACAAAATAAAAATAAATGAATAGAAGAGTTGTCACCTCCCTGTTTTTAATTGTCATCATCCCATATGCCCCTTAGAAAGTCCAATCCTTCTTCTGATTCTCTTTTCCCCCCAATATGACTAAAAACAGACAAACAAACAAAAAATCCAAATCTAGTGTGTTGTCCTTAGTCTTCTTTGCCAGCTTTTCCTCATTCTGGAGTTTAGCTCTTCTGATACAACTTCTACAGGACCGTGTCACATTTTTGCATTAATCCTCCATTGCCCTTTCTTGGTGCCATCTTTTCTACAGATCTGTTTAAAAAATAGCTAAACTTGGGGTGGCTAGGTGGTGCAGTGAACAGCCCCAGAGTCAGGAGGACCTGAGTTCAAATCTGGCCTCAGACACTTAACACAAAAAACTAGCTGTGTGACCTTGGTCAAGTCACTTAACCCCAATTGCCCTACCTTCCCTCTTCCAAAAAGCAAAAAAAAAAAAAAAAGGCTAAACTATTTGGTAAATTCCTTTTGAAACCAGGTTGGTTTCTTCAGATAATTCCCATTTTTCCTTCTCATTTAAATTGAGTTTTTGGTGTGTCTACGGAATTACCATCATAAGAGTTTCCTGTCTTTCCTTAATTGACTTTCTTTTTTACTTCCTTGGGCACATGAAGGTGAACTGGAAGCCTCAATCACTGAGAATTGTACATGTCTTCAAGAGGCAAGAATTGACTTAGCTGTCTCATACATTCTCCCCCTTGCATTGTCCCACTTAAGGTTCAGTCACAAAGACCACAGGACATACTAGTCAATTTCAAAGCATCATTCTGGAAATTTCTTTCTTTTTTCTTTTTTTTTTTCTGAAGGGGGGAAGGCAGGGCAATTGGGGTTAAGTGAGTTGCCCAAGGTCACATGGCTAGTCTTGTGTTGAGTGTCTGAGGCAGGATTTGAACTCAGGTCTTCTTGACTCCAGGGCCAGTGCTCTATTCACAGTGCCACCTAGCTGCCCAATCAAATACATTTTAGAAGTGAAATTATATTTTATTCTTTTATTCCTTTGGGTATGTAACTTTGTATGGGTTATACTTTGGGAAAAGAGGTAAGACATTTCAACCACATGGAGCATTTTTAAAACAAAAGGGATTAACTTCTCTTAGAAGTAATAATAATTAACACTTACATAGTGCTTTATATTATAATTATATATGATTATATATGTATATGTTTATAGATAGACATGTACATATGTATGGAGCCTCACAACAAAGGTAAATATCCCCATTTCACTGATACACAGACAGATTAGATGTTGACTTAGGTATAGATAGTAGAACATTCATTAAACTGCATTCGGCTAAGCAGTAAGGTCTGCTCTCAAGGAGCTTACATTCTAATAGAGGAAAACAAGGCGTAAAAAGAGACTGGAAGGCAGTTGGGGGCAGGGTCCTGGGGAAGGAACCCGTGTGAATGCAAGGCTGCTGAGGAGGTGAATGAAGCAAAGGCTCTATCTACTCCTAGTACTACTACTACTGCTCAGTATTTAGGCAGCATTTTAAAGTTTGCAAAGGGCTTTACAAACATCTCATTTGATCCTCACAATCACTCTGTGAGGTGGTGCTATTATTATATCCCCACAGATATAATGCAGATGAGGAAACTGAAGTTTAGAGATGTTTAATGCCTTGCCCAAGTTCACATAGCTAGTAAGTAAGCAAGGCAGGATTGAAACTCAGATCTTTGTGACTCTAAGACCAGCATCAGCTACCCCACCCCCACCCCCACAAAATTAAAATGTGATTTTTGAGGCTGATGTGATTTTATAAAATAAAGGTTAAATAAATGTATAAATAAATATACGAGGTTATATTTGGTTCATGTCTCAGTTCATGCCTCCTCTAAAGTCCTTCTCTTATGGCTCATTGTGACATGGAATTAACGTTGGTTTCTCAAAGGATCATAGATTTCTTTTCCTCCCTGCCTGCTGGGAGGATCCTCAGAGGCCATCCAGCCCAACCCTTGTGTTTTACAGATGAGGATACCAAGGCCCAGGTAAAGTGGCTTGCCCAATGGTACACTCTAGCAGTTAGCAGAAGATGGATCCATTCTAGGTTTTTCAACTCTAGAATCAATGTTCTTTCCACTGTAGCTTGCTGCTTTCAGAGTCAAAACCCTAGCAGCATCTACCAGCCTTGAAAAGTTCAAGTTTAGGCCTTGAAGTAGACTGCTTTTCTGGCATCCTATGATCAGCCAAGTTCAAAGAAGCTCACTATCAGAATCCCGGTCACAAGGTGACAAATTCTTTGGCCAGAGTAACTCACCTTTAGTAGCAATCTACTTCAGTGGAGGGAATACTTGGATTGATGAAATCTTTTGAGGTAGTAAAGTGAGATAACCACAAACATTAAATATATGCTGTGATTAGAACTCAAGCTAAAGCCAGACTTAACAAAAAGTTTCAGTATTTACCAGCACAGCCAAAATTAAGAATTATCTCAACTTCCATTTCAGATAATGGATGGTTAGTATTGTAAGTATTTAGTCTCTACATAGCAAAGCTGTAGTTCAGGTCTATAAGAAAGTGATAAAATTTAAATTATGTAGCTCTGTCTTCTGGGATCTGGAGCAAGTTTATGCAACAGAGGATTTCCCTGTGTTAGGTATAGTCAGGGATACAAAACACATTTTGAGACATAATCTCTGTACTAATTCCATTTCAGCCCTGGGTTTACGAGATATGGTTTATTAACATGGCTATTTCAAATAATTAAAATTTTTCTTAATGTATTTTCCAGAGTCTTTTACTCAGATTGTTAAAAAGCTAAATGGTACTTTAAATACACCTTTAACTATTGCCTCTTTTCCTTCCAGGACACGTACAGCGGTTTGATGGGTCCTTTGATAACTTGTAGAGAAGGAGTGCTGAATGAAAAGGGACTAAGAAGTGATATTGACTATGAATTTGCTCTTCTGTTTTTGGTGTTTAATGAAAACGAATCCTGGTATCTGAATGAAAATATCAAAAAGTATCTCAATAAGGATCCCAAAAATTTTAAGCACACAGATGATTTTGTGGAAAGCAACAAAATGCATGGTATGTAAGGGTTGGACCAAGGACACGAAAAGATCATATCAAAAATATGGCCATTGGAATTTACTAATTACTGGAAGTCCCTGGTCCTACTTCGGTTTGATCCTAGGAGACAGAATTACATGCAATGGGTAAAAGTTGAAGAGAAATAGATTTAGACTTATTATAATGAAGGAGAGAAGAAACAAGGAAAAAGTTCTTCATGTTTAGAGTTGTTCATTAAATGGGATGGGCTGTCTTAAGAGGTCATGGTTTTTCCCTCATTCAAGGTGTTCAGACAAAAAGCCAGATGGCCACTTGTTGGTTATGTTGTAGAGGGGATTTCTGTTCAGCTGTAGATTAGATGAGATGACCTTTAAAGTCTATCCCTATTCTGAGATTCTGTGACTGTCTTCCCTACTCTTGCCCTGCCCCTATTTCCAAAAGGACATCTAAGAAAAGTTCTCCATTCCTCTTTCAACATAGCACCTTGGTTAGCCTTTGGTGAGTTGGCAGAATCAAATCACTGAGGTATGGATCCAACTTACTGTATTCTATTTCTGAATACCAGCACATCCTTATCATGTGATAGAGACTGTGCAGTATTTTTTTGTTTAATTCAAATAGTTGAAGGCATGTATCTTTGCTTATCCATCTAAGTTTAGGCAACAGGTTATATCTGTCTCCCTTGGAGGTGCATTTTGTTTTTCTCTGGGGCATGGGAAATTATCACAGCATTTAGAATTATAGACCTGAGAGTTGAAAGGGAAGACCTAATGCCCAACTCTTCCTGGAGTATGAATCTCCTTCACACCATCCCTAGTAAGTAGCCACAAATTCTGATTAAGGACTTGTAGTAGAGAACAGCCCATTCCATCATTGGACAGCTCCCATTGTTAAAAAGGTTTTCCTTATTTTAAATTAGATTTGTTTTCCCAAAATTCCTACCCTTTATTACCAGGTATACTTTCTAAGACCAACTAGAATGAGCCTAATCTAAAGCCAAGCACAGTAAGCATTTCCCCATATGACAGACTTTCAAAAGACGGAGGAGTGGGGGTTAGGAACTTTAGAGAGTGTTCAAGGTTTGAAACTTCCACTATGGGGAATTTAATTGATAGTAAGCTAAAGATGAAGAAAGGATTGCCAAGAGTCTTTGAGGACCTAGTTGAGGGATCATAATTTGAAATCTAACCTTTGAAGTTAGAAAATTTGAATTTGTACCTTTCCAATGGTTGCCTTTTTTTTTTCCTGTTCATCAACCTTATATTTTGCGAACAACATAATCCTCTCTAGCCACTACTTCCCTTTACAATATAAACTCTTACAGGGCAGGATCTGTCTTTTGTATTTGTATTCCCAGCATGTAGAACATAGCTTGGTCTATAGTAAGTACTTAACAGGACAGCTAGGTGGTACAATGGACAGAGCACTATGCTTAGAATCAGAAAGACTCATCTTCCTGGGTTCAACTCTGGCCTTAAATACTTACTAGCTGTGTGACCCTGGGCAAGTCACTTAACCCTGTTGGCTTCAGTTTTCTCATCTGTAAAATGAGCTTGAGAAGGAAATGGCAAATTACTCCAGTAACTTTGCAAAAAAAAAAAAAAAAAACCAACCAAACCAAACCAAACCAAAACAAAACAAGTAGTCGGAAAGAGTAGGACACAGCTGAAAAATGACTGAACAAAAGCACTTAATAAATACTTTATTATCCATTTATTATTAGGAATTCATATCAATCAAAATGTGGAGTTGTGTTTAATGCTTTTGTTTTTTTCAGACTAGTGACAGATATGGGACAGGTTTGAGTTGGTAAGTAGGAATATTTATAAACGTGGGAGAGATTATTCCAAATCTAGAAAACCAAAGCTGTTGTCAGTTCAAAGATAGATTAAATAATTAATATCCTTAGTCTAATGAGCAGCTATTCCTTTCCACAGCAATTAATGGAAAGATCTTTGGAAATCTCCATGGTTTAATAATGAATGAAAATACTATGACAAACTGGTACCTTTTGGGAATAGGAAATGAAGTTGACATACATACTGTCCATTTTCATGCAGAAAGTTTTCTTTTCAAGGTAAGTAAAAGCCAAGTGAGTCCCAATTGTTTAATGTTTCTGGGGAGACTCCACAGCATAGAATTAATTTACTTTTACAATGAAACAGAGGTTATTTCATACTATTTATAACGTATTATAATTTATGAGATCTTAAGATCTAGGCTCTTTAGAAGTGAGCTCAACTTTCATTTTATGGAGGTGGAAATTTGAGCCCTTGAGAGGGAAAATTACTTGTCCAACATCAGATAACTAATAAATAGCAAAGTAGAGATTTGAACCCAGGTCCTTTGACTCCAAATTCCAATTCTTTTTCTATCTTACCACACTACCTCTTCTATACCACACACAGTGTCTCTCTCAATTCACACAGATTACAGAATATAATAATATAAATATGGTGTCCTCCCAATACTGTCTTATGACCCACATATATTTCATACTTTTTTCATAAAAAAATTACCTGTTTAGCTTATGTAATATATCCCAGTTAAAAGGATAGTTTTTATGCATATAGTATTTTATAGATGAAAAATGCTTTTATATGGCTTTTTCTATTTGATCTTTATAATTTCTCTGTGAAGATAGACAAGGAAGATATTATCATCCTGTTCCTCCAGATGGTGAAACTGAGGCCCAGGGAAATGAAATTACTTAGTCAAGGTCATAAGAGCTAGTCAAGTGTATGGGATTTGAACTCAAGGTCTTCTTATTCCAAGTCTTTTTACAAATATCCCTCAATGGAAAATCCCTGACCTTCAGAAAGATATTAATGAACCCATTCAAATAGAGGGGAATCTGGAGAAAGAGTTAAAAAGAGCTCCTTAGCTTTGCTTAGATCAGAGATACTTAGAGGTGGAAGAGACCAAAAGAATCATCCCTCACATGCAATATGTTACATCACCATGATGGTACCACAGGTCAACAGAAAGAACTCTGAACCTGGAGTCAGGAGACATTTGAGTTTGACTCCCACTTCTGATATCTAACCAGCTGTGGGATCATGGGCAAGTCAATTAAACTGAACCTGTTTTTTCATGTCTAATATGGGGATAAACTTGACATATCTAAAACAGAACTAATTATCTTTCCCCCAAAACTGACTCCTCTTCCAAACTTACCTATGTCTGTCCAGGATACCACCATCTTCCCAGTGATCCAGCTTCACAACCATGGTGTCATCCTCAACTCCTCGCTGTCCCTCATCCCACATGTCCAGTCAGATGTCTAATCTTGTTAATTCTATCTCTACATCTCTTTCATATGTCCCTGTTCTTTCTGCACATGTAGATATCCTACTACTTCATCCCCTCATCATATCTACTTTGGACTATTAGACTAACCTCTAAACTGGTCCCTCCATGTTGTATCTCCATCCTCAATATAGCTGTTAACACAATTTTCTGAAAGCAAAGGGGTAACCATATTACAAATCTCCCAAATCAATCAACTCCAGAGGTTTCATGTTACTGCTAGGATTGCATATAAGCTCTTCTTTTCGGCATTTAAAAACTCTTTACAACCTGAACCTTCTTTATCTTTCCATTCTTCCTAGAGATTAGTCCCCAGTCGATACTCTATGGTCCAGCCTCACTGGATTTTAATAAGGATTAAAGCCTTAAATCAATAGAATGAAACTCTGAGTGACATTTCTGATACTAATTAGAGCATGGTAGACAATTGTTTTGAACATGCTTGGATGGAGTTGTCCTGCTCCATTTAAAATCATACCATTATGCACCAGGCCATCTCTGTTGAGGAGGTTCTACTCTGGGGTGTTAAGGACCCTAGGACACTCAGAATTACCTTCTGATATGGAATAGCCTTGACCTGACTTGGGAATTCTTTTTGAAAGCTTAACCTTTAAATCACCTTAACAACTTATTTAATATCTTAACACTTTGAATCATTTAATGGCACCATTTAAATAGAAACTCATTAGAATACTGTTATTTCAGAGAGGTGAGTTTGCCTGGGTCTAGAAGTCAGGGGAATGAAAGCAGGGGATAAGTGATAACTTTTGATGGAAATGGTCAGATGCTACTACTATCATGGCCATCAACTGTGTGTCAACCCTCTGTCTGTGGATGATAAGAAGAATCTGAAGTCATTTTGTGGGTGAAGAGAGTTTATGGAGGGCACCCCCCATTAGCATCACTGAGGGCAGGCAAGGAGAAACTCAAGGATTTATTTTCTTTCTACAGTCAGATAAATCTTTTCGTGAAGACGTGTATGATCTCTTTCCTGGGACTTTTCAGACCGTTGAACTGATTGCCGATCATCCAGGAACATGGCTCCTGCATTGTCACGTGACTGACCACATCCATGCAGGCATGGAAACAACCTATACTGTCTTCAGGAACTTAGGTGCTGATTCTGAATCATTGGTGTTTAATACTATATAACGCAATCAATATTACTTACTGTACTTGGTGCTAAAGGAGAGACAACATTTGATGAGTTGTGGGACTTACTCTCATGGACTTTACACTCTAATGGGGACAAGACACAAACACAAATAATTAAAATGGGCAATGTTACATGATTACAAAGTCAAGGGTTATGTGAAATTTGAAAGGAAAAATTGTCACCCACTGGAGCCGTTAGGGAAGGTTTCCTGAAGAAGACAGCATTAGAATTAGGCTTTATAGGACAGGTAGTAATTCAACATGTAAAAGGGGCTGAGGCCCAACCATTACTCCAGAGGACTGATGATGAAACATGCCTCCCACCCCATGAGAGGTGATGAAATACAGGTGCAGGATGAGGCATATTTTGGGGGGACATGGCCAATGTAAGGATTTATCTTGCCTGCCTGTTTATTGGTTACGAAGGAAGGGTTACGAAAGGGGGGAAGAACAGGGGGAGAAGGGGGTGTGATAGTGATGTTTTAAAAAGGCATAGAAAGAGAAGGAAGTTCAGAGGGAAACACAAATGGGACAGCTTTGGGACCAATACCCTCCATTTTTTGTACACATTAAAGAAGAAAAGAAGCAAGCTATATATGGCAGAGATTCAGGATATTTTACATGTCATCTTAATTTTCTGTACCTTTTGTTTGTGGAAATGCTCCTTTGCTAGTGTGACCTGGATGTTCAGCTAAGCCTGAAGCATTTTGCATGAGTCTCTCCACACTGGTGGAGAGAATGCTTGATGGGATATTGTATGCATTGAAAAGGCAGCAGTATTCTTCATTTCTTCAAAAGAAAAACATGTATGGTACCAGATTTTCTTGGGGACTAAAGAAGAAGTCAACTTTTCTGCATGCCCCCAATTTCCAGCTTGACTCCCTGAATATGTTGGTCTAGGCCCTAAACTTTCATTAAGAGGATTTATTCTGTAAAGTTTGGATTCAGTCAAAGGGCCATACTTGAGGACCTAGAGGGCCATATGTGGCCTCAAGGCCGCA
The DNA here is from genome assembly GCA_028627135.1 of Pseudochirops cupreus. Classification (NCBI taxonomy): domain Eukaryota; kingdom Metazoa; phylum Chordata; class Mammalia; order Diprotodontia; family Pseudocheiridae; genus Pseudochirops; species Pseudochirops cupreus. The sequence goes on along the minus strand of CM053582.1, from coordinate 184,813,989 downwards.
GGTTCCCCACCGCTGGTAGGGACACAATTGGTTCCAAACATAAAATGGCTTCCCTGACCAATATAAATTAAAGGAGGGAACCCCAATCTTGTAGACTCCATCTTAGCCTCTTCTCACCAGAAGCAGATTACACAAAGGACTATCACAAATAATGAATAACAAGTAAACTCATTTATCTAATCAGATAATATGCAACATTGAGTCAACATTCTCTCCACCAATTATGCAATAATGCAACATGGCCCAGGATTGGCTGGAAAACTGTCAAGTTCAGAATATAAATAAGATTACAATGAAAAATGTTTTTTAAAAAAAGGGTGTAAGGAGGGAAGGCATTTCAGGATCAGTGAATTTCATGAGTGCAAGGGTGTAAGCACATAGTTTGGGGACAAGGAATAGTTAAATTTGGCTGGAACATATAGCCCATGAAGGGGAATAATGTGAAATAAAGCTGGAAGGGTATGATCATACATCACTTACATGATGTGAAGAATACATGTGGTGAGAAGAGAGACTTCTTAAAGGGTCTTAATCATAAAGACTAAAGTGGGTCCTACTGAGCCACTGAGGAATGACAGGGAGTCTCCGTGTTTTAGTCCCAATGAGTGGGATGAAACGCTGATGAAACAGTGTTGAGAACGGTGGAACAGATTACTCTTGAGAGTTCTCTTGTTGATAAGACATTCTCTTTATCTAATTTCTCCAGACAACAGGGTTCCTTATTCCACTAAGACCACTTCTAAAGAAGAACCAATCCCTCCCACTGTGCCTACTGATGGTAACTATTGCCTCTCTCATACCCATCTAGGCATGTATTTTTTAAAAATCCATTAGAGAAATGCAGAAGTTGCTGACACTACTTCTTGTTTTCACAGGAACGGAGAAGGAAAAGATACATTTTTTTGGCAAAGATCTGGCTCCCAGAGCAGCAAAGGCAGCATTAGTCATCCTTTTTATCATTGGCCTCCTCCTCTTCCTAGTGGTCATAGCTCTCTTCCTCATTCTCCGATCTCTGAGAACCCGGATGGCTTACCGAGCTATTCAGACCTGCGCGCTTCCCACCGACGCTTTGTAAATCTGCCCTTCCTCAGCTAGCATGCAGAAAAAGGAGCCAAGCTTCACCCCCAGATGGGGAAAAAGCCAGCACAACAAGACCATATAAGGCCAAGTTTACAATAACAGAGATACTGACTCCCACAAAATACAACTCAAAGCCATTTGCTCTTATCTCTTGAAATGGGCTATGATTAATTCTCAGGGATAAAGACACACACACATTTTATATATACATATATATATATGTATATAAATACATATATATATATATGTATATAAATACATATATATACATATATACATGCACGCGCGCACACACACACACACACACACACACACACACACACACACACACACGACATTAGCTCAGCCGAGAAAAGTCCACTCCCAGGCTATCTTCTAAGTGAGACAGCCTGAAGGACACTTGGAAAGATGTTTTCATTTTTTATTTTTCCTACTCTAGAGATCAAGCTGTCCTAGCTGGCCATCAAATTTAGTTCCTAGGTGATTAACTTTGCTTACAAAGTACCAGGAAGCACTGTAGCAATCCAATGAGAAGGCTCTGATTTTTCCTGCATCCGAACAAACTGCTTCCTAAGGTATTCAAGAAAAGTCACTACCTACTGAATCTGTAGGAGTTTTTTTAAAAGCATCTGCTGGCAGAATATGACCTAACAATTAATCTTCTTTACTCACTAAACCAGTGCTCCCAACCTTTCTTTTTCTCCTATTGTACCAATAGGATCTACAGTGGTTAGTTACCAAAAGTAAGGCTATCAGAGTTTTTTGTTTTGTTTTGTTTTGTTTTTAAACATTGCTGCTTGCTTTATGCAAACTTTTAGTGATACTTGAAGGTTTACAAACATACTCAATACTAGATGTTTTGACAATACATTTCTGTAGCAAGGTTTGTATTTTTTT
>CM053582.1:184789778-184811512 GCA_028627135.1 Pseudochirops cupreus | reverse complement strand
TAGATTTCATATTTTTTTAATACCTGGAACTTTATGGGGAGAGAAGGGGATAAAAAGAAGAGATGAGAGGAAGCAGTCAGGAGAAAGGTGTGTCTGGAAAGAAGGGACTTCCAAAAGGAATTCCTTTTTTCTTTTAAAAAGCTTTTATTTAAACAGTCTTGTAGATTAGAATTGAAATTTTCTAGACTGAACCAGTTTCCTAGCTAACTGAATATTCCCTGTCCCTTATTCCCCATTACTAGGGAAAAAATATGACAGATAAAAGCAATATTCTTTACTATTAGGCTAATAAATCATTACTGCAAAGCAGTTAAGTGTACTGGTAGTGTATCTAAGTTTAGTGTAGATCAAGCAAATATGGGGGTGACTGAGGAATACTTAAATATAAATCTTGGTGGAGGGATCTTTTATACATATTCTTTCGCATCTAGGGGTTGGGGTTAGAAGCAGAGAGAAGGGTAATTTAAGATAGTTATAATAACACCAAAAATCTTAACAGTACCTGAATAACTATTAGCTCTGTTCTTGACTAAATTAATATATAATGTCAGTCAGGGAATCTCAATTATTCTCATCTCAGTACCACTTAATCAAGACCAAAAAAAATTATATAATGTATTCTAATAAGTAATGTGATAGCATGGTGTTCACAAGCAAATTCTGTGAATACTGTGAAATTACTTAATAATAGAAATTATAATAATGGCAACAATAAATGTTCTTTTTGCATGTATAATATCCTTCATAACTTTTTATCCATTAGAACAAGCAAATTATTTTGATATATTCTTCCTTTTCACTTGATTTAATTTTGATGGAACTATAAGTGTAAAAGATTAGTTTCTTTCTAGTACTCTGTTTAATAAAGTTTCATATGTTAATAGATTATAATGTGCATGGTTTCTTTTACTCAATCACCTTGCTACAAAGAGAATGTTCTTATCAGTAAAAGTGGAATTGGGGTATGTATGTGAGGTCCTTCTGGCAGAGGATAAAAACCAACATAAAAATAGCCATTGTGGAATAGTAGCAAGAACACTGGACTTGAGGTTAATCAGAAGATTAGTGTTTAAGCATCACTAGCCATTTACACAGGCAAATCACTTATTCTTTATGAGTTTCAGTTTCCCCACTTGCAAAATAGGTATAGTAATACTTACATTAAGGTATGTAAATCACTTCATAACCACAAAATATTCTTTAAATTGTTACTTTTAAAAGGTAAAACAATGTGGCAGAAACTAGGTATAGATCAATATCTTATAGCGCGTAAGGTTAAAATGGGCACGTGATTTCCCTATGAAAAGTAATACTGTAAGCAAACCAGAAGAGCACAGAATGGTTTATTTGCCAAATTTAGGACCAAAGAAAATACAGAAAGCATTGCAAAATGTAAAATAAATAATTTTATCATATAAAATTAAAATGTTTTTGCACAAGCAAAACCAATGCAATCAAAATTAAAAGGAAAGCAGAAAACTGGAGACATTTTTTGAGACAAATATCTCTGATAGAGTCCTCATTTTTTTCAGATGTAGAGAGAACTGACTCAAATTTATAAAAACACAAGTCATTTCCCAATGGATAAATAGGCAAAGCATATAAACATGCAGTTTTCAGACAAAGAAATCGAAGTTATATGTATTTATATAAAAATGTTCTATATCACTATCGATTAGAGAAATGCAAATTAAAATAACTCTGAGGTACCATCTCACACCTGTTAGATTGGTTAATGTGACAAAAAAGGAAAATGATAGATGTTGGAAGGGAAAACCAGGACACTAATGCACTGTTGGTGGAGTTGTCAACTGATCCAACCATTCTGAAGAGCTATTTGGAAGTATGCCCAACAGGCTATAAAACTCTGCATATTATTTGATCCAGAAATATCACTGCTAGATCTATATCCCAAAGACATAAAAGGAGGTGGGGGGGGGAGGACCTATTTGTACAAAAATATTTATAGCAATTCTTTTTGTAGTGGCTAAGAATTGGAAATCAAATTTGCCCATCAATTGGGGAATGATTAAACAAGTTGTGGTATATGATTATGAAGGAATATTATTGTGCTACAAGTAATAACAAGAAGGATAATTTCAGAAAAACCTGGAATGTCTTACATGAACTGATGCAAAGTGAAGTAAACAGAACGAGGAGAAAGTTGTATACAGTAATAGCAGTATTGCACAATGAAGAACTGTGAATTACTTAACTATTCTCAGCAATACAATGGTCTAAGTCTAAGACAATCCCAAAGGACTAATGACGAAGTATAATATCCACCTCAAGAGAAAGAACTGATATTGTTTGAATATAGACTGAAGCATGCTATTTTTTATTTTCTTTCTTTCTTTTTCTTTTATTTGAGTCTTCTTGTATAGAATGACTAATATGGAAATGTTTTACATGATGCACAAATATAAGCTATATATGATTACTTATCTCAGAGAGGGGGGAGGGGAGGAAGAGAAGGAAGAAAGGATAGAATTTGGAATTCAAAACTTAAAAAAAAATCCAAATATTAGAGAAATTGTTTTAACATGTAACTGGGGAAAAAGAAAATATATCTTTTTAAAATTGTTAATATTTTGTCTTGATCTTTGAATGATTCATAGTTTCATCAATGGGTACACTCACCATGCTTTCTCCTCTTATTGGGGAATGGGGCATCTGGGTGGCCCAGTGGATACAGTGCCCTGCTTGGAATCAGGAAAACTCCAAAACAAGCTTCAGACACTTATGTGATCTTGCGTGACCTTGGGCAAATGACTTAACCCTGTTCGCCTCATAAGCTGGAGAAGGAAATGGTAAACTGTCCAAATATCTTTGCCAAGAAAACCCCAAATAGGGTCGTAAAGAGTCAGACACTACCAAATAACAACCAACCAATCTTGGAGATGGTGCTACCCATTCCAGTTGTTTATCTAGACACTTATTGTCACAACTTTATTAACTTATCTCCTTCTCCAAACAGACATATCTTTAATAATGTCTAGCATGTCCTTTCTTTCATCTAGTCTGTGGCAGTTGTTGCATGCTACTAACATGTTGCAGCCTGCTTGTGCCCACCATCTTTCTTTCCATTGTCTTTGAGAGCATCATTTTAATTCTTCTGAAATGGTTGTGCTAATACCATGCATGTGTTTACATATTATGTAGATCATATTGTAATGTTTAAAGACAGGAACAAAAATCTTAAAGGCTTGCCTATTTAGCCATGATAGGGTAGACTTGATGATTGGAATCATGAACCAAACCGTACTGGGCTCTTAAAAACCTGTCTACATGTCATCATTAGCAATAACATTTGTGAATAACTGACAGCAAATTACCATCTAGTAATTTTAAACTTGGTGATTGTTGGTGGTTGTAGGGTATTATAGAATAACTAGTCCCTAACTTGGCTTCAGCCAGGAAAATAAGTCTCAGGAAAGAGTGGTCTTCAATGGATCACAGACAGAAATGGCTTTCTGTTGCGAATGGTGCAGGATTCTCTAGTTTTCTTACTGAGTCTTTCCTCACAAAAAGAGAAAACCTACATTAATTTGTTACAAGTTTGAAATGTGGAAATTACAGTGTCACTTCTAGTCCTCAAGAGGGCACAGTTCAGCAGATCTGAACCCTAATTGGAAGGAATATAAATGAAAGTATAACTTGGTTTCCATTTCCCAGCCCTATACCCAAACAGTGGTCAAACCTTGTCAGTTCTATCTCCTTAACATCTGTTTCCTCTCAACTCTCACCACAACTATTCTAGTTCAAGTCCTCATCTCTCCTTACCTCAACTATTACAGAAACTTTCTAATTGGTCTCCCTGAATCCAGTCTCTTCCTTTTCCAACCCATCATCCTCAAAGCTTCCAAAATGATAGATATTCCTAAAGGACAGGTCTGACCACATCACTCTAAAATCTCATCATTTCGCGCCCTCCATTTTCTTTATTATCTCTATGACAAAATACACATACCTGCCATTTAAAGCCCTTCACAATCTAGCTGCAGCCTATTTTCCAGTCTTTGTTCTCATTCACACATTCTATATTTTAGCCCAACCATTTTTTGCTATTTTGCTATTTGCTATTCTTTAAACATGATACTCCATCTCCCACCTCCATGCCTTTGTCCAGAGGGTTCCATATTCCTGGAATATGCTCCTTCCTAACTTCTGCCTTTAGAAACTAGAGGCCTTTCTTGATTCCCCCAACTGTCAGTGTACCTTAAGAATCCCTTTGTATTTTGCTTAAGTGGGGGATGCATAGGTAGGGGACTGTGAATATAAAATATTAAATATAATATTAGACCCAATTATATGAGGGTTGGTTTTGCTAAACTACTTTTTAATTCATCATTAGAATAGACAACTCTTTGGGTGGAAGAAGAAGGCTATATTTAGAAATGAAGATGATATAAAATATGACCATAAAATTAATAATAATAAAATGTAAAAGAAATGTAAAGAAATAACTTTAAATTTATTTTGTATATATCTATATTAACTTCCGTGGGAGTCAGTTTCCTCATCTATAAAATGACTAGGTTTATAATCATCAACTTGATAAGTCATGATAGAAGATGTAAGCATAGTTTATTAGTGATTCTAGCCTCACTTTAACTTCTCCACTTGCTGGAAGAGAGGAGATACTCAGATGAGTTGGCCAGTTGATGAGGGCTATTTCCTCAACTAGAATAGAGGCAGTGAAAGGAAGCTGTCAATGGCTTAGAGTTGGAATGGACCATTTAGAGGTCATTAAATCCAATCCCCTCGTTTTACATATAAAGAAATTGATACCCAGGTAAGATCAAATGACTTGCCCAGGGCCACACATGTAATTGGTATGTGAAGAAGCATTTTTAACACAGGACTTCCTGACTTCAAGTCCAGTGTACTATATAGGCATGTGCTGGAGCTAACTCACACCAACTCGTAATAGTCAATTGTTAGATTTCCATTTGAAAATTTATACCTCAGAAATCAGCAAATGCTACAAATCAGGGTTTGATTTATTATTTTGTAGATTGTCAAGACTTTAAAAAGTAATGGAGAAAATATTAATTATTCAGACTAAAATTAAAAGTATGTGGTGAATACATTTCTTGGGGTAGAACTTCTTAAACATTTACCAGTTTGCCCTCTAAGTAGCTACACCACGCTGCCTCTCTGAACCAGACCAGCACTTCTTAAACTGTGGGTTGAGACCCCATATGGGGTGGACTTCACTGCAGCCTTGGTTCTGAACACACAACATGCACACTTTGCACTGTGCATGCTGATGCTGCCAGAAACACCCAGTTCAGATTCAAGATTATCATATATCATGAATTGTAGTGTTTTTACTGTATATTTAAAGTTTTTTGCTCTTACAGAAACATAATGGTTTAATTTTGGAAGATAAAGACTTTTAATATTTTCCTAGTATCATTCTTCAGCATATAAGTATCAAATTCATATATTGTGTTAAATTGTATTGGATTACATTGTGTTAGAATGTTTGATTTTGAAAAATTGCTGTTATCACTTTCTTTTATCAAAATATAAGTGTTTAATTAGATTGTATTGTGTTAAATGTTTGATTGTATTGTGTTAGAATATTTGATTTTGAAAATTGCTGTCATCTCCTTCTTTTACAGAAATATGTGTTTAATTACAGCAAGTAAAGACAAAAGCCCTTTAATAATATTTCTCCACCATCACCTCAATATGTGTATGTAAATGTGAAGATCAGTTTTTTAAATTAAGCACAAACAAATGTAATTTCATAAATTAAAGGCAGTATTTATTTGAGAAATTATTAGGAATATATATTTACATTTTAGGACAAAAATATTTTTCAGTTATGGATAAGTGACTAAATTTAGATAGAAGAGTTTTGTAAAAATCCTGATGACAATGTGACAGAGTCTTTGCTATCAGGTTGTAGTACACTTAAATTGGCAAGAATGAGAAAATATGTTGAATCATTTCTGCAATATGGATTTACTTCTAATAATGATGATGGTGTGGAAAAACCTCTTTGCTTAATTTATAATAAAGTTTTGGCTGTGGAGAGCATGAAACCAGCTCAACTAAAATGACACCTTAGTACCCAGCATGCTGCGTATTGCAATAGACCAAAAGAATATTTTGAATGATTTTTAAAATCTTCAAATAAAGAAAAAACAATATTTTGAGAAATTTTTTAATGTCAATGAAAAATATTTACTTGCAGTTTATGAAACTTCTTATTTAATTGCGAAAACTAAATAACCCTACATTACAAGAGAAGATCTTATATTACCTGCTGCTATTAAAATGTCAGAAATAGTTTATGGGAAAAAGTATGGGGATGAAATTCCTTTATCAAATGTTATTATTTCTAAAAGAATTTCTGAAGTTAGTAATGACTACTTCTAGCAGCTTATTACCAGGCTTCGGGGAAGGTCAAAGTTTGAAATTCAGTTAGATGAAACAACTGACATTTCTCACATGGCACAGTTGTTACTTTATGTAAGCTGTGTTTATGAAGGAAGCATATATGAGGAATTAGTTTTGTCACTCTTTGGAAGAGCACACAAGAAGGGAAGATATATGTCTTAAAGTTGATGAATTTTTCACAAATGAAGGTCTACAGTGGAAAAATTGCATTGGGTCTGTATATACGGTGCTGGAGCACTGATGGGTGTGAATGCTGGATTTGTAGCAAAAGCTGGTGGCAATGAACATATTACTTTTATTTACTGCGTGATCCCTTAGGAGGCACTTGAAACCAAAAAAACCATCACCAGAGTTAGATGTTGTGCTTTGCAATATTATTAAAATTATGAACTTCATTAAAAGCCCTGACCTTAACAGTTATTTGTTTTCAAACCTTTGCAAAAACATAGACTCTGATTATAAAAGCTTATTACTACATGCAGAGGTAAGGTGGCTCTCAAGAGGGTGACATTTAAACAGAGTATTGAAATTGAAAGATGAAGTTATCTTTTTTGACTGAGCAGAAATTTGACTTTGTTAATTTTGTTCATGACTTATGGCTTTCAAAACTGTGTTATTCGTTGGACTTTTTTTAAAAAAAATCAATGATTTAAACATAGTGCTTCAAGGAAAAAATTGCAACATATTTATGTTAAAAGAAAAAATTGAAAGTTTTATGGAAAAAGCTAACATATGGAAGAATATGGTGGAAAATGATTCTTTAGAAATGCTCACAGCTACAGATAATTTAGAATGGAAAATACCTTTCCAAAGATTTAATTGTAAGAGTTATAATTGATCATCTGAAGTGCCTGGAGACACAGTTTTAGAAATACTTCCCTTCAAATTTTGCTTCTAAAAAACTAAGTTGGATTCATAAGCCATACTCAATTGAAATCAAACATGTCAGTCATCTGCCATTAAAAGTTCAAGAAGAATTTGCCAAGTTATCAAGTGACACAAGTTAAAACCTGAGTTTCCTTAAAAGAAATTGTTAAACTCACTTTATCTTGGAATTAGGACAGAATTTCCAATAATTTCTGAAATAACCCTAAACATACTTTTGCCATTTATGGGAAGTGGCATCCTCAGTATTAATGATTATAAAATCAAAATATTAATCAACTCTGAAAAATGCTGAAGATACTCCACATCCTGCAGTATCAAATATCCCACCAAGATTTAATTCTTTGTGTAAAAATGAACAAGCACATCTATCTCATTAGTATGCAAATTATCTTTCATTTTTCATAAATGGTAAAATTATATGTATACCAAAGAATTGTTTTAAAATAAATTTCTTTATAATTTATTATCAGTAAATATTTGATTTGTGTACCTATCTTATATACCTATATATCTGGGGTTGTATAAAAATGGCTCGGGCAAAAGGGGTCATGAGTGGTAAAAGTTTAAGAAGCCCTGAACTAGACAAATTTCAGTAGTTCTTCCTGCCCTTGATCTGTTGTACTACATTATTCATCTGTGAATACGTTGTATCCTCCTTCTCCCCCCACCTCAGAAAATATAAGCTCCTTGAAGGCAGGAACTATTTTAATTTTTCTATTTGTATCCTTAGCTCCTAGTATGCTTGTTGATTGATTGATTGATTTGACTGGAAGAAATGGGAAGGGCTTGAAGACACAGGTTTTTTTAAAGTCACCCTTAGCTTTTTCTCCTGCCCCAGTTGGCCGTGAGAGCCCCAGTCTCCTTTCCCACTCTCTTCTCTACCTGTTAGGCAGAAGAGCAGAAGCTTTGTGATTCTGCTTTCTCTGTCCTATCTCTTTTCCCTTCTGGTTGATGAGGAAAACAGAGCCTTGACTCTCCTCTTCTCTCTCCCTGTTGGGCAAAAGAACATTTTGTTTTTGTTTTTCTGACATCCTCAGGTGACTGCCTGCTAAGTCACCTGAGCCTTGGATAGATATTGAAAGTTAATTCTTTTCTATCTTCCTTTAAGGATAATGATGTGTCCATATCTTTTCACATTATTTTTAAGACTTGCGTTATCAGCCTGACATGGTAGTGGGGTGTGGTGCCTATAATCCCTGCTGCTGAGGAAGCTGAGGCTGATGGGTTGCTTGAGTTCAGGAGTTCTGAGCTGCAGGAGGGCCAAAAGCCTATTGTGGATCCACACTAAGTCCAGCATAGATATGGTGAGCCCCCAGAGGCAGATAGACATCAGGCTACCTAAAGAGGGACAACTCAGTCTGAGTAAGAAAAATGGAACAAATTAAAGCTTCAATGCTGATTGTTATTAGGATTAGACCTGTGAATGGCCACTACACTTTCAACCTGGCAAGATTAGAAACAGTTACACACACACACACACACACACACACACACACACACACACACACACCCCTCTATATCCATATCTATCTATCATCTATCATCTATCTGTATTTACCTGTTTTCTTTGTATAAGAGTAATTTTTGATAAATTTGTATATTGATGCTGAGCTAGAAAATTCATCTAATGGTCCATGTGCTTTACATGTATCAACTTATCCTGTGCACGTATTTATTTATGTGTGAACTAAGAATTTAATACCTCATTAAATACTTTCTCTTCAGAAAAACTAAGTCTTTAATTAGTGGGTTTCAGCTTCTAGGTATCTTACTCTCTAGTATGTAGCAGGCCCTGAGAGTACCACCCCCAAGGCATTTGGGGTACAATAAACAGCTTGATAAGTCTTGATAGAAGATATAAACTAGTATATTTGCAATTCCAGATTCATTTTAGCTCTTCCCCCTCACTGGAAAGGAGGAGAGAGAGAGCAGTCAGATGAGTTGGGCAGTTGATAGGGGCAATTTCCTCTCCTGGAATGGAGACAGTGAGAAAGGAAGCTATCAGGGCTTAGTGTCCATCCACACTATCAGCTCTTGGTGACATCTCTGATACCTCACAACTCCAAATGCTCTCTTTTATAATAACAGTTCACTATTACCTTGGAATGAGGCTCCAGGGAAGCAGCAGGTATCAAAAATGGACCCACCTCTCAACCCTGCCTGAAAGTCTTCCTCTCAAGAAGCACATAATGGCATTGGTTTTGGCTTCTTTTTCCCAGGAGCCTCCAAAATCAAGTTTAAAAATATGTCACCATTCAGAAAAACCTGAAAAGACTTATATTAACTGATTCTGAGTGAAGTCAGCAGAACCAGGAGAGCATTGTGCACAGTAACAGCCACATTGTGCAGTGATTAACTTTGATAGACTTATCTCTTCTAAGCAATGCAAGGATCTACAACTCCAAAAGACTCGCAATGGAAAATGCTGTCCATATCCAGAAAAAGAACCATGGAGTGTTAATGCAGATTGAAACGTATTATTTGCTCTCTCTCTTTTTTTGTTTCTTCTTTCTTTTGCTTTCTTTCATGGGTTTTAATTCTTCTTTACAACATGACTAATGTGAAAATACATTTAATATGAGTATATATGTGGAGCCTATATCAAATTACATGCCATCTTGGGGCAGGGGGAAGGGAGAGATGGGGAGAAAATATGGAATGCAAAATCTTAAGGGAGTGAATGTTGAAAATTAAAAATAAATTAGTTAATTTTAAAAATCCACACCAAAAAAATATATGTCACCAAATTGATGAATTCTGGAGCAATTTTTCATTTGGAAAAATGAAGCTGAGAGACCAGGGACATACCATGTTAATACTTCAGTCTTTAAAAATTCTGTGCCCACATCCTATGCCAGATGTTACCAATATTGCTCCAGAAAGATATTTACAGATACATAGATGGGGTATTGTCTGAACATCTAGGTGAAGTTTTAATAAGGTTCAATAATGTTTTATACATATTGTGTATATATATATGTGTGTGTGTGTATCAGAGGTATTGAAGAAGAAGAAGAAGATAATGGGGAAATGAGAGAATAGTGCTTTTGCTGAGATGGGGGTGTGGATTTTTTAAATATTTCTAGAAAATGTATTATTGGGATATTTTAGCAAACAGCACGTAGAATGCTCTAGTATTCTGGTTCTCACTCAATTTAAAAAACAAAAGCATCCGAGAGGTCTTGTTATAGAAGGGAAGTATTTAATGAGGACTAGTAAGCACACAGGCTCTGGGGAAATTTTCTAGCTCAATACAAGCATGTAAATTCATCTAAAATGGTTTCTACAAATTGGGAAATATAATTTTTAATAATAACCCCAACAACACATGCACACTCAAGCACTTCCTGCAAATAAGACAAGTTGTGATCATCTCTTGGTACTAGCTCCTGCTCTGTTTGCCAGAAAAGAAAACCACGACTCTGAAAATGAAAATGAAAAAAAAAACACCGGATTCTGGACATGGAGCCAGAGATAGAGGGAAAGTGCTGCCTATGAGTCTTTCTCTGCTCCTTAGAGAAAAAAAAAATAGAGAATAATTGTCCTATGACCATGTCTTCCTCATGACTTTCCCACAAATTCTAGCTTTTTCAGAGTAGAGCACTAAGCCTGGGCAAATCACTTTTCTAGGCCTCTGCAAAATGGGAAAGTATTAAGAGGGGCTTATATGACCTCTGAGGTCCATTCTAACTCAAAATCTATGATCTTTCAACATGTCTTCTTGCCAGGGTCTCTAGCCCTTGCTTCTCAGTTCTCCCTGACAGTTAGAGGCAAAAAATGGTCATTTCTGCTTTTCAAGCTTTAAGCCAGATTTTATGCTTGTGTGTGTGTGTGTGTGTGTGTGTATGTGTGTGTGTGTGTGTATGTGTGTGTGTGTGTGTATGAATTCTATCCCTTTAAGGGACAGGTCATTTGTGAACTGAGAAGATCCAAATCTGCTAAGAAGAAAGCTGCCTCCTTGGTTCAGCCACGGGGCTACTGTTACTGAATTTTTCAAGATGTTTAAGGCAGACTCCCTCCTTTCAAGAATCTTACTATTTAAAGAGATAAGGCAAATTATTTTTTAAATTGATATATTTTGTTTTACATCACCTTCTTCTGCTCAGAGCATTAAGAACAAAGAATAAACAAGAAAAGGGGAAAAGAAGCAATTTAGCAAAACTAACCGGTATATCAATGAGTCTGACAATACATATAACGTTCCATGCCCATAGTTCTCTACTTATTTGAAAGTGTGTGTGTGTGTGTGTGTGTGTGTGTGTGTGTGTGTGCGTGCATGTTGGAGTTCAGGGAAGGGAGGGATGCGTAAAAGATTAATTTTCTTATCTCTTCTCCAAGTCTAATTTTGATCATTTAAATTATAAAGAATTCAGTTTCACTTTCTTCCCACTTACATTGTTGTAGTCATTGCTTACATCATTCCCCTGGTTCTGCTCACTACAATCTACATCAGCTTAGATACAGTTTTCCATGCTTCTCTATGTTCTTTGTAGTCATCACTTCTTATGGTACAGTAATATTCCATTATGTGTATGTAACAAAATTTCTTTAGCCATTTCCCCATTGATGAGTATCTACTTTGCTTCAAGTTTTTCCCTACCACAAAAAGTGCTGTCATAAGTTACCTCAGTGCATCTGGGGTGAGTTAAGGCAAGTTCAAAATTAAGAACAGAATACAAGACTCTATGTTGCAAGTGCCATGTGAGAAATGCATACAAAATAAGATAGATAACTGGAGGAGGGACAGGTCATTTGGAAGCCTAGTAATACTCCAATTAGATGGAATCAATCTTCTAGCTGGGGAGATCAAGTGGAGGAGGAAGCACTTGAGTTAGTCCTTGAATGTTGGATGTGATTTTCATAGTCACAGGTGATGGAAGGAAGCAGGAATTTCAGGAGGAGAAAACCACATGGAAAAACAAATGAAGGTGAGGAAGAGAAAGTAATGGTGAGTAAACTCATTTGACTAGAACATAAGGAATAGTGGAGAATAGGACTGAAAAGGTAAGTGGACATCGAATTGTAAAGGATCTTATATGCCAACTTCGAAAGATCTGTACCTTTTCCAATTGACAATGGAGAGCTAGCAATATTTTTTAAGCAAGAGAAAGACATACCTGAAGGACTACTTTAAGATTAATTGGGCAGCCCAGGCCTATGGAGGATGAATGAGAAAGGAGAGGAATTGGAGACAGGAAGGCCAGTTTGAAGGCTAATTTAATAGTCCAAGTAAGAGGTTTTAAGGACCTAAGCAAAGTAGGTTGCAGCAGGAATATAAAGAAAAGAAAAATATATAGCTTTTAAAGGAAGGATGGAGGGATTTTAGCAAGGAATATAGTATAGGAGGTAGAGAGAAAGGAGTCAGGGATGGCTCAGTCCTTGAATCTAGAAAACTGGTATGGAGTCCTTGGGACAAATAGAGGCAGAAACAGCAAAATAAATGGTCACTTACTACCGAAGACTTGTTCATCTCATGACCTTCTCATTATCAACACTGTCTCCCATTTGCCTAAACACAATAAAACTTCATGGTTGCACCCTCAACAGCAATAATTGACATTTAATAGACTGACATTGTAAGGGAAAGAGACAGACAGGATATGAGAGTGATGAAAGTGATGTGTGGCAGAGTTCTGGAACGATCATGGACTTATCCTCTCCAACCTAACCATTTGCATTCAATAAAAGCAGTGGCCCTTGGGGCAAGACAACTACCAGAAGATGTAATGTCAACAGATCAGAGCATTTTTTCCAAAGTGAACGGTTTGTTGCTAACTTGGAGGGAAAACTGAGTCAATAAACGATTGGCAACAGTGGAGCAGAAAAGGAATGGTCAGTTTTCAGAGATTTGGTGTACAGAACTACATTTATTCATCTAGACCAGAACACTCGAAAACATCAAGATTGGTTTGATGAAAATGGCAGGGAAATTCAGAAGCTGCTAAATGAAAAACAAGAATTCCACAGGATTTACCAGCAGGATAGTTCATCCCTCTCTAAGAAGGAAGCATATAATTCCATCAAAAGTGAAGTGCAAGTGAAGTTTAGAGAGATGCAGGATTCTTGATTCAGTAAGAAGGCAATGATCCAAAGCACTTCTATGATGCCCTAAAGGCTATTTATGGGCCAAAGACCTATGATGCATCTCAACTACTCAGTGTTGACAGAACCACATTGATTAGTGACAAGGACATGATGGTGAGATGGGCTGAACACTTCTGTATTATTTTCAACAGACCATCACCCATCAGTGCTGAAGCCATTGATCATTGTACTACAGATTGTAGTCATTACCTCTCCAGCCATACTTTCAAATGAAGAAGAGGTTTGGAATGCCATTAGGCTCCTCTTGTGTGGCAAAGCGCCTGATGCTGATTCTATTCCAGATGAGATTTACAAGACAGGAGTCTATTGCTCACACAAAAGCTGACTGAAATTTTCTGGTTAATATGACAAGAGGAGAATATCCCCTAAATGTTCAAGGATGCCTCCATTGCCCATCTCTATAAAGGAAAAGGAAGTAGATGGTCCTCTAACAAACGTGGAGTGAGGGTATGGGGGTGTGTGTCTCTCTTAGTCATTGCTGGCAAGATTCTTGCCAGAGTCCTCTTTAATAGGCTGATCCTTCACCTGGAAGATGCTGAAGGATCTAGAAAGATAAAAGATCTACCTGAGAGCCAATGTATCTTCAGAAAGGGCCAAAGAAGTGTTGATATGGTGTTTGCTGACTGACAACTCCAGGAAAAACACCGAAAAATGGAACAGAGGTCTGTACACAACATTTGTCAATCTGACCAAGGCCTTTGTCATGAGGGCTTGTGGGAAATCACGGCAAAATTTGGTTACCGAAAGAAGTTTATCAGCATTGTACATCAGTTTCATGATGGTGTGCTTGCATGGGTTCTGGATAGTGGATGATATTCTCATTCTTTCCTGGTCACCAATGGAATGAAGCAAGGTGGGTGCTTCATCCCATGTTTTTTAGTATGATGTTTTCAGCAATGTCGTTAGATGCCTTCAATAAGGATGACCACAGCATCAAGGGCAACTATTGCATTGACAGTATTATTTAACTTGAAGAAGTAAAAGCCAAGACCAAAGTGGAAGGAGGGCTTTTTGTACCCAGATGATTGTGCACTCAATGCAGCCTCTGAAGCTGAGATGGATCGATTCTCTACTGCTTGTGCTAATTTTGGCCTAACAATTGACATCAAGAAAACAGAGGTTCTCCACCAACCATAATTACACCATCCATATGTGGAACCATCAGTTACAGCAAATGGAGAAATTTTGAATGCTGTGAATAAATTCACTTACCTTGGTAGTATACTTTCCAATGATATATACACATAGATGATGAGGTTGACACGAGCATTGCCAGAACTAGCTCAGTTTTGGGCAGCCTCCAAAAGAAAGTGTGGGAGAGAAAGGCTATTAAATTGCTTACCAAATTGAAAGTCTACAGAGCCATTGTGCTGACCTCAATGTTGTATGCCTGTAAAGCCTGGACAGCATACTAGTGCCATACCAGGCAACTGAATTATGTCCATTTGAGTTGTCTTAGGAAGATTCTGAAAATCACCTGGCAAGATAAGGTACTGGACACTGAGTCTTTTCTCAAGCTAAATTGTCAAGTATTCAGACTCCACCACAGAGAGCACAATTCCAATGTGTTAGACGTGTCGTTTGAATGTCAGACATGTTTGTCTACAAGACTATTTTATGGAGAACTCACATAAGGCAAGTGCTTACATGGAGGTCAGAAGAAGTGATATAAGGTATCTCTGAAGAATTTTGGAATCAATTGTGAGACATGAGAGACATTGGCAAAGGACTGCCCAGTATGGTGTGCCCCCATCAAGCAAGGCACTGTGCTCTATGAGCAAAACAGAATTACAGTGGCTCAAAAGGAAATGAGATGCACATATTTAGAGACATTTCCCCTCTAAATGTTCATATAGACTATTTGTGATTAACCTGTGGCATAGCATTCTGAGCTTGTATTGGTCTGATCTGCCACAGTCAAACATATTGTTTCTTGACCACAACATGGTGATATCATTTTGGCCCTCTTGTGGGATGAAGAACAACAACCAACCCACCAACTACCAACCAATAGTAAAGAGGAGGTTTGTCTGATTTGAGAGAGAGGATAGCAAGACCAACGGGCTTAAGGCATTGGCAAATTCAACATGAGGTAGCTGTATAATTTTAAGCTACGTTCATAGAAAAGTGGTATCCAGAGCAGGGGGCTAGTTTGCTTGTTGTCCTCTGCAATTCTCAGGCCCCATCTATGTCCAGTTCTGGGTATTAAACTTTTTTTAATAATTTATTTTTAGTTTTCAATATTCATTTTCATAAATTTTAAATTTTCTCCCCTTCCTCTACCCTCCCCAAGTTGGTTTTCAATCTGATATGGGCT
The DNA here is from genome assembly GCA_028627135.1 of Pseudochirops cupreus. Classification (NCBI taxonomy): domain Eukaryota; kingdom Metazoa; phylum Chordata; class Mammalia; order Diprotodontia; family Pseudocheiridae; genus Pseudochirops; species Pseudochirops cupreus. The sequence continues at coordinate 184,795,788 of CM053582.1, read as the reverse complement.
CTACACATACAATCCTATTAAATACATTTCCTCATAGTCATGTTGCATAGAAGAATTATAATGAGTGGGAAAAAACATGAAAAAGAAAAAAAATAAAACAAAAAAGAAAATAGTCTGCTTCTTTCTGCATTCCGACTCCATAGTTCTTTCTCTGGATATGACTAGCATTTTCCATCACGTGTCCTTTGGAATTGTTTTAGGTCCTTGTGTTCCTGAGAAGGGCTAAGTCTATCCAAATCAGTCCTCGCACACTGTGGCCATAACTGTGTACAATGTTCTCCTGGTTCTGCTCCCCTCACTCAGCATCAGTTCATAACAGTCTTTCCAGGTTTCTCTGAAGTTTGCCTGTTCATCATTTCTTATAGCACAATAGTATTCCACTGCATTCATCACCACAACTTGTTTAGCCTTTCCCCTATTGATGGGCATCCCCTCAATTTCTAGCTCTTGGCCACCACAGAAAGAGTTGCTATAAATATTTTTGTACATGTGAGTCCTTTTCCCATTTTTATGATTTCTTTGGAATACAGCCCTAGAAGTGGTATTGCTACCCAGCAAAGGAGTATGGATATTTTTATAGCCCTTTGGCCATAGTTTCAAATTGCTGTTCAGAATGGCTGGATCAGCTCCCAGCTCCACCAACAATGAATTAGTGTTCCAACTTTCCCACATCTTCTCCAACATTTATTTTCCTGTTTTGCCATTTTAGCCAATCTGATAGGTGTGATGTGGTGCCTCAGAGTTGTTTTGATTTGCACCTCTCTAACCAATAGTGATTTAGAGCATTTTTTCATATGACTATACATAGATTTAATTTCTTCTTCTGAAAACTGCCTGTTCATATTCTTTTACCATTTATCAATTGGGGAAGTGCTAAAGTTTAAGTAGGGTAATTTGGTGCATAGGAGAGCATCCAGCATGATGAAAATTCTGGAAATCCTGCCCTATTAGAAAGTTCAAGGAACTGGAGAATATTTATTTTGAAAATGACGAGGTTTATTTTTAAAAATTGTTTTATATTATTTATTTTTAATTTTCAACATTCATTTCCACAAGATTTTGAGTTACAAATTTTCTCTCTGTCTTTCCCAGCCTTCACCCCAATATAGCAAGACTACTGAACACCCCTTCCCCTAATCTTTTCTCTCTTATATCCTCCGCTATAGCCCCCCAACTTTGTAGTAGGGCAAGATGGATTTCTATATCCCAGTGCCTGTATATCTTATTTCCCAGTTGCATGTAAAAAAACAATAACACAATTTTTTAAACATTTGTTTTTAAAACTTTGATTTCCAGATTCTTTCCCTTCTTCCCTCCTCACCCACACCCACTAGGAGAACATGCAATTCAATATAGATTGTACATGTGTAGGTATGCAAAATGTTTCCATAGTAGTTATATTGTGAAAGACTAACTCTATTTCCCTCCATCCTATCCCATGCCACCCCTACTTATTCTATTTTCTACTTTGACTCTGTCCCTTTGCTTCTAACTACCCTCTCCCCGAATCTGCCTCCTTTCTATCATCCCCCCTCTTACCCTCTTACCCCATACTTTCCTATAGGGTAAGACACTCAATCGAGTGTGTATGTGATTCCCTCCTTAAGCCAAATTCAATGAGAGTAAGGTTGACTCATTCCCTTTCACCTTCCTGCTCTTCCCCTCCATTATAACAGTTTTCTCTTGCCTCTTTTATATGAGATAGTTTACCCTATTCTATCTTTCCCTTTCTCCTTCTCCCAATATATTCCTCTCTCACCTCTTAATTTTATTTTTTAGATATCATCTCTTCCAATTCAACTCATCCTGTGCCCTCTTTCTATGTTTACATGTACAAACATATACACACTCACATATATATTTATATACACATACACCTCCTATACATACATATATATGTACATATATATATGTATATATAAATATTTACATATATATTCCCTTCATATATATGTATATGTGAATTCACATATATCCCCCTCCTCTTACTGAGAAAAAGTCTCATGAGTTATAATTATTGTTTTTCCATGTAGGAATGTAAATAGTTCCATTTTAATAAGTTCCTTATGATTTCTTTTTCCTGTTTACCTTCTCATGCTTCTCTTGATTCTTGTATTTGAAAGTCAAATTTTCTGTTCAGCTCTGGTTTTTTCATCAAGAATGCTTGAAAGTCCTCTATTTCACTGAATGACCATATTTTCCCCTAAAGCATTATACTCAGTTTTGCTGGGTAGGTGATTCTTGGTTTTAATCCTAGCTGCTTTGACCTCTGGAACATCACATTCCAAGCCCTTTGAGGCCTTAATGTAGAAGCTGCTAGATCCTGTGTTATCCTGATTGTGTTTCCACAATATTCAAATTCTTTCTTCTTGACTGCTTGCAATATTTTCTTCTTGATCTGGGAACTCCGGAACCTGGCTATAATATTCCTAGCAGTTTTCTTTTTGAGATCTTTTTCAAGAGGTGATTGGTGAATTCTTTCAATTTCCATTTTGTACTCTGGTTCTAAAATACCAGGGCAATTTTCCTTGAGAATTTCTTAAAGGATGATTTCTAGGCTCTTTTTTTGATGATGGCTTTCAGGTAGTCCAATAATTTTTAAATGATCTCTCCTGGATCTATTTTCCAGGTCAGTGGTTTTTCTTTTTTTTTTTCCAGCGAGTTCCAAGGTTTAATCTCAGTATTACAGCACTGAAATGTACAGTGTTAGGTCTTAGGGTTTGTGTGTGCATGTGTTTTTAATACACATAGCCAGATGGGTTGAGGAGTGAAATGTCATCCTATGTTTCTCTTCTACCCCATATAACTAAGTTATATTAACTCATAAGACAAAAACGCATGCCATTAATGGAGTATGCCTCACAATGTTGCTCTTTGGTGAACTACTCAGTGTATAGGTATTGATCTCTGGTAGAGCGTATAGGGAGCATGGCTTCCCTTTATAAACTACTGGGGCTATATAAGTCAAGTGATTTTTGTTTCACATTGGCTTTCCTGTCTACTTTCCCCCAATAAATTAGCTAAGTGAAAAAGAAGGAAAGTGTTTCTTTTGCAGAATGTTTAAATAAAGAGGCTGGGGTTATGATTTTTTTCTTTAAAAACATTTATAAATGTTGTCTTACAGAAGTATCAAATTATATGTATTAGTACAAATCTATAACATTTATGTACAGTGATATCCATACCAAAGACAAGAAAAACTGCCTTGGACAAAATTCTTGAATCCTCTTAGCCTCATTTCACATCTTAAAAATATGTAAATTTTTCTCTTCCAATTAAAAAATAATAATTTTCCTTTTTAAAATCTTTTTTGCAACAAAAGTCTGATAGAATTCACATTTTTCTCCTCCTTTATACTGACCGTGGTTGAACACAGGGTTAGGGTGGAAAGACTTTAGTGTATAAAACTAGAGACAATACAGCTGCCTTATCACTATGGCAACCCAAGGAAAAGGTCAAGGCATTATTGCCCATCTAAACTAGAGAAAGGGGAGATTGGATCTGCACTGTCCTTGAGAACAGTCTCAATTCTAAACATTTAAAATACTGATGCAATAAACAGTAGGTACTGTGAAGCCATACAGTTGCCCACTGAAAACAAACATTTAGTGAAAAATCCCAAGGCATAGTATTTTTATATAAACTATAAAAAAGCTGTAAATTCCAACATTTACAAGTACCCAACCAAAACACTGTCAAAGCATAAAAGTTAAGACAATTCAACTAAAATTTAATCACAAGATGGCTATATTCTGCTACATGAAAAATATCCTTTAAGTTCATCACTGAATCATGAGGGCTTTTTTTTCAGAAGCTCCTTGCATCAAACCTCTTCACACCATGAGTCTGACATAGCAATGTCTTTGAGGCTAAGAACACCTACTTTTGGAGAACAAGGACTACTGAATGTTCTTTATAAAGCCCCCAAAGTGAGCAGAGCCTCAGGGAGATCAAAGGTTAAAATTAAAATTAGAAACATGCTTTCGATTCAAGCATTTTACTTTTCTCAGGTTTTCTGCACTGGTTATACAGTCTAATACTCTTCAAAAGACTGGGGTAGGTGCCACATCATGGCTTATTGAGAAGTGAGACAGACAGGCTACAGTGTCTGGATGCTTTATAGCAAAAAGTAATAATAGAATTCATTTCCTTTTTAAAAAATGTTATTGTAGTTGATAGATTTCATTTCTAAAATCACCCTTGATGTTGAGGGCAGTCATATGAAACACAAATAATTAAAAGTCTTTTTAAAAACAAAGCCCCTGCTTTACTTTATGGAGCTTCCAGGGTTGACAGTCTAAACAAGATGAGGCCTGAAGGCTGAGGTCAGATCAAGGAGAGGGAATCCAACAGACTGCGTGGGAAAACACACCTAACTCTTTTTGAAGTGTCTGTCTTTAATCGTTCCTGATCCAAATTCAGCTTCCATCAGACATATGACTTGACACCAAAGCTATTCACCATGTAAATTCACACCAGACTGGCCTCTCATAAAGTCATTAGCTTCCATTTGCTTCAATCTAATTCTGAAGGAATTATTCTCTTCAGTGAGCTTTTGAAATTTCTTTTCCATCTGGCCAATTTAGTTTTTTAAGGAATTCTTCTCCTCATTAGCTTTTTGGGCCTCTTTTGCCATTTGAGTTAGTCTATTTTTTAGGGTGTTATTTTCTTCAGTATTTTGGGGGGGGGTCTCCTTTAGCAGGCTGTTGACTTGATTTTCATGATTTTCTTGCATCATTCTCATTTCTCTTCCCAATTTTTCCTTCACTTCTCTTACTTGATTTTCAAAACCCTTCTTGAGCTCCTTCATGGCCTGTAACCAAATAATATTGTCCTTTTCTTCTTTTCAAATTGAATTTAATGTTCATTTTTAGTTTACATCATTCATTTCCACAAGATTTTGAGTTACAAATTTTCTCCCCATCTTTCCCCTACCCACCAACCCAAAACAGCGATCCCACTGTATGCCCCTTCATCCAGTCTGCTCTCTCCTGTATCCTCCCCCATCCCCTCTCTAACTTTATGGTTGGGCAAGATGGATCTCCATACCCCAGTTCCTGTATATCTTATTTCCCAGTTTCATATAAAAATAATAATAATTATATATATGTATGTATGTATGTATGTATGTATATATTTGATGTTAAAACTTTGAGTTCCAGATTCTTTCCCTTCCTTCCTCGTCACCCACCCTTACTGGGAAAATAAGCAATTCAATATAGGTTGTACATGTGTAGTTATGCAAAACATTTCCATAGTGGATATATTGTGAAAGACTGACTATATTTCCCTCCTTCCTATCCTGCCCCTCAATTGTTCTATTCTCTACTTTGACCCTGTTCCCTTTACAAAAGTGTGGGCTTCTAACTACCCTTTCCCCAACCTGCCCTCCCCGCTATCATTTCCCTTCTCATACTCTTCTCCCCTACTCTCCTGTAGGGCAAGATACCCAATTTAGTGTGTATATCATTCCCTCCCTAAGCCAAATTCAATGAGAGTAGGGTTGAGCCATTCCCTTTTGCCTCCTATTCTTCCCCTCCACTGTAACAGTTATCCCTTGCCTCTTGTATATGAGATAATTTACCCCATTCTGTCTCTCCCTATCTTCTCTCATTATATTCCTCTCTCACTTCTCAATTTCACCTTTTAAATATCATCCCTCCCTATTTAATTGATCCTGTGCTCTCTATGTACATGTACACATATATACACACACTCACATATGTATTCATACGTATATATACCCTCCTATACATGCATATATATGTATGTATGTATACATATACATACACACATGTGTGTGTATATATACATATATATATGTATGTGTATGTATATATATATATATATATACATATATATATACACATACACGTTTATATTCCCTTCACCTATACTCATACTGAGAAAAGTTTCATAGGTTACAATTACCATTTTTCCATGTAGGCATGTAAATAGTTCACCTTTGATAAATTCCTTATGATTTCCTTTCCTTGTTTACCTTCTCATG
>CM053582.1:184753554-184789278 GCA_028627135.1 Pseudochirops cupreus | reverse complement strand
GGAACTTGAGATACACAGGCACTGCAGTTGGGAGATCCATCCTGCCCTACCAAAAAGTGACATAGGAGAGAATAGACTGGGGGAGGGGGGAAATACTGGGATGGCTGTTTTGGGGTGGTGGACGGGGGAAAGACGGGGAGAAAAGATGTAACTCAAAAAAATTTAATAAAGAATTTAATAAAAAAAAAAAGAATTTTCCTCTTTAAGATTTGCCAAACATGTGCTTACAATAAGCTAGTGAGGTAGGTAATAGAAGATCAGAGTTATATCTGTGATTTTTTTAATTTTAATTTTTAAATTTTTCTACATTTTTTTTTTGGCATAGGGATCTCCTAGAAGAGGATACTACTTCTAGCAACCTTACCTGGGACGTATATTCTTCAAGAGCTGTCTTGGGTGCAACTCTTGTGTCAGAAGCTCTTTCAGTATAGAAAGGAACTATGTGTACTTTGGGTGGATTTTTTCACTCTCCTCACTCAAAGTTCCTATCCAGGAAATTTATGAGGATATGTGTATGGTACCATTCAGTATACTAAGGATGGCTCTCCACTTTCAAATCCAATAGTTCACATAATGTCATAACAAAGTATTATTATACTTTTATTGTTATTATTGCCTATCTTTCCAGCCTCCTTGTACATTATTCTTCCTAACTCAAACTCGGTGATTTGGTTAAATTAACCTTCTCTTGGTTCCTTACACAGGGTACTCCATCTATGGTCTTCTCTTAATGACTTCCCCCTCTCTACCCTTCCTTGGTCCTAGGTTATTCTAGAATCCACTGAGAATAGCTCTGTGATCCCTACTACCATGGAAGTACCTTGTCTTCCTCTTTTGATTCTTCTCATTGCCAGGGTCAACCCATTCTAAAGTCAGGAAAGTCCAACTTATGATGGAGTGGGTCCACTCGGCCCCACATCTTCATGACTGGACTGACAAGAACTCATCTAGTATGGCTGGATGGCAGGGGGAGGGGATCATTCCTCCTTTCACCTTCTTCCCCTCCCCAGGCCACCCAGAACCCATATAGGCTGAGTCACTGCTACAACAATTTGGATGAGATAGAAATCACCAACTCTACTCCTCATGAGATGGATGACCACCAGGCCTTACTATCTGCCCTGCATCCTAAGGTCCTCCAGGCCTTAATTTCTATTCTGCCTCTACAGCCTGTAGATCCCTAGTGCTGTCATCCTACCTACTCCTAAGGCCTTGCCGTACTGTAGTTGTTGCTCCTTTAAGACATTCAGGCCTTTATGTATGCACTGAGCCAAACTTTCTTTTATATGCTATCTCCCCCAGCTAGAACAGGCTAATGTGGGAAGGAGGACTGAGGACTATCTTAGTCTTTCTGTTTGTATCCCTAGTACTTAGTTCAGGGCTAGGCACCAAGTGTTTAATAAATGTTTTTTATTTCATTCATTCATTGCCTTTTTACTGGCCATCCCCCAGACCTGAAATAAACTTCCTACTCACCTCCATCTCATGAAATCTCTTTCTTTCTTCAATCCATAAATTAAGTACCACCTTGTACATGAAAGTACATCAAGTACCACCTTCCCTGAATCCTCCCCACTCCCAACTGCCATTGCCTTTCCTGCCAAACTACCTTATTGTAGTTAACTACTTTGTGTTTGGAATCATTCTCTTTATTCTGTGTATACTCATACATGTCCTTGTCACTAACTCTTTGTAAATTCCTTTAGTATAAGGATTATTTTCTTCTTTGTATTTGTATCTGATTCTAGTAGATTCTAGATTCTCTTAGGACCTTAATAAATTCTCCTTGACTTAAGATTAAAAAGGAAGAAATTGAAATGGAAATCCTTGCATTCACAACTTGCAGGCCCCAAGACATGAGCAAATCTCTAGAATTACTCACAATCTCCACATTGAGAGCTCCTTGGGGAAGGAACCAAGGTTGTTTACCCACAAGCTATTTCTTGCTGTGGGAAGGGTGGTTATGGGAGTGGGGCAGGCTTGTATTTCTTTCCTTTTTTCCCTGCTGTTCCTTATGGTTCCATGGCAAGGCCATCTAGTCTCCCGAATTGTTAGGCCAGGCTGAGGGAAAACTATAAAATTCTCCAATATTCTAGTGCCATTTCTTCAGTGCAAGATAATCTGTTAACAGTCCTTTAACACATCATTTCTTCTCCAGGCTCTTCTTCCTCTTTGCTTTCTTCAGTTTCTACCCATACAGTTACCATCCTCACCTTGCTTCACACATGTATACCTTGAAGAAACACCATCTCACCTTGCGACTCAAATAAGAAAGGGACAATGATCTTTGCACCCACTACAATTATATATTCCTTAGACTCATAGATAGCTCTATGGAGAGATTTAGAGCAGTGGTTCTCAACCTTCCTAATGCCGTGACCCTTTAATACTCATATGTGGGCGTATCTGCATGTGAGCGTACCTGCCTGGAGACAGATAGAGGAGGTTCCTAAGACCATCGTAAATATGTGTTTGCCCATGGTCTTAGGTGATCCCTGTGAAAGGGTTGTTCGACTCCCAAAGGGGTCATGACCCACAGGTTGAGAACTGCTGATTTAGAGGTAGAAGGGACCTTAGAGACCATCAACTTTTACTTCTTTGTTTTATAATTGAGGAAACTGACGCAGGCCCAGGAACATGAAGTGACTTTCCAGTGTCACACCCACTTTTATTAAGTATCAGAGGCAGATTGGGAAACCAAAATTCCTCTCTCTTCAGAGTCAGGAAGGTTTCCACTGTGCCACACTGCCTTATTTACTCCGACCTCTCACCCCTTATAGGAATGCTTTCTACAATGGCCCTGACACAGGCTGAGTCACTATTTACTGGCAATTTTAAATATGAATATTTATCATTGCTACTATGAAGGTTGTCATGCATTGATTTTAATTCCATTACTTCTTATGATAATTGGCTTAGGGAAGAGTTCTGCAAGGGGTTACTGGGAAGATGAGCAATCTAGGGCAGAAGACGGCTTGGCCTCCCTAGGTTTTGTTAAAAAAAAAACAAAACCTGAGTTATATACATATAATCCTATAAAATCATTTTCTTCCTCTTCTCATCAAGGAGATGAGACTTGCTCTTACTCTCTTCTGTATCCCCCTCCCTACACTTAGGCTGATCTTTCCTAACTTCTTTACTCCACCATGACTGACCTTAATGTTCATTTTACTGTTTTCCACTGTGTAAAAATATTAGGGGAAGTTAGGTGGTGAAGCACTTAGAGCTCCAGCTCTGGATCCAAAAAGAAGCCTCTTCGTGAGTTCAAATCTAGCTTCAGACATGAGCTATGTGACCCTGGGCAAATCACTTAACAGTGTAAAATGAGCTGGAGAAGGAAGTGGCAAACCACTACAGTCTTTGCCAAGAAAACCTCAATAGGGATCACAAAGAGCCAGATACCACCTACCAACAACAACAACAATGACAAATATTGGGCCTGGGTGGAGAATATGAAAGTTGAAGATCCATTCAGACAGTGATAAACTACTGGATTTGGACTCAGAAGCCCTAGGTACCGCATTTGTCACTTGGACATTGTCTCGGGTCTCAATATTCTCATCTGTTTGCAACATTTAAAAAGATTGAGAGACATAGTTTGTGGGTAATTAATCATTTTATTTATAATGGTAGCATTTTATTATAAAAAAGAACGGTCATTTGGAGATTTCTGTTGGACCAACAACAAATCATGGCAGTGGACTCACAGTTTATGTGCCCTTGGAAAAGGGGGTGTCCCTGAGGGTGGCTGTCAATTCTGATTGATTAACAATTAATGAGAGAGAATGAATATTACAAAGAGAGGCAGGCCTATTGGAATGAGCAACTGGGGGATGTAATTTTGATTATGTCAAATTAATGTATGTAATGTGTGTAAGATTAATAGAACACTGTAAATTGCCCAGCCTTCAGCAATCTAATCAAATAACTTATCCCCACCCATACCTGTGTAGAGCACTACTGGCTTCCTCACTTTAGAATCTTAGATTAAATTCCTTATAAGGTTGGGTGGGGTCTGAACAAGAGTGAGGAAAAAGTTAAATCAATGTCATTATGATAATTGTCCATCAGAGACTGATCTTCATAATAAGGACTTTAAAAAAAGGGGAACTCTGACTCTCTCCAAATCATTAGTTATTAATAATCATGTCTCTCATTTTAAATGAAGGTTCTAAGCAAGATCAGTCAATCAAGAAGCAATTATCATGAACCTGTTATTCCAGGTCCTTGCGCTGCTAGGCACAACAGGGAGAAAGACAAGAGACAAAGTAGTCCCTTTCTCCAAACAGTTTCTCATTTGACTGTGGCAAATAATGGATACATGTGTAAATATAATAAATATAAAATTTGATAAGTAAATGTAAAACACATACAAATTAATTGAAGCAGCATGGCTTAGTCACTAAGCCTTCCTGCAGGGGTTCTCAACCTGTGGGTTATGTTCAGTTTGTAACAATGAAAATACATCCTGCATATCAGATAGATTCATAACAGTAGCAAAATTACAGTTATGAAGTAGCAACGAAAATAATTTCATGGTTGGGGGTCACCACAACATGAGGAACTGGATTAAAGGGTCTCGGCATTAGGAAGGTTGAGAGTCAGAAAGGCCTGGTCATGTCCTTCTCTGACATTTTTACTTCATGATCCTGCACAAGTCACTCAAACTGTCAGTATTTGAGGAAACTCTTCAAAATTCTAAGATGAAAATCTATTTCCTCACTGAATGTTTTCTCCACCAATGAAATGACAGGTCCAGACAAACCAATACAAAAATATTAGGTGTGGGAGGTATTAGGAACAATGAGGTCGGGAAGGACTCCATGTAGGAGGTAGAACTTGAGCTGAATTTTGAAGGAAACTAGATTCCTAGAAGTAAAGGTGAAGAGGAAAAGCATTCCAAGTGAGGAGTAAGGGATACTTGGAAGTATGGAAGCATGTCATGTGAGGTGAGATTAATTAATTAATACGCATGTCAGTTTGGTGAGAACATAAACTGATGAAGGAGAGTGATGTGTATTAAATCTGATAAGGTAGATTGTGAGAGGTTTTAAATTTCATACAGAGGAATTTGTATTTAACTATCGAGAAAATAATAAGTTATTGGTTCTTATTTAGCCGCGGAATGACTTGGTCGGAACCGTGCTTCGGGACATCCCTTTGGCAATTGTATGGGGAATAGATTGGAAAAGGGATAGTCTCGAGGCAGGAAGTCCAGGTGAGAGGTTTATGTGGGTTTGTGTGGTTTTTGGTGGTTTGTATGAATAGAGAAAAAGGGAGAGATGTGAAAGAAGAAACAACAACAAAGTTTCTTGATCTCAAAGATTCCCTCCAGCCCTAAATCCTATGATACCTCTTTCCAGAACATTTTATTTTGCAATCAACAGAGGGTGAGGCCCTTTCCGAAATGTTTGCCTGGAGGTACAGAATTTAAACAAGTCACTTGCTGTGGGTCGGAGCAAGAAGCATAAATAACAGTTACAGGGGTTATACTGTTTGCAAAATGCTTCTCAAACTGTCGATCCGAAGTATTGAAAGGTGCTACTCTTTACCCACATTCGCGTATACGCACTCAACTTCTTTCACTCATTCATTCCAACCACACCCTCCTTTGTTGTCGTAGTCTTCCCAGATGATGCCAAGGAAGGAAAAGCAGAGTGTCAAATTAATAGAACACTGTAAGAGCTTGGAGTAGGGACCCCGGGCACCACCTGTCGTCCTGGAGCTTCCTCTCTTGCCACTAGCAGCACCCACAGAGCAGTTTGGGGAGGCGCTTAGGGAGGAGCTCCAGCTAGCTTTGTTCTCTGAGCTCTCGGCTAAGCCAATGAACGGGGCGCCAGGTGGCGAAATCACCCGGTAGCCAAGGGAGAGTCGGGCTTCTGGGGTAGGAGGCGCGCGCGCAGTCCAAGCTTTGGGCAGGGGCGACGAGGTCCATGGCGAATTGTAGCGCGCGTACGGGAAGAGAGTATTACGCGCCGCGTGGAGGGGGAGCTGCCCCGGGTGCTAGGCGAAGCGCGAGCCTGCCCCCGGCCCAGAATCTGGCCCTGGGAGCGCGCGGGCTCGAGCAAGCCAATTGCTGGGTCTGAATCTTGCCAAGAGCTTCGAGGCAGCTGCAGCCGCAACCACAACAACGGCGGTGCTTATTGCTGCTGAGCCTTCCCGCCCGGAGCGCGTGCTCAGCCACAGGCAGGGAACAAAAGAAGCTGGGATGAGACTGGGTAGTTTGCAAAAGGAAAGTGAAAGCCGGGCTGGGCGCTCTGTGGCTGTGGCTGTGTGAGTAACGGAGCTCCTGTCAGTCCGTCCCCTTGGAGCGGCCCAGCGTCATGAGCTCTGGAATGTGGAGTCCTGCACCGGGTTCCCAAGGCTAGCTTTCCCCGGCTGTTCCGGAGGGGACCAGCCCTGCAGCCATGGCTATAGCCCACCTGGCCACAGAGTACGTGTTCTCGGACTTCCTGCTCAAGGAGCCCACTGAGCCCAAGTTCAAGGGTTTGCGCCTGGAGCTGGCAGTGGATAAGATGGTCACTTTCATCGCCGTGGGGCTGCCCCTGCTCCTCATCTCGCTGGCCTTCGCACAGGAGATCTCCATCGGTAAATGGGGGGGAGGGGGAGGAGAGAAGGAAAAGGGGGAATTGGGTTGAGGAAGGTACGAGCCCCAAGTGCTAGTTTGCCTTATCAGGGCAGATTGGGTCTGAAGTATTTCTCGGCCTTGAGAGTTATCTTTCCACGCTGGGGTCAATATCTCTGCGTGCTCTTGGCAATTCTTGTAGTTGCGGTTTGGGAGCGCCTTGGTTTGTTAGAAGATTTAATGCACGTTTTGTAGAAATATTTCACTTCGCCAAGTTGCGCCTTAGTGCCTAAAGGCTTATAAGGAAACCATTAACAAACATTAGGTTCCTGCTATGTATCAAGCACTAAGGCTAAACAAACAAAAAAAAAACCCAGTCAAATCTTACCCTCAGGGAGTTTACATTCTACCAAGAGGATATTTATTACTGTATGTTCACTGTATGTATACAAAGGAGATACACAAAATAAGTGTTTTAAAGGCACTGATTGCAATTGCAGTCCATTTCTCAAGTCAGTTACAGCTGGGATTGTAAACTTTTTCATTTCCTGACAATCAACACTACAACCACCACCACCACACTGCTCATAAAAACACGTGAGGGAGGTGGTATAAATGTCTCGTTTTAGAGCTGAAGAAAGTGAAGTTAAGAGCTTTTTCAGGAACCTAGAACAGCTGCGGAGCCAGAAGTCAAATATGGGTCTTTTGACTCCATACAGTATACCTTGCGCTACACAGTGACTCTTAGGATGATTATATTTTCTTCTTTTTTAAAAAAATATTTATTACTCATATCTTCTATTTTTAAATATGTATAACTTGCTATCTGAAAATTATATTTTCGATTTAATTTACAGCATGTCCCAAAGTGTTTTTCCAGAATTGAATACAGTAATGTAAAATAGATTTGACAAGGTTCCTTGAAAAAATTTTTTAATAGGGCAATGTTGGTCCACACTTCTACCATGTTTTTTGATAATAGGTTCTCAGCCACTAGTACTGTATTAAACACTAGGGGATTAGAGAAGGAGATGAAATTGATTATCAAAGGGCAGTGGTGATACTCCATCAACGTGCATTTATTAAGCACCTACTGCGTTCCTGGCACTTTGTTAGGCACTGTATATATAAATGGCAATGAATGAAACATCTTTTATGCTATATTGTACTATACCTGGGCTTGCTATGCCCAGGTGGTGAGGTCTTTTATCTCATTTGATCCTATGTGAGATATGTAGGGCAGTTATGGGAAGGTAGCTACAGTGCAAAGGGCATTGGTTTGGGAGTCAAAAGAGCTGGGTTCAAATATAATCTCTGGTGCTTATTATCTGAGTGAGCTTTGGTCTCATTTAATCTCCCTAGCTGACTCATTGAAAAATTAGGTTTGGATTCAATGGACACAGTGGACTCAGTCCATTCTGGCTCTAAATCTTTGATTCAATGAGACTCATTTTTCAGGAGGTAATTGAAACACAGACAGGTTGGTACACTTGTCCAAAGTGAGGAGCTCTTAAGGCTCCTACTTTAAATTTGGTATCAAAAGAAAGCCTTTTTCGTATTGTCAGTCTGTGAACTGAAGTGGTACAGTGGATAGAGTGCCAGGCCTAGAATCAGGAAGGGTCTTGTTCTCAAGTTCACATCTAACCACAGACACTAGCAGTGTGACTCTGGTCAAGTCATTTAACCCTGTTTGCTTCATTTTCTTCATCTGTAAAATGAACTGGAGAAGGAAATGGCAAAGCTCTCCGGTAACTTTGCCAAGAAAACCCTAAATGGGGTATCTAAAGATCTGACATGACAAAGCAACAGTTAACTGTTTACGGTGGCATCATCTAAAGTGATGCCTTCCAGCAGTGATCATTGTGAGATTGATTTGGAATACTAACTTGATTTGGAATACTAACTCATATGTTCCTGGTATAAAATGTTTGGGATTCATATGATTTTTTTTCAGACTGTTTGAGAATTGCAGCCTCGATTTGAGCCAATTCACCAGGAATCCTACTGAAGTGATAATTGGTATGGGAAGTAATGTGGAAGAAATCTCCATTTTTATGAATCATTAGCTTACTGTGACAAATGAAAGGAAAGGAATGAATTGTGGTTAAAGTACTACATGAATGTAAGATATTCATATTGTAGTTGCAAAGTACACATATTTTTACATGTATCAACCTTCCTCTCTACATTTGAGTAAGACTGGTAGGCAGGCATTAGTATCTGTATTGTATAGCTGAAGAAGCTATAATTTGAGATTACCCATCCAGTGAGAGACAGTATAGAGTAATGGACAGAATACTGAATTTGAAGTCAGTAAAACTTGGCTTGAAATCTGTGAGAAAGGGTACACATCAGCACAGTGGAGGAGACCTGGCCATGCTGGGATTTGTTCTATAGTCAGGGTGGGGCCTCGAACTTTTGCTTGGTCTTGCCCTGATGTAGGACCAGCCCAGTTCATAATAAACATCAGGCACAGAAATTTCCTTGGGCTACCCCTTTATGGCAGATAGTTATTTTAGCTTTTGAATTGGGGCTGGAAGGATTTTTTTCTTTTTTGTGTTTCGGATGGTCACCTAAGGATTTCGGAGTGTGTGAAGCAGTAAAAAGTATGATCTTTGTTGGATGGATTGGATTATTCACACTCTGTCCTTCTGGTGCATTTGTCAGTTAGCAACCATATGCCTGGCATGGTAATAATGGGATGGAGGGGCATATAGAGGTAGCAGGAACAAAAGGAGTAGAAGTTGGATTTTTTCTTCCCAACTAATTGAAAATGCCTTGAAGACAGGGGCAGGTGGCTACAGAGATCATTAATTGTTTGCTGTGTGCCAGGCACAGTGCTTCATGGAAAGGAAATAGATATGAACTGGATGAGACTGTGTATTGAAGTACCAAGTTTTGTGGTAGCTAACTCTGTTGGCTTTAGGAATGCAGTGATGATAATTCAAGGTTATATCGAACACCCTAAGGGTTACAAAACGTTTTCTCCACAAGAAACCCATGAAGTAGGTTGTGCTAATACACTAGATCTCCAGCAGATCTGTGATCTCTCTTCTATACGTATTCCTGGGGTTTGATGGAGGCTGCTCTTACAGAGAGCTAATTATAAAATTTCAGTGTGAACATTTCCATCTCAGAAATACAGATCAGGACTTAATTTATTGTTTTGTTGATTGTCTAGAACAGAGGTGGGGAACCTGTGGCCTAAAGGCCACATGTGGCCCTCCAGGTCCTCAAGTGTGGCCCTTTAACTGAATCCATACTTCACAGAACAGATCCCCTGAAGAAAAGGATTTGTTCTGTAAAACTCAGTCAAAAGGCCACAGTATAGGGATCTAGAGGGCTACATGTAGCCTCAAGGCTGCAGGTTCCCCACCCCAGGTAACTCCTCCATCGGATGCCTCCATTTTTAGTCAAGTGCTGCTGAACAGAGTGAGAGGAAATCAAATAACTCAGCCAACTCGGTCTGTAACAAATTTGTTATCTTTTGACCACGTCTAAAAATGTGTATCTCATTCTACATCTTGTGTTCATCACCTCCTGGGTCAGGGAGGGGGTAGCGTGCTTCCAATTAATAATTGGTCCTCTGGAGTTGTGATTGGTCATTGCATTAATCAGAGTTCTTATCCTTTAAAGTTGTTTGTCTGTACAATGTTGTTATTGCATAAATTGTTCTCTTGGTTGTTCTCCCTTCACTTTGCATTTGTTCAAACAAGTCTTCCTAGGTTTCTCTGAAACAGTCCCTTTTATTGTTCTTAAGGTACAATAATATTCCATGACATTCATATACCATCATTTCTTCAGCCATTTCCTAGTTGATGGACAACCCCTTGGTTTTCCACTTGTTTGCCACTACAAAAAGAACCACTATAATTAATTTTGTATGTATAGGTCCTTTTATTTCTTTGAGAAGAATTCTTGAGTCAAATTGAGTCAAAGATGAGTTGTATTGATTTTTTAATATATTTTGCATATACTTGTACATGTACATATTGTCTCCCTCAATAGAATATAAACTGCTTGAGGAAAGGAAATGTTTATATATTTATTTTCTGAATAATAATTTATTTTTCTCAATTACATGTAAAAACAATTTTTTGTTGGTTTTTTTTTATTTTGCTTTTTTTGAAGGGGTAATTGGGGTTAAGTGACTTGCCCAAGATCACAGGACTAGTAAGTGTTAAGTGTCTGAGGTCGCATTTGAACTCAGGTCCTCCTGACTTTAGGGCTGGTGCTCTATTCTCTGTGCCACCTAGCTGCCCCTAAAAAGAATTTTTAATGTGCATTTTTAAAAATTTTGAGTTCTAAATTCTCTCCTCTCCTCACCCCCCAACCCCCATTTCTGAGATGGTAAGCTATTTGATATAAGGTATACATGTGTAGGCATGCAAAGCATATTTCTGTATTAGTCATGTTTTGAAAGAAAACAGACAAAAAATAAAGAGAAAAATAGCATGCTTTGATCTGCGTTCAGACTCCATCACTTCTTTCTCCGGAGGTGGATAGCATTTTTCATCCTGAGTGAAAGGAACTATTTAATATTCATCTTTGCACAAATGTAAGACAGGGCCTAGCACGTAGTAAGTACCTAAATGCTTATTGGTTGGTTGTTTGGTTCATTGGACTCTATGATTGTTACTTCAGGCCCTTCTCCCTTAGACCTTCATATTTGCAAAGTTACATCCAGACTGATAGAATCATAGCCTCCCTTTCTCTATCCAGAAACCCCATGGATGCCCTGTAGCTTCTGGATCATTTCTTTACATTTTAAATGCTTATTTGAGAGCCTACTATAGTCATAACCCTCTGTCATTCATATTTGCCTCTTGATACAGAATGGTATTTATGTAAGTGATTTTAATAAAGACCACAAGATTTGAGGGTAGATGGGACTTTAGAAATCATCACTAGCAGTATTGTCATTTTATAGATGAGGAAACTAGAGTTGAGGGAGATCACAGAATCATAGATTCAGAACTGGAAGGAACCTCTAATATTTTTTTGGAGGCAATCAGGGTTAAGTGTCTTGCCCAGGGTCACACAGCTAGTAAGTGTGTGAGTCTGGATTTGAACTCAGTTCATCTTAACTCCAGGGCCAGTGCTCTATCCATTGCACTACCTAGCTGCCCCCAAGAACCAGAAGGAACCTGAGAATCAAGTCCAACCCCCTCATTTTAAAGATGAGGAAACTGACACCCAAGTTGGTTATTAAGACCTATAAGCCCAAGGTCACACGAGGGGTAAATGTGAGAGACAGGATTTAAATCCAGGTCCTCTGACTCCAGAACTAGTACTCTTCAGCTGTGCTAAGCAGGATCACACACCTTACAAGGGGCAGAATCAAGAACCAAACCTAGTACCTTAACTCCAAATGTAGGGCCCTTTCAGCTACTCCAGAAATAATTGCTTTACCTTAAATCATAAATCAGCACTTTAAGGACTCGTGGTTCCATCTCTGTAGGAAAATTTCCAACAAGAGTATTTCACACATTGCCAAATGTGGCCAAAAAATGCCAATTCTCATGAGCATTAAGAGGGAAAAGGACATAGCAGGACTTGGAATCAGAAAGACTTGGGTTCAAATTATTGCTTCTTACTAGCTGTGCGACTCTGGGCCAGTCATGACCTCTCTAGGCTCCCCTTTCTTCGTCTCTGATATAAGGGAATCGGACTCACTGCCTCTAACTCTAAACTGAGGATCCTTAAATGACAGTGTGTTGCTGGGATCCTAACTTTTTGAGGTAGGTGGTATCTGCCAATACTTGGGTTCTGCTGAAACTGGTCTCAGTTACCTCAGTCCCATAATGTGTTATCAGAGTAAGACTCTAGTGAAGAATATTAGATAATAGTCCATGGAAAATGGTTTTCATTGTAAACAGATTTTCCCCTTCTTTTTCTTAATGAACTCGTGAGAAATTAGCCTTTTTCTCTCAAGGGACTTGTGACTCATTTCACATGACAGCTGAAAGGAAAGAATTTTTGGTTTCATTTTTGAGCCTCTCTCTTTCTGTTTATGATAATTTCACTTATTAAGAAATATCAAAATTTCCCTGTTTGGCTTGTGAAATCATTGGCATCAGCCACAAAGTCCCTTGGAATGTTTTAACATTCATTTAGCAAATGCACTTTTAGAGCTCCTACCTACTCTTCTGGGTACAATAGAAACATCATACTTGTTTGGGCTGAGGTTACAGAATCACAAAATGGGAGAGAAGGAAGGAACCTTGGTGGCTATCGAGTCCAATCCATCCACAAAAGACTCTTCTACTGTAACATAATCAATAAGTTGTCCACCAGCCTCTGCCCCTTCAAAGGGAAGGAGCCCATCACCTGTTGGAAGCTCATCCTACTTTTAGACAGCTCTTCTTGTTTGGGCAATTTTTCCAGATATTGAACTCAAATTTGCCTCTTTTCCTCTTCCTCTCATTGCTGCTTGTTTGGTCTTCTGGATCCAAATGGAACAAATGGCAGCCAGGTGGCCCTTTGGATAGAGTGAGACCCAGAGTCAGGAGATCTCCTCTTCCTGAGTTCAAATCCAGCCTCACATACTATCTGGGCAAGTCATTAACGCTGTTTGCCTCCTTTCCTTATCTGTCAGATAAGCTGAAGAAGGAAATGGCAAACCACTCCAGTGTCTTTGCAGACCCCAAATAGGGTCACAGAGAGTTGAATACAATTGAAAAATAACTAAACAATAAAACCCAAAATATGGCACACTGTGTGCCAGCACTGAGCTGGGTGCTGGCCTGGGAGTCGGGGGGACGTGACTTCAAATCAAGCCTTAAATACTTGTTATCTGTGTCACTGTGGACAACTGATTTAACCTCTGCCTGCCTTAGTTTCTTCCGCTGTAAAATGGGGATAATAGCACCTACCTCCTACGGTTTTTGTGAGAATCAAATGAGATAATACTTACAAAGTGTTTAGCACAGTGCCTGGCACATGATAAATGATTCTAGAATGTTTGTTTTTTCAAAAGAGCTCATTGGTCTGTAGTTTGGTGAAAGCAGCTTGGGAGGCATGTGCAAACTATGCTTGTAGGAAAACCGTTACAAGTGCCCCTTCTCTCTCAGGGTTTGTAAAGAGCAGAATTTTTGTGAACTCAGAATGACAGAAATAGGAAGAGCAAGGAACTAAGGCTCAGAAGAGCTGAGTTCTAGACCTACCTCTGCCCCTACTTAGATGAGTTCCTTCTGTAGTTTTCTCCTTGATCTTGCTTACGTATATCATCTCATCTTCTGTCTGCATGTCTTTATACAGTCCATCCCCTAGGCCTGTAATGCGTTCATTCCTCACCTCTTCCTCTTTAATATCTATTTTTGTTCAAAACTCAGTTTATACTGTTGTTGTTCAGTCATTTTTCAGTTATGTCCGACCCTTCATGACCCCATCTGGGATTTTCTGGGCAGAGATACTAGAGGGGCTTACCATTTCCTTCTCCAGCTCATTTTACAGATGAAGAAACTGAGGCAAGCAGGGTTAAGTGATTTGCCCAGGGTCATATAACTAGTAAATGTCTGAAGCAAGATTTGAACTCAGGAAGATGAGTTTTCCTGATCTCCGGCCTGGCACATTATCCACTGCACCACCTAGCTACAACATGCCTCACCCTAAATAGGAGTTCTTTCTTGATCTTTCCAGCTGAGAGTGTAAACCTCCCTCCCCTTGCTCCCCTAACTATCATGTATTTTTGCACTCCCTCCTAAACGTCCCTCTCTTCCTTTGAAATGCACATAAAGCACTATCTTCTGCATAAAGCCTTTCCTGCTCCCCACCAACTGCTAGTGCCCTTCTTCCCAAACTATTTTGGATTTAATTAGTTTGCATTTATTTATACTTAGTCTGTCTCTCTATCTATACACACACACACACACACACACACACACGCTGTATATACTTATATATGTACCTTTTTTCACCCTCATTAAAACAAACTCCTTGGGAGTAGGAATTGCTTTATACTAGTATCTCCTTTGCCTAGCACAGTGCTTCCAGCACACAGTTGAGGCTTAATAAATGCTTATTGATTGTTGACTTTATTTTGTATACACACACACACACACACACACACGTACATTTTGTGGAATGTAAGTTCCTTTAGGGCAAGGGCTTTTTTCCTTGGATGGGAAATGGACATCAGTAAATACTTGCTGATTGATTGGGTGATTTTGCCCAAACCACTACCTCTCTAGGCCTATTTCCTTGACTGTGAAATGAAAAGCATTGGTAATCCCCTAGAAGTCTGTCCAGTTAGAATGTTCTCTAATTCTATGCCGTCCCCCTCCCTTGCCCTGCACTGCACCATCCGAAACAAGTAATAACTCTTTAGTGAGCTGCTATGTTTATAACCAAGTCCTGTGACCACTCAGAGCAGTTGTTACACTTCTAATCCATAAATCCTGGCAGCAGTCACAGTGATGGCATCTTTGTTTTTGCACTCATAGACCTTTGATTCAAAATCTGGTTTAGGTGATCTAAGTCATTCCTGTGATTTTTTAAAAAAACTCCTTTTTAAGCAAAACAGTTTGTTCGTGTAATAGTTGCAAAAGATAGCATCCAGAAATTCAGTGTCCCTAAATAATGTGTATAGGCCTAACTCTTCAGAAGGAGAGAGATTATCTCATTTGTGTATTAAAAAAAAACTCCAGGGATGCATATTCTATAACTCCTCTTTGCAACATTTATTAAGCATCCACCTTGTGCAAGGCACTGCCCTGGGCAGGAGAGATGCCTAATTTAAGTTTGAAATAATCCATGCCCTCATAGAGTTTATCGTATTTTTAGTTTATTTTATTTATCTTTTTTACAGGAATTGTTGTGTCACATTAGAAAAAGAACAGGATTTGTATTTAGAGGTTTGAATCACAGTGCTGCTAATTATCACCTGTGTGACCTAGAACAAACAGGTCCTATAACTTTTCAGTGCCTCAGTTTCCTCAGTTTTAAATGAGGGATTTAGATTACACAATCTGAGGTGCTCTTCAGCTCCGAATCTAGGATTCTATGTCTCAATCCCTTGCTTCCGGTTTAGTGCCTTCTAAAGTAATCATTGTGGAGTTGGAAAACAATTAGGCACAAGAATGGTCTTTTCATAATTTAAAGACATTTGTTTCCATTTATTTTTAAAAAAGAATTTCACTATATAAAGTTAACGACCCATCAACAAAAACAAGAAAAAAATCAAGGAATAAAATAAGACTTTTAAACTTTGAAATACTGAACTATTTGCAGTTTATTTAAAAAAAAGATATGTAATATCTTACATATATTGTTAAAGTAATTTTGTGCTTTTGTGCTCCTCCAATTTTTTTCATCATCCTTTAAAAATGGGAAATTCCCAACTAAGCTCATTGCACAATGCCTGAGAAGGACAAAGTGTATGGTTTTCCCAGCTTTGATGGCTTTGTATTTTGTGTATGATGGCTTTGATACTATTAGTCATGAGGGCTTATGGAAAATTATGGCAAAATTTGGTTGCTGGGAGAAGTTCGTTTGTATTGTATGTTAATTTCACAGTGGCTTGCTTGCCTGCGTTCTAGATAATGGACGATGCTCTCATGCCTTCGCAGTCACCAAAGGAGCGAAACGAGGCTACGTGCTTGCTCCTGTGCTTTTTAGCATGATGTTTTCAGCCATGTTATCAAATGCTTTCCATGAGAAGGAACACAAGATCAAGGTTAGCTACTGCACTGATGGTAAATTCTTCAATTTGAAAAAGTTACAAGCCAAGACCAAAGTGGAGGGAGTGTTGGTGCCTGATTTTCTATTTGCAGATGATTGCTCACTCAGTGCAGCCTCTGCAACTGAGATGCAACAAAATATGGATCAGTTCTCTGCTGCTTGTGCTTATTTTGACCTAATAATTAACACCGAGAAAACACAGTTGCTCTGCCAGCCACCACCACACCATCCATACTTGAAACCATTTGTTACAGCAAATGGAGTTTTGAATGCTGGGGATAAGTTTACTTACCTTGGTAGTGTACTTTGTACACTTTGTACACCTTGATTATGAGGTTGACACATGCATTGCCAGAACTAGCTCAGTGTTTGGGAGGCTCTGAAGAAAAGAGAAGAGAGAAGAGGTATTGAAGGTCTATAGAGCTGTTGTGCTGACCTCATTGTTGTATGCTTGTGAAACCTGGAGAGCCTTACCAGCGCCATGCCAGGAAACTGAACTGATTCCATTTGAATTGTCTTAGGAAGATTCTGGAGATCACCTGGCAGGATAAGGTACCAGACACTGAGGCCCTTACTTGAACTAAACTGCCAAGCATTCAAACTCTGCTTCAGAGAGCAGAACTCCAATGGGTTGGCCACACTGTTCGAATGCAAAATATACGCTTGCCAAAAAGACTGTTTTATGGAGAACTCACACAGGGCAAGCCTTCACATGGTGGTCAGAAGAAGTGATACTAGGACACTCTCAAGGTGTCTCTTGACAACTTTGGAATTGGTTGTGTGACATGGGAGATGCTGGCACGGGACTGCTCAGCATGACATGCCCACATCAGAGAAGGTGCTGTGTTCTATAAGCAAAGCAGAATCAAAACAGCACAAAGGAAATGCAGAATACACAAATTTAGAGTATCCACCTCAAATACTCACATGGACTATTCATGCCCAACCTGTGGTAGAGCATTTCAAGCTCATATTGGTCTGATCAGCCACAGTCTGACACATTGAAACTTGATTCTGGCATAGTGATGTCATTTTGGTCCTCTTCTAGAACAAAGAACAACAACCAACCAACCAACCAATTTAGGACCCTACCAACTCATGGTTATTTCCTATGTAACTCATTCCCCCCGCTTTTTATGGACCCACAGTGGGGTTTTTCCTCATTGGACCTAAAAAATACAGCAGAAGAATCCCAAGATTTGGAGTCAGAGGACCTAGTTTAGTCCCAGTTCTCGTTCTGTGACATTTGAACAATTTGGCTAATCTCTCTCACTCTCAATTTCTTCATTGGTAAAATAAAGGCCATTCTCATTCTTACTCATGTAGTCAAAGGATCTGGCAATACCCTTAGCTCATTAAGCTGTACCATGGACCCCAACTCAGGGTTACAAATGGCTCAAGCCAGCAGCACCACCACCTAGGACCATCACCCTGCCCCCCATCCCTTTACGCAGACTGTCTCCTTGTGCTTAGAATAGGCTCTTTTCTCCCTTGTGCCATTTAGAACCCCGGCCCCCTCCAGCACCTAACTTGAGGGTTGTCTCCTACATAAGACTTTTCTCGCTTACCTCCTTCCTGTAATGACTTGATATTATATATTATATTAGACATGTCTATGTTATTTTCCCCAATATAATGTAAGCTTCCCTGTGGTAGGCAATATTTTGTTTTTGTCCTTATATGTCCACAGCCTAGAGTGGTTCTACATGCATAGTCAGCAGTTATTAAGTGTTTATTGATCGACTTAAATAAAGCCCACAAATAGGAAGGCTGTCTGGCTGAAAATGATGCAATAATAGTAATGATGATGATGATGGTGACAGTAGTGAGGATTACCCTTGTTGTCGAGTTGTGTCTGACTCTCCAAACCCCATTTGGGGTTTTCTTAGTAAAGATACTGGGGTGGTTTGCCATTTCCTTCTCCAAGCTCATTTTATGGATGAAGACCTGAGATAAGTAGGATTAAGGGACTTGCCAAGGGTCACACATCTAGTAAGTATCTGAGGCTAGATTTGAACTCAGGTCTTCCTGACTCCAGACCTGGCACTTTATCCACTGGGACACCTAACTGCCCAATCATGATTATAGCTAGCATTTTTTAGATGCATGAAAGGTTTGCAGAGCACTTTACATACATTATATCATTTGATCCTTACCCAAACCCTGTAAGGTAGGTACTATTCTTGAGTCTGAGAGAAGTGAAGGTAGCTGTCAAGGTTCACATAGCTAGTAGGTATATGCGGCAGGATTTGAATTCAGGTCTTCCTTATGTAGATTCAGTACTCTGTCTACTGCACCACCAAGATGCCTAAGAGCTATTGCTAATATGTACTGTAACGATTCGAAGTCACATAGGACCAAGAAGTACCTCTGGGGTTTTAAAAGGGAGACCTTATTTTCAGTTCAGCAAATTTTTCTGTATCAAGCACCAAGCTAGATTCTGGATGTCCAGAAGCAAAGATGAAACAGAGCCTGCCCTCAAAAAGCTTATGTTCTACATTTCTCATACCTACCTTAAATATACTACCCTTTGCCTGAGTAGTACCAGCAGTTTGTCATTTTAATGGGATGGTAGATATGGTGGGCTTGCTTTCGGGGGTACACTAGATGTATTTTTCATATGTTATTATTTCTTCTTTTTTCAATCTTATGCTTTTTTTCTTATTCATCTGCTCATAGGGATTTTTTTTTTAGGAAAAGGACAAAATGTTCTTTTGGGTTCATGTCTTCTCACTCTTTAGCATGCTTGCTTGAATGGAATTCTCAGCATTATTACTAAGCACGTATGTTATATGGGATGAGATTCAGAGCCTCAGGAACCCCAAAAACTAGAGTTCCCAGAAAGTCATCTGGAATGAATTCATGAACTGAAGCACTATTTAACTCAAGGTGACAGAGATTTATTTTTTTTTATGGGAGAATTATTGATTGTTTTTTTTTTAATTTGTTCATTTTCTTGTTTACATCATTCATTTCCACTAGATTTTGAGTTACAGATTTTTCTCCCCATCTTTTCCCTGCCCACCACCCCAAAACAGCCCTATCCTACTATATACCCCCTCCCCCAATCTGCTCTCTCCTATGTCCTCCCCCATCACTCCTCTGACTTTCTCGTAGGGCAAGATGGATCTCCCTACCCCAGTGCCTGTATATCTTAATTCCCAGTTGTATGTAGTTAATAATAATAATTATATATATTTTTAATATTTGATTATAGAACTTTAAATTCTAGATTCTTTCCCTTCCTCCCTCGTCACCCACCCCCACTGGATAGGCAAGCAATTCACTACAAGCTGTACATATGTAGTTATGCAGAACATCTCCACAATGGACATAATGTGAGAGACTGATTATATTTCCCTCCTTCCTATCCTGCCCCCCCAACTTGTTCTATTCTCTACCCTGTCCCTGGCCCTTTACAGAAGTGTGTGCTTCCAGCAACCCTCTCCCCCACTCTGCCCTCCCCTCTATCATCCCTCCTCTCATCCCCATCCCCTCTACTCTCCTGTGTGGCAAGATACCCAGTTTAGAGTTTATGTCGTTCCTTCCCTAAGCCAAATTCAATGAGAGTAAGGTTGACCCTTTCCCTTTGGTGGCAGAGATTTATTGTTGCACTATACAGCAGGCAAGAGTTCTTAGGGAACCTACAACCTTAGAGGGGTACAGTTTAAGTTTATATAGGATAAACTATAGTAAAACATGTGCCAAATATGCTAACTAGATGAGTCTGGGTGGGATTAGGGAGTGGTTAGGAGTGATCAGTTCTTAAAGGAACATGCACTTTTAATATCTACTATGCAGGCTTTTTGCCCAGAATTCACTGGGAAATAGCCCAAGGAGGGGCAACAGGAAGGTGTGGTTTTAGGCCTGAAAAGTCACTAATTCAACTAACCGTCAGGGTTGACTGAGAAATACCCAAGCTTTCTCTCCATCAGTGTCTTGTTAGACAAGCTAAACTTAAGGGAGTATACATATGACTAAGTCTAGGATACATATGATATGTCTGTGGGTAGTAAATATCTTTATGACTCAGCACACAGCTTGTTTAAACTACTAAATTTCTATAACCTGCAGCTGGCTATTACTGTATCAGGAAGAGAGATAAGTATTTTGTTAGGGCATGCCGCCCTTGGCTGGAGAGAAAGTGCCTGAGAAAGTGTTTCGAGGCTAAGGAGAAATGTGATTTTGGAACTGGATGTGATTTTTGAACTGGGGTTCAGGCACAGGCACCCAAGAATCCCATCATATGTGGCACTTCAAATATGGCATAGCTCTTTACACATATCCTTATTGAAATATAAATAAGGAGGGAAAAAATGCCAGTGACATGCTCTTATCTCCTGTCCTGATCTTAGTCCTATTTGATATTGTTCTTAGCTCCAGTGATAACCACCCCTCCCTGCTGACCTCTGGTCTTACCTGTGAGACACTGGCTATAACCAGGTAGCCTTACATGACCCCTACCTATGTTTGCTACTGCCTCATGAATCAAACTTTAAAGCCAGAAAGGACTTAGAAATTGATCATCTAGTCCAACTCTTCCAATGTACAAATAAGAAACTTTATCCCCAGAATGGGTATTAGATGTCCTCAAAGTCACACAGCAAGGCTGCCTGCTGACTTGTTCTTCCCACTACATTTTGCTGTCTTCATTCTTGCCTAAGCTAAACAAAGTGCCTTTTAGTAGTTCTCTAAAGTAATTAAGCTGTATATATTTGACAATTACACATTTTCCTTCACAGTGGGGTAATATTACACAGACATATTGGTCAATAATTCCTGAAGAAATTGTTCTGTTTAATCAAATTATTTGCCTTGCTCTGATGAATGACCTTTGCCCAGTTTTCTATAGATTCTGTAGAAAAATAATAGTTCTCAGGGTCTGAGTAGTTTAGAGCAATGTATCTCAGAATGTGGATAGTAAGAGGGACAATTTCTGAGCTATCAGTTTGTACTCTAGAGAATGAGATTTGATTGGACCAATTTTAGTGGAACAAATGTTTTGCAAGAAACATCACTATTTGGTCTGT
Source organism: Pseudochirops cupreus (assembly GCA_028627135.1). Lineage (NCBI taxonomy): Eukaryota > Metazoa > Chordata > Mammalia > Diprotodontia > Pseudocheiridae > Pseudochirops > Pseudochirops cupreus. The sequence continues at coordinate 184,768,002 of CM053582.1, read as the reverse complement.
TGAGGTGAAGATCAAGTGTATTTCTGTGCCTCCTTTTATAAGCCAGTTCTAGTAATAAACCAAGAAAGGTTTGCAGGAGTGGGGAACTTGAGGCCATGTGTGGCCCTCTAGATCCTCGAGTGTAGTCCTTTGACTGAATTCAGTAGGGCTGTGCTTGAGGACCTAGAAGGCCACAGGTTCCCCACTCCTGGCTTAAAGGGATGTATTTGTCTTTTATAATTCCAGCTTTCCAGTTTGAGATGCAGAGGGTACTAGTGTCTCGTGGATTTGAAAGGGTTGGTTACTTGAATCAGTTTTTTACCTTGGTGGGCAGGGAGGAAGTTTGAATACAGAGTAGCTGGTTAAAATTTAGAATTGTCTGTTTTATTCAGGTTTGGGATTCTAGTACTTGTAAGTGGCAGAGATCTTAGATTTAATCGAGGGTTTCTGAACCAGAAGTCCATGAACTCCTAAGGGATCTGTGGACAAATTTCAGGAGGTCCATGAACTTGGAAGGGAAAAGAAGTTACATCTTTATTTTCCCTAACACTTTTTTCCTTTATAGTCCTATCTATTTTATTTTATATTTAAAAGCATTGTTCTGAGACTGGGTTTATAGGTTTCACCGGGCCGCCTGAGGGCCTGAGGGGATCATAGCATAAAAAAAGGTTAAGAACTCCTGTTCTGATCCAGCCTCTTCATTTTTGTCTGAGTACCAGCCTAGCTAGTTAAGTACAGAAAAACTCATAAATACAACTTTAGACACAAAATGTTGAGTTTAGGGGCACCTAGGTGGTGCAGTGAATAGAGCACTGGCCCTGGAGTCAGGAGGACCTGAGTTCAAATCCAGCCTCAGACACTTGACACACTTACTAGCTATGTGACCTTGGGCAAGTCACTTAACCCCAATAGCCCTCCAAAAAGCAAAAAAAGAAAAAAAATGTTGAGTTTATTTTCAGCCATGGCAAATCACAAACTATTTTGCTTAAGGCATAATAAGAGGGTTAGAATCTGTGTAAGTGAAAGGACTACTTAAAACGATGAAATCTCAGGTACTTGAAGTAAGAAATAAATTTGGCCTTAATGACTTAACTGCATTGGTCCACCTAATTGAGGTCTTATTGAATTCTCACTGTCATCCAGTGGATTAGCTCTCCTTTCTTGTTTTGTGTCCTTTATAAATCTATAAGCATTTTAAAAATGTCTTCATCTGTGTTGGTGACAAAAATGGGAAAAAGGACAGGACCAAGACAGAATTCAGTGAAAAAAAAATAACTTCCTCCAGGTTCACAATAGTTCATTAATCAATACTCTTCGTGTATAGAACATCTGCTAGTTATGAATCCATTTAACTACCCTGTCATTGAGCCCAAATTTCTCAAAGGATAAAAGAAAGTGTAATGTAAGGAGTCATAGGTGTCAAACTCATGGCCTGTTGGCATTTAGCCTACAACAGTTCTGAGTGCTACAGGAACCAGATTAAGATGTAATTGGCAAATGTCTAACAAAATAGGTAAAATGCAATAGAACATAGATAATGTTAATGTGTAGTTGTCTAAATCAATATATGGCCTGCAAGGATCAAACTCTATTTGAGTTTGATTCCATTTCTGTAGTGGATTGAGAGCAAGTCACATTCATCAAGACCTTGGTTCAAATACTAGCTCTTGACACATACCTAGACACGTGACCGTGAGGAAGTCACTTAACTTGCCTAGTTCCCCAGGTAACTCTCCAAGACTGCAGGTTAGAGATGAATTGTCAGTTTTTATCAGAGGAGGGAATTTCCGTATGGGGAGTTCCTCACATAGAAAAAATTATGTCACTCTCCCCCTACCTTCCACAGACTCCTTCATTACACAGGGGCATCATGAGAGAGTTAATATATCTGATTTTCACCAACAGGTTTGATAGTTTTTACGGTATTTTTTTTTTTGTATTACAAATCTAACACTCTATCAAAAAAATTAAATTTATACTTGTTGGTTCCTTGTGATGACTGTTCCTTTTTCCTGGTGTGTATAGTACTTTGGTTTAATAATTCAGGCTGGAATGTTATCAAATATTGATTTCAAAATTATTGGTCCACACTTTCTTAAACTCTTGTTAAAAGGAATATATGTCCCTGTCCAGGCTTCTGCTTCTTCTGTTGTTCTCTAGAATTGCTGAATAATTCACAATTATATCTATAAGTTCTTTTAGTATATAAAATGCAATTTATCTGCTATTTAATCAGATCATTAGTCAGATGAAAATTGAGAGAATGTTGTAACTCTAGTGGGGAAGAAATAGGACCTGAGCTTATAGTGCATGGATTAATGATGATAAAGAGAAGGAAAAACTATTTAATTCTTATTAAAATTTTGTTTTCTCTGCCATAGAGAAGACTTTTTAGTTCAAAAAGAATACAGTAAAATGACAAATAGGGAGTTGATTTCAAAGACGAGTAGGGTGATAGTGAAGACTGCATCTAGTTGTCTCTGATGAGCTTCTCACCCCATAAACTGCATCTCAGGCTATTCAAAGAGTGGCCAGGTGTTATCATTGTGTCACTGTCAGCAAGTTCATTTAAAGATTGTAAAATGCAAGAGGTACCTTGGCTCTGGAGAGGCAAACATTTGAATAGTCAAAAAAAAAAGAGGGGGAAAAAATAGAATCCTTAAGCTGTAAGTCAATGAGGTGGACTTTTATTCCTAGCAAAATTATAAAGCATAATTTTAAAGGGATAGCTAGTCAACACAGAGAAAGAGAAACCATGATCACAAAATCAACTAAAAACTCCTCTGCTTGGCGTTTAAAGCCCTTCAAAATCTGAATCCAGGTTGCCTTTCCAGACTTACTCTACATTATTCCCTTTTCCAAACTTTGTGGTCCAACAGACCTGGCCTTCTTGCTGCTCCTCACATGCTCTCCAACACTAGTCTCTATGCCTTTATATTAGCTACTTCTCGTGCTTGAAATGCATTCTTTTCTCACCTCCATCTCCATGTCCTTTGTATACTTCAAGACGCAGCCCAAGTCTTTCTATCTAAACCTCCCTCCGTGTTCCAGCACTCTACATCTCAAAATCACCTTGTATTTGTATATATATATTCTTTGTGTATTGCATATATGTGTAGATAGATAGATATAGATATGTATGTATGTATATGTATACACATACACATATCTATCTGTATGTATAATATCTATCTGTGTATACACACATACATAGATCTGTCAGCTTTCCCAGTAGAATGTGGGTTCCTTAAGGGCAGGAATGGTTTCATTTTTACTTTTGTTACTCCTGTGATAGATAGTTAATTGGACTCCTATTTTATTCTAATCAATATTAACAAGTTTGATATGATTCCATAGGGATAGTGATGCTGAGTTCTGATATTAGGCCTCAGTGCTATGAACTGCAGAGTGTAAGTTCACTTGCTATCTAGAGCATCCTCCACCCTTGTTTTTCCTTGTTATGGTGACCAAGCCCAGCATGACAGAAGTAACTCAATTACATGGAATGTTTTCTATAAATGTTAGCTACTGTTATCTATTATCTATTGAGCTGAGTACCATTATCACCATTATCACTCCTGTTAGATATTTTGACCTAGAAGCCCCATATACATACATCTTAAATATATCATGTCTAAAGAATAACTCCTTATTTTTCCCCCAACCCATCCCTCTTCTGAATGTTCTGATTTCTGTCAGGTTCACACCTCAGTGGCATTCTTGATTCCTCAGTCTCCTTAATTGTAAGTATCCAGTCAATTGCTAAATCTTGCCATTTCTACTTACACAACATCCCTCATATTTATCACCCTCTCTCTACTCACATGGTTAGTATGTTAGTTTAAGACTGTATCAGCTCTCACCTGAAGTAGCCTAGTTGATCCCCCAGGTTCTGGTTTACTTCTCTTTTCAATCCATCTTCCCTACAATTGCCAAACTTGTTTTCCTGAAGTACAGGTCTGACCGTGTCACCTGCCTACTCAATAAACTCTAGTGGCTCCCTATGGCCTCTATTTGACAAAAATTGCTGGGAAAACTGGAAAGCAAAAACTAGGCATAGATCAACATTTCACACCATATACCAAGATAAGGTCAAAATGGCTACATGATTTAGACATGAATAGTGACATCATAAGCAAATTAGGGGAGTATGGAAAACTTTAACCATCAGATCTATGGATAAGGGAAGAATTTATGACCAAACAATGGATAGAGGGGATCACAGGAAATGTAATGGATAATTTTGGTTAAATGAAATTTAAATGTTTTTGCACAAACAAAACCACTAGAACCAAAATTAGAAGAAATGCAGGAAACAGGGAAAGAATAAGAGCCATTCCCCAATTGGTAAGTGGTCAAAGGATATGAACAGGCAGTTTTCAGCAGAAGAAATCAAATATATCTATAATCATCTGAAAAATGCACCAACTCAGAATTAATTAGAGAAATGCAAATTCAAACAACTCTGAGGTACTACCTTATACCTATCAGATTGATTAACATGACAGAAAACAAAAATGACAAATGCTGGAGAGGATGTAAGAAAATAGGGACACTAATATACTGTTAGTCAAGTTGTGAGCTGGTCTAACCATTCTGGAGAAAAATTTGGAACTATGCCCAAAGGGCTATAAAACTCTGCATGCCCTTTGACCCAGCAATATCATTATAAGGTTGGTACTCCAGAGAGATCAAAGAAAAAGGTAAGGATCTATATATATACAAAATCATTTTTAGCAGATCTTTTTATGGTAGCAAAGAATTGGAAATTGAGGGGATGCCAGTCCATTGGGGAATGGCTGAACAAATTGTGGCATATATATAATTGTGATGAAATACTATTGTGCTATAAGAAATGACTATTAGAATGCTTTCAGAAAAACCTGGGAAGACGTGTATGAATTGATGTAGAGTTAAGTGAGTAAAACCAGGAGATCATTGTACATAACAACAGCAATATTGTGACAATGATCAGCTATAAGACTTAACTACTTTGATCAGTGCAATGATCCAAGATAATTCCAAAGCACTCGTGATGAAAAATGCTGCCTACCTCCAGAGAGAGAAGTGATTAACTCAGAACACAAATTGAAGTATAATTTTTTCACATTATTTTTCTTGCTTTTTTCTTGCAATGTGGCTAATATGGAAATATGTTTTGCATGATTTCACGTTTGCCTTCTTAATGGGTGGCAGAAGGATGGGAAGTAGGGAGAAAATTTGGAACTCAAAATTAAAAATAAAAGAATGTTGAAAATAAATAATAAAATTTAAAAAAAAGAACATCTGGCCCTGGTGGCTTGGATTTATCAAGAGCAGCTCTCCTTCCTTCTCAAGAGTTCATCAACTATCCCAACTCAATATTCCATTCCAAAAAATGACCATGAATCATCATTGATATCACTGATCTACAGTCTGAAGTGTGTGCCTTTTTCTTGCCTTTGAAATATCAGGATACTTGCCTGTCTCTTACTTTGAGGCACATTTGCCTTTTTTGGTAATTAAAAAAAAATCACTCATGATACGTCAGCAATCCCTTCTATACATTCTGTACCCTTGGAGGTGATTCCAGAAAGCCAGGGGAAAGCATCTACCTCCTCATTTAGCTTTTCTAATTATTTTGGATTTTAAAAAAAAAATGTGTTCTAGTATTTAAATTTCATGTTAAGCATTGTCTTTTCTGTTATGAAAACAGTCTAACAAGTATGAATGTACGGTGCAGCCAAAGTAGATTTTCTAGTTGACTAACTTTTGAGGTCTCCTCTGGAAATGATTTGCCTTTCTGGAAAGGTATCAGAGAAAAGAGCCAGATGGAGCTGTGAATTGGTCCAGCCATTCTAGAAAGGAATTTGGAACTGTACCTCCAAAACCATTAAATTATGACTATTGTCCCAGTCATACTGTTAGTAGGTATGTACCCTCAAAGATTTCAAAGACAGGGAAGGACCTATTATATACAGAAAATTTATAACAGCAATTTTAAGAATTAAAAACAAAGTGAGTGCCCGGCAATTGATGAATGGCTGAACAAATTGTGGCATATGGATGTAACAAAATACTGCTGTTCTGTAAGAAATTATGAATATTACAAATAGCCCTTCTATCTCAAAGGAACCTGGGGTAGACTGATATGAACTAATGTAGAGTGAAGTGAGAAGAATCAAAAGAACGATTTATACAGTGACCACAATATTGTAAAAGACAGCTTTGAAAGATTTCAAAACTCTGATTGATGCAAAGATGATTAAATCATTTCTTGGCAAAAAGGCATAGAAGGTGGCCTCCATTTTCAGACCTGCCCAATGTATTAAATTGTTTTGTTTGACTATATTTAAATGTTTCAAGAGACAATGTTGGGAGCAGGCTGAGTTTATGGGTACCAGTAGAGAAGCAAAAAATGTTTTAAAAATTACACCGAAGAAAACAAAGAAGTTCAGAAGGGGATGTATACTGGATGACTTTATCAGTACTGTGTTAAATTTCCTTTGTACATTTTTTAAAACTACAAAATAGTTCATGGTTTCGTGTACATGTTTCACGTACATTCTTCTCTTGTTTTTCTTTGCATACTGAAATGTTTGTGTTTGTTGATGCTTAAGTTTGTAATAAAAAAGAAATGTAAATTTCTAAAAAGGAGAAGCCCATAGAGCAGAAAGTTACAGAGACAATACTCTATCCAGCTCCGAAAACCTCAATGTAATCTTCTGCAGACATTTTGTTAGCCTGAGAAGCCAACGTGCAGCCATGACTATTTGGAAATGCTTAAATTATTGAAGGATTTTCTCGTGTGTTGGTTACCTTATTCAGTATCCCTTGCCACCCAGGTACACCCACAGAAGATACACCTCTGGCAACCTCAACTCCATTGGTCTACTTTCTGGTATTCTTGTCCTACTTTCTTACCCGACTTCCTGTTTGCCCCTTGCAATAAATAGGGATATATTGCATACTGAGACTTCCTCATGAGTGGATAGTCACTGACTCTTGGCCCAGACAGTCAGTCACAGAGCCCTTTTGAGCAAGCCTGTTTAAAAACAGAACCAATAGTAACAGCATACTGAGACAAAATATCAAGAAAGAATTGGCCAAACTCAAGTCTTATCTGAACCAGACTAAGGAAGTTGAGAAGTTACTTACATGCTCTTGGCAATACTTTTCACCAGTCATCAGCCCACTCAGGGCTTTCCAGCCCTGAAGTGGTGGTATCTGTTTCTATTAGTTATGTTATACCAGATTCTGCCAATCCTTACTGCATGAATACAGGGCCAAGCAATGGCCCAAGTGTTGCCTGGGTTTCCAGCCAGCAAAGAGACTAAAAGCAAATTGGGGACACAGAGTTGAGACAGGAAGAAAAATAAACCTGTGGTATTCTAACTGGCTCAGCTGGGTCTCCCTTTGTTGCTCAGAGTGGAAGTGCTGGGGCTCCTCATAGCCAATCCCACCTTAGTCAGCACAGAAGGTTAACCTGCTGTATTTTTTAACTGGACTGGTTCATTTCTCCTTGGCCAGCCTGGTACCCCCTTCCCTCAAAGGGCTCACCATCTTAATGCCAACCCTAAAAAGGCACCCCCAGTCTGAATAGCCCACTGCAGTGAAATATCCAAGCTTGTCAGACCTGACTGCCTCTCCATCTTCCCTGTAGCTGTGCTGGGAGTTGCCACATCTGGCAATAACTTGTCATACATTGCAGAGGTTTTGACTAGACCTTCATGAATGCACATTTCCTCCCCTTGCTGTTCAGTTACACTTGGTCAGACACCGAATATCAGAGTGGGGAAGAGTTCAAGCTTGACCATGATAATCTATATGTAAATAGGAGTTCCTTTTAATATATGAGGGACCAGTGCTCATTCATCCACAACTTGAATACCTCTAATAATTGGGAATCCACAACTTCCTAGGGCCGTTTAATTCATTCTACTTTTAAACAGATCTCATTCTGAAATTATCCTTATATGAACCTGAAATATCTTTCTGAAATCTTTACTTATGGGTCCCACTTCTGCTCTCTGGTGTCAAAAGCGTTTATAGCATGAAAGGATTTGGGGGTTAGCCTACCCCCCCTTCCCAGCTAGTACCTATAAGGACAGTAGCATGCTAGACCAGAAGACTCCTCACTGTGGGGGAAAAAAGACAAATCTCCTCTATAGAAGAAAGAGATTTAACAAGGGTTCATTTTGCACAGCAAAAAACTCCCCGTTGTCTAATTACCCAATACCTTTTCCTCCTCTTAATGTAATTTTATAATTCTTCTTATTTAAGGAATTAGCTCTTATTGGCCATATGTGTGGCTTATTCTCACTGCCCTCCAGTACCCATTTTCTCGTCCTCCTTGGCAGGTAAGCATGCAAGGTGTGCCCCGTCTTCTCACCTTGTTATGTAACCTCAGTGGTATGGTACCTTATAATAGTTTGTTTCAAAGTACCAAAAACAAAAGGCACCTCCTTATAATTCATTAGAAATCCATTCTTCTCGGGCACCCAAATTTTTCTCAAGTATGTAATTCTCATTCTTGATTGTGGTCCCATGGCCACACTTAGAACACAGTATTTAAGACATCAGGCTTTAGGCTTGGTCCTTTGAGAGATCAGTTAGCAGCATCCTGCTTCTTGGCTCCAAACTGGTACCTATTACTAATACCCTTGCACAACTTTGTAAGTTTAGCTAGTAAGCCTGCAGAGGCATGCCTACTGCTCCCAAAGCAGGTGGGAAAAGCATGCATGGAAGCAAGCATAAGTTCTTGGCTGGGGGGGGGGGATGTGGGGGTGGGAGGGAACCTTGCATTCTCAGTTACACTTGGTCAGACACTGAATATCAGAGTGGGGAAAGAGTTCAAGCTTGACCATGATAAGCTGGTGAAATGGTAGGTTATCTTCATTATACAGACAGTATCTTAGCACTTTTGTTACATGATGTCTTGTTGGCATAATGGAAAGAAGACTGGGACCAAAAGGTCCATACTGTTCATATCAGACCTTTTAAGAGCAAAAATAGAGTTGTAGATAGAGTTCTAGACTTATGTTCAAGAAGTCCTGAGTTCAGATTCTCTCAGACTCTTACTAGCTGTGTGACCTTAGGTAAGTGACTTTGCCTCTTTCAGACTTACTTTCTTCATCTGTAAAATGTGGATTTACCTCCAGAGTTGTAGAGAGGATCAACTGAGAGATAATTTATGTAAAGTGCTTTGTAAACATTAAAGCCCTATGTAAATGTCAGTAATCAGTATTTATTACCACTTAATTTCAATTCAACCAATATTTATTGAGCCCCTATTCTGTGCAAGGTATTTGTGCTAAGCCTAAGATACAAAGACCAAAGGACACATTCTCTGTCCCCAAAGAATTCATATTCCACTGAAGGGTTTGGTGTAAGGGGTAAATCTTCCTCCATTAGGGGATTTGGGGACAGAAACTTTTAATTGGTTGTATAGGTTGAAGAGGTTGGATTAATTGAGTGCTAAGATCTCTTCCAGCTTTAACAGCTAGACATACTCTGTCTTCCTAGACTAGACTGTTGTCAGATTCCTGGCAGGTCCATGTTGTCAACATCTTCTGAGTCATGTTCCATACAACCTCTCCCTTTCCCCAGCCAGCCCTACCTAGGAGGTGCTTTGTGTAGTTGCCTGTTGAAGTGGATGCTGTTTGGAGGAATGAAGGAGTGAATGAATAGTCAGAAGGCACATTACAGATGTCAAGTCCAGAAATAAATCAAATCCATGAGTTGAGGAATAAAACATCTTCAGTTGGGATAACAGGGTAGCAAACTTGCCGCCCTGGGAGATGTCCAGTGGGTTTCCCAATCAAAGAGAACCATGGAAAAGTTTTTAAGTTTTAGGAGGAGATGGGAGGAGGTAATATGAGTCCTGGTCATGAGACCCCAGTGGCCCTTGGCAGTCCAGGCAAGGAAAGCCACTGAATTCTGGCTGTTTTGCCTTTCATGCCATGAGAGCCAGTGGAAGTGGGCAAGGACACTAGAAGCTGAGATCTAACTTGAGCTGGCCACCCCCACAAGGCAAAATCCTGGGTGAGTGGACCTAGAGTATGGTTCAGCTCAATCTAATCTAAGAGTAAATATTTTAAGAGTGAGAATGCAAGGACATTGCTGAAATTCTGACATTACAAGGGTGGTTTTAAGGGAGTGGCAGTCCATATCACATTTGGTCTTTTCTGTCATATTCATAGTTATACTAACACTTTTCTGTCACAGTTCTCAGCAATATTGTGCTTTGTTTCCTAGGTACACAGATAAGCTGCTTCTCTCCCAGTTCCTTTTCCTGGCGCCAGGCTGCTTTTGTGGATTCCTACTGCTGGGCAGCAGTTCAGCAAAGGCATTTCTTGAACAATGATTCAGAAAACCTCCCATTGTGGCTCCATAAGGTAAGTGTAGCTATAACTTTATGACCCCAGCACATTAGAACCCGAGAGATAGTGGGGCAGCTAGGTGGTGTAATAGAGTTCTGGACTTGGAAGAGCCCACTTATATAAAGCTCTTTACAAACCTTAAAGCTCTATATAAATTAGTTGCTGTTGTTGTTATCTGTCTAACACTACTGGAATGTAAGCTTCTTGAAGACAAGGATTGTCTAGCTTTTATATCCCTAATGCTTAGTGCTGTGCTTGGTACATAAATAAACACTTAGTAAATATTTTTCTTTCATTCAAAACCCTCTTATGTCACAGAGAAAGACAGTCTCAGAACTGCAGAGTGATTTGCCCACGTGTGACAGGGTCAGGATTTGAACATTCCTCCAGTTGACCTAGAAAGCAAAATTACTAATATGGAAACTAAAGTGATTTTCAGTTCTTTTTTCTTTTGAATTTGTCAGATTAAATTGAATTGTATGCAGAATTATGATAGAATTCCCCCTTGGAGCTGGAACTAAATATGTTGTATGGAAGAATTTCCTGACTGTTACAGAAAGTGATGCTTGTCTGCCTAGAAGGCAAAAAATCACATCAGATAACTAACTCTGAAGTTGATGAACTTTGCTGTAGTGTACCAAAAGGCATTTCTCAAGAAGAAAGCTCCCTTAGTGATGAAGTGGCTCATAACTGCCTTTTATGAGTTAATGAAAGCAGAGCCCTGTTTCAGCCAGCCTTCAGTACCAGCCACTGATTCCTTTTGTCCATCATGAAAACAAATGGAGTAGTTGTGCATCTTTTATAATCCCCATCTGCCTAGAGGAACACAAAGACGCAGCTCTTGCCAGGCTTATCCTGTCCTGAAAAGCCAAACACTGGAGTTTACTCTGCTCTGTTCTGGGCAGGACACAGACACAACACTGGTATTCTCCCTCTTTTTAAAGGAGCATTTCTGCCTGACTCACTCTAGTCTCCTTAATGTTTATTTCATGGGATTTGGCTTATTGTTGGGGGCCTGACAGTTGGCACCCTTATTCTGTTTCTGCTGAGTTCTTTTGTCTTGCTTACCTAAGGGTAAGCAGGGTTTGTTAACTATAGACTTTAGTCACCAGGGAAACAAAATAGTACAGAAAAAACACAGTTCTTGAGTGGAGTTCACAGGTGCAAATTGTAGGACTAGGAGCAACCCAGATATACTGGGAGTGCATGTTCCTAAAAATACTTGTCTACATACTGGGGCTGGGAGTGGGAAACAGTATTCCTTTGGTAAAGAGCTAGACTTGGATTCAGGAAGACCCAAGTTCAAATGCAGCCTCAGATGCTTACCAGCTGTGTTACCCTGGGCAAGTCACTTCTGTCTGCCTCAGTTCCCTCTTCTGTAAGATGAGGATAATAATAGCACCTAGCTCAGGTTCAAATGAGATAATATATGTAAATCATTTTGTAAAACTGAAAACACTGCAGAAAAGTTTACTATTATTATCTTCCCACAGTAGATGGATAGATTTCTTCGCAGAATTAAAGACCTCTTAAAGTTCTTGTGTTATTTTCTCCTGAAAGTACTAGATTTTAAAGCTGCAAGTATTTGTTCCTAGTTGACATTCTATGGCCCCTTATGGTTTACAGAGCATTTTACCTTTATTGTCTCATTTGGTTCTCCACAATAAGGATGGAGTTAGCCCAGTAATAGGTATTTATTCATTATCCTCCCTTTGTAGATGAGGAAGCTTGGGGTACAGAGTGACTGTGTCTTGTTCAAAGTCACAAAACTAGGAAGGGTCATAACTAGGACCCAGGTTTTTTTACTCCAAATCCAGGATTCTTTCTGCTCTGTGTACCACAGCTGTTCATTTGTATGCAGGCCTGTGCTGGTGGGGAGGGTTAGGGAGAACACATGAGAGAAATAAAACAGAAAAAAAAATCCCTCGAGAAATCTATTATCTCATAGATAATAGGGCACCTCAAATGTTAGACAACACAAATTGTTTTTATATGTTGTTGGGAGAAAAAGAAAATATTATTTTTTTAAAATGTTGGACAAGAGGACCATAACTGTGATAAATGGTGTCATATAAATGGTAGGCTTTATAAGAGTTTCATTGCTCCCAGTAAAATGTCCATTGTCCAAGGGCACAAACTGTTTCAGGTTTTGTCTTTGTATTTCCAGAGGCTAGTATAGTTGCATAGATTTAGAGCAGGAAGTGACTTCTTCCAGATTGAATCCAACCCTTCATTCTACAGATGAGCAAACTGACATGAAAAAAAACCCCACTTATTAAGTGCTTATTGTGTACGAATCACTGGGGTCATAAATATCAATGGGAAGTTACTATAGTCCCTGCCCTCAAAAAGCTTACATTCTAATAAGGGAATTCCACACATATAGGGGAGTGTTGACCAGGAAGGATATTTTGATTTGAAACCTACAGGGATGGTTAATGGAACCATGGGGAAGTAGATTTGTACAATGTCCTTCCTAATGGCAATGGCAGCACTGAATTGACCGTAGTTTCAGAAGTAGGGGATTTGAGTGGTGACCAAGGGGCAGACAGTGGTTCATACACAACGGTTTATGTAAGATGTCTAGAGAAGAGATGACTGGTGAGTAAAGGAAAGCCTGACCAGAGTCTGTTTAGACAGGTTAGACTATATGAGGCCTTCACCCAACAGAATAAAACTCTTAAGTGTCTCCTAAACATTGTCTAGGTGTAACACCTCCAGTTCTGGAGATCCTAACTGGAAGGAACTCGTAAGGCCTTTCCTCATCCGGATTGCCTTCCTCTTCCTAATTTATCACGTTCTTCCTCTTAAAAGTAAAGTCCATAAATCAATGTAATGCTTCCAGTAAAATCAATCTAGGACAGAGTACAGAAGGATTATTCTCTCTATATTTCTGTAAGCTTACTTATTGTAGACTAAGATCACATTAGCTTCTCATGCCTACCTTTTCATATTTGACTCACATAGAGACTGCAGTCTATAAAACTTCCCAGAACTTTTTCATACAAACTGTTGCCCAACCATTCCTTTCCCATCTCATACTTTAAAATACTGGCTTTTTTAACCTGTGTAAGATTTTGTATTTTTAATTTTAAAATTCATTTTATTCTCTTCCTTTTCTGTTAGTCTGCCAGAATCCTTTTGGATCCTGACTCCATCTTCCAATATGTTGGCTATGCCAATATGGTTGTCATCTGACTTTTTGAGAAGGATGCCAACATGACATTATCCAAGGCAATGATCAGTGAAATTGATGAATAACATCGAAATGTTAAACAGCACAAGAGCCAAGCTCAGATTCTTTTGGAGACCCTCCAAGTAGACATCTGACTGTTGATGAGTACCTTTTGGGTCCAGCTGTTCAGCTTGTTTATTAGGAAGTTTGGGTGTTTCGTGAAGGAGTAGGACTTGAGTTCAACTTTAAAAGAGAGGTGGACTTTGGGTACCTGGAGAGGAGTGGAAGAGGGTTACAGACAGGGAAAACAGCATGAGCTAAAGCAGAGAGGTAGGAACATGAGCATTTCTGTGGAGGGTGATTAAGGAAACTGGCTTGACCAAAGAGAAGGTTCCATATTGGTGAGTGGTGGGGAATACACAATGTTGGGACCATAGAGATGAGTAAATAAATGCCTTTTCATTCATTAATTTATTCATTCACATATAACCTATTATATATTCAACAATGTTATAGCTTCTTTATCTAAACAAAATAATTTAATTCAACTAATATTTAATTAAATTCAACTAAAACCTGTTTTGTGCTAGGTACTCTGGATATAGGCGACCCAGACCCTTCTCTTAGAGCTTAAGAGCACCTGATGGTTTGTCATTCTGACTTCCTAGCATTTGAATTGTTTAACTGTCTTATGAATTTATAAAGGCTGGCACCCCATGCTATAGCAACGAGCTCATAAATTCCTAGCTCTGCCCACTTCCTATGGAGGCATTCCCCCAAACCCAAAGATTATCACTTTCCCCTTGACTTTTCTTAAGTTCTAAAAAAGCCCTTCTTGGGAAGTCTCCTCTGACCAATAATTACAACATCAAAGGTACTTTTTAGTAATCAAAGATGAAGCACACAAAACCAAAATAAATGGGCAAATAAGAC
>CM053582.1:184676242-184753054 GCA_028627135.1 Pseudochirops cupreus | reverse complement strand
GACTTTAGTGGGAAGTATCTTTGTGTGTGTTTTGGAGTTCTAGGATTGGTTTAGAGTCCTGTTTTATGGGTATTTTGGGGTGGCTATGTGAGATCTGCGATATGTTGCTGCTGCTACGCCGCCATCTTGGCTCCGCCCCCCCCATGGTTTTTCTAGTTATACCTTTGTTAGATGATCAGGTTCAGTTTTAAGTGTTTTACAGTTACAGGATAGAACAGTTCATAAAAACTGCTACCATTATATCTGAATAAACTGTGGTTTGATTTTACATGAGAACATCAGCTAGGCACTCAACTCTTCAGTTGACTCAAAGACAAATTCAGATGCAAATGGTTTTGAAATTAGTCATAATGGATTCTTGCAAACAAGGCTTGGAGAATCACCAAGTATAAAATATGCAAACTCAGTTTTGTTATTTTAAGAAAAAACATACATTGTGTTTCATCTTTTTTATTTTAGCCTTTAAATCTGCACGACAACAACCTACTCGTAGTACCACCAGTAAGAATTACTCAGAGGTAAGAAATGTTGCTTTTTCTTATGCAATTTATATACTCTACATTGTGATCTACTAAATCTCAGCTCTTCAAGTAGATTAAAAAGTAGTAAAGAGAAAAACAAAAATATGGCATCTTGTGCTTCCTACATTGCCCGTTTGGTAACTATTAAATAACATGTGTTTTATCTTCATGTGTATTGTTTATATTCTGTGTGTTTAGTGTAAAGGAAACGTGCTGATCCTTCCCCTTATAAAGTATAAAATTCAGCATAGACAAGCTGAACCAATGAGGATATTATGGGGATTTGGACTGTTTAATTAGAAGGATATTTTTCCTTTATAATTGGGATACTGATTACCTTGTACAAATGTATTCTATACTGAGAGGATTTTTAAAATTATATTTCAGTCATGGTAATGGATTTATACTACACTACACAACTCATGCTTCCAACCTGTCTCCTTTATACTCAGGTTTATATAATACATTGCATTCACAAAATAAATCCTTAAGCAGCCCTCTGAAGTAAGTAGTGTTAAATATTTTACAGATAAAGAATGCAGACTTGGAGAGGTTAAACAGCTTTCTCCAAGTCACATAAGCTAGTAAGTGGCAGAGCTGGACGTGAGTTAAGAACTTGTGTTTATATAATGAAATAATCCCAGATTGGAACTCAGAAGAACCAGTAGTTAGTTTTGGCTCTTAGACTAACCCTATGATCTTCTACAGTCCCTAAAATGAAGAGGTTGAACAGGATAATCTACAAAGAACCTTCCTGTTCTAAGTTCTTATTCTATGATTCTTACTTCAAGTCTTTTCCTTTTTCTGCTGTTCTAAGCTGCTTCCTGTTGACCAGGGTTAAGATTAAATCTGTAGCCATCTTGTTAGCAAAGCTAACAGGCCCTTATAGAACTGAAGCTCTGAACTTGTTTCATTAACAAGTTTTAACTATTGACAGTAGTTGGCCACAGTTACTCCTTTTAAAGATAGACTCTAAAGAGTCTGCCAGGTAGGTATATTGAAGAGAGAACCAGCCTTGGAGTTAGCAAGATATGGGTTAAAATTTGCCTCTGCTATACTAGCTGTTTAGCTCTGAGTAAGTTTCAACCTCCCAGTGCCTCAGACAATTCCTATAAGCTGCATTGGTGGAGGGAATTTCCATATTGAAAGTTCCCCACATTGATAAAATATCACAGGTCTGGACCTCGGACAGAAAGAATTTTTGTATCTCAGTTTTCATTTATTAGGTGGGGATTATTCATTGATTGTCAAACTCCCAAGAAAGTGACATATGGGATGAATACTCACACATACCTACCCCAACAAGTATTTTTAGGTATTTATGTACTTAGGTTGTATAGATGACCTGTTTTAGGTCAGGGAGGGATGTAGTGTGGGTGACTTTTTTTTTTAATTGCAAAATGGCATTGGAAGAGGATCAGAAGTAAGATAGTTCTTATGAGCATCATGCTACTGACATGATAACTCTCTACCATAGACTCACAAGCAATGTTCTTATTTAGAAAAAAATCTAAAATTCAAAATATAGTTAGTTTTTAGTCAAGCAGTCTAGTTTTTTGAGAGTCTTTTATGTTTTTTTTTTCCCCTACTTCAGGTTATTGAAGTTGATGATTCTGACATGGAAGATGACTTTTTTCCCACTACTTCCAAAGTAGATAAAAAGTAAGTGATATTTTGGAATAAGAGATGTTTGAAAACCTAAAAAAAACACATTGGAAACTTTCATCTGTATCTTTTCCATACCTTGGGCTCTTGACACTTAGATTATTTTAATCATATCATATAGAGACATAAATAGTACAAATTGATTCTAATGCCATTTCATTTGGTTATTGTAAGTCTATACTAAACTCTTACTCCAGTCCTCATCATGATATGAAGATGTAACTCTGGGATCTGGAAAAGCATTGAATACAGACCCAGTGAAAAGACACTTGAGCTATACCTTGAAGAGAGCAAGGCTTTTATGAGACAGAGGTGAGGAGGTAGTGTCTTCTAGACCTGGGGAACCACTTGGGCAAAGGCATGGTGGTAGGAGGTACCAGGTGCTGATGATTTTGCCTCTCATCTGTCTCTTGCATCTGCCCTTTCCCTTTTGCATTAAACTGCTACCATGCTAGTTCAGCTCTGTATTTTTCTTTCCCCTGGGCCACAGTAATAACGTCGTAACTGGGATCCTTTTTAAGGTTTGTCTCCGTCCCAGTTCATCTTTTACCAGACATCAGAATAATCTTCCTAATGTATACAGGCTTGGCCACATTACTATCTTACACAGAAATCTTCAGTAGCTTCTTGTTGCCTATATATCTTTAGCTAAGTTATTTAGACCCCTCTACATATTGTTCCAACCTACCTCTCCAGCTTTATTTCATATTACTTACCTCTCTACATTCCCTCTCTACATTCCATTCAAAGTAGAACATTGTTTCCTATTCTTGTTTTGCCCTCCCTTGCCTCTATACTGTTTCCAGAAGTCTTATCTCTTGTGTGTGGTACACTCTCCACTTTGTTTCCTGTTGAAATTCTTCCTTCATGGCTCATGTGTTTTGTGTTACCTCCTCCATGACCATCCATCAACCCCCACCAACTACACATCTTTGTGTTCCCAGAACTCAGCATAATGCCTTTTGTGTTATGAATTTAATTAATATTTGTTCAATTTGAGTGTGATGTTTAATCAGCAATCATAGATGAAGGGAACTGTACTGCATACTTTTACTTCAGTATACTTTAAAGGCTCTCAGATGACATCCATGTTGATATTCCTTGCAGTGATGCAGATTGCAGCCTATTCTGGCCTTCTCATCCTCTATATCCATGTCTTCCATTAAGTTTATCACAGTGAATCTAACCAGTGTGCTGTGGGTCTTCCTCAAGTTCCTGTAGCATTGTAAGGTTATCACTGGAATATGATATTTGTCCGTTTATACCTCATTTTCACCTTGTGAGCAGCTCATCTTTTAATTTTTATATTTTATTTCTTTGAGAACATTTTTTGTAATGTTTCTCCTTTGTTTTATCTTGCAATCTGCTTATACCGATGTGCCTCTTTGGCAGTTTCACATTTTCAGAGGTGGTAGTGTCTCATGGTTCATAGACAGGGGATTTTATTTCATGGAAAAGTCTGGGATTATTAAAATAAATTTAGAGTTTCCAAAAATTAGACTAGTTCACTTTCCTTCTCCTCTTCAATTCTGAGACTGGCTCATTTATCTAATTGCAGTGTTTATTCAAGAAATATACTCATGGCCAGTTCTGTAAGTTGTTTACAAAATTATAGATTGGACAACAAGGATTCTTTATCATCTGGTTTTTCTTGTGTAGATCATAAGGTCAAATTCCTTTAAATGATTGTGGAACTCATTTATTTAGGAGGCTCTGCTATGTTCCAGTGTAGCACAATTCATTTAACCTAATGTCATCTGCAAACAGGAACATCTGAAGGACCTTACTGACGATAAAGAAATATTTCTGCTATTTCATGATTAGTGACCAAATCTCTATGACAGTGGCATACACCTTTTGAGAGCATGTCTCTCTCCAGTTGATGTTTTGCTTAATATTAAAGATCTAGAAGGTCACTGAATAATGTTATCTCTGTTGTTAAATCTGTTGCAGAATCTTGACATATGCACAGGGGGCACCTTGTGGTGAAGGAGAGCCTTTAAGACAGTGTTTTGCTATACTGAATCAAATATTTTTTATACTCAACAGACAATAAACCCAGTGGGTTCTTTTATTTTCTGCATCTTTCAGTCAGTTATGTGATGGTAGAGATGTGATCTTCTATAAGTATGCCTTACAAAAGCAATTCCTCCAGAATTGAATGTTACCATCTTTTGTCATTCTTGCCAGTTTATAGATTGCTTTGATTTTGCATTTATTGTTAGCGATTTGGAGCTTGTTTTCGTGTGGTTGTCAATACTTTGTAATTCTTCTTTGTTTGTTAAAATCTTTTGATGACCTGTCAGTTGGGGAATGGTTATCAGGATTACACATTATTTATCAAAAATTTTATTTATTGTTTATATATCTTGGATATCAAACCTCTTTCAGAGAAATTTAATATACAATTTTTCCCACTTCTTCTTATCCTAGGTCCATTCCTCAGTTACTTTTAAAGCCCAGCTCAAATGCCACTTCCTTGAGTCCTTTCTTGATCCCTCAACTAACTCTTCCCCCCTTCTCATTACTTTGTATTTATTCTGCTTAGTTTTATATGTGTGCATTTTCTCCACCTCCACCCTTATAGAATATAAATTAATAAGAATATAATATAACTACTAAAAGTATTTTGGAAAATTCTTCAATGAATTCTCCTGTTCAGTTCCATCTCTTCTCATGTTTAAGGTTCTCAAGCATTACATCTAGCAGAAAAAGTTCCCAGAGCCAGACAGCTAAAGGAGTTGATTTTGAATCAGATGAGGTAAGTTACCATTGTTGTTACAGCTTTGATTCTATTTGTACAAAAACAAATTTCAAATACATTTCTGTAGGACTTTACCAAAAGAAAGGACAAAATAAATCTTTTATTCCACTCACATTCACGATATTTGTGTGTATTTAAAGTAGTATATGAGCAACTTCTTTTCTCTTCCCTCCCTCTCTCCCTCTCTTCTACCCTCTCTCCCTTCCTCCCTCCCTTCCTTCCTTCCTTCTTTCCTTCCTTCCTTCCTTCCTTTCTTCCTTCTCTCCCTCCCTTCCTCCTGCCTCCCTCCCTCCCTCTGTCCTTCCCTCTCTCCCTCCTTTTGGCTTATTTATCTAGCTCAGTGGTTCTCAACCTGTGGGTTATGTTCAATTTGTAACAATGAAAATACATCCTGCGTATCAGATATTTACATTATGATTCATAACAGCAAAATTACAGTTATGAAGTAGCAGCGAAAATAATTTTATGGTTGGGGGTCACCACAACATGAGGAACTGTATTAAAGGGTCGTGGCATTAGGAAGGTTGAAAACCACAGCTCTAGCTCATAGTGAATAAAAAGACTAGGAAGGAGAGAAAGTTTGAACAAGGACCTCAGAAAAGAAGTACCTGCTGTGTGGGAGGACAGTTATGTCAGTAAATATTGATTAAATGTCTGTTATGTAGCAGGCACTGTACTGGGCATATAAAAAAGGCAGAAAACAGCTCCTGCTCGAAAGGAACTGACAGTGTAGTGGTAGAGACAGTATGTAAATAACTATGTACAAACCAGATACATACAGGATCTGTGGAAGCAGTGCTTCTCAACCTGTGGGCTGCGACCCCTTTGGGGGTCGAACGACCCTTTCACAGGGGTCACCTAAGACCATTGGAAAATGTATTTCTGATGGTCTTAGGAACCAAGGCACCGCTCCTCTATCCGTCTCCAGGCGGGTCCACCAACATACAGCTATGCCCACATACAAGTATTAAATGGTCACAGCATTAGGAAGGTAGAGAACCACTGTGTTGGAGACAATTTCAAAGGAAAGACAACCTGCATTGCAGAAGATCCAGAAGAGTTTCTTGTAGAGATGGGATTTTAGGTAGAGCTTAGTAGAAGTAAAAGAGAAGAGAATGGAAATAACTTGAGTCCATACTTCTAGTCAATGACTGATTGCCCAGTTTTTTTCAGTTGGTATATTTGAGCATGTTTAGTTGGCACCAGACTGTTTTTCTTGCCCCATTTATCTTGGGTACTTATTTTTAGATCCTATGATGGTGTGCCCTCTGATATTAATCAGGTGGGGTAATCAGCATTTCTTGATTCTTTGGAAAGTCTCCGAACTTATTTTTGTACCTCTGGACTACTTTCTCTTGTCCATTATGAGCAGATGACCATCTTAGGACTATCTTATGACCACTTAGTCAGTGGAGATGCCTGTGTAACAGCCTTGGGCAAATCACTTCACCTCAGTTTAGCCTTCTGTAAAATCCTCCTCTGTGAAGATCACATGGAATCATAGATATGAAACTGTTTATTAAGTGCTATCTCTAGTAAAACGCTGTGTTGTAAATAGTATTATTGATAATATTCTTATTGGTTAGATAGTATATAAGTGTATGTCATATTTAAAAACTGACCATTGGCTAAAGTTCAGAGTGGGAAGAGCAATTAGCAAATTAATTCTAGTTTGATTTAAGATGGTTTTTGTTAATAGTAACTATGAAAGTATTTGCATTTTCATGCTTCAAGGAATCATGATTTCTTCATTCTCATTTCTTCAATGTGAATATTCCCTCTGTCAATGCAGATTGCAATCCCTCTAGACAATTTTTATTAATTGCTGAAGCCAAAAAAATTAATTCTATTGATGTGCCTTTCCAGATTTTACATGAAAATTTTTTACATGAAATTTTCCCATCCTTACATGAAAATATTCCATCTCCCCTCACTGATCCATGTTGTATGTTCATGAGCCTTTAATATCATAGTCAAACTTAGCCAACTTCTAGCAAACATTTCAGAACAATGTCTTGCTTAAATAATTTGCCTGAATTAAAAGAAAAAGAAATAATGAATTATGGAATTTTGTAATTACATTTCCACCTTTTGTGGCCCTTAGCCATATTATGCCTCCTGAATTAACCTTCAGATTTCTGTAGGCTAGTTATCTGCATTGGACTTATCTCAAAAAAATCTTTCTTTTAGGTTTATTGACAGCACAGTTTGTTGACAGTCATTTAATTATCTTACTTAGATGATGTCTAGTACTAATGTTCTCTTTATTTGTCTTTAACTGTATTGCTCCAAAAGAAAATCTTTTGGAATTCAAATACCGTAGAAATGGTCCCTGTTCCAGGAATTATTAAAGAAAGTGGATTTGCTGACTTGTTGCTTTTCTTTAGTCTAAGAGATTAGCTGTTTTATTTCCAGCCTAGATTGTGTTACAAGAAGATCATGGATCATAGAATCATAGAGCTGAAGAGAACCCTAGAGATGTTGAACAGGAGGGCAAGATAAGGAAACTGGACAACATAGTTCTGGAGTTAGGTCTTCTCTATAATGTAACTATTTTATTGAATGTAGATTCCCAGAATAGTTATGTCTTTATTTGAATATAAGGTCACAAAAAACATATTGCAAAACCTTTGGGCATTAGGGGATTTAAGGATTTATCTGATCTTTTGGATCATTCATACCTGTCATCCTTTTGATTAGTTTGACTAATAGAGTATTAATATATTACTAGATATAGCTGTTTAGGTATATACATATATATATGTAAAATGGTTTATATGCATATCCATGTGCTTGTGTGTATATATATAATACATACGTGTGTGTGTGTGTGTGTGTATACAGAGAGAGAGAGAGAGAGAAAGAGAGACTTTTAAAGTCCTGAAACTTTATTTTGTGCCCATGTATGGTTAGAAAGCATTTCACTTACCTTATAAATCTCTCACTTTGTATGTTTATGTAAATCTTATTTGTCTGTATAGTCTCAGATTAAAAAAAACCAAGTGTCTTTAAAGCAGTGATAAAAAGCTAATTTATTTTATCATCTGAATAATTCTCGCTGTACCATATTACTTCTTTTTTTTTTTTGAGTGGAGGAACTGAAAATAAAGGCCTCATTCCTCTGTGATTGTGGAGAGCCTTAGAGCTAAAAGAATGAGACTGTAACCTATAGGGGAAAAGAACATGAGAGAATCCTTGTGCTTTGTTCTTTGTAAGCCATTCTGCCTCTTCAACTTAAATGAAGTATGAATAGCTGTCTAATACAATAATACTTGTGTGTCATTTCAGGATGATGACGATCCCTTCATGAACATGAACATATCCAGAAGAAATAGAAGATAATTTCTGTTAGCTTTTTGAATTTAATGACACTCTGAAATGCTCAGGATTCATGAAAAAATCAGGAAACATTGCAGAGATTTTATAGTTGAATATATTAAGAACAACTTGTTTTGTTAAATGCTTTCTTTTAAAATTCTTGTGTTGCAGTCGACAGCAGTGGAATAGCTTGTAAAAAGGATGATTATTAATTAAAGAGACTAGGGTGTAACAGTCTACATTTTTGAGTATTTCCTGATAATGGTTCAGAGATTTTAATTTATCAGACTTTATACAAACCTTTTGTTGCATCTCTAGTATACAGTTAACAGTATTGTTCTTTAATCTTGTTATCAGGATGTTACCACTCTCGGGCAATGCAGTAACTCATTATAAAATATATGATAACATTTACCATATATACATATATATGTATACACATATATATGTGTGTGTACGTTTATATGCACATGGATTGATGTGTTAGAGAATAGCTTTACTTTCTTCTCGGAATGTTGGTTGAAAGAAAGAAGAATAAAGTATCAACTTCATTGCTACTCTGTGAAGCAATAAAAAAAATTGTTACAATTACCGGATGTAGCTATAGTCTGAGAAAACTAGTTTATAAGATTTGTTTTTGTAATCCAAATTAGATTCTAAGTTCTTGGTCTCTGCTAGTAAAATTAAATAGGCTGAAAAACAAACAAACAAACAACAAAAACCAGGGGTCCAGGCTCTATTTCTGTTTTGGATTGTTTTTATTTTCTTTTCCTTGTTGCACTCTGTCACCACTTAGTGTTAATTGATGTTTTTCACATAATTTCAGTTCAATTCAACCAAGATTTATTCAGCATAGTTTGTACAGCACTGTACAAGCTGCTAGGACACAAACAATTTAAACAGTCTCTTCCCCGATGAAATACACTTGTGGGCTATGTGCCACAAAGTAAAATTTAAACAATCAATGCTTCCGTCAGAGGAGGTACCTCTTGCCTGCAATGCAAATTGTCGTCCATCTAAACCTCAGCTGATGGCCTTCTGGTGATGAGCCTCTCTTACATGCAATGAGTAACTGGACTCATAATTGGAACTTTTTCATCGTGGTAGAAGCTGCCAGAGTTTGTACAACATGGGGTCACCTCCACAACATGATGCATTGGAATATGACTTTAGTGGAAGACACGTAACTGTGCTGCAAAATAAAATGTAAGGCCATCATAGAGGTGTAAACTAAGTGACGATGGAGGGAGGAAAGATGAAAGATTAAGTCTAAATGGTGATACTAGAATATGCAAAAAATGTATTCATTATCATACTTATGTAGGGAATTTGATATCTGTTTCAGTAGTAAAAATATTAAAATTACCCACTGAGTATTAATAATTCTTTACATTTCCTCTTGTCCTTATTGCTAATGATTTTTTTTATGATGTATCATGCATTTGCTGTATATTTTTAGGAGAAAAATAAAAGGTTTTTAAAGAAAATTAAAAATGTGCAGCTCATAATATTTTGTGTTTGCCAGACAATTGCAGTTAACTTGAGCTATTTGTATCAGATTATATTAAAGTATAACTTTTGTTTTGTAAAGTGTCTTTTTTTCCCTTAAAATTAGTTCATCTTTTGTGTTTGAATGGGAATCGCCTGTAACATATTGAAGTGGCCTTTTTACTTTTACTTCTTTTACATTTACTTTTACTTTTTATATTTTTCTCTTCATATTGTGAAGAAGATAAATATATGATCTCATCTAGTGTGTTATATAGTCTCATTCTTCTGTTTAAGACAGTGAGAGGCTGTGTGTTTTTAATACAGAACCACCAGATATCTGTATTCACATCGTGCAAGCATAACAAAGCAGAAAATTCTTACATTCCTACTTTGTCTGTTGAAGTAAAATATCATCTGTCTTGCCCAGGAAAGAATTATGATACTATTTCTTAACACAGTCTTTATAAGGCAATCTATTTTCCAAGATTCTGTAGGAAATCTGTTGTTGATTGTTGTTTTTTGAATTTTAGATTGAAATGTAATACAGTAAATAGTAAATGAACATTATTGTGACAATATCTTCTGAAAGACTCACATGTTGAAAATGCCTAGGTAAGAAATAATTTATTTGTCCCCCTTCTCTCTTCCAATCAGTATTAATCAGTTTGATATTTTATATAAATCATTAGGGATAATTAGATGATAGGTTTTTATAGTATGCCTTTATAATGGGCCTCAATATAATGTTCACTACTTGTTTACCAAGTTATGAGGCTCACTTGTGCAGCCACAAGAACCCTGACAAAGATGTCTCAATCTTGTTTTGCTCAAATTCCATGTCCAAACCCAACATGAGTAGGAGCCTTGATTCTTTGGAAAGTCCTCCAACTTATTTTTCTGTCTCCAGACCACTCTCTGTTGTCCAACATGAGCAGGTGACCATCTTATGAAAACTTAGTGGAGATGCCCCATGCTTTGACCACCCCTTCCACCCGTCTTCTGTTGTTATGTCATTTTTTGCCCCTCAAAGGCAAGGTCTATCGATCAATGAGATTCTGTTCTTTACCATGCCTCTTTTGCATGTTTTGGTGTCAAACCCTATAAAAACAAGTAGTGGGGATTAGGGGCATCTCAAATCTTGAGGAAGATCTGAGGTCCACTTTGTTATAGACGTGGACTCTTTAATAAAGTGCCATTGACTAAGAGCTCTGCCTCAATGGATTTTCTTGCAAATTGGACAGTTATAATCCCTACACTTAAAAGGGACAGAACATATGGATATTAGCCATTTAGGACTCATCTTTGCATTGTTGTACCTGTGAAATAGCTCAAATGAAAAATTTCTAAAGCCTCGTTTAGATTTCTTATAAAATAATCTGTGATTGAATAGCATATGGATTATTTCATGGGACCCTTATAACTGAGCTGGAGGGAAAATGTCATCCTGAAGGTGTTTGTCAGACACCATCATCTTAACCTCAGCCTTTATAAGAATGCATCTGCCATCATCATGAGGGCAGAGCTGTTATCGGTGTCTCATCGGTGTCTCTTACTGCTTTTCTTCTGTTGATTTCCTTTACTTGTGTGGTTTGTGGGGCAGCTAGGTGGTGCAATGAATAGAGCACCCACCCTGGAGTCAGGAGGATCTGAGTTCAAATTTGACCTCAGACGCTTAACACATCCTAGCCGGTTGACTTTAGGCAAGTCACTTAACCGCAATTGCCCTTCCTTTCCCCCTCCAAAAAGCAAAACAAACAAACAAACAAACAAAAAACTTGTCTGGTTTGATATTGTCTTTGCTATGTCCATATTGGCTAAAAACTTGAGTTGTACTCAACATTTTGCCTGCCCATCTAATGCACACAGATGAATATAGTAATGAGAAAAATGTTCACTGAAATGGCTTTTTTCCTGTGAAGAGATGGATCCCCTAAATTTTAAGTCAATGTAATGCCAAGTCTCCCTCCTCCTTGAATCTTCAACTGACCCTGCCATCCCTTCAGTCTATTAATAGTTATATCCTATTATATATGTATATACACATATATCATTATATATAATAGCTATGTATACATCCCTTTCGGAGGAAACATTTTATTAAAAGCTCTATCTATACTGTATTCACTTTTCAACCTCTTATAGTATGGCTTCTGACCCTACCACTCAACTAAAATTAACTCTCTCCAAGATTACTAATGATTTCATTAGTTAAATCCAGTGACCTTTTCTTAATTTTAATTTCTCTCTTTTTAACCTCTGTGCAGTATTTGTCACTACTGACTACTCTTTTACTGAATCTTTTCTTCCTTCAGTTTTTGTGATACTACTTTTTTTCCCCGTTCATCTATCTGACCACTTCTGCATCTGGTGGATCATTATATATGTCCAATTCCCTAACTGTAATGTTCTCTATTGCTCTGTTCTTAGCCTTCTTCTTTAATCCAGCTTCCCTTGTCTTCCCCTTCATTAACTCCTAAGGGTTCTATTATTTCCATGCGAAACACTTCCCTACCTTGATTTCTAGCTGTAGAGTGCCAGTCCTGCATCACCACTGCCATTACTGTCTAAAGATGTCCCTACAGGCATCTCAGTCATGTCTATTATGGAACTCAGAATCTTGTCCCCCTAAATCTTCCCACCCTCCAAATTCATCCTCTTGAAGGCATCACCACCCCTACACTGACCCAAGTTTACAACCTTGGTGAATCATCCTCGACTCTTTCCTTTTTCTCACTCCCTCATGTCCATTAGTTTTCAGTTTCAATACTCCATAATCTACTGTATTGTACACAGGTCCCTTTTCTTTACTCACATGGTCACTACCTCTCACTGGGACCATTGCAATGGCCTCCTAATTGGATTGAAACTTCCTGTTCCCCCCCACTTCAATCTTCCAAATAGCTGCCAAAATAATCTTCCAAAAAGCACAAGTCTGACCATGTAAGTAACCTGTTCAATGACTCCCTGCTGTATCAGGTAATATCCAAACTTTCCTATTTGGCATTTAAAGCCCTTCCCAATATAGCTCTGGATTTATTTCATATAACTCTCCATTTATAAACTCTGTCTTCAAGCAAGAAGAGCCTTCTTGCTTTCCCCTGAACTTGACATTCCATCTCTCTTTGCACAAGCTATTAGCAGGCCTGGGATGGGATCCCTCCTCCCCTATTAGATTCAAGCACTGCCATGAGTTACCTCCTGTTGGGATCCTTATCAGAGCCTCCTACTGTTAGTATTCTCCCCTCCCTCAAATTATCGTGTATATACTTCTGTGTTCGTTAGAATGTAAGCTCCCTGACAGGAGGGGCTTTTCTTTCTGCCTCTGTATCCTCCATGCCTACAAAATTCTTTGGACACAGGAGGTGCTTAAGAAAAAGCTTATTAATTCAATAATAGTATAAAATGTTTGGTTGAAATTTTATAGTCATTTTTTACCTCCCTACCCCATCCTTCCAGTAGTTAACAAGTTCTATCAGTTCTACTGTTGCATCTTTTCTGTCTACTGCCTCCTTTACATCCTTCCTGCAAACAGCCCAGCCCACACTTGGTTACTAGCGTAGTGACTTTTGGCCCACTTACCCTGGCATGCCCTGTGGGGTGGTCATAATAGCCTAGTGTCTTTGCTAGGGCTCTCTCCCTGCTATCTTTTTTTTCCCCCCAAGAAAGGTGTATCAAAAGATTTAACAACACATTGCACTGTTCACACAGATTGCTAAAGTAACTTGAACAAACCACAGGTCAGGTACACTACAAAGTGCAGGGAGAGTGAAGCTGGGTGGATGCCACATATAAGGCGCGCGCACACACACACACACACACACACACGCACACACACGCACGCGCGCGCACACACACACACACACGCATGCACGCACGCACACACACACACACACACACACACACACACACACACCTTTTTCCTTTTTTAATCACAGGTGCCCCTGTAAACAATAAACCTGCAATTAATTGAAACAGGATTGAATGAGGATCTGCCATTAAAGCAACACCCTCTCCCCCTCACTTGAAGACATTCAGCCCTAAGAGAATCCAGTACCATCAGCCAAGGGTCTTCAGAGTTTTGTTTAGATGATGAAATAAAACAGGAATCCAGGTATCCCTCACCGTGTTTGTTGTTTTGCTCTTCTTGTTTTTGCTTTTCTCGTCTCTCTCCTTTAGCCCATCCATATTGGCTCTCAGCAAGTTAGACGAGGCTATCTGGAAGTTATTCACTTCTTTATCACTCACTACAGTACTGATCTTCCTTTCCCTTCAGTCGTTCTTAGCAACACTCATTACCTGAAGGTTCAAAGCCTTTCACAGACCCTTTACATGGAATGGGTTTAATCTTACCATCATCCTTCTTTCAGGTGATGAACGTGCTCTCTGAAGACTGGCACTTCTCAAAGAGCCTGGTCAGCTCTGTTAGGAACTACTTACTTTTCCGAAGCACCATTACTGCCTCTCCACCCCCCAGCTACAAATGCTCAGTCACCACTAACCAGGGAGCCAGAGCCTGATTGTGTGGCTTAAGTAGCATTTCAGGGACGTCAGGCCCACTTATCATCAACTCTCAGTAACCCCTCTGATCAGGAACCACCCCTGATGTAGGACTTATTTAGTAACAGGCCCTGGCCATGACCAACTCTCTGACCAAGGGTCAGGAAAGAGAGGCCTGTCCTAACCCCATTTTAGTTCCTCTCGTGTTTTTCTGTGTGGCCAAATTTCTGGCACCACTTTATTCAAAGATGAACCTTGGTTTCATAGTGTTCCTTCCCTTTCCTGAACTCTTCCTGTTTTTACATGCAGTATAAACCTGCTTGCTTTACTCACATCTTACCTCTGTGATTTTTGGCAGAGCTGTCCCCTAAGCATCCCACAGGAATTTCCCTACACATGCCCAATCTCTGGAACTGCATCAGGGGATGCTCTAAAGTTACAAATTCTTGTGTAGGTCAGGGGTCTAACTTCCCAGCAACTTGGAATGCTGATTAATGACAGTCCTCTGGAATATGCTATGCATGCTCAGACAAGCAGTTTGAACAGATGAGGTGCACTCTTATTTTTCGTCACAAGGTGGTGCTGTGTACCATTGAATGGAGTTGAAATTATATCAACTTTAGTCTGAGATTTATGCCATTAGTTTCCTCATACATTTGAAATCGCCCCAGTGTATATTGCTGTGACATACGTAAGCTTTATGAGCATTATTTGTAAGGGATTTTAAAAAATCACAAAATTTTTGAGGCAGGAAGTTACTTGGAAACCCTTTAGGTCAACACATACCAGAAAAAGAATCCCTCCTCAATATATCCAACAAATGGTTACCTGACCTCTGTTTAAATATCTCTTATGAGGGGGATTCAATTAGCTTCCATGGCAACATGTTGCAATTATGGATAGCTTTAATTGTTAGAAAAACATGTAAGTTAAGGGAAAATGGCGGCATTAATTAACCAAAGGCATAACTATTTTCTTTAAAAAAAAAAAAGCAAAGTAAAAATATCTCTTAGAAGGAAAACTAACTTGAAAGATGACAGAATTCCTTTAAAAATAATTTCCAACAAATAACCTAATCAATTTTTAAAAAGATCTTGCATTAGAATTTTGATTGAGAGGAACTGTAAATGTTTTTCTTTCAACTTTTTTTTTCCCTTTGGCTAATGGACATTAAGACAATGTAAAGTATAGTAAAATTCTGCTTTTTCCAAACCAAACACATTCCTTGTCCTTGGATGAAAAGAAAACCTCAAGATCAACACATGTAGCTTATTTCACTTTCCCTGGACGTCTTTGAAATTACTTTGAAATTAGCCAAATCCGAAAGCACTTGGTCTCCCATAGTTAAGAGTGTCAGCTTGTTAAAAAACTATATATGCATATGCCTGGGTCTGTATGGGCTCAATCTTTGATCAACAGATCTCAGTGATAGCTCTTTCAGTGTATGAAAGAGCTGGTGCCACAAGGATGCTTAAATTAAGCCCTATTCATCAATTATTCAAGAAGTATTTATATAAGAGGCCGACTTAAGCATATACTGTGTACAGAAGAGGAGTATATCATTCAGGTTGTGGATAAAGGTGATGCAGGAAAGCCTTCAACAAGGATTTGGTGAGTGTTAAAGTAAAACCACTTCAGGTTGCTATCCCTTTGCATTTCAAAATCCATCAGAGGAAAGGACCATTACTACTTTGGTGAAAGAGAGGACGCAGAATCTGGAACTACAACACCATTTGTTGTGTTGACTTGCTATCGCCTTGAACAGCTCACCTTTCTATAGCACTTGAAAGTTTGTCTTTCCTGACAAGAACTACCTATCAGGTAATTGGTGCAAAGTTTTCCCCATTTAATAGATGAGGAAGAAAAGGTCAGTAGAAGTGCAGATGACCATGCTATTAAAAAGTAACTGGATCCTGGAGGTAAAACATAAGTTCCCTGGCTCTAAGTTCAATGCTTTCTTTACCACACCATAATTAAAACTGTGCTTTTTTTTTTTTTTTTTTTTTTTTACAAAATAAGGAGCCCCATGATAGGATTTGCATTTATTTGGGTACCGAACTTAGCTCCAAAGGGGTCAGAGTTGCTTCTTCATCCATCATTTTACCTTCTTAGGCTAATAGAATTTACTTTTTTTTTTTTTTAGCAATGACCTTGTTGCCTCTAAATATTGAGATTTAGTTATTAACCTGAAGTTGATGTCAGGTAGAAGTGTACTCAGATCTATGAGACTTTGATTCAGGAAACAAAGTGCTAGCTAGTAGTTTATTAAAGGGCTTTTTTATATTGATTATGTAGCTGTGGCTAAGCACAGAATGATGCAGGATAATTAATTTTTTTTCTTTTTCTGTTTGGAGGGGGAAGGTAGGGCAATTGGGGTTAAGTGATTTGCCCAAGATCACACGGCTAGTAACTGGTAAGCGTCTGAGGCTGGATTTGAACTCAGGTCCTCCTGACTCTGGTGCTCTATTATTACCCTACCTGACCAGGACTGCCATTAGCCTGGATGTAAATCTGAGACAAAAAGCAAGGAAGAGGACAATATTGAGCATGACCCTCTGCATCCCATCCATAGGTACAATAGTTATGAGTGACATCACCACCATGTATATGCACCTGCTGCCTGTTCTGGGCTTTCCAGAGTAGCAACAGTATAACCACAGGGAGGACAAGATGTTTCAATACAGTGGAGGTGACTAAAAAGAAGCTCTAGATGTTTTGAGACCTTGAAAAGAGAGCAGATATAGCCCATGTCTGACCTTCTGTTTCCCTATGTCAGACTGTTCAGCTGCCAGGAAAGAACTCTTTTCTCTAAAAAAAGAAAAGAAAAAAAGTCCTTTTTGAATGGTATTTGAAGGGCATTTATCACTGGTTAAAAATGACCTACAGATGTTACATCTGATGATCTATTTCTTTAATACTTAAAAAAGATCCATTATTTCATGTATGGGATATTCCTTTCATAGATGCAGATTGCATCTCCTCTATGATTTAGTATCCAGTCTTCACAAGTAGCCTTGACCAAAATTATTTACTGACTAATGGTCAACCTTCTTGTGATGAGACTACATTTAGCTGGACTGGACCATGGATTATGAACTTTGCCTGTCACTTACCCTGCATCCCAGGACTTTCTAGGTTTGTAGGACCCTCTAGTGCAGCGGTTCTCAACCTGTGGGTTATGTTCAATTTGTAACAATGAAAATACATCCTGCATATCAGATAGATTCATAACAGTAGCAAAATTACAGTTATGAAGTAGCAACGAAAATAATTTTATGGTTGGGGGTCACCACAACATGAGGAACTGTATTAAAGGGTCACAGCATTAGGAAGGTTGAGAACCACTGCTCTAGAGCTTAAAGTCCATTGACATTGCCCTTGAGAACCAGTTATTCATCACCAAGAAGCAGCAAAGAAGGGTAGTGATAGGGATTGGACTAGTAGCATCATTTCTATAGGGAACTACCAGATGAGAAAACCCTTTCTACACAATCAGCTCAAAGTCCGATATGCCCATCAGCCCCAGCATGCTTTTTGTTTGGCTTTGTGGAATTTATAGATTGTCAGCCTCTACTGTGAGGAAGATTATGTTTAAAAATAACTCAAATGTGGAAACCCAAATTTAAAGTGGATTCAAAGGATCATAGATTTAGAATTGGAAAATATATCAGAGGCCAGATAGTCCAGTACAACTTAGTATCTTTTCTGCAACTTATAGAATCACTTAAAGCATTGAGTGGTTAAGTGACTTTCCTAGGATTGTAGAACCAGTATATAATCAAGGTGGGACTTGAACCCATCTTCCTGGCTTTCAGGCTGACTTTCTGTAATCTGGCCATACTGCCTCAGATAAGGACTCAAACCCCATCTTTTACAGGAAGCCTTTCCTAACCCCTCTTAATTTTAGTGCTTTCTCTATCTTCAGCTTTTCCAATTTATCTTGTGCATAGAGATTTATGGGGTATTCAGGGAGATCTAGCACCTCTGGTGTGAGAGCTTGGCTGAAGTTTATAAGATCACATATCTCAGAACTGAAAAGAACTTCAAGAGGTATCATCCAATAATGAAAAAATTATGGATTAGAGTTAGAAGATCAGGATTCATATCCTGTCTTGGGTAAGTCAATAACATCATACAATTGACAACCATTATGTACTAATTGGGATATATAAGGGGGACATGGTACTATCAAGAGGAACTTATAGAACACACAGGATTATTGGTTCATGAGGAAAAAATGAAGGCAATAAGGGCAAAGGTAGATTTTTTTCATCACTGTTGCCGTTTGAAGATAAGGACATCAGAAGAAAAAGGGAGAGCTGGATTTGAGAAATGAACAGTTGTTTTGGAAGCTGGTCTGAGAAGTCTGAGAACCAGTTTTGGATTTCCATAAATTTAGATATAGAGTCATGGGCTCTAATCCAGGGACAGAGAAAACTTAACAAAGGCTAATAAAATATATTTGTCTAGAACAGCAGTTCTCAACCTGTGGGTTGTGACCTCTTTGGGGATTGAACGACCCTTTCACAAGGGTCACCTAAGACCATCGGAAAACACATATTTCCTATGGTCTTAGGCACTGAGACACTGCTCCTCTATCCATCTCCAGGTGGGTCCACCCACATGCAGATACGCCCACATATGAGTATTAAAGGGTCGTGGCATTAGGAAGGTTGGGAACCACTGGTCTAGAGACTTGTGAATTGGAACAAGACGCCTTTAAAATGAAAATGGAAAGGGAGGGGAAAAACAATACATACATATCTGCCAATCCATATGCCACTGAGAATAGCCAGCACTGTGCAAAAAGGAGGATATCAAAGGAGAAATGTTAGTTGACAGGAGACAATATCCAAGAAGAATGAAATGAAAACCATGGTCTTAGAGCTATACACATATACAATATACAAATATACACATATATACATGTGTTTATATATGTATACAATATACATACAAGTCAACGCATGCACACATACATGTGTACACAGACATACATGCATGTATATGTATGTGTGTATTTGTATGTATAGCTCTATTTTCATGGTTTTCATTGCCTTCTCCTTAAATCTATATCTGTGTGTATGTATACAGACACAAAAAGATGTACGAAGTATGGATGATATAAACTAAAAACTTTATATAGAAGCATGACATGTCTTGGGCATGTCCTGATGTAATGATGGGGAACTTCAAACATCTGGACATCTTCAGAGCCCAGCTGAAAGCAAAAGAAATGA
This sequence comes from Pseudochirops cupreus, assembly GCA_028627135.1. Classification (NCBI taxonomy): domain Eukaryota; kingdom Metazoa; phylum Chordata; class Mammalia; order Diprotodontia; family Pseudocheiridae; genus Pseudochirops; species Pseudochirops cupreus. The sequence continues at coordinate 184,733,558 of CM053582.1, read as the reverse complement.
TTACATTTTGACTTGTCTTAATAATTTAAGTCTTAAAAAAAGATAGAGAAAATGCTGAAGGGATTTTTCTTCTGTGCCTGATTTTGACCATCAAGAAGGAAATAATTGATAAATTACTACTTAAACAGTGGGAACTATTTCAGATCTGAGTTTCAAACAAAGTTTAATGAAAGAACCAGGCCAGTAAGGCATAAAAACAATAAGCACTTTATTATGGAGCATTTTTAATCCACACAAGGGTTGGCTTAGGACCCAATTTGAAATATCCAGAAGTCAAGAGAGTGGGAAACGGACAGTGAAGGCAGCCTACAGCCAGGTAAGGTGAAGGCCCTCAGTTGTCTTGGATTTCAGGCCACAGAGGACAGAGAAGAACTCAGAGATAATCTTTAGGAGAAGCAACCCTTTGACTAGGCAAACTGCTGAACTCTCTGCCAATTAAAAAAAAAAAGACTAGATTTCCCTATCTTACCTGGAAGTATATAAGATTGACCTGTTCTGATCAGCATAGGAGGTTTGACCTGTTTCACTTCTCACTTGGGTTCTCTTCTGTTGGCCTCTCATTCCTGGGGGCTTACCACATTATTGGCAATTGACTTACCCAACTGCAGCTGGGAACTTCTGAGCTTCAAAGAGCCACCAGACTCATTCTCCATGCCTGAGTCTGTTAATTATTCTAATCAACAGTGCTTTGAGATTTGCAAAGCACTTCACATATATCAACTCATTTGGTCTGCATTTAAAACACTTAGTGTCAGAATCACATTTACACTCAGGTCATTCACCAGGCTGCCAAAGGGCAGAAGGTTTTTTTAGGGAGAGGAAGTTACTTAGGCTTATCTGGTTGGTGCTCCATGTCTGATGTGACAGGTAGAGAAATGATAGGTGGTGTTATGAGAGGCCTGATGGAACCAAATAGTGGGTAGCATTATGGGTCATTAAATGGCTAAGTGGAAATTTGGTGGAGAAAAATTGCCATGCTTAGTGTTCAGGGCAGAGACAAGTTGCCATGATTAAGCCTTAAGGGTTCCAAGGAGCACTATAGATTGCAGGGTTTGGGGACTATCACAGAAACCTTTGGCAGATGTAAAGATTCCTTCCTGACAACATGTGATAGACAAGGTGAGAAAACCTGGGCAGGGTCTGATGTGGACCCTATATTTTAGAAGACTAGGTTTCAAAGAGTACAAGGAAAGGAGAGTTAGAATTCCATGGTACAAAATTATGGCCCAAATGTGGTGGAAAGCTCTTAAGGATGAAATTCTGATGTTAATAAGTTGAAACCATTCCACTGAGAGAAAAAAAAAGGGGGTAAATATCTGAGGAAGAATGTCTTAACCTTTTTGTCTTAAGAACTCCTTTGGCAAGCTGGTGAAACCTGTGGAGCCCTGCTCATAGTGTTTTTAAATGCATAAAATAAAATAGACAATATTACAAAGGAATCTAATTATATTGAAATACAAGTATCAAAACATTTTTTAAAAAAAATTCATGAACCCCCAGGTTAAGAACCCTGAGAAGACACTAATGTGGATGCAGGGAATTTATTGGATCATCTTAGATTTTAAAAAGACAAGCTTGGTACTTGAGGGTTAATACCAAAGAAGAGTCTGGTTCTGTGAAAATACTGAAAACTTAGTACAAAAGAGTTTGTGATTGCTAAGGACAATAACAAAAAGGCATTTTTTAGCTACTGGAATGTAAATTTATGATCTGGTCCAACTTCCTCGTTATATAGATGAGGAAACTGAGAGCCTCCTCTGACAAAGCCAGGGTTGAGTCCAGTTCCTTCTAACCCAAAAAATATTCTCTGAACACAACAAGGTCACTAAACTTCAGAATTAAGGGTTCCTCCAGTCTATCACAGCTAACAAGTGTTAAAGATAGGATTCAGACTCAGTTCTTCCTGACTCTGTGTCCAGGGTTCAATCCAGGACACCACTGGTGGGTTATAGGTGGCCTCTTAGATCTCTTCCAACAGGAGAATTTTATTGTTCTAAGTCAATTTGCCTCTATGGGCTTCGGTTTCCTCATCTGGAAAATGATGGTATTGAACTTGATGATCTCTAGGGTCCTATCCTGGTTTAAATCTTATTAAGATATAATCCTACGATCTCCACTAACAGGGGATGCATTCCAATCCAGAAATTTCCCACTGATAGAAATAATGTAGGAGGCAGAGAGATGTGTTCCTGGACCTGAATCTGTAGAGGTACCTGTACTTGAGCCAGGACTGGTTTTTCTTTCCCTCCTCAATCATGCTGATGCCTCCCCCTGCACAGTCACTACTAATTCATCTCTTCACCTGATCCCTCTGAACTCCAGCCTGTGCAAATTAGAAATGTTTCTCCCTCTTTGTCTCTCTGTTGCTGTCATTGTCTCCCTGTCTTCCTATCTCTCTCCCACTTTCTCTCTCTTCTTCCTCTCCTTGTTCTCTCCTTCCCTTTTCCCCTCTCCTCTCACCCTCTTCTTCTTTTTCCTCTCACTTTCTCATTTTCTGTCTTTCTCCCTCCTTTCCCTCTTTTATATCTCTCCCTCTTCTTCTTCCTCTTCCTCTCCTTCCCTTCTCTTCTCCACTCTCTCCCTCTCCTTTTTTTCTCTCTCTTCCTCTCCTCCTTTTATTCACTTTCTCTCTTCTTTCCTCTCTCCTCTTTTCCCTCTTCCTCTCTTCTCTGTCTCTCTACATGACAGATTTTATAAAAAGGAGGTTTGGTACCAGGTGATTTGTTAATTGACATAGATTTATGTATCTGTAGCTAAATAATGAAAGAATAAAACATACTTACATCATCAAACATTTATTAGGTGCTTACTCTGTACTCAACCAGAAACATATCCTGAAACCAGTCCCAAAGAGCATTTAAAATTTCAGTATGTATTAATTTTATATTTCTTTCATTGTATTTCCTTTCACATGTTATGATAAATTATTAACTGCACATTTTAGTTAGAATGTAAGCTCTCTGAAGGAAAGTGACTACTTCATTTTTGTTTCTGATCCTCAGTGCCTAGTATGCTGCCTGGAATGTAGTAAGATCATACATGCTTGTTGATCAACTGATGATAACTGATATTTACATTGCTTCAAAGTTTACAAAGTACTCTAACATGCTTTATCTCATATGACCTTTACAAGAACCATGTGAACTAACTGCAGCAACTATTTTTTTCTCCATTTTACAAACAAGGAAAAGGAGGCTGAAGGAAGATTAAGTGACTTGCCCATCGTTACCCAGCTAGTATGTGTGTGAGGTAAGACTTGAAGGCTGAGTGTCCTTACTCCAAATACAGCTTTAGACTCTATAGAATGAATAAAAGTCTAAAGAGGATGTGATCCATGTCTAAATGGGAATGGCTTGTGTTGGGTGAACAGGGTCCCTTTCACTGAAGTTTTGGAATGAAGAGGCTACCCCCGAAGCTTGGGAGAGGCAAATTTGGACAAATAAAAGCCATACTGCTTCACACTCATTATTCCCGAATGTTAAGGAAAATATGATAATATAAATAGCTTTTTAAAAAAAAGGATTAGAGAAATTCCTGGATGACAGAGTGCAGATGGATTGCTTAAGGAACCCAGAATTGGTAGAACAAATTCTAAACCCTCTTAGATCATCAACCATGCCCATCCTTGGTACTACTCTTAAAGTCCTACATTGGATTGACCCTAATATGAGAATCAGTGAGGCAATTGTCACATTGGGTATTTTTGTTTGTTTGTTTGTTTTTGGAGAGGGCAATTGAGGTTAAGTGACTTGCCCAAGGTTACATGGCTAGCTTTGTGTTAAGTGTCTGAGGCCAGATTTGAACTGGCCTCCTGACTCTAGGGCTGGTGCTCTATTCACTGTGCCACCTAGCCACCCCCCACATTGTTTTTTTTAAGGCTATAGTTTTGTGTTTGCTTATGGCAAAGATAGAACAAAATCTATTGTTTTACTTTAGTCACATTTATGCCTTTTATTCCTTTCTAATTCTCACTTAAGACATGTGGAACAACCTGTGTCTCCAAATAGAATCCTCCTCATCATAAAGTGATGAATCAAATTAAAAGTTGTAACAACCATTCCTGTCAGGTGGATTGGATGGTTTTTCTGAGGGATTGCCCTGTGAAGCTGTATGCAGTGCATACAGAAGATAAGACTCCTGATTGACTGCGAAAATACATATCCGAGTGATCAAAGGAATTTCTTCAGATGGCTGGAGGAATCTAATAGAGATCAGTCAAAAAGGTGAGTTGAGGAATTTTGGATGGTGGATTAGGGTTCTAAAGCTATAGACATATAATGGAATTTTGTCTTTCTTGGGTCTCTTGATTCCCAGCACTTGCTACTCTAAAGACCACAAAGGTCAGACGCCCCCCTCAAACAATAACATTTATTAAGCACCTACAATATGTCAGGCATTGTGCTAAGCACTGGGGATACAAAAAGAGGTAAAAGACAGCACCTGCCCTCGAGAAATTCACAGTCTAATAGGGAAACAACAAATAAATATGTACAAACAAGTGATATATAAGATAAGTAGGAAATAATTGAGAGAGAGAAAGCACTAGAATTGAGATGGATTGGGAAAGCCTTCCTGTAGAAGATGGGACTTTAGTTGAGACTTAAAGGAAGCCAGTAAGTGGGCATGAGGAGAGGGAACATTACAGGCATAGAGGACAGTCCAAGAAAAGTACTTGGAGCCAAGAGATAGAGTACCTTGTTTGTGGAATAGCCAGGAGGCCAGTGTCACTAGATTGAATAATATGCAATGAGGAATAACATGTAAGAAAACTGGAAAGATAGGAAGGAGCTATGTCATGAAAGGCTTTGAATGTTAAACAGAGCGTTTTGTATTTGATCCTGCCAGTGATAGTGGCCACTGGGTTTATTGAGACCTGTGCTTTAGGAAAATCACTTTAGTGGCTGAATGGACTATGAATTGGAATAAGGAAAGACTTGATACAGGGAGACCTACCAGCACCCTATTGCAATAGTCCAGGTGCAAGGGGATGAGGATCTGTGCCAGAATAGTGCCAAGTGTCAGAAGATGGAAGGCGACGTATTCCAAAAGTGGTACAAGGTGAAATTGACAGACCTTAGCAACAGATTGGACATGGGGGATGAGAGCTATAGAGGAGCTGAGGGTAACTCCTACATTGTGAGCCTGAGAGACTGGCAGGATTACTCTACAGTAATAGGGACAGTCGATGGGAGGGAAGTTTTAGCGGGAAAGATAAAGAGTTCTATTTTGGGCATATTGAGTTTAAGATGTCTATAAGACATCCACAGATTTCTGAAAGGAAGTTTGAGATTCTAGGTTGGAAGTCAGCAGAGAAGTTGGGGCTGGTAGGTAGATTTGAGAATAATCAATATAGAGTCATTAAATTCATGAAAGTTGATGAGATCACTAGGGAAGTAGTATAGAAATAGAAGAGCAGAGGGCATAGGACACAATCCTGTGAGATGCCCATGGGTAGAAGGAGTGATTCAGATGAGAATACAGCAAAAGGGACTGAGAAGAATCAGTCACGTAGGTAGAAGCAGAACCAGGAGAGAGTGGTGTCCTGAAAACCTAGAAAAAAGAAAGTATCAAAGAGGAGAAAATGATCAACAGTGTCAAAAGTTGCATAGAAATTGAAGAAAAGGAGAACTGGGAAAAGGCCATTGGATTTGGCAGCTAGAAGATTATCAACTTTGGTGAGAGCAGTTTTGGTGGAGTGACAAGGTAGGAAGTCAGATTGGAAGGAGTTAAGAAGAAAGTGAGAGAAGAGAGAGTGGAGGCACCTATCGTAGAAGGCTTTTACAAGGTGATTACCCACAAAAGACAGGAGACATAAAGGATAATATTTAGCTGGATGAAAAGGACCAAGTGGGAGTTTGTTTTTTTTTTCAGGATGGGCAAGATTTAAGCATGTTTTTAGGCAGTAGGGAATGAGAGGTAGAAAATAAGTGATATGGTGGGGATGACAGAGGAAGCAATTTGTTGAAGGATATGGGCTGGAATGGGATTTCTTGAGTAGGTTAGAAGGGTTAGTCCCTCTAGGAAAGTAAGACCACTTCATTACATGAGACAGGAGAGAAGGAGGGGACAGTGGCAGAAGGTAGAATGAATCATATGAAATAAGGAAGAGTGGAGAATAGGGAGTTCCTGGTGAATGGCCTCAATTTTTCTGTAAAATATGAGGCAACGTTCTCAGCTGAAAGAGTGAGTGGCAGAGGAGCCACAGGAAATTTGAGGAAGAATGAAAAGGTTTGGAAGCACTGCTGTGTACAGTAGAATAGTGAATTGATAGGGCAAGTATAGAAGGATTGTCTAGCAGCAATGAAGTTTCAGTGAGATTGTGTAACATAAATTTACAGTGGACCCAGTCAGAATGATTGTGTGATTTTCTTCCATTTTGTTCAGCAACACATGTGTAGGAGTGAAAGTGGTGAGGGGTGGAAATAATCCAAGGCCGAGACTTGCCATAATAATAGGAGGGCTATAGGGTTCAAGAGAGATGGACAATGTAGAGTTGAATTGGTTCACCATGGAGTCAAGATGAGGGGAAGACAGTGGCTAGCTCAAGGGAGATGGCCTGGTAGACAGCAGAGAAGTCAAGGGATTGAAGGTCATGACGCAGATAGAGAGTAGTGTTTTGCATAGGAAGACAAAAGAAATCATGAAAAGTCAATATATTACCGCTAGATAAGGGGATTTTAGGATTATTGAACAATGGAGGGGATACATTTGTAGGTGATGGAAAAATTAAGGAGCCATCTTTATATGTGGCTGAGGTGGAGTGGGAGAGTATGTCATAGGAAGTGAAGAGGCTGAGGAACTGAATGGTTATGGTGTTTGAAGGAGAGTTGATATGTATGTTGAAATCCCCTAGTATAAAGGTAGGAGTCGGGGAGGAGAGAAAAAATGTTCTGAAGAGCTCCACATATGGAACTTGTTGAGAAAGGGGAGGGACCTGAAATCTGTAGACAACAGCTACCAAGACTTTACTAGGTGGTAGATAGGAATAGTATTTCATTCTTCTTGTTGCAATCATTATCTGTATCTTCTCAGTTGCTTTTTGGTTTTTATTTTGCTTCCAAGTTGAAGAACTCATTTATTCTGGTGTAATCTATTGTCTACCCTAATCTGTGCAACTTCTCTGATTTTTAGTCACTACTTATTTGGTAACGAAATTATAAATAAATAAATGAAAGTTTTATTAGCTGTTTGTATAGTTTATGTTTTTGTTTTGTTTTGGTAGGAGGGAACTAAACTGGCAAGTTACCCTCCCCTTGAGGACAATCAAGGAAAATGGTATCATAGACTATCAATATTTGAAGTGTAGCGGATAGGTAAAATTTTAGGTCAACAGTTCTCTCGGAGAGAGAAAAGGGAAGGAGCAAAAACCCAATAATAGGCCTCCTCCTGCTTTCCACAAGGGCAGAAATCATAGCCTGCCTTAGACAGAAATGAGTCAGATCCCTGACTAGATATCTGTCCATGCCACATCAAAGCTGAGCTTTCTGTATATTTCCACAGCCCAAGCACATCTGTAGCTTACAAAGCTTTACTTTATTTTCTGGATTTCTCCCTTTTTGTGAGGACTCTGACCACTTGAGAGAAATGGTTTGTTTTTTCTCTTACCATTTTAAGCATTGTTAGAAATTATAAAGTATTTGGCTTCATAGGATTTGTATCAGATTTTTATGCCACAGTTTCAGATAAAATATTTTCCATTTGACTTTCTGGTCTGCTATTCTCTTATACCCTATTTTGCTACTCTAGTTTTCCATCTTACAAATTATCTTTCTCTCTTGTTAGATCTTTGTCTCACTCAACTGAGATTCATGGCCAACTTGCTCTTATCTTTTCCAGGCTCTAACACTTCTTAGCTATGTAACTCCAGGCAAATTTCTTTACTTCTTTGAGCCTCAGTTTCTCTATTTATAAAATGGAGATAATACATATTTTCTCTACCTACCTCGGATCATAGGATTATGGATCTAGAATTAGAAGGAACCTCAAAGGCCATTTAGTCCAACTCCTCTTCCTACAGATTGGAAACTTTGACTCAAAGTGGTTCAAAGTCTCATGGCTAACAAGTGTTAAAGAGCAAGATTTGAATCCAGGGCCTCTGTTTCCAGAACAAATTGCTTTTCCATTATACTATGATGCTCCATAGGGCTGTTATGAAGAAAATATCTTTAGGGATTATGGAAAATGTGATCACTTGTAATTATTTATTTTTTGTGGGAGAGGTAGGAAACTGTGATTTCATCAGTATAAAGATACTTCAGTGTGGAAACTCTCCACCAATGCAGACTGGCCATTTATCTGAAACTTATAGGCTTAAAGAGTTGTCTAGGACACTGAGAAGTTAAGCTACCATAGCTAGGCAGGACTTAAGATCAGATCTTCCTAACCATCTATCAACTATGCACACCAACTCTCTTGATTATTCTCATTATGCTTTTTATCTACTAAATAATTATTTCTAATAAGTTGAATTATATCCAAAGTAAGCAATCCAAAGTTGTTATCAATTCCACTTAGCTCCAGACCCTATATGGTTTTTCTTCTGTCCAGGAATTTCCCTAGAGTGTCAATTACAACCTTACTTGAACCTGTTGTCTTAGAGATGAATTTTCAGTTGTAATTGCTAGAATCCATTCCCTACAATTTGAGCTTTTCAAAAGAAGAACTAGTGGAGAAAACAGTCTTTGTTCTGTAGGCAGTGACTGAAACAGACTAAAAAAATTAATGGCCTCAAGTGGTCTTTTGAAAATGGATCATGGATGAATTTGAAAAAAAATATCACTAGATGTTAAGTGGCCAGAGATGCTGGGATGCTTTGTAAAAATGATTTTTAATGAAATGTTAATGGCCTTATTTGAAAGAATCTTGTCTTCATCACTAAGTAATTACCAACACTCCACCCTCTAAATGAATGATAAACCACTTTCCCTTCACTTTTCCTCCTCTACATGAATCTGATTTTAGATGAAACACACAAAAGAATCAAAAGGAAATAAAAAAATTAGCCTGGTAGCAATTAAGGGTGCAGATTTAGAACTAGTGCCTGAGAAATATGACTCAACACTTGGAATTATAAGAAACAACTCTCTGGTAACGTTCATTCCAGAACAGTGCACATTAGAACAACTGATTGCAATGTCTTATGTATAGCAGGTTCTTCATGCATTTTGTGGGAATAATTATTTATTGGCACTAACAAAAATAATTCATTTTTGTATAGTTCTTTGAAGCTTATTAAGTATCTTACTCACAGTAACCTTGTAAGGTAGGTGGAGATAAAGGCTCACATTTATATAGCACTCTTTGTTTCAATGATAATAGCCGATATTTGTTTTGTATTCACAGTACTTAGCACAGTGGCTGACGTTTAGTGTGTGATTGTTCATTCATTTTAGTCATGTCTGAGTCTCCTTGACCCCATATTTTGGGTTTTCTTAGCAAAGATACTGGGGTGTTTTGCCATTTCCTTCTTCAGCTCATTTTGCAGATGTGGAAACTGAGCGAAACAGGGTTTAGTGACTTGCCCAGGGTCACACAGCCAGTAAGTGTCAGAGGCCAGATTTGAACTCAGGAAGATGAGTTTTCTTGACTCCAGGTCCAGCACTCTATCCACTGTGCTACCTAGTTTCCAATAGCTGGTTCCATTAGCAGAATATAAATTCTTGAAAGGTCCTACCAACCTAAAAACTTTTAAATAGAGAGAGGTTGCTTGTTGCCAGAAAGTAGATGACTAGATAATGAATATAGGCACAATATGATTGTGATCCAAGAGTGAATGGTGGTAAATGTTTAATAAGTTTAGCCTGTGTTATTAACATTTCCCCCTTCATTTTCTTAAGTCTGCACCAATGGTGTCAAACTTAACTAGAAACAGGGCCAGTAAACCACAAATAAGGACCCCTGTAGATTACATGTTGACTTAGAAAACCACATGTCAATATTTTTTATATTTCATTGTATTTTTATTATTTTGTTAAATATTTCCCAATTATATTTTATTCTGGTTTCTCAGCATTAGGGAGTGTTGCAGGCAGTGGCTCCGTGGGTAGTTGCCCAGTAGGCACCTCTAGTCAAGATAGCAAACAAAACAATAAATTAAGCTTTGATTTGTTGAATTTGCTGATTTCTGTGGTGTAAGTGCTTAAGCCATAGTAGATATTCCATAAATGTTTATTGATGGACACTGAAAATTTAACAATGGGCTCTCACAAGCTGGTATAGACTGACTCCAATATGCTACCATTTATCAAGTGGAGAGAGAACTCATTCCAAGGAGATCATGGATCTTTGGAACATCTTTCCTGATTATACAAGATGAGATTTTAAGAGCAAGGCAGGCTATTACATTAGCAATTATAATAATGAGAATCCTTGTCATGCTTTATGGTTTGCAAATGTTTGCGTAACCAGTATTTCATCGGATTGTCATTAAAAGCAAGGGAAACCCCAGGATCCTGATAAAGCTAACGAGCAGGTAAAGAACTCTTGGAAATTTAATTTAAAAAGAAATATGGTGAAATCTGGGCAAGAAACTGAGAAATTGAGTGAATTATTAGCATACTACTGAAGAGGCATGCATCCTGTGCCTCTTAGGGCCATGGTTTTCTTATTGGTAAAAGGAATTGATTAAAGGAAATGATCGCTTAGCTCCCTTTCAGCCCTAACATTTTGTAATTCTAGTTAAGAAGCCTTGAAAACTCCTCCAAGGCAAGGGACTACATTATCTATGTCTTTTTTCTTCCGCACAATGGCTACACAGCACTGGGCACGTAACAAGTACTCAAAAATGGTCTAGAGGCATGATCTCAGCAGTTCTCAGAGGGATCCCTTTAGGCCTTGGGAACCCTTTCAGGTGGTCCAAGAGTCCAAACTATATTAATAATAATATTAAGACATTTTACTTCCTAATATGGATGTTGATAGATATGACCCACATGAACAAAAGCCCTTTGCACGGGTCTTCAATAATTTTTAAGTGTTAAAGGGATCCTGCTATTAAAAGTTTTGAGAACTGCTATGTGACTTGAAGAATATAGATTTCAGTTATCTCATAGAACCACAAAAACTCAGAATTGGGAGAGATCTGGGGTCAACAAATTCTGGGACCAAATCTGTCCACCACCTGTTTATGTGCAGCCCGTGAGCTAAGAATGTTTTTACATTTTTAAACAAAGTGTTAATTTTAGTTTGTTTAGTGTAGTTTTAGCCATAGTTTGCTGAGCCCCCTGATCTAAAACAACTCATGACCTACACAGAAATCCCCTCCACAATATACCTGACAAGTGGTTATTCAGCCTCTTCTTGAAGATCTTCGTGGGAGCCCACTACCTACTGAAGCAATCTATTCCACTTTTGAGTGTTTATTGTTGTAGTTCAGTATGTTCAACTCTTCATGACCCCCTTTTGGGTCATGTCTCCAGTTTCTTCAGCTGGTCCTTATAGTGCATGATTTGGAGGCTTTTCACTGTTCTGGTCGCTCTCCTTTGGCTATCTTTGAGACTACTGACATCCTTCCACAAATGTGATGCCCGATACTGAATGACGTGGCTTAGGTACGCCAGCAAGAGGACAGCAACACTCTTACTTAGTCCCAGACGTTACTGTTCTCTTTATGAATCCTACAATTCCATTAACATTTTTTTTGCTGCTATATCATACTGTTGACTCATGTCAGGCTTGCAATTTACTGAAGTCCCGTATCTCTTCCAGACGAAATTGTTTCGCCCTGTCTATATCTCTTGTGTTTTGTGAAATTGATTTATGGAATCCAAATATGACCTTTATGCTTATTGCATTTAATCTTATGGGATTTGACCCAATATCCAAGCACACAATGATCTTTTTCTGAGCTTTGTCATCCTGACTCTTATCTAATGTGTTAGCTCTCCTTTCTAGTTTTGCGTTATCTGCAAATTGTATAAAAATGCCTCATATGCCTTTATAAAAGTTTCTGATAAAAGTGTTAAACTGCAGAAGGACCAGTATGGTCCTCCATTACCTACTCTTAGTACATATCTTTTTGATTTTTGTTGTTGTTTAGCTGTTTTCTGTCATGTCCAAAACTTTGTGACCCCATTTGGGGTTTCCTTGGCAAAGACACTGGAGTGGTTTGCCATTTCCTTCTCCAGCTCATTTACTGATGATGAGGTAAACAGGGGGAAGTGACTTGCCTAAGGTCACAGAGCTAGGAAGTATCTGAGGCTGGATTTTGAATATAGGAAGATGAGTGTTATGGGAATCTGAAGATCTTCCCTGCCCCTAGGCCCTTTGATAGGCTTAAGTGGCTCTGAGAACCTTCCCTGATTTGAAAGTATACTCTGCCCCCAGGCTGAATGTGGTCACATGGAGCCTGTGGTGGGAGGCTTATTCTTCAGGAATGCCCCTGCCTTATTACTTTGTGATTGAGTAGTGGGTCAAGAGGGCTGTGACATTCTCTGATCCAGGAGAAGGCTATATATACCCTGATGTGAGGTTTTTGCTTTGGGGCTCACTTTGAGAAGATTTGTGTGATTTGGCCAGATGAGACTCTGGGAAGCCATTGAGCCTCCTGGCTTTGAAAACCCAGATGTTGGTGCTTTCCTCTCTTGGTAACTGACCAGGTATGGATGTAATGGTCAGAGGCTGGAAGCCCGTCTACTGATCTGTTTCTTTGTCTCCTTGTAACTTCTGCTTGTGACTTGTGTTTGCATTCTCTGAAGTTCAGGGTGCTGACTTTTTCCCCTGAACTAGGTAAATGATATGTGTTTGATCGATTAAAGTAAGATTGTTAACCCATTTCGAGTTGCTTTCCTTTAGAAAAGTAGATCTAAGAACCTGTGCTAGCAGCCACCCTGGGTATGCTAAGGTGCTTGCTGATACAACGAGTCTTCTTGACTCCAGGCCCAGCACTCTATCCACTGAGCCACCTAATTGCCCATCTTTGTGTTTACAAAATGTTTTATCGACGCTTATTGTTTTTATGTCATAGTCATTTCCAGATTCCAGATTAAACTCATTTTCCTCCACGCCTCTATGATCCTTCCTATGTAACGAAGAGAAGCAGTTAAGCAAAACCAAGCAACACAGAAATCATACTTGGCAACATATGCATCACTCCATTTCCACAGTCCCTGACTTTTCCAACAGAAGGAGGGTGGTGCATTTCCTTACTTGTCTCTTTGCTGGGTGTGAAAAAGGACACAATGAGTGTATAAGAAGGGTACAGAGTACCATGAGAGGTCTAAGGAAGGAGAAATTGCCCATGACCCCTAGTTGGTAACCAGTTTCTAGGCCTGGAACAACAGTGATTTCAGAGGACCATTGTAAGATCCAGAATTCCCCTGACTGGGGAACCTTGTACTTCCCTTTAACTGTGGGATATTCTTTTTACTACCAAAGGAAGAGATTGATTATAGGTAGTAGTTTAATCAATCATTATGAATACTTAAAAACAGGGCAATCTGGGGTAGCTGCCAGACAATTTTGTGGATCCCTTGCTGAAGAGCCCCCAAATCCCTGCGGTAATTGTAGAAAACTGACAACAGAAGGAGGAGTTAGAGAGTGCATTGCTACTGATTGGGGGATATTTTTGGTTTTCTGCTTAAATAATGAGCTTGGGAGTTAAGCCAACGTTATGCCCAAACATGTGTGTGTATTGATCATGTCCCAGTTGTAATATTTATGTTTTGGCTTTCATGGGTTATAGTATCTTAAGTTTTAACTCAAGGGTCTAAGTTAAGATTTAGTGTCTAAGTTACAATTTGTAAACGAGTCACCACGTTCGGACTTCCACCTTTTATGGAGTTTAAGTTTTTAAGGATTTTCACTTATTACTGTATTTTAGGGCTCGTCCCCAATTCAAACCCTACAGCCATAGATCAGACTCATGAGGACCCGTTAGGAGATCCCCAAGCTCATACTTGTCCTATTGAATGAACCATACTTGGCGAAGGTCAGACAGATGGAACGCTGGAGAGCATGCAGGACCTGGAGTCAAGAAGACTTGAGCTCAAATCTGGCCCCAGCCATTTGCAAACTGTGTGACCCTGGGCAAGTCACTTAATCCCTGTGTGCCTCAGTTTCCTTGTTTGTAAAGGGAAAATAATAGCATGTGCATCCTGAGTTGTTGTGAAATCATCAAATGGAATAACATTTGTAAAGTTTCTGGCACACGGTAAGCATTATATAGATGTGGGCTGTTATTATTTATTATCATCACTCTTCTGTTGTGTAGTTGGGTCATTTTAGCTGTTTCCAGCTCTTTGTGACCCTCTTTTGGGGGTTTTCTTGCAAGGGTACTGTGGTGGTTTGCCATTTCCTTCTCCAGCTCGTTTTACAGATGGAGAAACTGAGGCAAGCAGGGTTAAGTGACTTGCCGATGGTCACATAGGTGGTAAATGTCTGAGGTCATATTTGAAATCATGTTGTCCTCCCTAGGCCTTCCAGGCCTAGTGCTCTATCCGCTGTGCCACCTAGCGACCCCATGTTGTGTAGATTGTGTCACCATTTTCACCTACAGAGTGCAACGCATACTAGTTGGATAAAAATATAAGAGCAATCCTTGCTTGACTTACTAGTAAATGGGGTTTTACGTGATTTATTTTGTTCTATTTTTTAAATCTACAAGTGCTGGAAGAATTTGACTGAGCAACAAAAATAAGACGTTTATTAGATGGACAGGTGTCATCCAAGAAAAGGTATTTGTCCTACATAAGGGAAACAGCCGTGCAAGACATCTTGCCTTCTAGACTCAGAGCCGTGGTCCATCTTCTCCAGTGTTTAGTCTTGGACAGTGCTTTCCGTGGGGCTCATTGTGGAGGTGATATGGCTGTCTTTTAGGCAGTAGGATATACTAGGATATTATCATTGTTTTACAGTTCAGTAAACTGAGGGTCTCTCCCCTCCATTCACTGTTCACTGTGGTATCTGATAGCGGCTTTAAGACAAGGCCGACCCTGTCCCTGTTCACTCTAGTGAATGTGGAAAGACAGAGTCACCTCCGTCATATACCCTGGCCTTAGCCTTTGGGGTAAAGAGGGTCCTTTCAGAGCTTAGACTGTGCTAGGGGAAGATGTATCTCTGACATCTCCAGTTGGAGTTCAAAATGCATCTTAACCAGGTTAAGAAGGAATGTTTCCCAGATCTAGTGTTCTAATACATAGAACACTTTAGGGCTTAAGCCATGTTTCCAAACCCATGAACACGCTAACATAGATATTGTGGGGGCATGGAATTTCATGGGATCAAGGAGGGTCTGAAAAAGGTGTAAGAAAAGTAAGGGAAATTATTTTTCTTATTGAGAGGAAACATTAAGACATAGAACTGTGCAAAGAATTTATTTTGTAAATAGTTATAACTGGCTAAAGAGTTTGCTCTTTGGTTCAGGGATTCTCTTCTGGTAAAATTGTTGCCAGATGGTCCTTGAAGTTATTACCAGGATTGATTTCTTGAAATATAGCTTTGAAAAATAAGTTTTAAAAAAGCTCATCCTGTTTTATTTACTTATTTTTGGTTTTATTGTTCTTTTATTAAAGATTTTGTCCACATATGTTGGTCAACCATTATGTTCTTTTAAAAAAAATCAATTAATTAATTTTTGGTTTCCAACATTCACTTCCACAAGATTTTGAATTCCAAATTTTCTCCCTTTCTCTCCCCTCCCCCACCTCAAGACTGGGTTCAATCTGATTACCCCATTCCCCCAATCTTCCCTCCGTTCTGTCAACCACCTCACCCCCATTCTCTTCATCCTGTTTTAAATGGAGCTACTTGGCCAAGTCTTTAAACCCAAACTTCTGGTTTTCATTGAGTGGCCAGTAACAGGTACAGTCCAAGCTTCTATGTCTTATTGTTTAGGTTTTGATGGCTTAGAATGAGTGTGACTAGCAATTGTTCTCCGTTTTGGACAGAAACTCTGAGGATATTCACCTCACAGAATGATATCTTTGGAATGGCAAATTGGACCATCTTTTGTCTCAATTCTTACTTCTCCATTAGTCATCGGATAGATGTGGCCTCAGACATTGAGACCTGGCAAAGACTGTAATTTAGAAATTGCTGCTTGCTGGGCCATCACCAGTTGTCTTGACATTTGTCTTCCCACTGGAATCTGATGACTGTGGAGAAGAGGGCTTAACTTTGCCTCCCTCAAATCCAGTGCATGGGCAAATCAGGACCTCATTCTAGTGATGTCATTGGTCCTTTTTGAGAGCAACAACAACAATTTTTTTTCATGTTTTCATACAAAAAATTTAATAAATATTACTTTTTCAAAATTTATTGCCAGGAACAACACATCAAAGATGCATTTTCATGTTCATATAACACTCATAGCACAATACAAGGTATCTTCATGATCTCAATGGTTAACCAATGAGATTACTCTGTTTATAAGCCTTTTCAATCTTACATGTTGTAATAGTACTTTGATCTCCTCACTTGTTAAGGTGGGCAGTGTAATAATCTATGGCAAATCTAAACAGTGATCTTACTGGACATTTTACTGTTCAAGTATTCAACTAGCTTATTTGAATATTCCCTAAATGCAGTGGATTAAAAAAAAATAAAATCTACAGGTGGTTAAGTATTACATATTCATGGTGAAAAAAACACCAGAATTTACAAAATAAGATTGCTGTGCTTCCAACTTCATGCTAAATTTGATTTTTTTTTTTTTGTTATATGCTACCACTCACATTTTAGCTATGGGACATAGCTCTCAGTTTGTTCCCTTGAACTGCTTTGGAGAAGATTATCTGCCTCTTTTCTTTTCAAGTCTAAAGCAGCAAACAAAACACAATGAAACACAAACCTGTTCTAGTCTAATTCTCTAAACTGCCTCAGTCAGTACTTACAAGAGTCTTAAAGTGATACTACAGGTGTTTCAAACATTTGACATTGTACAAAAAAAAACAAAACAAAAAAATAAAAACCAAACCCAGCATCAGGGCATGAGAGTCCATCCTATTGTTTAAAATAAACTATTTTTAAAACACCTTAATTTTGGCTTATAGGCAACATGTAACAGGTACCACTATTAACCTGGTCTCAGGGATCCTCATTGCAAGTAGGGAGCATTGTGGAAAATAATCAATGATTATGGGATTGGTCTTCCACAACCAACTTGACAAAGGGACCCCAGATCTTTGTAGTTCATCATAGGTTTGACCATGCTTTCCCCCTCAGCCCTCCTAGGAGGATTTGAAGGTGACTTTTGGCAGAAGCACATGGCAGGGGTGGACATGCATTTGCACATGGCCAGAGAGGGGAGATAGCCAGACTGGTGTTACCTACCTTAACAAGTGATAGTAACCAGGGCACTTGAAGGTTTCCTGCAGATGCACATAGCAAAAGTAAACATGTGAGCGCCCACTCAATCTGAAAGGGGAGTCTCAGCTTTGGCAGTCGCCTTAGGGCAGCCCCACATTCAGTAGCTCCTTAGTTTGAGAGCATGAACTCTGGACCTTTTAGAGAGATTTCCTGAATGCAGCATGTTCTGTGCAGCAATTCCTCCTTGCCCCATTTAAAAAATTCTGAACTTAACAAACGTCAACAAAAGTAGTTTCATGTACACAGTAGGACCCAAAGGGTCAATCACAATAACACTGTGCTAAGAGCTTTACAAGTATTATCTCATTTGATTCTCACAATAACCTGGGGAGGTACTATTATCATCCCTATTTTAATGATGAGAAACTGATGCAAGTAGGGGTTAAATGATTGACCCAGAGTTACACAGCTCAAAAATGTCTGAGTCAGGATTTGAACTCAGATCTTCTTGACTCGAGGCTAGGGGTTCTATATCCTATGCCACCTATCTGCCTCTATAACTGCAAGCCTTTATTATGTGCAACTCATTTTTCTTTTAAAGTATATAATAAATTTAGTATTACTTTCAAGGCTGTTCTGTTTATCTTTTCCCTTCTGTTCTTTCTTCTGTTCTCTTCTGTACATTTCAAAAGTATGTTTTAGTGGCTGTCTTTTTTTTCTTTTTGGCAACTCTATTCCTCTCTTCTACTTTGCCATTTTCCTCTCCTTTTTAATTAAGAAAAAAAAGAAAAGAAAAAAATTTGTAATAAATATGTGTAATCGAGCAAAACAAATCCCCACGTTGGTTATGTTCAAAAATATATGTCTCATTCTGGCACGTTCTTCTAGTATAGGCCATTACCTCTCTGTCATGACGTAAGTATATAGCATGCTTCATCACTGATCCCCTGGATTTGTAGTTGGCCATTAATCAGAATTCTTGAGTCTATCAAAATTGCTTGTCTTTACAATATTATTACTCTTGTATAAATTTGTTCTATTGGTTCTGCTCACTTCTCTCTCTTGTGTAGGAAATACAGTGAAATACTCAGATAGCACAGGTTTGATGGAAAGAAGATTGCCTATTCAGTTTTCCCCGAAATATGTTTAGCTTTTGAGAGGAACTAAAGCCATGGTATGAAATTATGTCAGGAAGAGATTGCAAATAACTCTGTAGGAAAAAGGGATTACATTGGAATGTTAGAGTATTACCTCAATATTAATGTTAATTTCTTTTCTCTTCCAAAAGGTAAAGAGTTGGTGGGCACATTTCCTGTGGATTGAAAAAAAGAACTGTCCCATACCTGATATGCAATTAGTACCTTGAGTTTCTGTGTGGGAGCCAAGGTCCCCTTTGGGACTAAGGATTAGACTCATCCATATCACCCCAGCATTTTGGGGGAACTCTGGGCTATGGATTACATACAGAAATGTTACTATTCATTTAGGGGCTAAAGGTAATGAAAAAACTCAAGGACTAGCCAGAAAAGAATATAGAAAACAAGAAGATTGATGGTTTTTATAGGTGCTGAATTTTGTGACTGAAGGCAGTATTCTGTCCAAACCTGCCCTGCAACTTCTAAACCATATTATTACTCTTTTCTCCTTTTCTTGGAGCTATATTCCAAGTCTACCTTGAGCTATTTTCCTATCTCATTGTAAACTCCTTGAGGTCAGGGATTTTTTCGTTGTTTGGTAGACTAGGCACTTGACAAGTGCCAGTTGGATTTTATTTTATTGTGTAGGCTGTCCCTTATGCTAGAAACACATTTCATTTTCATTTTTGCCTTTGAAACCTTTCTCTTCAAGACCCAGGTGAAAGGTAGCTCCCTCCATGAAGCCTCCCCTAGATTCTTCTTCATGAAAGTGATCTATCCTATCTTAGATTTTGTACCGTGCTTGGTCTGGTGCTTTCTCTCTGTCTCTGTCTCTGGTGTTGTAGCTTACCTATTTAACTATTAAGTTCCTTGAGGGAAAGGACTGTGTCATCTTTCAGAATTGTATCTCCAGCTTCTGGTACAGAGTGATACTCACATATTGAATTTGTAAGTTGAAAACCGCACCCTTCCTTTTATTTGGATAGCAGATAGCATAGTTTATGATAAGCCCTTCATTATGAATCGTAAGACCTGAGTTCTAGACCCACTCCACCATTTTCAACAAATATTTATTTTACATCTACTATTGCTAGCACTCCTTACATTCCCTCCCTTCTCTCAGTTCACATGCCCAGCCAACGCACTACCTGTTTCAGAACCTGATCACATCTCACCTGTGCTATTTCAATCGCCTCTACCTCGGTCTTCAGATTTCATTTTCTCTACTCTTCCTCTCTTACACATAGCTACTAAATTAATATTCTGGCCATGCTACTCCCCTGTTCAAACACCTTCAGTGACTTCTGTTAACTAGGGTAAATATAAACTCTGTAGGCTGGCATTTAGTCACCTCCATCTGAAATCCCATTTTCTGTGAAAATGCCCCTCAATGCTAGTTCCTTCCCATTGTTGATTTATGTCCAATTTCTCCTGCACCGAGTTTGTTTGTCCATAGTTGTTTGCATGTTGTCTCTCCTATTACAGAGTCCTGTTAGAGTCCTATTAGACCAGTGGTCCTCAACCTGTGGGTTGCAACCCCTTTGGGGGTCAAATGACCTTTCACAGGGGTCACAGGGGTTGCCTAAGACCATTGGAAAACATATTTCTGATGGTGTTAGGAACCGAGACACCGCTCCTATCTCTGTCTCCAGGCTGGTCTGCCCACATGCAGATACGTCCACATACGAGTATTAAAGAGTTGTGGCACTGGGAAGGTTGAGAACCACTGTATTAGATTCTGAGTTCCTGGAGACTTGGGACTGTCTCTGGCCTTTCTTTGTATTCCCAGGGCTTAACAGAGTGCCTGGCATAGAAGAGTCACTAAATAAATGGTTATTGACTGACTCTTATTTTCCCCATTTATTTCCATACATTTTTCAGATTATTTCCCTTCATATAATCTACGTTCCAACCAAACTGACTCACGAGCCTCTTCTTGAACCTGATAGTCTGTCTTCTACCTTCGTGTCCTGCCATGGGCTGTTCTCTGTGCCTGGAGTGCACTCCCTCTTTAAATTTTGCCTTTTAGAATCACTAGTTTCCATCAAGGCTCATCTCTGGTGCCACCTCCAAGAGGAAGCCCTTCTGGATTCCTCCAGTTTTAATGCTCCCTTGATCCTGGAACTCTCTTGTTTTCACTTATTTATGCATAAATAGTAAATTAAAAATATACAAATAATCCCACCATTAGAGGTTGTGGATTATTGCATCTTTTGCTATTCCTTCTCTTGTTATCTACCTTGCATATGGTAGGTGCTTAATATATGTTCATTAAATTGAGTTCAATTAAAGTTGTTACTCATCTCTCCATGCTTCTCCCATCTGCCATCAGTGAAATAGAGATAATAATATTTATGTAGCAGAAAAGAGGCAGCCAAGTGGCAGTGGGCTTGGAATCAGGAAGCTTCCTCTTCTCAAGTTCAAATCTGGCCTCAGACACTTACTAGCTGTGTGACCCAGGGCAAGTCACTGAAACCTGTTTGTGTCAGTTCCTCATCCGTAGAAAACCCCCAAATGGGTTCACAAAGATTCAAACATGACTGAACAACAATGAAACGTAGCAGAAAGACAAATTGGGCCCAAAATTGAACAGAGAGAGAAGAATATGCTTGATTACCTTCAGAAAATTGCAAAGCTCCTTTAATGACCCTAAATTTCTTCCTGAGACAAAAGCCCATCTTGTAAAGAACTATAAGGTTCTTTAGGGTAAGGCTGTGAGCCAGGGAACAGTAAAGTCTTGGAAGAAATGAGAGACAGAACCACCTAGAAGGCAATAAACAGAGAGGGATATGACAGACGGAGCAGGCTGCACCATGTAATAACTAAGAACAGAGGAGTGGAGTAAAGGAGATTTCATTTAAAAAATGATTTTAGAAATGTTTGAATAAGCGATCATGTTGAGAACATGATGAATAGCCAGTGTACTCACCTGGTGCTCCGTTGGCAGCTATGCCTTGTCAGAGGAGAACAAGGAAGGCCTCCAGCCTTCCTTGGATAGACCCCTGCAGTATACTTATGGGAGGACATGGTTAAGAATCCCACAGAACAGACAGGCAAGGATGGGCTGGGATCCACACCAGTGGAGAGAATGCCCACGTCTGAGGATGCTATCAATCCAGTGGAATGTCTCTATATAATACTTGTATCACCCATCCCACAGGGTAATTTTGAGGACGAAATGAGGTAGTATTGAATGGAAAATTGTTTCGGCTTTCACAGGGATTAATGCAAACTCAGGACAAAGAGATTTAAAAGGAATTTATTATAACTATGTTAAGGTAGGAACACATTGCTGGGTTGATCACCAGAGATGGGCTCATAGCTTCCAGGTGGGCTAGTTCTTATTGGTAACTGTCGTAATGAGGTAAAGACAGTCCGGATAGGTTCATGTCACTAAAAGGGGCTGAGCCCTTGCATTTCTATTCCTTCCCAAGGTAGCAAACACACAACAATTTGCAGGTAGGGGTACAAACATGCAAAAAGCTGCAGAGTTGGTGTCACCATCTTCAGTGGAGCCTCCCCTAATACTGATTGACAAGCAGGGATGAAAACAATGGGTCACTGAGCCAATATAGCTTTCAATAGTGATATATACCCAAATCCTTTGAAAGGAAAAAAATCATTTATTAAGCACTCACTGAACACTGTTAATGGATCAGGGAATAGATAAAAAGAGAATGTCTCTACTCTCAAGGAATTTACATTCTAATGAAGGGAGAAAATGCATGTAGGGGAATGGTGACTAAGGAGAATTTTTTTGGTTTGGAAAATTGCAGGCATAGAGGAGTACAGTGAGATGCCCTTTCAAGGATCAATGATGGTACCACTTTGATTATGGTTCAGGAATTGGGAAGAACAAGCATGTGACAGCAAGGCAGGGAGTGAAGTAAAGCACGACTGAAGCTGGGCCTTGATGTAGTAGGTGACTGAGACAGCCCCAAATCACTACAGAGGGGCCTGAGAATGGGAATTCTGGCAGTGAAAGGGTTAAGCCCTCTAGGACATGATTTCTGGTCCAGACAGAAAGCTGAATAGTGAAGTATGGCTAGGGACGGGCCTATAAAACAATAAAGTGGCAGACGAATCAAAAATATGATAATAATCTGCTTTAAATTGACATTTCATCATCTTCAAGGGACGGTCCCTGAGTTTTAGTTTACGTGAAGTGGGTGAACAAATGCACATTACCTCCATTCATAAATTTCATGATTTCTCTTTCTTGTCCTTTGAGCATATTACATTCAACCTTGATTTTCCCAGGCCTGATGATGTGTTTTTCATTTATAATGCAATTCAGCTCATTCCCTTTGATCCCTGTGTACTTCTGGGTTTCTATACTTTGAGGTAGTTGTGGCTTCCTGCACTTGAAGGAAGCAAGATATTGTGAGTAGAAATAATAATAGCTAACATTGAGGGCAGCGAGGTGTCTGTCAGTGGATAGAGCGCTTGGTCTGAAGACAGCAAGACTCATCTTCCTGAGTTCAAATCTGGCCTTAGACACTTACTACCTGAGTGACCCTGGGCAAGTCACTTCTTCCTGTTAGCCTCAGTTTCCTCATCTGTAAAACGAGTTGGAGAAGGAAATAGCAGACTACTCTAGTATCATTGCCAAGAAGACCCCCAAATGGGGCCATGAAGAGTTAAGACTGAACAAAAACGATAATAACAACAATGCTTAGCCCTTGAAGTTTTGCAGAGCACATTATGAACATTATTTCATTTTTTCCTCACAACACCCCTAGGAGGTAGGTGCTATGTTGTTTTCATTTCATAGATGAGGAAAATGAGGCAGACAGCAGTCAAGTGACTTGCCCAGGGTCTCATAGCTTGTAAGTATCTGAAAGTTGGATTCGAAATCAGTCTTCCTGACTATAGGCCCTATACTTTATTCACTTTGTCATCTGGCTTTCTTGTTTAAAAAAAGCATGCTTTAGAAAATTTACTGATGAGGAGACACTCTAGGCCAGGCACTCCATCCTCTGTACCAATTACAATTCCTCAATTTGCTGCTGTTACTTGGTAATTCTACAGCTAAGTTTCATTTGTTGAATGATTTAGAAGTCTTCATTTTTTGTTTCAGGTTTTGTTTTTGTAAATAATGAAATGCTGACATATTTGATTTCCAGATATGTGCATGTTTCTCATGCCTGCCACTATCATTCTTATGTAAAATTATTGAATAGCTTCAAGATCCTTGGAAACACTGATGACACAAGTGTAAGTTGTTTGTTCATATTTTGGAAATTCTAGATAAGCTAGAATAGGTATAAACAATAGTAACTAGGATAGCGGGTGTTTGGGAAACCATATCATTGGTGCATTGGTTCATGTTGCTGGGAATATTCAGCCTAGAGAAGATAGGGAAATAAGAAAAATATCTTTAAATATTTGAAGTGATTTTATGTGACAAGAAGATTTTATATTTTTCTGTTTGGTCCAGAAGAGTACAACTGGGAACGTTGGGTAGAGGTTACCAGTAGGAAGACTTTGGCTCCTTCACAAGCAGAAATTTCCTAACAATTAAAATTGCCAGAAGAGACTGGGAATGGCTGGATGATCATTGTCAGTGATGCATATGGGAGTGGAGGTAATTCATGTTTCAAGGTGACCTAGGTGACTACTAGCACTATTAAGTTCCACTAGGGCAAGAACCACATTTTTTTTTTTACCAAATTTTTCTCCCTTTGGGTGCTTAATAAATATTTGCTGAATTGAAGTCCTTTCCAATATACTCATCCTTCTTTCATCCCTCACTTACTCCTGCCCACCAAATATTGAAAAGCACAAGCAAGCTGGAACAATTTACCGTCCCTTGTCTTCTAAGAACAATGAGTCGTTTGGGGGCTATGGATGAATGAACAACATCTATCCCCTTCTCTCTATTCATACCACAACCAACCTAATTCAGGTCCTCATCACCTTTTGCCTCTTCTATTGTGATGATGTCCTATTTTCTTTTCCCCTCTCCAAACCATGCTCCACACAGCTGCCAAAATGATATTCCTGAAGCTCAAGCTTGACCATATCATGCTCCTACTGAAGTGGCACCCTTTTGTCCCCTAGGACAAAAAACAAATTATTCTTTTTTAAAAAAAATCTGAAGTCTTTCAAAATCTGTCCCCAGTCTATCTTTCCCCATTATTACACTGTACTCCCCTTCACATGTTCTACATTTGAACCAAGCTGGGGTATTTCTTGTACCCTCTATAAGACATTATGTCTCCTGTGTCTGTCTGTGCTTTAGCACAAGCTATCTTTCAAGCCTGAAATGCCCTGCCTCCTCACCTGTAATTTTTGGAACCTCTGTCTCCCTTCAAAGTTCAGTTCAAGGACCACCTTCTACAAAAGGCCTTTCTTGGTTCCCCAAGTTTGTTGTTGTTCTCTCTGCATACATTATGCTATGTGCTGGACATATTCGCCACAGCCAGTTAGTAGTAACAAAAATGGAATTAGAATATAGCTGGCTCTCATTTATCCTTATTGGAATGGCAGCCTTGGGTGGTGGAGGGAGTGCTGGACTTGGTCTGGCTTTGAACCTACCTCTGAGACTTACTAGTTGTGTGACCATAGGCAAGTCACTCAACATTTCTGGGTCTCAGATGTTTCTATCTGTAAAATGGGAACAATCATGGCTATCATCCCTGTTGTGAGATACAAATGATCTTTTCAAACCTTAAAGCACTGTATCAATGTCAACTGTTATTTTTATTATTACTGGAAGCGAGTAGAGTCATGGGGAAAGCCAGAACTGAACTGAATCGTAGTCCCTGTTTGACTTTAAATTTCATTCAACCAACAGCTGCTGTGAATAACCCTTTCCTCCCCCTCTCCACTTTTAGTGCTTACTTTTGAATATATGCAGGCACTGGGGAAGCCCTGACTAAGGAGAAATCTGAAAGCCTTATAGCTTATCTATTCTCCCCAGCTGCCCTCCACACAGTAAAGAGAACTTTCCTTAATCTTTCTAAACCTCAATTTCCTCATCTATAAAATGGGGATAATAATACTTTCATTATCTGCCACTTGGGAGCCCTTCTGTAGATAGCGCTTTATAGTGCTAATGTGAGCTATTATTATTACTGTCATAGAGTTAGAACTGGAAAGGACCCTGAAGGGTTAACTAATCCAACCTCCTTATTTTACAGGTGAGTTCACATAGGTATGAAATGGCAGAGCTAGGATTTGAACCTTAGCCCTACAGCTTCAAATTCAGTATTTTCTATTGCACCAACATACTGACTAAGGGTGAAACAGTATCTCTTCTCAGGATGATACAAAGCAGTCATCTCCCAACCTGTCCCTTTTCAATTTGGTATCTTTCCAGCTTATATTTTCCTTTAGTGGGGTTGAATGAAGAAGAGGTATTTGGTTTGTTTCAAAGACCTTCTCATCCAGCTTCTTCTGCGTGAGCTGTAGAAAGAAGTTAAAAAAAAAAAAGAGGGATAATGATAATGTAAATTGAAAGACTTAACCAGAGTAGGGAATCATGTCAATAAACAACTGAAAGCAAGACCTGCCAGGGTAAGCTGTCTGCAGATACACTCACTGCTCTGTAGAGTCAGAAGGGACCTCAGTGGATATCTGGAGCAGTTTCTCATTTGGAATCCTGCACCCATTGCATGCCTTTCTTCCGCAGCATCCCTACCGTATGGCCACCCTGCAGCTGGTTGGATATTTACAGTGGCAGGGAGCTCCCCACAGCAACACTCAGTCAAGCCTCATTTTCTTTTATTCTTTGGTACCAAAGGTAGAAAAGCTTTGGAGAATGTTTCATTAGCAACATACGAATTGTAGTGAAAAGATGCCCAAATTAGGAAGAAACCTGATTTCTAGTCCTAGACAGCTGTATAACCTTGGACAGATCTTATAAACTCCCTGGGTTCCGGTTTCTTTTTCTGTAAAATGAGGGGGTGAGATTAACTGATCTCTAAGGATCCTTCCTACTCTAAATCCTATGACTTTAAAGTTGCATGCATATTCTCTGTCCCATGGGTTGTCAAGAGAAATACAACAGAACTTCTACTTGGTATGGGCAGCATAAAAGTTGAGCTAACCTACAAAGTCCCTATTTACTTGTCCAGATTGTGGATAAACACTTTTAGGACCAAAGTTCTGGATATGACAGCTGGCTCTGGGTGAAGACTAGAAAAGAAATTCAGTTCTCACAGATTAAGTTTCTGATTTGAAAACTAGACTACCGCTGAACCAGCAGACGTGGCCTTCCTTAAAAATTCCATGATGCATTAAATCCAACAAGCAACTGCTTCTCTTGCTTACCTGGCCACCTGCTTTGTAATGACAAAGGGCATAGATATAAACCAACTGGACTTTCGTGTGTGTGTGTGTGTGTGTGTGTGTGTGTGTGTGTGTGTGTGTGTGCTCCAGTGTGAAAATCGGCTTGTAGGATACAGCTTTGATTTTGTTGGGGGTGGGAGAAGAGGTGGAAGGCGTGGGGGAAAGTGGAGAAAGGAAGAAATCCAAACCTGGTGGGAGTAATCTCTGACAGTGTGAAGGAGCGCGTCACAAAGGGAGCTGTTCTACAATCCAATAGGCAGAGTCCTTCGTTAACAGCCTGTGTGGGAGCAGATATAAAAGTGCTGAAACAAAATCAGTGTGTGCTGATTGAACAGCGAACAACGAGGCTGGATAGCTCCGGGAAGACAGGCATCCTGCTTTTTTTGCTTATTGGGAAGATTTCTGCTTTTGGGACAAGTCAAATCACTTACTTCTCTGAACTGCCTTGGACTGACAGCACACCCTTCTTTTAGAGATAGGGAATTCTGAAGTCTAAAGTGGGGTGCAGCTCCTCCAGAATGATAACTTCCTTGCTGTGGTTCTCTCTCCCATGCCTGGTGCAAGCCTTTGAGAGGTCTGAGAGATGGATCAACAACGGAAGTTTGGATGGAGACTTTGGGATCCCAAATGTATCCAGTTTTTTCCCCTGGGGCAACTACTCATTTTCAGATTGGCAGAACTTCGTGGGCAGAAAGAGATATGGGGCAGAATCTCAGAAGCCTATGGTGAAAGCTCTGCTCATTGTGGCGTACTCCTTCATCATTGTCTTCTCTCTCTTTGGAAATGTCCTAGTCTGTCATGTTGTCATCAAGAACCAGCGAATGCAATCAGCCACCAGCTTGTTCATTGTCAACCTGGCAGTAGCTGACATAATGATAACCTTGCTTAATACTCCTTTCACTTTGGTAAGAGCATGGAAACTGAGGTATTCTCTCTCTCTCTCTCTCTCTCTCTCTCTCTCTCTCTCTCTCTCTTTCTCTCTCTCTCTCTCTCTCTCTCTCTCTCTCTCTCTCTCTCTCTCTGTCTCTCTCTCTCTCTCTCTCTCTCTCTCTCCCTCTCTGTCTCTCTGTCTCTCTCTCCCTCCTTCCCTCCCTCACTTCTTCTCTCCCTCCCTCCCTCCTTCCCTCTCTCTCTCCCTCCCTCACACTGTGGGTCTGTCTTTTCTTCCCACTTCCTCTCTCCCTCTCTCTCTCCCTCTTCTCTTCTTATTCTTTATTTTCCTTTTCCCTTTCTCTCTTTTCCTCTCTTCCTTCTCTCTATACCTCTTCTCTTTCTTTCCTTCTCTCCCTCTTTTTTCTATCTTTCCCTTATTTCCTCCTTCTTTCTTCCCTTCCTCCTTTCCATTTTTCTTACTCTCTCCACTTTACTCTTTTTTCCTCTCTTCTACTTCCTTCCTCTCTCCTCGCTCCCTTTCCACTTTCTTTTCTATTTTCCTCCTCTCCTCTCCTTTCTCCCTACTTACTTTTACTCTCCATCTTCTCTTTATTCTTTTCTCTCCTCTTTTCTCTCCCCATTTTGTTCCCCTCTTTTAGCTAAATCTTCTGTGTCAGGAGCCACTGAGTGAATTAGATCTGAGCATCTGCAGCCAGATGTGGGTGAATAGCTCGCTTTTGTATCCAATCTTATTAGGGACTGAACTGTTAGATAATTGAGCAATAATTTGAAGTCTTTGAAGTGACAGGCGATTGAAGCTATGGCAGGGTACAATTTGAATTAATATATCTAATGTACAGGCATTTGAAAGCTTTTCCCTAAGCCCATTGCTGCTTTGGCTATAAAGGAAATTGGAAACAGCTGGTGATGTCTGGTTATGGAAATAATTAATGAAAAATTAAATTTATTTTCTAAACTATCTAGTGCATCTCATTCATCCTTTCTGGTTTGCCCATAGGTTGCAGGATAGCGATTATACTTGGTGGTGAAAGGTAAAAATAATGGAGAAGACAGATGTGATTCTTATCCTAAGTGCTTGGAATGGGTGCCCATGATGGGCCCTTGGACCAGCTCCTTAAGAAACAAGTGAGGGTGTGAAAGAAGGGTCTCTCTTCACTCCATTTCGTTTCTGATCTGTTTATGACTCACAAGCAGAGTGGTTCAGATCTATTGGGAGAATAATTTACACCCACCTTAATGTCTTACAGATCACTGCTGAATAATAATACTTAACATTTGCATAGGTCTTCAGTAATAGCTAACATTTATGTAGAGCTTTAAGATCTGTGAAAGGTTTTCCGCATATTATCATAGCCTACTGAAGAAAGAGACAGCCTTCAAAGAGCTGAGTTCAAGTTCTGTTTCTGACACACACTAGCTGTGTACCTCTGGACAAATCACAACCTTTTGGTGCCCTAGGAGACTCTCCATGCAGCTGTAAGCTGCAGGGAAGGTGCCAAACTGCATTGGATGAGAGAGTTTACCTGATGCCAGTGAAATCATGGGTCTGGTCCCTACCTTTTTATTAATAATGTTAATTATAATACTGTTTCTATCATGATTTATAGTTTACCAAATATATTCCTTATGGCAACCCAAGGAGGTAGGTATTACTGATATTGTTATCCCCACTTTACAGATGGGGAAAACAGGAATTTAGCAGATTGAAGGATTTACCTATATAGTCAAACAGCTAGCAAGTGTCAAAGTGGAGATTCTAACCTAGGCCTCCTAACTCTAAACCTAATAATACTCTTTCTACTATGCTTCACAGCCCTTATTTGAAAAGTGTTCTAATTTAGACTTTAAGTACTGTCATATATAGTCTCTCCTTTGATGTTTGCAACAATCTCATGACAGAGTAGTCCAAGGATTATTTTTATTTTACAAGCAAGGAAACCAAGACTCAGGGAACTGAATGGGTTGGCCTAAGATCTCTCAACTATAAGGAATGGAAGACTCTCAACTAGAACCCAGGTGCCCTGGCTGGCAGCAAGCCTGAGTTTTGGCTTCTGCTGACACAGAGTTGAGCCACTATTTTGCTTGTGGCTATTGCAAACCCTCGTGATTTTCTAGCTGCAGTAAGAGCTGGAGTCCCATTTACAGTTGTACTGACTTCTCCATGGGAGATGAGAAAGGGCAGAAGGACGAAAGGGGTGCTGGTGTCTTAACACAGCTCTTTAAGAGGGGGCAGTGTGTGAACCCAGTGCCTCATTTTTTTCTACTAAGGAGGCTTTGCAGCATTTAGTGCAAGCACAAACAATGCCCTGCCTGAGCAGTACCATAGCCCTACTGCCCCCTGTAGCCCAGCACAACTGCCAGTGGATCTGCTGCTGGGCTGTGAAGTTCCCCACCCTCAGGTTGCACCTTGAGCCCCTGAGTCAATTTGAAGTTTTACTCATTTTGCGATTTTGTGTTGAGAGGTGCTGCATTGACTCAAGGAACCTACATTGGGCTTAGGCTGGTCTCCATGCCAGAGCATCTGTAGTGGGTGTGTTGGTCTCTGAATCCTTTGGGAATTTGGAATTCACTCCATGACTCCTGGGTGAGGCCCAGTACAAACCCATATTAATGCAGTTGCCTCCAGGACTTTGCCACTGCCTGGGCCTTGGGAACATGACTTGGGGCAATTAGGTGGCTCGAGGGATAAAGTGCCATGACTGGAGTAAGATCTAAGTTCAAGTCTAGCTCCAGATACTTACTGTGTGACCCTGGGTGAGTCACTTGACTCCTATTTGCCTCAGTTTCCTCATCTGTAAAGTGGGGATAGCACAATAGCACCTACCTCACAGGGCTGTTGTGAGATCCAAATGAGATAATAACTGTAAAGTGCTTTGCACGCTGCCTGGCACAAAGAAAGCACTAGATGAATGTTAGTTTTTATAACTTAGCTTCTGTTTGCTTTAGTTCCCTCACCTGTCACATGGGGATGATAATAGCACCCGCCTCCCAGGGCTGTAGTGAGGATCAAAGGAGATAATGTTTGTAAGGCGCTCAGCACGCAGCAGGTGCTATGTAGATACCAGCTCTGATTGTTATTACCATGGCTCATGGGCACTTTCTTCTGCCTCAGCCTGGCAGGAGCAGGCACAGATGCAGGGTAACTTTTCTAGTAACAATGGATTCTTTTTCATATAAACTCCCTTTCCTGGTATTTAAGCTCTCCAACATTTGGCACCAACATCCCTATTTATCCTTATGTCATACCACTCTCCTTCATGTATTTTCTGTTCCAGCCAAACTGGATGACCGCCCATCCCTGTTCTCATTTTGTCTATTCCTCACTCTCTATCCCTTTAACACTCTCCTCTATGCCAGGAATGTATTCCCTTCTCTGTTTACTGATGTCCTTCCCTTTGTTGGAGGACCAGTTAAGATGCTGCCTCCTCCATGAATCCTTCACTACATTCCCCATCTCCTTCCACAGATTTTTTGTAGGAATTACTTTGGACCTCTCCTTCTCATGTATCTCACTCTTCCTCAGATCATGGTGGACTTTTCTTTCCTCCTTCTCCTCCATTAGATTGTTAAGTTCCTTGTTTTTCTGTGTATACAGCACCTGACAGATGCATAGTAGGCACTTAATGTTAGTTGAATTAAATTATGTTGAACTGCTCAATTATATGAGTCTAAGTCCCAGGATTCCTTAGAAGACCTCAGATTGTTGACTTGCAGTTTCAAGTGCACTCTTTTCAATAGGTAGAAGAAATTTCCCTTGTCCTTATACCCTTTTGTCAGTGAATCCCTTTGCCTTCCCATTATCTCCAAGGCTTCTGAGTTCCTCTCTCTCCTTGTTTTTTAAAATTAAAAATATTTTAATGTTTTATTGTGGATTTATTTTCTCAAATACTTCGCAACTACATCTTAATCTAGATCTCCTCTCTCTCCTTATCAAGAGTCTTTGTTTCATTCCCTGTGGAATATTCCCAGTGGTGCTCACATAGTCTTCCACCCCACTTGACATCTCCCTTCTGAACCTCAGGACCTTGCTAGGAGTTGTGGAAAACTCTGAAAAGCCCCATCTTGCACTTTGGGAAACAATGATCAGTAAGGAACTAGTGATCAATAAGGAAGGCCAGAAGCTGATGAGTTTACTCTCAGCTCTAGCTCAGATCTTATTATGTTACTTAAGGCAAATCTTTTAGGTTCTCTGAACCAACAAAGTGGTACTTTTTTGAGAAAGCATGTCCTGCTTTGTAAGAGGAATCATAAAATCATAAAAAAATGTGATTAGACCATAGGACAGTCCATTCATTTAACAAACGTGATAAATTTCTACTATGTATAATATTCTGAGTTAGAGCTTCCAAAATAAGTATCTAATTTATTTCATTTAATCTTCATGAGAACCTTTTTGAAGTTGATCATTCCCATGTTTCTGACTAGAAAGCTGGGACTGAAAGAGACTAAATGATTTTTCCAAGGTCACAAAATCAGTAAGTAAAAGTGTTAAAACTGTAGGTTTTATAAAAAACTATATAAAAACAACAGCAGATTGTTTCCCTCCATTATACCAAGTGGATATTTAGTAAGCAAGACATATAGAAATTATATGAATAAAACTACAATAAAACATTCTTTATGGAAATATACATAGACCTAAATAATTAGAAAAATATTAATTGCTCATGGATAGGCTAAATAATAATGTCTCTTAATTTATCTACTCAGTGCCATACTGATTAAACTACTCAAGGATTCCTTTGCAGAATTAGAAAAAATAATTACAAAATTCATCTGGACACACAAAAAGTTAGTGATAAAGCAGGAGACCTAGCCGTACCAGGTTCCAAAATATACTACAAAACAATTTGGTACTGCTTAAATATTAGAGTGGTTGCTTGATCAGTGTTACAGAGTAGTGTCACGATGAATCTAGTAACCTAGTGTTCTAGCTACTTGGGTAAGGACTCACTATTTGATAAAAGCAGCTGCGAGAATTGGAAAGTAGGCTTATTTAAAATATATATGTGTATATATATATATATATATATATGTACACATACACATACTATCCTTTCATACTATCTATCAAAATAAAGTTCAAATGGATTCATGATTTATATATAAAAGGTCCCATCATAAATAAATTAGAGGGACAAGGAAGAAATGACCTTTTAGATATGTGGAGAGGAGAAGAGTTCACAACCAAACAAAGGATAGAGAGGATCACAGAAGACAAAATATACAATTCTGATTGCAGAAAATGAAAAAGTTTTTGCACAAAGACAGTGCTAAAATTAGAAAGGGAACAACTAATTGGGAAAATCTTTGCAGCAAATTTTTGTGATAAAGGTTTCATTTCCAAGATATATAAGGAATTGATTCACATTTATTTATTTATCTATCTGGCTATCTATCTATCTATCTATTCTTTTTGCTTTTTGGAGGGGGGAAGTTAGGGCAATTGGGGTTAAGTGACTTTCCCAAGGTCACACGACTAGTTTGGTGTTAAGTGTCTGAGGCTGGACTTGAACTCAGGTCCTCCTGACTCTAGGGCCGGTACTCTATTCACTGGAATTGATTCACATTTATAAGAATGAGTCAAGCTTTAACGGAAAGTGATGGAAGGACATGAACAAGCAGTTTAAGAGGAAGAAATAAAAACTATCAATAGTCATGTGAAAAAATACTTCAGATTACTGATAATTAGAGAAATGCAAATTAAAACAACTCTTAAGTTCTATCTTACATTGATTCTATTGGCAAGGACAACATAAAAGGAAAATGATAAATGTTGGAGGGGAAACAGGAACAACTCCATTGATGGAGCTGTGAAGTGGTCCAGTCTTCTGAAAAGTAATTTGCAACTATGCCTCAAACATTATTGAATTGTGCTTATCTTTTGACCCAGATATACCATTTCTTGGCCAAAGAAATCAAAGAAGGAGGAAAAGGATCTAGATACACAAAAATATTTCTGGCAGCTCTTTTTGTGGTGCCAAAGAACTGGAAACTAAAGTGGAGCCCATAATTTAGAAAATGGCTTTTCACATATGTAATAATGGTATGTGAATGTAATAGAATACTATGCAGTGAGAAAAAAATGGAAGGGAGGTTTTCAGAGAATCTTGGAAGAACCTTTGTGAACCAATATAGTGTGAAGTGAACCAGGCCACGAGAAAAATTTATATAATGACAAAACGTTACAAACACCAAAAAATGCTGAAAGATCTAAGAAAACTCTCATCAATGCAATGACCAACCATAGTTTCAGAGGACCAGTGAGGAAACATTACCTACTTCTTGACTGAGTGGTAGTGGACTTAAGATAGAGAATGAGATCTACAGTTTTGGACATGGACAATGTACCAATCTGTTTTGCTTCACTATGTATATTTGTTATAAGGGTGTTTTTTTTTTTCCTTTCCCTTTTCAGTTGGGAAGGAGGAAAAAAATGCCTGTTAATTTGGTTATTGTCCTTTGTTCTCAAAGAGGATCAAAATGACATCACTATGTTAGAGTCAAATTTCAGTGTGTCTGATTGTGGCTGATTAGACCAATGCCACAGGTTGGGCATGAATAGTCCATATGAACATTTGGGGTGGATTCTCTAAATTTGCTCATCTTGTATTTCTTTCTAACTATTTTAATTCTGCTTTGCTTATAGAGCACAGCACCTTTTCTTATGTGGGCATACCATGCTGGCTTGTTAATTTAAAAGGGAAAAGAAAAGAAAACTTGCCATAACCCAAGATCAGGGGAGCTTGTGAGAAATAAAACTTGTAGTTGTGTTGATAGGCTTATAGAATTTAGAATTGGAAAGGTTCCTTAGTGGTCATATAGTTCACCCTCCTTATTTTTATTTTTATTAATTAATTTAATAGCATTTTATTTTTTTTCTCTGTCAAAAAATTTTTTAGCATTCACTTTTATAAGATTTTGAGTTCCAATTTTTCTCCCTTCTTCCTTCCCTCCCCTCCCTTTTTCTGAAAATGGTAGACTTTTTGGTATAGTTTATAGGGATGTAGGTTAATGGGATACAAACTTAGTACTGGTATTGCTGGATCAAAGGGTATGTACTTTGGTTGCCCTTTGAGCATAAATGTAATGGTAATGGGAGTTGAAGATCTTTCCCACCCATTTTAATGCGGAGCCTAACAAGAGAAGTTTGGTTAGGGGAGGCTTGTTTTTCAAGAAGGCCCACACCTTTTGTTATTTTGTAATTAGACAGCGGGTTAGGAGAGTTGTGATGCCCTCTGGCCCTGAAGAAGTATATATGTATTCTGAGGTTAGCACTTTGCTTTGGGGGCTTATGCATGGAAAGAGTGTTTGAGTGATGTACCAGATGATACTCTGTGTATCCATTAAGGGGGCCCTTTCCCCTCCTTTCCCCCCCACTTTGAAAATCCAGATCTTGATGCTTCTCTCTCTGGTAACTACCTATGTGTGTAATGGAATGGTCAGACAGTTGGATCGGTCTGTCGATCTGTGACGTACGCGTTATTTGGTCAGATGGTTAGAAGCCTTGTCTTTTGGTCTTCACGCCATTATTTATGCTTGTGATTTGTGTTTGTGTTTTTTCTGATGTTCAGGGTGCTGACTTTTCCTCCTGAACTAAGTAAATGATATATATGTTTGATTAAAATAAGATTGTTAACCCCTTTTGAATTGCTTTCCTTTAGAAAAGCAGATCAAAGAACCTGTGCTAGCAGCCCTACTGTGTGCTACTGTTATTGGTCTTACACCCCCACCGTAGCTACAAGTAGCTGCTATTACAAGTTCCAAATTGCTCTCCAGAATGGTTGGATCAGTTCAGAACTCCACCAGCAGTACAGTTGTGTCTCAATTTTCCCACATCTTCTCCAGCATTTATCATTTTCCTTCTCTGTCATATTAATTAGCCAATCTGAGATGTGTGAGGTGGTACCTAGGAGTTGTTTTAATGTGGAATTCTCTAATTAAAAGTGATTTAGAGTGCTTCTCCATGTGCCTATAAAGAGCTTTGATTTTTTTTCATCTGAAAACTGCCAGTTCATATCCTTTGACTGTTTATTATTTGGGGGATGGCTTGTATTCTTATAAATTTGACTCAGTTCTCTATATACTTGAGAAATGAGGCCTTTATCAGAGACACTTCCTTATTTTTATTATTTTATAAATAAGGAAACAGAGACTCTGAGATTTAGTTGCCTAGGGTCACACAGATAATAAATGGCAGAGCCAGGAAATGAAGACAGGTCCTGTGACTCCAAATTAGCAAACTTTTCATCACACTGTGTATCTTTCTGTCTCTTGGGCTTTGTTTCTTTCTAGGTCCGCTTTGTGAACAGCACATGGATATTTGGGAAGGGTATGTGCCACATCAGTCGATTTGCCCAGTATTGCTCCCTCCATGTGTCAGCCCTGACCCTGACAGCGATCGCTGTGGACAGACACCAGGTGAGGCTCCATTTATGGGGAATGCCATTTTCCTTCCCACTTTTACTGGTAAAGGACTTTGAGGGTTCTGAGAGGGGGCTTTCAACGGCACAAACTTGCTGCTGGTTTGTTTGTAATGAAGAATTCATGTGAAATTGTTGTTTTGGAAAATGGAGAAGAGCTTGGAAGGGAGAGGAGAACAATGACTACCCTTGTACCTTGTACCCTTGCTGATACAGAACTGTGTTGTTTGACACTCAGAATTTCATGGCCCAGGCAACTCATCCTGGCTGAGTCAGAAAGCCTTATTTACTAAAGGTATGAGATCCAGAGGTCTTGTTTACAGCTTTATTCTGGATGATTTTGCCTATCATCAGCAGGAAGGTGAGGCAGGGTTGGAGGAAATGAAAGATATGATCACAATATTCATATCCTCCTGACCAGAGAAGAGGTTTAGAGCACGATTTTGGATTGCTTTGAGATTCTAGAGCAGTGCGAGGGTCTAGAAAGCAGAATTCGAAATTGAAGTGTACTTAAACTGTGTCAGGTTCTAGGTCATATGTAGGTTCTAGATTTGAGCTAGGTTTGGATTATGTGAGTTAGAATTTTTCCCCTTGGAACTATGATTTCATTGGTTTCAGAAACTTCTGTGAGGGAACACCTTCCACTTTCTTAATTGGCATCTTTAAGAACTGCCTGGACACTAAAAGGTTCATTTATTGCCTGTGGTCACATAACTAGTTTGTATCAGAGACAAACTTTGAAATTAGGTCTTTTGGGTTACAATAGCATACATATATTGACTATACCACACTTCTTATCAGAACTAGATTAGTATAAAAGTATAAATTATAGTGGAGTTCTAGATTGACTGAAAGGTAGGAGTTGTGGGAGCAACTTGCTTGAGATCGAAGCAAGTAACATTATTGTGTCAGTTAAATTAGTGGTAGGGTTCGGGTTGTACTAGGTTTCTAGATCAGGGAACTATTGAGGCAGTGCAAGGTTTTAGACAAATGTACAATTCTAGATTGAGGTGACATTTTTTTTCTTCTTTTGGAGGGGGAAGGCAGGGCAGTTGGGGTTAAATGACTTGCCCAAGGTCACACGGCTACTTTGTGTGTGTGTGTGTGTGTGTGTGTGTGTGTGTGTGTGTGTGTGTGTGTGAAGTGTCTGAGGCTGGACTTGAACTCAGGTCTTCCTGTCTCCAGGGCTGGTGCTCTTTTCACTGCACTACCTAGCCACCCCAAGGTGACATTCTTAATTGAAGTAAGTCCTTGTCTTGGCTAGGTATTAGATTGGCTATGAATTTCCTTTTCCTGCAAAAATGCTAGTTCTTTTTGAACCACAAAGTTTTTCCATTTTTGAGACATTACTATTTTTGGGGGAAAGATGTTTAACCTAGTTCCTGTAGAAGACCCGGGTTTGAATTCCAGTTTGGCCACTTCCTAGATGACTTTAGACAAATAATTTAATTTAATTAATTTAGATAAAAACTTTAGACAAAGCATTAAGTCCTCATTTTTAAAGTCAGGACCAAGACTACAAGGTTTAAAAATAATAAAAAACAAACCCCCAAATCAAAAACAGTCATCAAGCAAAAAGTACTCTTATTTTTTTTTGTCAGCCACTGTGCTACATGCTGGAGATAACATATACAAAAAAAACCCTACAACAAAACAAAACGGTGAAGTAGTCCCTACTCTCAAGAACCTTACTTCCTGTAGGGGGAAAGATATATACACTTAAGTATAAAAGAAATGAAAGAGAATTCTTTTTTGAGGGGTGGGCAAGGCACTAGATACTAAGGTGATCAGGGAAGGCTTCACATACTAGGTGGTACCTGAGCTGAGCTCTGAAGGAAAATAAGGTTTCTAAGAGGCAGCTGTGATCACAGAGTGCACTTTAGGCATGTAGGATCAGCTTGGGCAAAGGCATAGAGACTGGAGGTTGAATGTCATGATTATGCTTCCCACAGTCTCCGTATATCAGGAATGGAAGCTGTGATGAGGTGGTGTCAATTGGGGTCAGAAGTGTCTCCAAGAAACTAATTAGCTACTCTCCTGAAAGAAGGAGGCAGAATGAAATGTGAGATAGTGGGCAGGCAGAGAGGAAAGCACTGTGCTGGGCTCACAAGACCCAGGAAATAATTCCATTATTGTATTAAGTCAAAGTCTATATGGGAATCATCAAGAAAGCAAAACATCCTCAGAATTTTTCCAAAATCAAAAATTGTACTTTTACTTGAGTTTGTAAGAAAAGACTGGTTTAGAGGCAGCTAGGGGGAGCAGTGAATAGAGTACCGGCCCTAGAGTCAGGAGGACCTGAGTTCAAATCCAGCCTCAGACACTTAACCCTTAACAACTATGTGACCTTGGGCAAATCATTTAACCCCAATTGCCTTGCATTCCTCCCTCCAAAAAGCCAAAAAAAAAAAAAAAGACCCTGTTCAGGAGCCATGGGGCAACTTGTAAGCCCAAATCCTGTAATTCATCCATTAACATTTTACTGATGGAGGCCAGTATCTGTTGGTCAGGATGTGCTATAAGGATGTCATCCATGTAATGACAGATGTAGGCCTGGGGCCACAGGGAACGAGGCTTTTCCAGTGCTTGGGCTACAAACCACTGGCAAAGAATAGGACTATTAGCCATGCCTTGGGGTAAAACTTTCCATTGATAACATTTCACTGGGGCTTTAAAATTGGTCTGAGGGATTGAGAAAGCAAACTTTTCTGTCTGTTGGGTGCAAGGGAATGCTAAAGAAACAATCTTTAATATCAGCCACCCAAACATGATAACCCTGTGGAATGGCATTAGGGGATGGCAGCCCAGGCTGTAAAGCTCCCATGGGCTCCATCACAGAATTGACACCCCGCAAGTCAGTGAGAAACCTAAATTTTCCTGACTTCTTTTTGATTACAAAGACAGGGGAATTCCACGGGGAAAAAGATTCTTCAATATGTCCTAGGTCTAATTGTTCTTGGACTAGATCTTTTAAAGCGAGGAGCTTTTCTGTAGTAAGGGGCCACTGGTCCTTCCATATAGGGGTCTTAGTCTTCTACCATAAAGGGGGACAGGTGCTCCTCTTAGCAGTGGCCCCTAAGAAAAATTCTCACTGGTGAGTTTCAAGTCTAAACTTTTCATAATTTCTCGGCCCCATAAGTTTAAACTGAGGCCAGGAACTACTAAAGGTTTTACATAACCATGTCTTCCATCCAGAGACCATTCCAGCCAGTTTTTTGATTGAGAGGCTGGCTGAGTTCCTCCAACCCCATGTACATTAACTGAGGCAGGTTCAAGAGGCCAATCAGGGGGCCAGAAATGCTCTGCTATGACTGTCCAATCTGCCCCTGTATCTAAAATTCCTTTGAAGGGTTGTTTGTTTAGGCACAGTGTTACCCACTGCTTTTAAGATTCTATTACTTGTGTAAGAGCCACGGTGGAAGCCTCTTGATATAAAGGGATATATACTGCTATGGGAAAATCATTATCTATGTAAGCTTCCTCCGAATGGGGATTAGTAAAAATTAAAGTGTTGGTGCCAGCTGGGACAAGGAGGTTGGTGCCTGTGAGCATGGCAAAGACTTGTGGAGCTCCGGCCCCATGCCTCCGAGCCTCTATTTTGCATAATTCTGTATATTCAGGCAAACAGACCACGCTTTGGCCAGCTGTTAAACAGGCTCGAACTAAAGTTTTCCAATCATTAGGTATCAGAATATATTGTATGGACAAGTTTTCTAATTGAGTGAGTACGAAGGGAGCAGTGGGACCATATTTTACTACCCCTTCTTTTAAATCCTTAATTCTTTTCCATTCTATAGCAACATGAGTGCTCCTCCTTCCTCCAGGAGCCTGAGGGTCATCAATCTCAATTACAGGACAAAGTCCCCACCCACTTATATCTTCCCCTTGCAAATGTGCTTTTTCTATGGCTTGCTCTACCGCAGATTTCTTTGTGTTTTTTCTATCTGCTTGTACTGTCTTCACTTCTTTAGATAAGAACAGGGAATGAAGTTCTTTCTCTAGCTCTGTTACATTGGGATATATTTGTTTAATTGTTGGGGCAGGAGATAGCTCCTCCTCTAGAGGAGGAGGAGGAGGCGGTGGCCAGGGAGGTTTGCTGTTATCAGGGCTCCCAAGAAGTTTACTTTCGGTTTGACATTTTGCAGGAAAACTCCTGCTGGGTCTATCAGGGCCAGAAACAGCTGTCTTTACCAACCCACACAGCATGAAATCTTTGTTTTCTAAAAATCCTGGGGTGGTTTGTTCATAACTGGTCGTTTGTTCTCCAACCACACCCCATTTTTGGCTGTGTATCCCTGTGGAATTAATCCATGGCGAGACCGTTTTCTATCTTATGTATAAAAACTTGGAGGTCTCTCAAACTCCCTGCTTTTTCAGTATCTTGTAAAGCTGTCTTATCCAGATCTCTGACTCTTCTGGCTTAATTATGGGTATGTTTCCCATCTTCCCTCCTGGCTTCCCTTACCTATGGGGTACTCTATTAAGTCTTTTCGCTTTCACAGGGTCTGACTGCCCTTTCTTTTCAAGTCCCTGTTTGGGCACCACTATGACCTGACCTAACACCAGAGGGCAGCCGGTCTTACCCTTTTTTCCCTGGGTCTTCAGGGCGTGCCTCCCGTATGTGGCCTGCGCATTCCACAAAGTAGACTCAGGAGCCAGAAGAGTTAGGGATATGCAGACAGCTTTATTGTTCTCTTCATCCATCCATATCCATATCCATCCACATTTCATTCCTGGGGCTTCTCCTCTTTTATCTCCCTACTGAGCCCCTTGGCAAATAGCCCACCTCCTCTCTAATCACCTCTGACGCCACAAGGGTCAAGTAAACATGAAAAGGAAGGACAGAGCTCACATTCCCGGAACAGAGCATATCAACAGAACATCTGGGTGGTGAAATGCAGAATAAAACAGGACACGTTGACCCAGAGACATAACTGTCATCATGATTTCTGTGTTTTGGTGTTACTGTCCTTCTGTATTCTCAGAATATTCTGGTGCTCATGCTCTTGGGCAGAACTACACATCCCCTATCATGGCTTGATATATGGTTGCCCTGAACTGAACTCTCCTCCCTTATGTTCATCTTGCCTTCATACAACAAAACTCTTCCTCAAAGAGTGAGAGATCTGAGTCACAAAAGGAAGATGTTTTAGCTTTCCAAATTCTGTATGCTTCTCCAGATTAGTCAACATTAATGAATGGAGAATGGCAACACTTCCAGTCTACATCTCGGCCAGTTGTCCTAAATGCCTATGTGTATGTGCGGTGTGGAGAGGAATGGAAGGAAGGGGAGGAAGAGGAGGAAATGAGAAATAACATCTAACGCTCTTGTGCACCGTAATCAACTTTTTATTGTTATTATTCAGTGTGAACTTTCAATCTGCTGGATCTAATATACATCCATAATCACCCACAATGGGTGATTAAAGTCCTTCTTGATTAACATGTTTGAGGATCATTTAAATAAGTAAGGGCCATTAGATCCCAAAGTAGGGATTCTGGAAGACCTGCATTTTAGTTTAGGTCCTGATAGATTCCTGGAGTCATAGGATCAGAACTGGACAATATATTAAAGGTCATCTAGTTCAATCCCTTGCATTTCATAGACAAGAAAGTAAGGCCCAGAGACATAAAATAACTTATCCAAGGTCACTCAGAAGTGGAATTAGGACAAAAGTCCTCTGATTCTAAATCTAATCCTCTTTCCACTTTCTTGGTCCCCTGAATTCTTTGAGATGGTTACACTACAACACACCATGAAACTGTAACAGTGGGCGGAGTCTCTGACCCTGACTCTAAATCCCATCCTCTTTCTACTTTGGCACCATTGGGAAAAATCTCTCCAGTAATAGTACCACTTATGACTGTCCAGCGAGGGGTGGGGTATGAGATTAATTGATTAATGATTAATTAATTAATGATTAATCTTTCTGTTTTAAAAAATCACCTGCTTCCCAAGGAGACTAGGGCTTCAGGAGCATCTAGCTGGCCTTCTGATGGTGCTTTGATATTATCCCATGAAAATCAAGGATCCTTCAGTGTTGTTGGTGTTTCTTGTTGTTTTTCCTCAATGTCTGTCCTTGGCAGGACAGTAAAATTTCTGCCCTTGGCAAAGAACAATGAAATCCCTTCTGGTGGAAATATCTTTGTTTCCCGGAGTGCTCTTATTTCTAGTGTTCCAGAGGTTCCCACAAGGATTTAGGGCTTTGCTGTCTACTAGCTCTTCACCCCCTGTCAGCCTCATTAATGGTATCTTCAGTCTTTGCATTCCCCACTGTCTTCCTCTCCCTGACTTTGGTATGCAGGAGAGCACTTACCAAAGATGAACCAAATCTGTACAGCAGCAGAAAGAGACTTGGACTTGGTGCCAATTGACCGAGTCTGAATTCTGCCATGGCTACTTATTACCCTGGGTGATTTTTGGGCAAATTACTTAACCTCAACAGACCTTCATTTCCTTATCTGTAACATGAGGGAGGCAGATTAGATACATCTCTAAATTCCAGCTCTAAATCCTGTGCTCCTATGATATATGAAAAGAACATCCCTCACATTCTATTAGGCTCCCAACCAACTCACAAGCCTTTGTGAGTCATGTGCTATATACCGGGCAATGTGCTAGGTTCTGGGGATATAGACAAAAGATGAGACAGCCCCTACTCTTAAGAAGCTTACATATTAATGAGAGACAAGAAGTCCTTATCTAAGTAGATACAGAATAAATATGAAGAGCATATAAGATAATTAAATGTAAGGTAGTTTGGGGGAGTACTAGCCTCTGGGTGAGGTGGAGGTGGGGAATCAAGAAAGAGCTTGGGATGGAAGATGATGCCTGAACTAAATCTTGAAGGAAGAAAAGGAGTCTGTGAGGAGGAGGGAAGGAGGGAGTACATTCTGGTGCAGTTTAAAGGATTTAAGATTTCCCAAAATGAAGCTTTCCAGGATCCTTTGAATTAAGCCTGGTCTGTTTCATCTACCCAGTGATTCCTAACCTCAGAATGCAGTGGTCAGCCAGCGTATGAGCACTCAGTGGTATTTGTTCTGGGATATTCTCATGCCCACAGATGTAGAACAACCATAATTCTGTCTCTATGTAGTTACCCCTCTCCATGCAGGGTGTGCCCAAGAGGAAGCAAACCTGTCAGGGCAAGGGTAGAATTGATTTGGCTTCCTAAAGTGAATGAAGGTTTTCCTCTCAATACCGTTGTTCCCTTATCCCTCAAAAACCTCACAAATAAGGTTCTTGACCAAAGGGCCTTAAACTTGGCTTCCTTACTCCAACAAACAAAACAGAGAACGAACTAGATGGGAAGAGGAAAAATCCTATTTCCCTTGTCATTTGCCTGCCAATATTGGACAAAACATCCCACCCCTCCCTTGAGGGATCCCCCAACCCTATAACTATTCATGAATATAGTAGGAAGACCTTTAAACCTGTCATGAAGTATAGTCTGTGGGATACTGTGCTGCTGGGGGCTCCAACAGTGAAAGAAAGGATGTATTTTGAATTAACTAAGTAGTAGCACCTGTAGAGAGGGATAAGTGAGGCTAAGAGGATGTGCTTGGCCTGGATTCCTCATTCTGACTAATTCTTCAGTGAGGGACCCTTTGGGCAATGAGGACTGCAATATGAGGATTGGTTGAATGTTTAGCCTAGAGTAGAGAAAACATTTTAGGGGGAAATGGATCATAGGCTTCAAGTATTTGAAATGAATACTTGTTCTTTGTGGTTCCAGAGGGCAGAACTGGGAGCCATGGGTGCAGGTAGCAGAGTTTAGGATCTGTGTAAAGAAAGACTTAGCAGCTGGAGTTCATTCATGGTGGAATGGGCTCCCCCTTACTGAAGGTTTTCAAGGGAGGCTGGATGACCAGTTATTGGGAATCTTGTAGAGGAGCTTCATTCTTGGGAATGAGCTGGATTTGCTGTTCTCATTCTGAAATTCTGTTCCTGTCATTCTGTGAACTTGTGATTCTGATTCACTTCCTTCGTAGGTTATCATGCATCCTTTGAAACCCCGA
Organism: Pseudochirops cupreus; assembly: GCA_028627135.1. NCBI lineage: Eukaryota > Metazoa > Chordata > Mammalia > Diprotodontia > Pseudocheiridae > Pseudochirops > Pseudochirops cupreus. The sequence continues at coordinate 184,689,547 of CM053582.1, read as the reverse complement.
ATCTCCCCTATGAAAGGGCTCATCTCCATTGCAATCATCTGGATCATGGCTACCTGCTTTTCCCTCCCACATGCTATCTACCAAAAACTGTTTACCTTCAAATACAGGTAAGATCCTAGTATCAACCAGGATGCTCCTGATTGAAGGTGATAAGATACAAAGTATGTGACACTCATCAGGCACACAGTCCCCATATTAGTAACTTGGTTACAGAGAACTTGCTTCTTGGCCAAGACTGGGATATTGAGGTTATAGAAATACCAAATGTGGAAAGCAACAGCTGGAAGGGACCTTGGAGATCCCCTGTAAATAATCCCCTCCTTTCTACATTTGGGGGAATTGAGCCCCAAAGAAAGGAAACAACTTGGTCAGGGTCATGAAGGAATGTAGTGATGCAGCTGGGGTTGTGACCCAAGACTATTAACTCCCCGGTTTGGTACTCTTTCCACTGCACCGAAGGATAATTAGCTAATATCTACAAGCATTTCTTTGTTAATTACTTACCTTGTACTAAGTGATGGGGATACAAAGACAAAAGTGAAATGGTCTCTGCCCTCAAGGAGCTTACATTCTAATTGGAAAGATATGATATATATGTATGTGTATACACACACATATGTATATATTGCTCAGTTGTTTCAGTTGATTCTTCGTGACCCCATTTGGGGTTTTCTTGGCAAAGTGACAGAAGTAATTGGCTATTTCCTTCTCCAGCTCATTTTACAGATAAGGAAACCGAGGCAAACAGGGTTAAGTGACTTGCCCAGGGTCACATTGCTAATAAGTGTCTGAGACTACATTTGAACTCTGGAAGATGAGTCTTCCTGATTCCAGAACAGACACGTTTTCTATTGTGGCACCTTACTGCTCTATATACATATATAGATATGAATACACATATAATGCCCCTCCTATATGTGTATATATATATATGTATATGTATGTGTTATAAACATATGTATATTTACATATATGTATACACCTACATGCATATACTGGATAAGAATTACAGAATTATGTAAACTTAAAGTTTCAAGAGAACTCAGGGACCATCTAGTCCAGCTGATACCCAGTGCAGTGGAAAGAGTGATTTCTCTGGAGTCAGAGGACCTGAATTCAAATCCAAATTCCACTAGCTCTCCTGTGTGATTGATCTTTGACAAAACCTTTCATTTCTCTATATCTCATATTCCTCGTTTGTAAATTTGTAAAATGAGGCCCCTTCCAGCTCTAAATCTACGATTGCATGTTTGAAGAATCTAATGGGGTGATGTATGTGAATTACTTTGTCAGCCTTAAAGCACCATATCTTTTATGTTTATTTTCCCTCTCTATGACATCCTCAGCCAGTGCTTCAACTTTTGCTTGTCTGTCTTATTTATCCTCTTTCTAGCATGTCCTCTCCCTTTTCCCATTCTATTTTTCTTTATGTCTGCTCCTATGTCACCCCATCTCCTATTTTTCTTCCTAACCTTTCTGGTTCCTCAGCTCCTTCTCAGTGTTCTTTGTATGGTTTATCAGTTTTCATTTAGCCCCGGGAAGGCCAGACTGAAGTGACAGGCTTCTGTCACTAGGGGGCACATGATCACATATCCCAGTGTTAGAACCAGAACACCCGGTCTCAGTCTGGTCTTGAAAGGCTGGTCTTAAAGCTGCACAGATACCCACCTATCCTCATGTCACACTCTCACCATCCTGTCCCAAATATGCTTGCAATAATGCAGGACATCCTATATGAAACAGCAAATTTGCAGTTGTTGAATCATAGCAATCAAAACTGAAAAAAAAAAAATCTATGAAACGCAAAAAAAAGAAAAAGAAAAAGAAAAAAAGAAATCAAAATTGAAAAGGGCCTTGGACATTTTTTAAAAAACAACCCCAACTCCTTTGTTTGACAGCTGAGCCAAATGAGGCCCAGATTTAAATTCAGTATAAAATATAATTATTTCCATAAAAAAACTCCAGAATTAATTGGAAGAATTACCCAAAGATGAAGGCAGACTTTTTTATTTTGAAGTTCCCAGTGGGGAAAAGGAACTTTTCTTAGGTTTATACCAATGAAGGGAAACCAGAATATTTGATAAGGGTATCAAGGCATCTGGAGGAGCATGCTGGTATAGTGGGAAGGGCAATAGTGTGATGTTCTGCAAAGAATACTGAAGCTAGTATCAGAGGTTCTTTGTTCAAACGCCAGCTATACTACTTACTTCCCTGTGGAATTTCAAGCTATTTCTCTTTGGGTCTCAGTTTACTCATCTGTCAAATGAAGAGGGTAGACTAGGGCTAGATTATCACTAGGTTTCCCTCAAGACCCCAGATAGAGAGCAGAGTTACTGATAATACTAGGAAACCTAGGTGGTCTGGTCCCAACTTTGACATTGACTCAATGGGGCCATCATTTCTTTTCCCCTTGGCTCATTTTCCTTGCAGAAGAGTGACATACTACAGTGTAGATAATTCCTTAGCTTTCATTTGTTGGTGCTTCTCAGGCTGAGACTTTTTTGGTTTTTTTTTTGATGATCTTTTCTCCTTGCTTCCTTCCTTCCCCTCTCCACCCCACAGTGAAGATGTTGTCCGCAGCCTGTGCCTCCCAGACTTCCCGGACCCAGCAGACCTCTTCTGGAAGTACCTGGACCTGGCAACCTTCGTTTTGCTTTACATCTCCCCTCTTCTCATCATCTCTGTGGCCTATACCCGTGTGGCCAAGAAACTCTGGCTGCGCAATGCCATTGGTGACGTGACCACAGAGCAGTACTATGCCTTACGGCGGAAAAAGAAGAAGACTATTAAGATGCTGATGCTGGTTGTGGTGCTCTTTGCCGTCTGCTGGTTCCCCTTGAATTGCTATGTGCTCCTCCTCTCCAGCAAGACCATCCGGAGCAATAACGCCCTTTACTTTGCCTTCCATTGGTTTGCCATGAGTAGTACCTGTTATAATCCCTTCATCTACTGCTGGCTCAATGAGAACTTCAGGTCTGAGTTGAAGGCTTTGCTGAGCATATGCAAAAAGGCACCCAGGCCTCGAGAACATAGACTTCCTTCTACTGTGCCCTCTTACCGGGTGGCTTGGCCAGAAAGTGGCAACTGTAAGAGGGTACAGGGTCCTCACAATGTCCCAACTGCCTCTAATGTTCATTCAGCTAAGACAGATATCTCCTCTGTAGATCCTATTGTGGCAGTGAGTTAAAGGAGGCCAACACAATGATAAAACAGAAGAAGCCCCAAGGGGTGCATGAGAAGACTAAGAAGAGATGCTGAAAAAGTTACGCTGCCCCTTGCCTCAGACCCCGAAATCTGGATAAAAATAGGGGCCAATTTAGGTGGGTACTTCCCAGAGAATGTCAGCTATGCGTGAAGTCCCATCTCATGTAAATATATATTTGTATGTACCATCTCCTGCACACATTTCCAATGGCTCTCCAACCAAACTAGATTTGGTATTTCAAATTTCAGGCCATCTGGCAAGTACATGAACTGTTTCTATGAGATGGATGCCTGTGTGGGAGGACTGACTACTTGTAGCCTTGGAGCAACTCTTGGACTAACTGAACAAGACAGACATCTGCAAATAGCCACATCAGTGAGTCTAAGCAGACAACAATGTTAATGGTTTTTATTTATCCATGAACAGTTTTGGCAGAGTAAGTGGTGCCTAGTTGCATCTGTTGCAAGAGGAAGGGAAGGAAGATAAAGGATGTCCTTACTTAATTCTCACCTAAATTGTGACAGAAGAAGGTAGGAGAGAACATATCACCAAGTGATTTCTCTGTTCCATTCTCTCAGGAGCTTTTTCTATTAGGAAAGATGAAAAGAGGAGGAAAAGAAGAAACCCAGGTGAAGAGATTTGCACTGTGTGGTGGTTACCAGCATCATCTCACAGCAACCAAGATGGAGAAGTCTCTAACCAGCTCCTGTCTTTCTCTTCAGTCTATAGAAAAGAGTAATGAGTGTGAGTAATGCGACTCAAATGGGAGGAAAAATATCTTCTCTTTAGCAGCCACATAGAAAGGAAAGGGGGTTGAGAATGCTCTACTTTCAAAGGATAGAAAGGAATACAGTTTCTGAGAAACTACAGAGAAAAATTCCATTATCTCCCTAGCTGTCCAGACAGATTACTGCTCCATGGCCTTTATGTAGAATTTTTATCCAGTGCTATGGTAAAATTGTTACTTCCAGTGGATTTTTGAATGAGCTCGCACAGCAGTGACAATCAAGAATAGCAATGTCTCACGTGCCACTTAAAATATGTGTGCCCTCACCAGCCTTCTCAATTTTCAGAAGCATCTTGGTTCAACGTGTTCAGGACATATCATTTAGCCTAGAGAGGCTCACAATGCCCTTGAGAAAAATGAAGTGTTGATTGGGATTATGTTAGGTGCAACCAGTTTGTTGTGGAGGATTAATCCACACAGGCTGTGGCTACTATGAGATAGATTTCTTGCCCTGCAGTAGAGTTTTAAAGCATAACACGGATGGGGCCAGAAAAGCAATCTCTGATTGGATAGTCCTTTTTGTTAGTGAAACTGAACTAACTCAAAGGATAGACCAGGGGTGGGGAACCTGTGGCTTTGAGGCCACATGTGGCCTTCTAGGTCTTGCGTGAGGTCTTTGGACTGAGTCCAAGTTTTATAGAACAAATCAGACTTTCAAAGGGCATGAAGAAGAAGTGATTTCTATGGCGCTTGACAGAAGACAGAGCCAAGTCAAGGAGGCCAAGAAACCTGAGGTATGGCAGCCTTGAGATTGACATTGGTTAGGTTGCTGTGTCTGGTGTTTGATGCGACAATTTTCTTTGTGCTGCAGGGGGGAGTTCTCCAAAATGTGTTGTCCCAAAGAGCAGATGAGAGACTTAAAATTTAGGTGCTCAGATGCCATGTCCTCCTACAGGAGGTGTTTCCTGTTCTCCAGTTGTTAACTACTCTCTCCTTCCCCCAGATTACTTTGCACTTATTTTGTATATTCTTTGTGTATACTTAACTGTATATGACTCACCCTCTGCCATTCATAGGACTCTCAAGGGTGGTAGCCCCAGTCAAATGATACTGTATTCCCTATGGCTAGCAAGATCCCACCCCTCACTCTTGAAATCCCAAGGATACAGAATCCCCCGTTGCCTAATTGAAAACCATCCCCTCCCTGCCACCACTTCCTGTTCACTTATTATCATCGACCTCTGCTCTACCCCTTACACATCCCAATTCAGTTCTAGTTTGCCCTTTCGTTTTGCCTTTTGGATTCCCAATTCTATCATGAACAAACTTCTCTTCCTCTAGTGATCTCTCCAAACGCTGACATTCACAGAAATCTGGTTTCCTACAAAAGCGTCCCTGGTCATCTTTTCCAGGAATGATGACATCTTCTTTTGTCCCTCCTGGTACCCCGGTCCTGTAGGGGAGATCTGTCCCCAGCCCTTTTCTGATTCCCCACCCTCAGCTGCTGGTGTATCTTTCCTGACATTACCTTGCATTTATTTTGTGAATATGTTACACATATTTATCTCTGAACATGCTGTCTCCTCTGACAAAATGGAAGTCCCCACCCTGGAGGGCAAGGATTGTTTCCTTTTGTCTTTGCATCCCTAGTACCAAGTGTGGTGTCTGACACGTGGTAGGTACTAAGTAAATATTTGTGGATTGACTGATTGATGTTATCTCTGCCCCTCCCCCCTCAAGAAGAACATAAGCTTCTTGAGGGCAGGAACTGTTTAATTTTTGTCATTGTATGCTTAGCACTTAGGTCAGTGCCTGGGACAAAGAAGGTACAAAATAAATATTTGTTCTATTGGATTGAATTTGTCTTATCCTGGATGTTGAGCCCTGCCCCTCCTTTTCTTTTAAGTGTGAGGGTAGAGTCTACCTGTGGTGCCATAGTAACAGCAAGGAAAAAATGGGACTTTTTCCATGTTGGTGAAGTTCGTGGCACATGTGTGAAGTCTTGAAGAAGGTGCCTGAATTCTCTGTGTGTTCACACTTTGGCCAAGTAAAAGCTGTCCATTTAATGTCTGTAAATGCAATCTCAGCAGAACTCAAGTTTCCCACAGAAGTGCTACATAACCATTGTAAAATGTAATTTAAACTCAGCCACTTGAATCACAATAAAATTTACTTGAGATACACTGGCTACAGTGTTATTGTGTGTTCAGTGATATGACATTGGCAGATAATCCTCACAGGAAATATTAGGATGACTTAAATGTCAGAGTTGGAAGGAACCATCTAGTCCTGACCTTGAATTTTATAGAGAAAGAACAAAAAGAAATTAGATTACAAGTATAGAATTGTGGAGGCATGAATAGATGTGTTTTGTCTGGAAAATACCTGGGGCTTTTTTTGGACTGCAAACACAAAGGAAGACAATGGTAGGACATGGCAGCCAAAAAAGCTAATGAAATCCTGGGCTGCATTGGGAGGCATGGAAAGCTTCAAGGAATAAGAATATGATAGAATTTGATACTCCATATTCCATAAACTATATATGAAATAGTTTTTTTTTAAATTCAGGACACTACCTTTTAAGAAGGTATGATAAACTGGAGATTATCCAGAAGAAGGCAACCAGGATGGTGAAGGAAAGGCCTTGATTCCATGTTATATGGAGATTGGTTGAAGGAGCGAGTGATTTTTTTACCTGGAGAAGAAAAGGGGTGTGTGTGTGTGTGTGTGTGTGTGTGTGTGTGTGTGTGTGTGTGTAAATCATGGCTGTCCTCAAGCATTTAAAGGGTTTTTCTATTTGGCCCCAATGGGAAGAATCTGAAGTAAAAAGATGAAAATTACAAAAAATGAAGATTTAGATTTGGAATCGGTAAAAAACAAGCCTAGTAACTGTTGTTTGTCCCTCATTTTCTAAGAGGATCGATGACATCACAGGGTGATGTCTTGACCTGCCTGTGAATTGAATTTAAGTGAGTCTGAGTTGCGTGGAGTCCTTAGCCTCACTCTCTCTTCCAGAATCATCGAAGTTCAGTGGCAGGACAAAAGTCAGAATGACTACATGTTGAGTATGTTGTAGTGGGAATTCCTTCTGGGTGTGAATTGGATTAGATGGCTGCTGAGATATAACCTCCAACTCTCCCTTTCTTTAATTCTGCTTTTCTTGTTCTTTTTTTTTTTAATTTAATTTATTTTTTGTTAAGTTTTAAGTTCTGAACTGTCTCCCCCAACCCCCTTACCATGCACTATTTATTAATTCTTTCTCTGGAGCTGGAGAGCGTCTTCCTTCGTAGATCCTATGTAGCTGATTTAAGTATTTATAATGCTCAGAATACCTTGGTTGTTCATAGTTGTTCTTTGAATGATACTGCTGTTACTGTATCCAATGTTCTATTGGTTCTGCTCATTTCACTTTTCATTATTTCATGCAAGTCTTTCCATGCTTTTCTAAAATCAACCAACTCATCCTTTCTTATAGCACAGTAGTATTCCATCACAATCATACCACACCTTGTTTAGCCATTCTCCCAACTGATGGGCATCCCCTCAGTTTTCAGTTTCTTGCACGTGCTATTCTGATTCTTAAACCATCACCATTAACAACAACAACAACAAGCCTTGAGACCCAGAAAGGAGCTAGAGCTCATTTAGAATCAAAAGACTTGAGATCAAATCCTAGCTTTGCCACTTACTGGAGATCTTGGGCAAGTCTCTGAGTCTCAGTTTTCTTTTCCCTAAAAATAGAAGGGATTGGAATAGATGAGCTCTAAAGTCCCTTCCAACTTTAAATCTAGGATCCCACGACCGTGTGTTTCTCTTCCCCTTCAGACTTCTGAATCTGAAATATGTGTTTTGGGTTTCTAATATGAAATTTCCTGTTACTCAGATTTAGGAAGACGGTAACAATAATTGCTACCTTATTTGGACATTATTCTGTTTTCCTTTTATTTCTGTCCCAGTTGGTTTTTGCATCTATTAACTTCTAATGAAGACAAACTGGTTCAGCAAATTGGTTCTGAGTAATTTCACAGAAGGATTGATTGATTTGATAGTCTAAAGTCCAATCCACATGGAGTTTTGGAATGAAACATGGAAAGAAATGTGAAAAGTACAAGCACGCGCTATTTCATTTATTGTTTTTTTCACATCTCTTTGCAACAACAAGGTTGGCCTTACCCCTAGGCAAAGAAGGTGATTGCTAGTCCTGTGGTATAATTTGAAAGGCCCTGAGAAGACTTTCTTGCCCTGCTTTCCCTCCATTCCCCCTATCATTACCTCCAAATCCTGCCTTTACATTAATCCCCCAGTGGCCCTTCCATAAGTACCTGAAAATCTGCTATTAGCGATCAATTTGAGTTCAAGTGCTAGGTGTCTAGGAGGCCCCTATGAAGTGGAAATGTTAATCTAGAGGAGTAGCAAAGTAAGGCATTATTATATTGAGTTTTTTGGAATTGCTTATCAAAAGATATAGCCAGATAAGATCAAGGCCATTAAACATAGCACACTGGAGAGGTAAGTTTTGCTAAGGGTTGTGAAATGAGTAAAGGGTTAGTTCCAGAGAATGGAGTATTGCCCTAGGAGAGCAGACTTAGGTGATGGAATGCTAAATGGTGGGCAGAGGAGACATGTGGTCATTGGACACCTTTTTGAATTTAAGCTTCTATTTACTACTTTAGGTAAACCACACAGGAAAAGGCACTGAAAAAGTAGGTGAAAAGATGCTGAAGACAACTTTGCCTACTTCTTGAGCAAAAAATCCATATTTGAAGGATTGTGTTTGAGATTTTTCACTCTTGCAGAATCCACTCCCTGGAAGGGATCTCAGAGACCATCTAGTTCAATCTATTCTTGACAAATGAACTACAACATTCCAAACAAGTATCCATCCAGCCTTCATTCAAAGACCTCTAACAAGGGGGAACCTGCTACTTCCCAAGGCAATCCATTCCACTTTGGGAGAAAATTAATTGTCAGAAAACTCTTTGTATTAAGTCCAAATTTGACTTTTTCAATTTCCAATCATTGCTCTTGATTCTGTGTTCTGCGGTTAAACAGGACAAATTTAATCTCTTTCCTATATGCCAACCCTCCAGATACTTGAAGACAGCTATAATGAATTCCACCATATTGTCTCTTCTCTAGCATAGACATCTATAGTTCCTTCAATCAGTCAGTCATCATGCATTTATAAAATGTTTACTATGTGCACTGTGCAAAGGACAGGATACAAAGAAAGGCAAAAATTATACTGCACTAAACCAAACCAAAAAGCAACTTTTGCCCTCAAGAAGGGCACATTTTAATGGGAGAAAACCACATCCAGAAATCTAGGTACATGCAAGATAGATGTGGAGCAAATCAGAGGCAACCAGAAAGAGAAGTCATTAGAAGTAAGGGAAGCCAGGAAAGAAGATGGGACTCGAGCTGAATCTTGAAGGAAGCTAAGAGGTGGAAGCAAAGTGGCAGCGTTTTGCAGGCATGGGTCACAGCTAGAGCAAAGGCATGGAGATGGGAGACAGAGTTTGAGCATCTGAGATAAACCCATAAAGCCGGATGGCAGAGAATAAAGTAGGAGAATGGAAAGGGAGGAGTGGCCAGGTTAGAAAGAACTTCAAATGCAAAATAGAGGAGTTCATATCTGATCTTGGAGGAAATCCATTGGAGTTTGTGGAGCAGAGGTGGGAGTGCCATGGTTAGAACAATGCTTTAGAAAAATCCCTTTGGTACCTGAGCGGAGAATGGACTGCTGTGTGGAGGGACTTTACACAAGACCATTTAGAAGATTATTGTAGGAATCCAGATAAAAGGTAATGAGGCCTGAACTAGGCCCTGTGAGGAGAAAGAAGGGGATGCATAAGAAAGATGTTGTGAAGGTCAAAACAACAACATCTGGCAGTGGATGAGATACTCGGGGTGACTGAGAATAAGGAGTAGAGGATGAATCTGAAGTTGTGGGCCTGAGTGACTAGTAGGATAATGATGAGCTCAGCAATAATGGGGCAGCTATGTGGCACAGTGGATAGACTGGAGTCAGGGGACATGAGGTCAAATCTGGCCTCAGATATTTAACTAGCTGTGTGACCCTGGGAAAGTCACTTCACCTTATTTATTTCAATTTCCTCATCTGTAAAATGAGCTGGAGAAGGAAATGGCAAACTACTCCAGTATCTCTGCCAAGCAAACCTCAAATGGTGTTATGAAAAGTTAGACCCTACTGAACAACAAAACATCATTGGAAGCAGAGAGGCTTTTGGAAGGAAAGATAATAACTTCTATTATGGACGTGTTATGTTTGCGATGCTTTTAACCAGGCAGGCCTTCGTATCGCTTGAGATCCTTCACCATCTTGGTTTCCCCCTCAGGACACTTTCCAGTTTGTCAATGTCCTTCTTAAAATATGATGCTCAGATAGAGATACAGACTAGACCTGAGATTTCATTTGTATAGGAACTCCCAAGTGAGGAAATTCCCTCCACCACTTCAGGTTGGTACCTTTGGTTTACCCAGGTCTTTGTGGCTCCACCTGGCCAGCTCTTTACCCACTATGTCAAGCCACCTGGTGCAGTGCCCAGAACAGAGCTCATCTGGAAAATATCAACAGTTATCAACAAGAAATCCTTTGACAGAGGCCTGGATAGCATCAGCCACTTACAAATAAGCACTAGGTAAGGCTTCCAGCAAGCACTGCTTTGGGTAGTCCCTCAGCATGTAGGGGATCTCCGAGGCACAAAGTAAGGTAGACTGAGGTACAAAATTCCAAGCATGAGCAATTTATTAGTAAAGAATGAATTTATCAATACATAGGATCTCAGTTTCCCCAGCAAAGGTAAGAACCTGAATGAGGGGGACAACTCTCTTTTATTGTTTTGAGGAGTATAGAAAATCAGAAGGCTAACATCATAGATGAAAGAAAATGTGATTGGATGCAAATTGGGAATGAAAGCTAGCAACAACCCTCTCCTTCCCTCTTGTTACTATGAAATGTTTACTGTTTGAGTCCAGCTGCATCTGCAAGGACAGAGGCAACAAACCATAGTTCTTTGGATAACAAACCAGATACCCTTGAAGGATAGATTGGTGGTGTGAAGATACTAGACCAGACTCCCTAGTGTTCACCTGGCTCATTATAGGGTGAAAGATTTCCTACAAGAAAAGAAAAGTGATGAAGAGGAGAACTAGGTTTCTAAACTTAACTCATTACAGGTCAACTGAATTTCTGAACTAAGTTTAGAGACAAAGAACCCTAACTTAGGCAGTTACATGACAAAATCAATTAACTGTAAATAGGATCAACAAAAAAGACAAAATCAATCTGATTATTTCACCTCTCTCCACAGGAAACTCCTCTTTACCAGAGCCTAGTTCAGCAAAGGGGAGAGTTTCAGAGTGCACCTATCATTGTGGAATTATAGCTCAAATGCCAGGCCAGATCCAGGACACCTTGATTTCCAAGACTCTGCTTTGTGCTAAGGTCCCTACTCATCTTTGGGCTCACAAAAAAGTTTACGCAGCAATCTAGGAGACAACCCACCCTGCTTATCTCTGAGTAGGCATCCTTTATTGCCTCTCTGCTGATACAGAATTCTGTCCTTTAAAAAATGTTTTAAGCCCAGCAGCAAGAGGATAGAAAGTGAAATTCCATTTAAAGTAGCTGTAGACAAATACAAAATATTTGGGAGTTTACGTGCCAAGACAAACCCAGGAACTATATGAACATGATTATAGAACACTTTTCACACAAATAAAGTTAGATCTAAATAATTGGAAAAATATCAGCTGCTCATGGGTGGGTCAAGCTAATATAATAAAAATGACAATTCTGCCTGAATTAATTTAGTTATTCAGTGCCATACCAAACTATGAAAAAAAATTTTATATAGCTAGAAAAAATAATAACAGAATTCATCTGGAAAAACAGAAGATCAAGAATGTCAAGGAAATTAATTTTAAAAATGCAAAGGAAGATGGCCTAGTGATACCAGATCTAAAACTAGATTATAAAGTAGTGACGATCAAAACTATTTGGTATTGGATAAGAAATAAAGTGGAGGATCAGTGGAATGGGTTAGGTACACATGACACAGTAGTCAATGCCTATAGTAATCTATTATTTGAAAAACCCAAAGACTCCAGCTTCTGGGATAAGAACTCACTATTTGACAACAACTTCTGGGAAAACTGGAAAATTGCACGACAGAAACTAGGCATAGACTGACATCTTAAACTGTAGGCCAAACATAAGGTCAAAATGGGTATGAGATTTAGATATAAAGGGTGACACCATAAGCAAATTAAAAGATCAAGGAATGGTTTACCTGTCAGATCTATGGAGAAGGGAAGAACTTATGAACAAGCAAGAGATAGAGAACATTATGAGATACAAAATGGATAATTTTGATTGCATTAAATTGAAAAGGTTTTGCAAAGTCAAATGCAACCAACATTAGAAGAGAAGGAGACAGCCAGGAAACAATTTTTATTGCCAGTGTTTCTGATAAAGGTCTCATTTCTCAAATAGAATACAAGTCATTCTCCAATTGATAAATGGTCAAAGGATAAATGAATGTCAGTTTTCAGATGAAGAAATTAAATCTATCTATAGTCATATGAAAAAAATGCTCTAAATCACTCTTGAGTAGAGAAATGCAAATTAAAATAACTCTATATTGTTGTTAAAACAACTCTAGAAACACTTTAACCTTTTAGATTGGCTAATATGACAGAAAAGGAAAATCATAAATATTGGAGATTTGGGAAAATTGGAACACTAATGCATTGTTGATAGAGTTGTGAACTGACCTAACAATTCTGGAGAGCAATTTGGAACTATTTCCAAAGGGCTATAAAATGGTGTACACCCTTTGAACCAGCAATACTGCTACTAGGTATCCCAAAGAGATCACAAAAAAGGGAAAAGGACACACATGTTCAAAAATATTTATAGCAGCTCTCTTTCTGGTGTCCGAGAATTGGAAATTGAAGGGATACCATCAATTTGGGAGACTGAACAAATTGTGGTATATGGATGTGATGGAATACTGTTGTTCCATAAGAAATGATAAGCTTGCAGATTTCAGAAAAACCTGGAAAGGCTGTCAGCAGTTCTCAACCTGTGGGTTATGTTCAGTTTGTAACAATGAAAATACATCCTGCATATCAGATAGATTCATAATAGTAGTAAGATTACAGTTACGAAGTAGCAACGAAAATAATTTTATGCTTGGGGGTCACCACAACATGAGGAACTGTATTAAAGGGTTGCAGCATTAGGAAGGTTGAGAACTACCATGAACTGATGCTGAGTGAAGTAAAGCGAACCAGGAGAATATTGTACACAGTAACAGCAACATTGTGCACTGATCAACTTTGATAGACT
>CM053582.1:184626557-184675742 GCA_028627135.1 Pseudochirops cupreus | reverse complement strand
TTTAAGTAGCTCTTCTTCCTGATCTCCTTATTCTTTTTTAAAACACATTTTAATGATAATTTCTGTTTCTTAGATCACCACAGTATCCCATGTATTTCTCCTCCTTCCCCTACCTTTCCTTGAGAGACATCTCATATGATGAGTAAACTGACTGATACATTGAAAAAAGCCTGAAAACACATACAATATGTAACACTTGTGGACCTTTCACCTCCACAAAGGGGTAGGGTGGGGATGTCTTCTCGTGTCTCTTCATCAGAGTACTATTTAATCTTTATAACTTTGTTACGTTTACTTTGGATTCTATGGTGTGTTGTTCTTTCCATTTAGTTGTTGTAGTTACTGTATATACTGTTCTCCTTGTCTCTGCTTATTTTATACTGCATCTGTTTATATAGATCTTTCCATGATTCTCTATTTATCACACACATAATTTCTTTTCTTTTTCTGAGTTTTTTTAAAAGGGCATCTTAATTTATCTTTTACAATCTTTTACAAGATTCAGTTTCAGAGTCCCTTGAATTTCAAGTTTCTCCCCTCCCTTCCCCCCACTGCCCTTATGGTGGTATGCAATCAAGTACAGAATCTGCAAATACTTTCACGTTGGACATTAGTCTGGTTGTATGGAAGGGTTGTAACCAGTGGAGTGGACAATAGGAAAAAGGAAATAAAACCAAACATGGAAAAGAGCGATACGATGTAGATTGCTTCAGTCTCCATTTAAACTCTGTTCTTTCTAGATCTTTCTCTGAATGTAGGTATCTCCTTCCATCCTGAGACTTGTAGAGTTGTCTTATAGCTGTGCGTTGGTGAGAAGAGTCCAGTTTATCCAGGCTGGTCGTCACATACACGTTGTGTCTGACACACATAATTTCTTACAGCAGAGTAATATTCCATTACTTGCATGCATTGCAATTTGTTGTCATTCTCCAACTGATAGGCATCTATTTTACTTCCAATTCTTAGCCATCACAAAAAGTGCTGCTAAAAATACTTTGGAGATATGGAGATTTTTTTCTTATTGATCGCTTCCTTGGGCTATAAGTTCAGTAATGGAATCTCTGGTTCAAAGGGTATGGGTATTTTAGTTACTTTATTTGTAAAATTCCAAATTTCTTTCCAAAATTGTTGTACCATTTCACAGTCCCTCCAGTAATGCATTTGATAGACAGATCTGTTCCCATCCACCCATTTCCCTTCTTTAATTAGATGCATTAATATGTTTGTGCAGAAACTTTTTAGTTTCAAGTAATTAAACTTATCTATTTTATCTTTTGTAATTGACTCTATCTCTTGTTTGGCTAAGGACACACCGTTTACCCAACCATTGAGGGAGGCATATTATCTGTTTCTCTTTTAATTGTTTTTTTTATATTATTCTCTTTTAATTGTCTTTATAGTATTGTTATTAATATTAAGATCACATAGTGTATTTATAACATATTGTAGAGTGTGGTATCAGGACTTGAGCAAAGCCCAGTTTCTGCTAGACTGCTTTCCAGTTTTCCCAGCAGCTTTTATCAACCAGGGAATTTCTCCCCAGGTAACTTATGTTTTCTACTTTATCAAATACTGGGTCATTGAGTTCTGTTGTTTCTGAATCTTTCTGGTCTAGTCTGTTCCATTGCTTTATTTCTCTATTACTTAACCAGTACCCGATGTTTTTAATGACTCCTGCTTTATAATATAATTTGAGGTCTGGAAGTGCTTTGCCCTTTTCATCCTTATTTCTTTTCATCATTTCCCTTGAATTCTGGAATCTCTTTAAAAAATAAATTTCATTACTATTTTACCAAGTTCCATAAAGTATCCTCTTGTCAATTTCATTGGTATAGCATTAAAAGTGTAAATTTATTTTGGTAGTGTCATTTTTATGATACTGACTCAGCCTAACCATGAACACTAAATATTCCTCCAACTATTTAAAGTTATTCTTTATTTCTTTGTAAATGTTTGTAATTCAATCTATACAAGTCCTTTGCGTACTTTAGGCATTTGATCTCCAGTTGTTTTATGCTTTTTGTAGTTATTTGGAATGGAATTTCCTTTCCTATGATTGCTTTTTGTATTTTGTTAGTATTTTGTAGAAATGCTATTGATTTTCAAGGATTTATTTTGTGGCCTACAACTTTATTAAAATTAATAGTTTTGGTTAGTATGTTTGCTGATTCCCTGGAGTTTTCCAAGTAAATCATCATATCATCAGCAAAAGAAGGATAGTTTTATCTCCTCTTTACCTAAATTTATTTTTAAAAATTCCTTTTTCCTTTTTTCTTGTTATTGTTAGCATTTCCAGAAGATTAAAAAAGTAGTGAGAATGGACATCCTTGCTTCACTCCAATTTTTTTAAATGCACCCTCTATTCCTATACTTCGTAAGGTTATTTTTTTTGTTTGTTTTGAGAATGAAAGAGCACTGAATTTTGTCAAAGGCTTTTTCTGCATTGATTGAAATGATCACACACACGTCTTGGATGTTTTGGTTTTTAATATAATTACATTTACTATTCTCCTAATGTTGAATTATCCTTGCGTCCTTGGTATAAATCATACTTTATTATAATGATTGATTTCTTGAATAAATTGTTGTAATTTGTTTGATATGATTTTTGTTTAAAAATGTTAAGCAATATTCATTTATGTTTTTCTTTCATTAGGATTTCTTTCCATGTTTTATCTTTTCCTGGTTTAGGTTTTAGTACTATATTGGTCTCATAAAAAAAGATTATGGATGGGATATTTTCTCAGTTTTTGAAAATAATTTGTGAAATATGGATAGTAACTATTCTTTAAAAGTTTGATAGAATTCTCCTGTGAATCTGTCACATCCAGGAGTTTTTTCTTTGATGGTTCTTTGACAGCTAGATTTATTTTCCTTTCTGAAATGGAGTTATTTAAGATCCCTCTCTGGTCTTCGGATACTATGAGTATTTTATATTGTTTAAGGCATTCCTCTATTTCTTTTGTGTTCTAAGTTTGGTTATCATGTGATTGTGCACAGTATGTTCTGATAATTCTTTTTACTTCTTTTGAATTTGCTGTGATTTCACTTTGCTCATTTGCTATTACACAGATTTGATTTTATGGTGTCTTTTTAATCAGATTAGCTAAGGGTTTATCAAATTTATTAATCTTTTCAAAGAACCAGGCTTTAGTTTTATTTATCATTTCTATGTTTTTTTGTTTTGATTTTATCTATTTCCCATCTTTTATGTTTATTTCAAGTTCATTTATTTTTTAATTTAAAAAATGCATATTCAGTTTATTAATTTTTTTTATTAACATATGATTGTAAGGATATTATTTCCCTTCTAAGGACTGCTTTACCGGCATCCCAGAATTTTTGTAATATTGTTTCATTATTAAAATTTTCTTTCACATATTTATTGTTTCTGTGATTTTTCTTTTTGACTCAATCATTATTTAAGATTTCGTTGTTAAGTCTCCATTTGGCTCTGTATCTTTTGTTTGTGGTTCTTGAATCAATTTCTATTTTCATTGCATTATGGTCTGTATAATATGAATTGATGAGTTCCGCCTTTTTATATTTGTTTGCATTATCACTGCCCTAGTACATGCTCAATTTTTGTAAAAGTTCCATGTTGAGCAAAGAATTATGTATTTTCATGTGCTGTTTCTCCAGAAATTTCTTTGGCTATACACACTCACACATACATACACACACACACACGTATGCATGCATGCATATATATATTTTTTTATCTCCCTGTTAGACTTATCCAAAACTGAAACAAGTCTCTTGTTATTATCATGTTATTATCTATGACTTTGTGAAGTTCAGATATTTCCTTAATGAATCTGGATACTGGGGCATTTGGAGGATAAAAGTTTATTGTCGATGTTGGATTGTTGTTTATGAGTCCTTTCAGGATAATATAGTTTTCTTTTTGGTACATTTTTATTTTTTAATGTTTGTTTTTGTTTGACAGCATGACAACTCCTGCTTTTTTGGGTTCACTTGATGCATAGTAAAAATTTTTCCATCCCCTCAATTTTAGTTTGTGTATGTCTTTGTTTTTAAAATTTTTTTTGTTAGTAACAGATTGTAGGATTTTGTTTTCTTATTAATTTCATCCTTTTCATTTTATTGTATTGTTGAATCCATTTACATTTAAAGTTATAAAATTCAGTTTATATTTTCCTCCATCTGTTTTTAAATTTTTTTGAGGTTGTGGTTTCCCCCCTCTTCTGCTATAAACACGGTTTTGTGTCCCTTCATTTACTTTACTTCATTTTTTTAAAAGGTGGTCCTATTCCTATTATCTCTCTTCCCCTCATACCTGATTCCCTCATCTTGTTTATTACCCTTTCCTTTAGGATTTTGTTTATTAGTTCTTTTCTCTCTTCTGCTTTTGTCTGATTATATTTCTTCCTCTTCTTTCTTCTTCTTGATTTGTCAAAAAAATCCTACCTCAACTAAATTCCTCACCTCTCATTCATTCATTCATTCATTCATTTTCAAATTTTCTTTTTCTGTGTGTCCCTTTTCGAGAAGGATTTCTCTCACTGTCTTCCTTATCCATCCTCTCTGTTTACTCTAGACCAGTGGTTATCAACCTTCCTAATGCCCCGACCCTTTAATATTCTTATGTGGGCATAGCTACATGTGGGCAGACCTGCCTGGAGATGGATAGAGGAATGGTGTCTTGGTTCCTAAGACCATCAGAAATATGTATTTTCCGATGGTCTTAGGCGACCCCTGTGACCCCTGTGAAAGGGTTGTTTGACCCCCAAAGAAGTCGCGACCCACAGGTTGAGAACCACTGCTCTAGACCTTCATTCTCTGATTCATGACCCCTATAATCATCTGGTCTCTCTTTTTCCCCCTGTATTATTCATATAATCAAAGCTTCCAAGTTAACCATGGGTTTCCCTTTTCCATTGTGCCTCACTTTCAGAACAATATCAATTACTGCATTGTTAGAGAGGACAATAACCCATAGTAAGGCACACTTCCCCTTGTCCTATTTCTGTCCTTCCCTCCCATGATCTATACCCTTTCTGTGGCCTTCCTTTCCCTACATTTGCCTGGAAATCTCTCTGTGCCCATGCTCTTCCACTCCTCCATGTGCTAGTTATTTCTAGGGGTTCTAACTCCCCCTTCCCTGAACAAATAGATTTTTAAGGCCCTCAATCCCCCAGTCCTCATTCAGCATAAGTTCCATCTCCATTCACCCATAGGGAGTATTCATCAGTGGAATCCCTTCCCCCCTCCAAGTAAAACTTCCTTCCTTTTTTCCCTTTTTCAATGTTACCCCTCTCTTCCTCACTTGCTCCCCTTTAGGCTATTTTTTTTGAGGCCACAGAGGTCACTTTTCCCACATTGCTTGTCTGTCATTTGACCCTTGCACATCACTCACTCCTCTATATCCCTCTATTACGTTCTTGTCCTTTAATGTGCCCTCCTGTGTCATAATGTAATCCTCACAAAAGAAACATTCACTTGTAGACAAGGTGTCACTGGGTTCTGGCCATAATTCCTCCCAACTGCCTCTTGGCTGTTACCTCTACTAGATTCCACATTCAACCCTGTCTCTTTGTATACATTAAAAATTTTTTTTAAATACAAAATGAGAAAAGAAAAACCTTTCCATGTACACAGTGGAACATGAGATGATTCGAAATAAAGCAATACATTTCCATTTCAAGAAAACCTATGTAATAAATACTACATATTTTTACCTTGTGTACATTTGAAAGAAATCTCTTGGTGGTCTCTCTGTTGTCACTCTGCTCCTATTACCATGTTTTCCATTCCTTCTGGATTTCTAGTTTTAGGGGTGTTCAAGAAGCATATAATCTCTTCAGTTCAGATTTCCTTTCTAAAATCGTTTCAAATGCTTCCTTGTTGTTGAATATCCATCCCTTGTCCTGTATGGTTAAACTCAGATTTATGGTATAGATCACCTTGGGCTGCATAAAAAAATCCTGTGATCTTGGAAATGTATTACATTCCCTCCTCCTTTTTCTAGTGAGTACAAAATAGTCTTGTGTTATTTGAATGTCTGTGTGTATGTGTCTGTGTGTGTGTGTATTTGAAGGTTTTCCTCTGATGACTTGCAGAACTTGTTTTATCTGAATTGAATTGTTAAATGTCTTGGAGTTTGCTGCCTTGGGTTTTTTTCTTAGGATGATGAATTCTTTCAATTTCTGTGAAGAATTCAATTAGAATTTCATTTTCTATATCCAGAAGTTGTAGGCAGTTCTCTTCTATTATTTCCTTCATTATAGTAATAAGGTTTTTCCCTGTCGTGTTCTTGTCTTAGAACAATAATCTTTACATTGTATCTATGCATCCTACATTGGAAAACCACATATTTTGCTTGCACAGTGAGCTTATTTTCTTTTAATGCTCTTGTTTTTTGCTTCTCTTCTTCTAGTTTGTCTTTCACTTTTTTGATTTGCACTCTCAATCTATTGTTCTCTCTTTTCTTTCTTTGGTGAGGCTTACCATTGCAGATTTTAGTTTTTCTATTTCACTCATTATTTTTTCTGTGCAAGACACAAATTCTGCTTTTATGATTTTCATTTCTCTTTTAAACCACACAGGAACGTGTTGTGTTCTCCTCTCCTCAGGGTCTTCTGTCTCATCAGTTTTTGAATTATTGTCCTTCATTTTCAAGTATAGATGCCCAAACTCATTTACTAGATCTGGAGGTCATATTTCTTTCTGTTATTAATGTTTTTGCTGTTGATTTAATCTGTTTATGTTCAAAGCTTTTGAGATTTCTTCTTCCTGGAATCTTTGATTCTTTCAGTCTTTTTTCTCCCTCTTTATTTTCCTTAATGTCCACGTCTTTACTCTTTCTCTACTGCTTGTGTTTTCCTTGAGATCCAAATCTCAAAGCATCTCAGCCTCCTCCTGTACTGGGTAATTCATGATTCACTAGCCTAGGTCACTGCTTCCACTGACTTTTGAGTGGTAAGCACTGCTGCCAGCTGGATGTAATGTTCTTTCCCTCAGCCTTGGCATAATACTACACAACTCATCACATGCATGGCGTTTTGTCTTAGTGACTGACAGAAATATCGAATAGGCAGTGATATCCCAACACTATTGATAAGGAGCTTCTAAGGTCCCATAGTCATGTGGATTCCTCAACTGTGTGGAGCTCCACGTCTGGTTCAAGAATAATGGGTCAAATTGAGGCAGAGGTAGTTGACAATTATCAGAATTATAATTTATCTGTTGCTGCATCTTATTGACTCATATATTGTAAGAGAAATGACAACAGAAGAATTTGCTTTCCGGCTGGTGCTTTCCCTTTCCTTATGGGGAACTCTTCTTTTGGTTAAGATTTTTATAGCTATATTGTCTATGCTTCTGTCATGAAATATGGAACTCTATATGAGTTCATATGGTTTTATTTTGAGTTATCTCTACTGGGTTGAAGTTTTCTAGAGAAGTTTTAATCTTTTTTCTCCCCGTAAAAAACTTTTTGGCAGTTTAGGGTGAGGGTGGGGATTCAGTGTGGAGTAGGGGAATGTGATGGCATTTATACATTGATGATGTGCTTTGAATGCTTCAAACATCTTCTGTCTTACTCTCATCTCTGCCTGTTGAAATTTTAACTGAGGCCCAAATCAAATGATATTTTCTCCAAGCTACTATAGACTATTTTAAGCACAGAATTTTAGATCTGGAAGGAATTTTTGAGGTCATCTAATCTAACTCTTACCTAAACCTAAACCACAAATCCCATATGTAACATTTCTACAAAGCAGTTGCCAATAAGGGGTTTAGTAATACTAAATGTACTGCTTGGGTACATTTAGTGACAGGTAACCTACCTGAGGGGGCAGCTAGATGGCACAGTGGATAGAGTGTCCCATCTGGAGTTAAGAAGACTCATCTTCCTGAGTTTAAATCTGGCCTCAGACACTTATTAGCTGTGTAATCCTGGGCAAGTCATTTAACCCTGTTTGCCTTACTTTCTTCATCTGGCCAACTAGATGAATGGCAAACCACTCCAGTATCTTTACCAAGAAAACCCTAAATGGGATCACAAAGAGTCAGAGACAACTGAGAAATAACTCAACTACAACAAACCAACCCAAGACAGTCTATTTCACCTTCACATTATTTTGATTGTTAGGAAGCTTGCCTTTATGTGGAACTTACCTGCCGATACATCCCATTTATCGGTCCCTTTTCTGCCTTCTGAGACCAAGAAGAACAAAAAAATTCCTCCCCAGGAATGCTTGTCCAACTTTCCAAATTTGTGATTCTGTGATCTCTTGTGTCTCTGCTTTTACACAAATTGGTTTTCTTGCTGTACCTCACATATGACATTCCATATCTTTACCTTTGCACGAACTATACCCCATGCATGGAATGTATTACGTCCAGATTTCTGCCTCTTAGAATTCTTCCAAGTACTCCCTCCTACATGAGACCTTTCCTGGTTTAATCAGCTGCCAGTGCTTTCCTGCACCCTCACCCCAATTGCCTGGTATTTATGACTTTCATATATACTTATATGTGTACTTGTTTACCTTAATATAACATAAACTCCTTTAGGGCAAGGACTGTTTCATTTTTGTATTTGTATCCTAATACATGGCAGAATACTTGACACATAGTAGGTGCCTGTCCATTGATTGACTAATTGATTGACATATGGCTCTAGCTTGAATTTTTTTCTTTAAAAGTCAAATCAATGAATATTTATTAAGCACTTACTATGTGCTAAATACCATTTTATGCTCTGAGAATTGATTGGTTGGTTATTGTCCTTTGTTCTTGAAGAGGACCAAAATGGCATCACTCTGTAGGGGGTCAAGGTACGGTGTGTCTGACTGTGGCTGGTCAGACCAATAAGAACTAGGAATGCTTTACCAAATGTTAGGCACAAATAATCCACATGAACATTTGGAGTCAAGATGTCTCTAAATTTGCACATCTCACGTTTCTTTTGAGTTACTGCAATTCTGCTTTGTATATAGATACATCGCTTCTTTGACGCAAGCATGCCGTGCTGGGCAGTCCTGTGCCAGTGTGTCCCATATTATACAATCGATTCCAAAGTTCTTCAGAGAGACCCTGTAAATGCTCTTGTATCACTTCTTCTGACCTCCCTGTGAATCTTTGCCTGGTGTGAGTTCTCTGTAAAATAGTCATTTAGGCAAGTGTGCATTTGGCATTTGAACATTGGGGTCAGACCATCAGAGTTGCATTCTCTACAGTAGAGTTTGAATGCTTGACAGTTCAGTTCAAGAAGAGACCTCAGTGTCTGTTACCTTATCTTGCCAGATGATCTTCATAATCTTCCTAAGACAACTCAGATGGAAGTGATTCAGTTTTGAGGCATGGCAATGGTATGCATTGAGGTCATCACAATGGTTCTGTAGACCTTCAGTTTGGTAGTCAGTCTAATACCCCTTTTTTCATTTGGAGCTTTCCTTTGGAGCCTCCCAAATACTAAGCTAGCTCTAGCACCATATATGTCAGCCTCATCATCTATATGTATGTTCCTGGAGAGTGTACTACCAATGTTAGTGAACTTACCCACAGTATTCACAATTTCTCTATTTGCCATAACTGATGGTTTGATGTATGGATGGTATGGTGCTAGCTGGTAGAAAATCTATGTTTTCTTGGTGTTAATTGATAGGCCAAAATTAGCACAAGCAGCAATCTATCTATACTTTGTTGCCTCGAAACTTCAGAGGTTATATTGAAGGCACAATCATCTAGAAACAAAAAATCACATCCCAACTCTCTCTCCACTTTAGTCTTGGCTTGTAGCCTTTTAAAGTTGAATAATTCATGGAGAATACCAAGAAAGGCAAAAACAGACCCTGCCCTTCAGGAGATCACAATCTAATAGAAAATGCAACATGAAAACAACTATGTTCAAATAAGATACAGAATGCATTGGAGATAATCCCAGAGGGAAGGCATAGCACTAAGATGGCCTGGGAAAGGCTTCTGCAAAACGTAGGATTTTATTTGAGACTTAAGGAAATCCAGGAAATGGAGATGAGGAGAGAAAGTATTCTAAGTCTGGGGTACAGCCAATGAATATGCCTGAGAAGAAGAAGGAATGTCTTGTTCAAATAGAAAGGAGACCAGTGTCACTGGATCATAGAGTATGTGGAGCGGAATAAAGTATAAGAAGACTGGAAAGATAGGAAGTGAGGGCATTAAAAGTTAGCTACAGGATTTTATATTTGATCTTGGAGGTAAGAGGAAGGAGTTATTGAACGGGGTGAGGATGTGACATGGTGAGATCTGTGCTTTAGGAAAACAAAGGTATTAGATGGTCTCTTTAGGGTCTTTGAGTCTCTCTGTGTAAGGCACTGTGCTAGGCACTTTGGGGGAATACTAAGAAGTGATTCTTTCCTTGCCCTCAAACAGCTTTTAACAGTTGCCAAATTTATCTTGAGTGCTGTGGTACCTTCCTATGGGTGACTGAAGCAGGTCACCTAAGCCTCTATTAAAGGTTCAACCTCCATCTGAAACTCGCCACTGAAGGGGGAAACTCCCTCCCTGACAAGGGAGTCAATTCTAGTGCTGAGCAGCTCTAACTCTTGGGAGGTTTTTCTTTACCTCCTGCATTAAGTCCTTCTCCACATCAAGAATAAACCTGCCTTTTGTCAATTTCCACCCTTTTGTCCTACTTCTGCCCTCTGGGGACCAACAGACCAAGTTTATTTTCCTTTATTATGATGGCCTTTCAAATACTTAAAGACAGGTGGACTCCCTAAGCCCAGTTTTCTTTCCTTTGTGTCAGACTTTGGCCCCAGAGGGCAGACCTGGGAGCAAAGGGTGGAAATTACAGAGACAGATTTCACCTTGATGTAAGGAAAATGGCCATAATCACAACTGTCCAAAAGTGAGACTGATGCCTCAAGAGAAGTCATCTGTGGTCAGACTTGATGCCTTTTGAGGTCCTTTCCAGCTGTGAGATCCTAGGACAGGCTCCTGGGGAGCTATTTATTTTGTATTTCCCCACATATCTTAGTATAGTGCTCTGTATACCACAGGAATTTTTGGTAAAAGATGCTGACTGATGAGTTATTCTGAGTCAGGCAAAGCAAAGTAAGGGAGCTAATGTTTGTCAATTTCCACCACTTTGTCAATAACCACTCCTCCAGTTAAAGTGTCTCTCTCTTTTCTGGAACCATTTTACTCTCACATCCCAGAGATATGGCCAGCTATTATTTAAAGACTTTGGATACTAATTTGGTTCCTATGACTAACAAGACTTTAAATATCCTATGTTTCTTCAAAACTGATCCAAATCTAAGGAAACCTTATCAGCCTCTATAACTAAGAGATGCCCAAACCCCACCATTGGCAGGGCACATGCTTTTAGTCACTTTTCCAGTAGTGAGCTGGCAAAAAGTCATCCTCATGTTTCCAGCTAGTCCACCACATAACAAGTAGTATCTTTGTTTCATGTTCTGACGTTCACATCCACACAAAAATAGCAAATCAAGTAGAAACCAGAGTCATTAAATACTTGGTTGATTGATATTATATAGCATAATGATATAGGATATTTCCATTTTCCTCAAGTGGAAATATGCCCTTTTGTAAAAAAGTCTGCTATCTGAACTTTTGAATTCTTAAAAGAGCTCAGTTAAGACTTAAGAATTCACTGTATAAAAGGTTTCCCTTTTATAAAGAATGTCTGTCATCTGAACTTTTAAAATTTTTAAGGAGATAAATTAAGAATCAGGAATTCATTTTATATAAGACTTCCCAATAGGGTTCCTTTAGATAGTCACTCCCACTGACAGTCATTAATGATGGCGCTTGGGATCTTTGGGGGAAGGCAGAGGACTGAAAGATCATTTAGATTTAGAGCTTCAGAGGACATTAAAGACCATTGAATCTAACCCTTCATTTTATAGAAGAGGATACTGATTAAGTATCACAGAGATTAAGTGACTTATCCAGAGTCATATAGTTTCCAACTATCTGGGGTGGGATCTCAATCCTGGTCTTCCTGATCCCTGTTGCTCAAGTGGAACTAAAGACAGAGTATCTCTGAAATGACAAGTCTTGGGAGACTATTTTTCAGCTACACTCAACTTTTAGGAGCATATTGTTTATCTAAAGCAAGGTTTTCAGGAAGCCAGAGGGCTCCAGAGGGCCAAGCTAGGAGCAATGGGTAGGTTATAAAGAGGCCAATAGAGGTCCTCAAGTGAAGGCTGGATGGCAACTTACTGGAAATAGTAGAAGAAGGAATCTTGCTTAGGGTCAGGCAAGACTGGATGACCTCTTTCTCTGGTTAAATCTTTAGGCACTCCTCAGTGACAGATTTGGCACAAGTGCTCAAGAGAGCTGTTTGAGGGGAAGGTCAGAGTGCAGCGTGTGACAGCTAGAGAGTGCAGTGGTCCTAGAGTCAAGATCCGTATTTAAATCCAGCCTCAGATACTTACTAGCTGTGTGACCCAGGCGAGGAGCATAACTTCTGTCGGCCTCAGTTTCCTCATCAATAAAATGGGATAACAATAGCACCTACCTCCTAGGGTTGTGTGAGGATCAAATGAGATCATAGTTGTAAAGCACTTAGTGCAGAGTCAGGCACATAGTAAGCCCTCTATAAATGTTAGCTATTATCAGCATTGTTACCTACTTTATCCTTTGCTCATGCCTGTAGAACACTAAAAGAAACAAAGGAAGGCTTCTGGTTTACTGGGTGTCTTCTTTATGTAGGATTTAGCACATGGACAAGAATTATCCCATCACTTCCTGGCAAATGGAGGGAAAAGAAATGTGAGCAGTGTCAGATTCTATATTTTTGGGCTCAAAGATCACTGCAGATGGAGACTGCAGCCATGGAATTTCCTTACAAGGAAAGCTACGGTAAATCTGGACAGCATACTAAAAAGCAGAGACATCACCTTGCCGGCAAAGGTCTGTATAGTCAATGCTATGGTTTTTCCAGTAGTAATGTATGGCTGTGAGAGTTGGACTAAAAAGAAAGCTGAGGCAGAATCAATGCTTTTGAATTGTGGTGCTGGAGAAAACTTTCAAGAGTTGCTTGTACAACAAGGAAATAAAATCAATACATAAATTAACTCCGACTATTCATTAAAAAGACATAATGAAGCTGAAGCTTAAATATTTTGACCACATAATGAGAAGACAGGGATCATTGGAAAAGACTTTGATGTTGGGAATAACAGACATAAAAAGGTGAAGGGGACAGCAGAGGACAAGATACATATTGTCCTGGAATCAACAGACATGAGCTTGGACAGACTTGGGGAAATAGAGGAGGATAGAAGGGCCTGTCCTGCCCATTTGGTAACAAAGAGGTGGCTATGACTGAATTACTAAATAACAACAATGACCAAGAATCTTATTGGAAAAGAAGATGTGGTTGGTCTGCTGAAATCTGTACAAGGGGTAGGAGTATCCACAATGAAGAGATCATGGGACAGTGGAAAGACTGAAGCTTAACTAGGTCTCCCATAAAGCGTGATGATCTTTTTTAGTACCAGACTTTAACACTCTGAACTCACTTGGTTTAATTCAAGCATAATGGTACAGAAGGTTGCTGATAATGAAGGAATAAATGAAAATGTATATACCAAGCATTTACTATGGGCCTGGAACTGTATCAACCAACCAGACAGCTAGGTGGCACAATGCATAGAGCACCGAGTTGGGAGTCAGGAAGACCTAAGTTCAAAACCAACTTCATATACCATGAGCTGTGTGACCCTAGGCAAGTCACTTAACCTCTGCTTGCCTCAGTGGTCTCAAATGTAACACGGGGATAATAAAATCCCCTACTCCACAGGGGTCTTGTAAGAATCAAATGAGACAGTATTTGTAAAGTGCTGAGCAGCAGCTGGCACACATAGGCATAAATAAATGCTAATTCTCTTTCCCTTCCCCTACTATTCTCTAGGAATACAAATACAAGCCAGCAAAAGTTGGTTCCTGCCTTTAAGAGGCTTACCTTCTAATAGAGAAAGCCAACACACAAAGGGGAAGAACTAGAAAAGGTGGGTTTATCCCTTTGTGGCATGCTTTGGAGGCTTGATTACGAGCAAGATAAGGCAAATGCTAGTCTATCAGAGCTCAGATTACAAGGGGGCCCAGTTTAGATGTCTTCCTCTGAAGTCAGGTACCAGACTGGACCATTTGTTGAGAGCTACCATGGCTCTAGGATACAAGGACTATTAACTTCCTTGTGTTTCTGTGTTGTCAATAATGTGAAAATAATGTATTTTTCAAAGAACAGTATGAATGATCAACATACATCATTGGAGTCCATCTGTGCTAGTAACAGACATATTCCAGAGTTCATGGGGATGTAAGGATGCCTTGAGGCTTAAGCTCTCTGAATCAGATGACAGCGAGGAAGAAAAAAAAATGTTGCAAAAGAAAATCAATTAGTAGCAGACAAAGGAAGCCAGAAACTTTGTTCTGAGGATTCTGTTCAAAGAACTATGTATCTCCAAAACTACATTTCATCCACATAGAGAATACACTATTGTTTTTCAAAAATGAAAGATATGAAAATTTTTAGGAAAGAAATTTTATTTTTATTAATTGGAGCATGACCTTGAAAATATGGAAATGATGGCAAATTGCAGGATATCCTAAGAGAAGGGAAAACATTTTTGATGTAGGAAGCTGAAGCTGAGTATTTCAAAAACTTCGTTAATTCTATTTTCTAACAAGGTTGAGTAAAAAGAAATGATCTGAAAGCTTCAGCAGGAGGGGATAAGGAAGATGGTCTCTACAGTTCTAGTCATGTCAAATCAAGGGAGTGCCCTTCAACTAACCCAAGACAACCTTAGAGAGCTGCATGAAGCATCATTGCCCAGACTCTTCATATTTCAGAAGCAAGATAGAAGTGAACTTTTTGGGTCAGCATCAGATGCTGGGCCAGGTTTGTGTGAGGTCAAAGTCTTGGCAGCCAATTTATACTTTCCATTCTGGTAAGAAACAATTTTGAGCAGGCCCTCTCTTGCCCATGGGAGGTATCTAATGAATGCCTATTGGATTCAATTGAATAAATGTGAACAGCTGGTTTGTTGGGCAGTGAAGGTGAGATGGGTGGTGACAGGTTTTTCTGCACTAGGAATTTTCTAGGCATAGTTTCTTCTTTCTAAGATCTGGAAAATGGTATCTTTTGATGACATGTCAAGAACCAAGGAAAGGGAAAGATATGAACATTTATATAGCAACTACTATCTGCCACACACTGTTCTAAGTGCATTATAAGCATTATCAACAACCCTGTGAGGTAGGTGCCATTATTATCTGCATTTTATAGTTGAGGAAACTGAGTCAGACAGAAGTTAAGTGACTTGCCCAGGGTCACATGGCCAGTAAATATCTGAACTGGATTTGAGTTCATCCTGGTGATGGATATGTATCTGTTGCCTGAGGATCAGTATTGTAGAGCTAAGTTTGGAGTAGCATATCACTAGGTTGGGTACAGGTTGATGAAGTTTAGGGGAATAACCATGCTCAAAGGCATCTCACAGAGAGAATTGGTGAAGAGAAGACCCACATCAGTACAATTTTAGATGTTTGTAATAGTCATCAGAGAATGGGATCAGTATTGTTCCAATAAGTGGCATTTCCATAATGCTTTAAGGTTTGCTTCTTATCTAGAGGCTCCACATTCATTTTGGTTTGAATGTTGTTGAAAGTGGCAGGAGGAGGGTGTGTGCTCAGCAACCTTTGGCCAGTAAGTCCGTCAGTCAATAAACATTTATTAGGTGCTCTCTGCTGTGCTAAGCCTGGGGGATACAAAGAGAGGCAAAAGACAGTGCCTGGTTCACAGTCTAATGAGAAAACATGCAAACAACTATGCACAGACAAAATATGTAGAGAATAACTCAGAGACAATCAATAAAGGGAAGACTCCAACCTTTCCCTGAGGGTTGAAGGTTTTTTTCCCCTTTCCTGCTGAAAATGACCATTAGTGGGGTTGTGATTGGGGTGGGGTGTGCATCTTCTTGAATTCCAATAATGTCTTTGCAAATATTACAGAATTGAGATTAATATGGAGGCATTAAATGTGCACTCAGTGAAAAAAAAACGAGAATATTGAAAAGTGACATCTAAGAGGTTTTTAAATTAAGGATAGGGTGAACTAAAAATCTGAAAACATTAAATAGCTGAATAATTAACTACCATGAAAATGAGATATACATTCATTTTCATTTAATTGGAATATATAAACTTTGGGGAGAATGCATTTTTCAATATACTTTGTACATTCTACAGGATGCTATATAGAAAAAGGTCATCTCGCCTCTTAGAGAAAACTGGAACTCTCTCAGACTTGTGGAGATGGAGGATTGGGATAAGAATATTTAAGGCAAGGGAGAAGGAACCAGGAGAGAGAAATGAAGAGAGGTGGAAGGAATGGAAAATGTGAACTCAAAATAACCTCAGAGATGACTAGTTTGTAAATTGCTGATTTCACAAATGAAGCAGTTGGGGACAAGAGGCATCAGGTGACTTGCCCAAGGTCACACAGGGAACTAATGATCTGCCAATAAGAGGAAGGCAGGGGAGGGAGTCACTGGACACATCTGCTGGACCATTAGAAGCTGGAGACTTCTAATTTGGAGAGAGTCCACACTATAGAAGGCAAAGAATTATAATCACACAGAATATCCAAGTCTCTGCTTTTTGTCACTTGGCACAGGAAAAGGAGACCAAATGAGGAAAACAAATCTGAAGATAATACATCCTGTCTGGCATAGAGCCAGGGAGTAGTTTCTCCACGAGAGATCTTGGAGAAGTTGCGCAAATCGTCTCCCATGATGCCAGTCTGGCTTGCAAACTGTGGCTGTGTTAAAGCTGCACACATGATGGTACATTAAGATGTAATTATAATTAGTTGTGTCCTGGACATTTAATTTGGATGTGGCATAAACTCTGATGGCACACAGAGGTTTGTTCCATTTTCTGAGGAAGCAAATAGGAAAAACTGGATGCTAACCAATATTGCTATGGGCCTGGAGATTCTGACCTCATTTGAATTGGCAGCTGGCTATCTTGGGCATTAGCACTTTTCCATTAGAATGCAGGTCACTGAATGGTAAACCAATTAGAGCTGAGTAGGCAGCAGGCTCTGTTTATCCCTTAGCAGCAAGCAAAGAATCCACTGCCAAACCACTTGACTTTTCTGTACAAGAGAAAGGAATACAGAGAGGAGTTCAGAGGGAAGAAATTTGGAGGTAGTGCATTCCAGGCATGTGGGATAGTCCTAATACTATTTTTCCTTGGGTATCAATTGTCTCAGTCTGACAGTCAATATTTACTAAATAGCTATTATGTGCCAAGGACTAGTTGTAAGTACTAGGGATACAAAGAAAGGTAAAGGATAGTCCCTGCTTTCAAGGCATTTACAGTCAAATGGGGGAGACAACATAAAGACAACTATGTTCAAATAAGCTACATACTGAATAATTTGGAGATGGTCAACAAAGAAAGGTGCTAGCATTAAAAGGATTATAGAAGGTGGGATTTTAGCTGGGGACTGAAGGAAACCAGGGAAACCAGGAGGAAGAGATGAAGGACATTCCAGGCATGGGGGACAGCTGGTGAAAATGCCTGCAATTAGGAGATATGGAGTGTCTTGTTTGAGGAACAGAAAGGGTGCCAATGACACTGGATCAAAGACTACTTGGGGGAAAGTAAGGTGTAAAAGACCTGAAAAAGGTGAGGGGAAATTATGAGAGGCTGTCAAATTTTGATTTTATGTTTATTGATTTGATTTTATGTTTTTCATATTTGATTTTATTGATTTATATATATTTATTTTATATTTATATTTTATATTTAATCCTAGAGATGATAGGGTATCACTGGAATTTATTGAGTAGGGGAGTGATATGGTCAGATCTGAACCTTAGAAAGATCACTGACTAAACTGAATGGAAGATAGACTCAGTCTATACTACTAATTCAAATTTTACTGAACAAATCCCCTAAATAAAAGGATTTGTTCTGTAAAACTTAGATTCAGTAAAAAAGCCACGCCCCAGGATCTAGAAGGCCTGGAGGCCACAAGTTCCCCACCCCTGGATAGAGAGAAAA
This sequence comes from Pseudochirops cupreus, assembly GCA_028627135.1. Taxonomy (NCBI): domain Eukaryota; kingdom Metazoa; phylum Chordata; class Mammalia; order Diprotodontia; family Pseudocheiridae; genus Pseudochirops; species Pseudochirops cupreus. The sequence continues at coordinate 184,657,685 of CM053582.1, read as the reverse complement.
GAAGAAAGCTTGGGACAGAGCCCTGTGGGACATCCATGGTTAGCAGGAATGACTTGGATGAAGATCCAATAAAGGGGATTGAGAAGAAACAGTAAGATAGATAGGAGGAGAACCAGGAGAGAGTATTGGGATAACCTAGAGAGAAGAGAGAACCAAAGAGAAGAGAGTGATTCCCTGTAACAAAGATTGGAGAGAAGTCTAGAAGGATGAAGATTGAGAAAAGGTCATTAGATTAGGCAATTAAGAGATTGTTAGTGACTTTGGAGAGTAGTTTTGGCTGAATGATGAGGTCTGAAGCTAAGCTATAGAGAATTAAGAGACATACACACACTCAGAGAGATAGAGAGAAAGAGAAAGAGAAAGAGAGAAAGAGGGACAGAGAGAGAGAGAGAAAGAGAGAGAGAGAGAGAGAGAGAGAGAGAGAGAGAGAGAGAGAGATGGAAGTGGAGGCACTGATTGCAGGTGGTCTTCTCAAGGAGTTTGGCCATAAAAGGGAGGAGAGCTATGGGACAATAGCTAGAGGGAACAGATAAATCAAGTGAGCAGTTTTTGAGGAAGAGAGAGACATGGGCATGTATGTAAGCAGTAGGGAAGCAGCTAGTAGGGAGATATTGAAGATAAGTGAGAGAGTGAGGATGATAGAAAGGGCGGATAGAAGATGGGATGGGATGAATCATTTGAGCATGTAGAGGGGTTTGGTTCGGCGAGGAGAAGGGTCTCCTGGCAGTGTAAGAGAAGGGTGAAGGAGGACGTAATTGCAGAAGGTATTTGACGGATGTCAGATGAGGACAGGAGAAGAAGAAACTCTATAAATGGCCTTATTTTTTTCAGTAGAATGTCAGACAAGGTTCTCAGCTGGGGGGGGTGAGTAGAGAAGGCACATGGAAGGTTTGAGGAGGGATGAAAAGATTTTACTGTGTGAGTGGAACAGTGAATTTATGAGGAAAGTGTAAAAGGATTGCCCTGCAGCAATGAGGGCCCAGTTGAGGTTATCTAATACAAATTGGTAGTGAACTCAGCACAGTTTCATGATTTTCTCCAGCTTAATTCAGTATTTAGTGTGTAGAAATAAAGGAGGGGAATGGGGGGAAAGATCCAAGACTGAGGTTTATCCAGGAAAGATAGATGTTAGGACAAGGGATAGTGGGACTCAAGAGAATAAGACAAAGTAGAGTTGAACTGGTTCACCAAAGGGTCAAGATGGGGAAGGGAGGAAAGTGTATCTTGTGCTGACAGGGGATGACCAGGGAAAGAACTGAGGGGGAAAGGAGTTGGAGGTCACAGTGTGGATGAAGAACAAGGTTCAAGGTTGTAGCATAAAGGGAGAGGTGAAATGGCAATAGATTGTGATCAGATAAAGGAATTTCAGCATTCACAAACATGGAAGTGGTACATTTGTAGACAATATTGATTGCCCAGGGTCACATAGCTAGTAAGTGTCTAATGCTGGATTTGAATTCAGGAAGTGGAGTCTTCTTGACTCCAGGCCCAGTAATCTACCCACTGTGCCACCTAACTACCCTATACCCTCCTTCAAATTTCTGTACACTCATATTAGCAATCCATCAGCAACCATTTTATTTAGTACCTACTATATGCCAGACTTACTATTTATTCTTTAATGGTGAAGAATACTTAAATCTCCCCATGGGGCACCTGACAGGGAGTGTTGCTTAGCAATGCTGCACCCTATTGGGAGTAGCTGCTACCCTAGCCTCCCATTTGTGTTTCCTATTAAGGCTACCGGAGGGGCTGGCAGGACTCAATTGAGCTGTCTTTCAATATGATTCCAAAAGGACTGTGCCAGATGAGTCAGTCCAACCTCCACTTTCCACCTCCTACCTCCCACCTCCCACCCCCTGCCTCTTTCCTGTTTTGCAGACTACATTTTGATCATTATGTTTCATATTAGCAGCTTGATCTGAGGTTTAGCAGTCAATTTTAACCTCTACAAAGTGGGTAATATTAAGTTTTTATTAGCACCTCTAAATAGAGGTTTGGAGGATGAGGTACAAACAAGTTCAAGTAAGATTTAGGCGTTACAAAGAATTCTGTCTCAACCAAACAGCAAAGAATCAGTCACACACACACTAGATTCTTAACCTAGCCCTGCTCAACAAGTCAGGATGTGGCGACTCCTGAGGTCTTCGGATATCTACCCAGTTGGAAGAGCCCTCAGCCCTATATGGGTAGGACCTCTAATGCCCATAAGAGGCCAGTATGGCACTTCGACGGCTAGTAATAGCTCAATGCCAATAGGAAACTTCATTAAATGAAGCACAGCTTGAACCTGTCCATCTCTAGTCAATAAAGTCTAAGTCAGCGGTTCTCAACCTGTGGGTCACAACCCCTTTGGGGATTGAACAACCCTTTCACAGGGGTTATAGGCCTCACCTAAGACCATTGCAAAACACATACTTCCGACGATCTTAGGAACTGAGACACCATTCCTATATCTGTCTCCAGGCAGGTCTGCCCACATGCAGATATGCCCACATACGAGTATTAAAGGGTCAGGGCATTAGGAAGGTTGAGAACCACTGGTCTAAGTCATGGCCTTGTTGCCTTTTCTTAATTTATGATGGGTGGGGAGGTAGATATTGCTTCCATTATAGCCCCTATATGGGGACACGCACCCAACTGTTTAAATTAACCCAATTTGGTGCACAAGGGTCTCCCTGTTTTCTTTTTCTCTTTGGGAATTGTCTCTCCTTCAAAATCTTCCTTCAGGTAGAAATTTTATTTTTGTCAGTTACTTAACATGAGTTGTTAACATTAATCCATCCCCGTTGCTATGGGAGACCCCTGAGTTTTTCTAGTCTCTCCAATCCATTGAAGAAGAAAACAAAAATCAAAGAGGAAGTCCCCCATTTCCCCTATTATGACTGATTCCTCAGTCCCAAGAATTTGTTTCCTCACCAGGCATCCCTATTCCTTACCACTTAACTAAACTACCTTGGTAAGTTTAGTGTGAGATCAGAGGTCAGCAGAAAGTTTAGAGCTGGATAATAGGTTAGAGAATCATCAACATGGGATGAAAATTGCAAATGTGGGAGCTGATGTGACCACCAAGTGAAATAGTATATAGAGAAGAGAAGAATGCTTGAGACAGAGCCCTGTGGGACATCCATGTTAGCAGCAATGACTTGGATGAAGATCCAGTAAAGATCTTCAAGGCAGATCAACAACTTATCTAGGACTTCATAAATAAGTTTTTTGGAGAAGCCTGAGGCACAGGGAAGTTAAAGTGACTTTCTTAGTCTCACAAAGCTACTAAGTATCAGGGGCAGGATTTGAATCAAGAACTTCCAAAATCTAAGCCAAATTCTCTATCCACAATGCCATACTACCTTATCTTTCTAATTTTAAATTAGTCTTAAATGATGAGATTCTATAAACTGTGGAACAAGGCATTGGAAATTTTTCCTGGTGTTGATTTCATGGGGTGATGTGGCAGCCCTGTCTCAAAGAATTCAGAGTCAGACCACCTCTAATCTACGTACAGGCATTTATTGAGGACTGATGCCCCTCAAGAAGTAGGCTAGGTTCCAAGAAGAACCAGCAACTTCAGAGAAAGCAAGATGGATTTTATAAGGTAAAGATTCAATTATACAACAGAAATTATGAATATTAAAAAGGCAGGAGGGGTTTGTTAAGGTATTAGGTAGTAGAGAGCGGTCTCTTCTATGGTTTGGGGGTCAAACATCCTGGTCATACTGCCCTCCAATTGGTTTGCTACTGTGAATCTGTCTGGTCAAGATGAATAGGTAGGTATTGTGGTTCTGTGTTGGGCTAAAAGGATGATGTGATTGTGGTTGAGTACAAGAATACACTTGTTTAAATATGTGACTTGGATATGGGAGCAGTGCATAGTTTAGGGGATCGTGGCTGTATTGAGTCTAGGAACCTGATTATGTGGTTAAATCAGGACATGCCTGCTGTTCAGTGGGGCTCTAAAGAAGTTAAAATATTGGGGCTACAGGCAGCTTTATTAGGATTTCACTGCTGGTGTCTGAAATATGCTCAACATGAGAGATAAATTCTTGAAGGCTTGGAGCTGATGCTAGAACAGCAGCATGTAAAGCCGTTGAGAGCCTGACCAGGCCAGTGCTCAGTGATCAGCCAGAAGAACACCCAGCTGCCCCCACCTGTAAGCAACTTCACCCCAGTGAGGCTGGAAGGAATCAACTCTGCCTCAGGCCATTGCAGAAGGGTTTTCTCACAGAGGTGACCCATTTTGGGCAACCTTTTAGTATTGGTGCATTCCATGTCAACTATTGTCATAGAAAATGGAGCGAAGCCGTAATCAATAGATTCTGAAGCTTACATGATGTAAGAAGAACTAGGGACCTATGATTTTATTAGTATAGGGAACTTTCAAAGGGAGGAAATTCTCTCTAATAATTTAGGTCAGCACTTTCTCTGCAACTATTCATCTCAGAGCAAAGGTTCTTAATTTTTTTTTTGTGCCTTGGGCCCCTTTGGCAATCTGGTAGAGTCTTATGTGGTTGGTTGCCCACCTTCATAATTGACAAGAATTCTTAATTTCAATTAGAGGTTAGTGAAAATAAAGATGTAATTTTCCTCCCTTCAAATTTACAGACCCTCTCAAATCTATCCTGTCTTAGAGGTTAAGTGACTTACCTAGGGCCAGAAGAAGGAACTGAGTCCAGGTCATCCTGGCTGCTTGCTATCCAGTATGAGGATCCTAGAAAATGACTGAAAAATCACTGATTATTTTCAAGAGGTAAATAAAGAAGATGCCTCTGAGTGAGGAATAGATGGTTTCTAAGGCCCCTTCTGCAATCACAAAGAGACTTTGGGCTACAATAGTACAATTCCCACAATCAATGGAGAGACTCATAAAGAGAACTGGGCTGGCCCTTGGTAAAATTGTTCATTGGGCCAAGATTGCCAATTCTTCTTGCTTTTAGACCCATTATCCCCTTTGAATAGATTTTCTCCAGATGCCCAGTAACATCAGTTGACTTGCTGCTGACTGCCCTACCCTGGCTTCTGCTCTCTGCATGGGCTCTGTTCTGCCCCCTCTAGTCCTCTACTCTCTTCTTCCTATCAGACTTACCTGCTGAAAGCCTCCCTCTCTAGTTATCTAGGTAACTTGGCTTGCTAACGAGAGAACTTGTGTTAAGGTGATAATGGGTTATTAGCAGTCTGGGGTATTAATCCTTTCAATAATGTATTTGCATTTTCACTGAATGAATACAGAAGTAATACCGATGGTGGGATTTCAGGCACAGGCCAGGCAATGGGCAGGAGGACTTGGCCTTATTCTTATTCAATACTGCCAGTTTCCTACCTTTCCCCTAACTTCATTCATCAATAGCTTTTCCTCTTTTGAAATCTGTGCAGTCTGTTTATAACTTTTTCCTCACCCAGTTTTCTTTCTTTCTTTCTTTCTTTCTTTTGTCTTTTTGGCAGGAGGAAGGCAGGGCAGTTGGGGTTAAGTGACTTGCCCAAGGTCACACAGCTAGTTAGTGTTAAGTGTCTGAGGTTGGATTTGAACTCAGGTCCTCTTGACTCCAGGACTGGTGCTGTATTCAATGCACCACCTAGCTGCCCCCTCACCCAGTTTTCTAATCAACTTTGTTGATGACTTTAGCATCTGCTTTGGTCTTCTCCATCACCAGTAGACTATTACCATCTAGGACTTCAATATTTATATTAATGATTTCACTAACACTGACTTCATAATTTCTTATCCTCAGCTTCAGTGACTCTTTTTCTCCACCTTACTAGAGGCACGTCCACTAGCTGAATCACCCTTTAGATCTCACCATCTGAAAATTGTACCACTTCCCAGATTGAAAGTTTGGAAATTCCTTTCTCTGATCATCAACTCATTTCTTTTTACTCATTCACTCTAAATCTGATCTTTACCCACAAATCCTTTCCTTTTTTGACCTCATCCTTCAGCACATCTCAAAATTACAGAACACGGAAAGGACCCAAGAAATCATCTAATTGGGTTCTGTCTTTTTATTGCCTCTTATACAGAAACCCAACTAGAAATTCTTTCACCTGGGGCAAAGACAGCTGGGGTCAGGGTGGGAGAAAGCAGGATCCCAGAGCAGAGGTCTGAAACATGTAGCTCCTGAGTGCCACTCAAATCAAATTAAAATGTAATTGGGAAATATTTAACAAAATAAATAAAAATACAACAGAACATAGACAATATTAATATGTGGTTTTCTAAGTCAACATGCAGCTATATGGTTTAGTGATCCCTGTTTCTATTTGAGTTTGACTCTACTGGCCTACAGCACAGTTTGACCAGAGGTACAGACAGGATGGGGATCCTGTAAAAGTTAGGTCTCACCCCAGTGGGATAAGGAGGCAAAGTAATCCCTGAGGGGCTGCCATAATGATAGGATTTTGTAGGTGGCAGCTCCTTGGCACTTTGAGAGAAGGGTAAAACAAGATGAGAGCTGGGGTAGTCATTGAAGGGAGGAAATCCCCTCCACCACCATGTAGGTACACCAACACCCATGTTCACCTCACACTAGTTACTGTTTGCCACTACAATTAGACTTTAACCTGTGGCCTGTCACTTCAGTGACTCACTTGCTACAACCCTACCTTATCAAGGCTGTGTGTTACAATGGAAGGAGTGAGGGATTTGGAATTGGAAGACTTGGATTTAAATTATAGCTCTGCCCTTTACTACCTGGGTGACCTTGGGCAAGTCACAGCCTTGCTGTGTCTCAGTGGTACAACTGCATCCTCAAAATGAGAAGAGCTGAGTACATGATCTCAAAGCTCCCTTTCAGTTCCAAGTCTAACCTTTGGCCTTTCTCTACCTGCTGAAACTTATCTCCAGGTAAACTCCACCATGCCTACTCCTGCTCCCAAGGTATTGGAGGACAAAAGCACAGTTTGTTTCATAATTTTTTCCTCAACTCATACATTTAGGACATTTGTCCAAGATAAATATACAGAAATAAATGCCCTACAGCTGGGTCCTGATTTGGGAAAATAATGAATCCTGCAAAGTGGCGAATATAGATCGTTCATCTTTACTGCATGACATAATCAGGACAAAAGGCATTTTTCATCCACTTGGTTTTTCCTGCTCAGATGATCAGGCCATGCTCTTCTGAGTGTTTATAGACTCCTTCCACGAGGAAAATATCACGGTGCTTCATGGAATCAGCACAATGTTGGTTCACATCCACAAACAGAAACATCTGAAGGACCTCAACATTTATAGGGAATCTCTATTCAACTTGAACAGGCATCTAGGTGGTGCAATGGATCAAGCACATCGGGAAGACTCTTCCTCATGAGTTCAAATCTGGCCTCAGACATTTACTAGCTGTGTGACCCTGGCCAAGTCACTTAACTCTGTTTGCCTCAGCTTCTTATTTGTAAAATGAGCTGGAGAAGGAAATGGCAAACTACTCCCGTGTCTTTGCCAAGAAAACCCCTGAAGAGTCAGACATGACTGAAATGACTCAACAACATTCAACTTGGAGCATGCGCTGGATCTTTTCTACCTTTGTCTGGGGGTGGGGGGTGCTTGTGGAATATTTAACAACCGGCTCTCTAGGGGGAAAAAGTAGGTATGATACACTTTTAAGTTTGATCTGCATTAACGTTTTGTCCATCACTTTCTTAGGTCTAGACGATCAACAAAACAACAAATAAAACCCCTGTTTCCAAGATGTGAATGGTCGCACTGAACACTTAACAACTAGTTCCTATGAGTGGGTTTGAGTTGCTTCTGGCTGTCATGCCACTATTGACCTAGTCACCTGTATTCAGACTATAAGATTTTCTTTGGCTCTTCCCTTCCCTGTCTTATGAAATCAGTTACCAGACGATGCTAATTTCACCTTTGTAACATCTCTGGATTCTGTGTGCTCTTCTCTACCATAAGCCCTTGCATCTCCCCCCTTAGCCTGGACTATTGCAATACTCATCTATAAACTCACTCCATCTGCACCCCTTCCCCTACAGTCTATCTTTTCTGCTGTTGAGAGAATAATTCTTCTTTTGCATCAGTTTGGACAAAAAAAGAAAGCATGGATTTGGTCATGGCACTCCTTGTCTCAAAAATCTTTAATGACTCACTTGTTGTTCTTTAGTTGTTTCAATCATGTATGACTCTTCATGACTCCATTTTAGGTTTTCTTGGCAATGACACTGGTGTGATGAGGAAGCTGAGGCAAACAGGGTTAAGTAACTTGCCCAGCCTCACACATCTAGTAAGTGTTTGAGGCCAGATTTGAACTCGTGAAGATGAATCTTTCTGACTTCAGTTTGGGTTCTCTATCCACTGCACCACCCAGCTGCCCTCAGTGAGTCACTGCTGTTTCCCAAATAAAGTTCAAACTCCTCTGCACAGCATTCAAGGCACAATCTGGCATTGCCCTGTTTTCAGCCTTACCTTATGGTGTTTCTTCTATATATTCTCTATTTCAGCAAAATTGGATCACTCTCTCTGATCTCTTAACATTCCATTTTATTTCTCTCTTTGTGTCTTTGTGCTTATCTGTTCCCTGTTTTTGGAATTCAATTTAATTCAACAAATATTTATTTTATGCCTACTGTGTGCAATGTGGTAGAATCATTATTTCTTCTTCACCATTTTTAATTTTAATTTTTAAAAAATTCCAGGTTATACAACAGTCAAATTAAAATGAGCATTCCACATACATTTAGGACATTTGGAAGCAGAAGATTAAGCATGAAAGTGCTCATCTCTATTCTGTAGAGCTTTCTTTTCTCTTTAACTATTTAGTAGATTTGATATGTAACTTTCAAAGCTGTCTTGCTTATCTATGACTCCATCTGGCTTTCCTTCTGTTGTCTTTTTTTTGAGGTGGGGTGGGAACCTACTTCATCCTTGTTCCCTTCTTCCTCCCCCTCACTGAAGAAAGAAAAAAAAAACCCAACGTTATAACATATGCATACCCAAGCCATACAAATTCCTACAAGGGCCGTGTCCAAAAGTGTATGTCTTATTCTCTATGTTAAGTCCTTCTCTGTCAGTAGGCATATGCTTTACTACTGTTCCTTTGGAATCCTGGTTGGGAATTACAATGATCAGAAGACTTAAGTCTTTGAACTAGTTTTTCTTTCTCTTTTTTTTTTCTATAAAAAATGTTGCTATCATTTTTGTTGAATATTGCTAGCCAGCTGGTGAGCTGAGATTTCTAAGAACTGTCTTATTTGATGCAAGTGTTAGCCCCTGGGGGAAAAATTCAGAACTGGATTTAGAAATTTGCCACCTCCTTTATTACCCCTCTTTTCTCTCTTCTTTTTCTCTCCAAATTTAAAGTATTTTTTCAATGAACAAAAATTCATTTTCTCCCCATTCAATCCATAACCCAATGGAGAAAAACAAAACAAACCCCACAAATAAACATAATCAAGAAAAAAACTCACATTATTCATATCTAAAATAAAAATCTTATTCTGTCCCCTGCATCATCCTTGACATCTCTTTGTCATGAGACAAGCTGCTTCATCACCGGTTCTCTGGAATCATGGTTGGTCATTGCATTAAAAAGAGTTCTTCAGTCTTTCGAAGTCATTTAAGTCAAATGAGATAATATGTGTGAAAGTGCTTATACAATGCCTGGCACATAGTAGGTACCATATAAATTCTTATTCCTTTCCCCTTTCCCATTTAAATGTCTTTCCAATGTTGTTCTCATTGTATAAATCATTCTCTTGGTTCTTCTTCCCTCACTCTACATCACTTCATACAAGTCCTTCCAAGTTTCTCTGAAATGATCCTTTTTAATAATTTCTCATACAATCGTATTCCATTGCATTCATACACCCTGATTTGTTCAGCTATCTCCCAACTCATAGGAGCCCTCCTTAGTTTCCAGATCTTTGTCCCTACTCAAAGAATTGCTTATAAATATTTGTGTACATATATGTCCTTTCCTTCTTTCTTTGACCTCTTTGGAGTATAGGCCTAGTATAGTATAGGCTGGGTCAAAGGCTACACAGTTTAATAAAGTTTGAGGCATAGTCTCAAATGGCTTTGCAGAATGGCTGCACTAATTCACAGCTCCACTAATGTGTCTGTTTTCCTGGAACCTCTCCAATACTTGACATTTTTCATTTTTGTCATCCATGCTAATCTGATCAGTGTGAGGTAGAACCACAGAGTTGTTTTAAATTGCATTTTTTTCTAATTAATTATTGGGAGGTTTTATATTGGCATTGGTAATTTGGATTTTTTCCTTAGGGGAATGGTTCTTAGTACTATAAATTTGAATCAATTCCTTATGTGTCTTGGAAACAACACCCTTCTCTGATAAGAGTTGCTACAAAGATTCCATCCTCCACCTCTCCACCCCTGCCCATGCAGCTACCTGCTTTCCTTCTAATTTTTAACTGCATTGGTTTTGCTTGTGAAAAAATCTTTAAATTTTATGTAATTCAAATTGCCCATTTTATCTTCTTGGATCCTTTTTATCTTTTATTCGGTTCCAAACCATTCTTTTCTCTCTATGTCAGAAAGGTAATTTCTTCCTTGCTCCTCTAATTTGTTTATAATGTGACCCTTTATGTATATCATGTATCTACCTGGAGCTTATCTTGATATATATCTTGATATCCCATCCCACCCCAGAAAAAGTCTTCTAGGCAAAAATCCTCCCTCTCTTCACTCACAATAGCTGCTCTGCCTGCGCTCTCTCTCTCTCTCCCAGCTCTGTCTCACTCACACTTCCTGTTCTACCCTTTTGGCAAACTCCACCATGGGCTCCATGTGATCACATAGGCCTATTAAGGGGCAGGGAAGATCTTCAGATTCCCTTAACATAATAATATCTAAATTATTTCAGAAGGTTTTTCAATTTTCCCAGTTGTCTTCAATAGTGAGTTTTAAAAATTATAATATTTTCAATTATCAAACATTTATTTTCTCTCCCAACTTCCTCCTCACTGGAAAAGAAAAACACAAACAAATAGAAATTGTTAAATAAAACAACTCCCTATATTGACCCATTCAGAAACATGTGTGTCACTTTGTATAGTTTGTCTATCAGCTCTCTGTCACTGTGTAGGTGGCATTCTTCATAATCAGTCTTCTAGAATCATGATTGTTCATTGTGTTTTTACAGTGTTGTGTTATTTATGTATGTGTGTGTGCATACATACCTAGATACCTACATATATGTGTGTGTATATATGTCTGCATATATGTGTACATACACATACACACACACACACTCACACTCTAGGCATCACTTCATATAAATCTTCCCAGGTTTCTCTGCAACCATCTTTTTCTTCATTTCTTATAGCACAGTGGTATTTTTGTTCAGCCAGTAACTCACTGATAGGCACCCCTTAGTTTCCAGTTCTTTGGTGTTATTAAAAGAGCTGCTATAAATGTTTTTGTACACATGAGATCTTTCCCTCTTTCTTTCGTCCCTTTGGGATATAGTATTAGTGGTATCACTGGGTTAAAGGGTGTACACAGTTTGGGCAGCTAGGTGGCACAGTGGATAGAGTGCTGGGTATGGAGTCAGGAAGATTCATCTTCCTGAGTTCAAATCTGGCCTCAGATAGCTACTAACTGTGTGACCCTGAGTACATCACTTAACTCTATTTACCTCAGTTTCCTCACCTGTAAAATGGATCGGGAAAGGAAATTGCAAACCACTCCAGTGTCATTGCCAAGAATACCCCGAATAGAGTCACAAAGAGTTGGGTAGGACTGAAAATGACTAAACCTGGCACAATTTTGTAGTTTTTTCAACAGTTACAAATTACTTTCTGGAATGACTGTGTACCAATTTATATCTTTACCAATAGCATATCAATATGTCTTTTCCTGAAGCTCCTTAAACATATGTAATTTTCCTTTTTGGGTAAACTTTTCTAATATGATCAGTGTAAATTGAAACTTCAGAGTTGCTTTAATGTACATCTCTCTAATTACTAATGATATGTAATATTTTTTCATATAGCTATAGATAGTTTGGATTTATTCCCATAAGAACTATCTGTTCATATCCATTGGGGGAAGGTTTTATTCTTACTGACTTGAATCAGTTCCTTATTATCTCTGAAATGAGACTTCCATGATTTCCCAGCTAACTGTTTTCCCCTTGTAATTTTAGCTGTACTGGATTTGTCTGTGCAGAAATAATAATAAAAAAAAACCAGTGCTATTGCAATTGTCCATTTTTATCTTGTGTGATTCTTTCTTTCTTGGTCACAAGTTTTCCTCCCATCCAGAGGTCCAAAGGCATCTCACTCTCCTACTTTGTTTGTGATATGACCTTTTATATTTAGGTCATGTAGCTTTTTGGAGCTTATCTTGGTATATGATTGAGATGACACAATTTCTGCCAGACTGGTGTCCAGTTTTCCTGGAAGTTTTTGTCAAATAGTGAATTTTTATTCCAATAACTTGGTTCTGTGGTTTTCTTGAGCATTAGGCTACTAGGTTCATCTGCTTTGGTATGTGATGTCCATTATCTGACACACATCAATAACAAATTATTTTGATGGCTACTGCTTTGTAGTACAGCTTACTACCTAGTACTAAGTTTGCTTCTTATTTTTTTCATTACTTCCCTTGAGAGTTGTGAAATTTTGTTTCTTCATAATATTATGGGAATATTATGTACATCATACATAATATCATACATAACTCCAACACACACCAACTTCAATTATTTATACTGTAACAACATTGCAAAAACAAAACAATCAGTCAAAATTCTAAAGGACTGATTATGAAATTAGTGATTTTTTTTCTAACTCCACAAAGTCAAACTTGTTTTTCTTTACATTACTGTTGTTATTGTAGAAACTGTTCCCCTGGTTCTGTTTACTTCAGTCTGTATCAGTTCATGTAAGTTTTCCCAGGTATCTCTGTTTTCTCTTTTAACATTACTTTTAGTACAGTAAATTCCACATATTCACATATCATGATTTGTTTACCTATTTCCCAAATAATAGTCACTTTTTTGGTTTCCAGTTCTTCGTCATTACGAAAAGAATTACTGTAAATATTTATGTATATATGGGTCTTTTTATTCTTTCTTTGATCTCTTTAACATAGTTCTAGTGGAATCTCTGGATAAAAGAGTAAACACAGTTTAGTAATTTTGGAGGTACAATTCCAAATTACTTTCTAGAATGAATGGGCCAATTCTTAATTCTGAAAACTGTATACTATGTGCCCATCCAACATTTATAATTTTCCTTTTTTAAAAATATTTTTTGACAATCTAATTAGTATGAGGTAGAACCGCAGAACTTTTAAAATTTTCATTTCTCTAATTATTAATGATTTAGAGATTTTTTCATATGATTGTTAATGGCTTGAATTTCTTCCTTTGGAAACTACATGTTCATATTTTTTAACCCTTTTTCACTTAGGGAACAGCTCTCCTTAAAAATTTGAATCAGTTTCTTTAATATCTGGATATGAAACCTTTATCAGAGAAAGGTTCTTCAAAGATTTTCCCCCCAATTAATTCTTTCCCTTCAAATTTTAACTTAAGTTGCTTTGTTTGTATAAAAACTTTTTAATTTTTTGTAATGAAAATTTTTCAGCTTATCTTTTGTGATGCTCTCTGTCCTTTATTTGATCACACATTCTTCTTTATCCACAAATTTGAAAATCTTCACCATCTTTTAAAAGTCAATTCAAATGACATTTCCTTCAGGAAGCCTTCCGTGATAACATCTGTCTCCAACAAACTTCCTCTTAAAACCTTACATAGCATTTTATCTTATAAGTCTGTAATGCATTTATGCAATAGTGTATGAGGTTGGCATGGGAACCATTTTTCTTAAACAGTTAAAAAAATTTGTCCCTCCCACTACTTTCCCCCACCCCCACTTCCACCTCCATTGAGCAAATTAAAATTCCCTAAAAAACCAAAACCTTCAATATATAGCTTCTTAGTCTGGCAAAATTGATACTTACACTGGCCCTGTACTAAAATGTGTATCTCCTTCAGTTCTCTGTCAGGAGGTGAGTGATGTGTTTTATCTTCCTTCTTTTGAACTAGAGGTTTATAATTGCATTGATCAGAGTTCTAACATCTCTCAAAGCTGTTTTTCCTTGTAATGTTGTTATCTTTATATAAAATGTCCTAGTTCTGTTCACTTTGTTCTGTATAGTTCATAAAGATCTTCCCAGTTACCTCTGAAAATGTCTATTTCATTATTTCTTAAGGCACAATAATATTCCATTACATTTATATGCCACAATTTATTTAACCATTTACCAGTGGGAGGACATCCCATTAGTTTCTGATTTTTGGCTACCACTGAAAGAGCTGCTATAAATATTTTTGTACTTAAAAAATATTTTTCTCTTTCTTTTATTTTTTGGGGGAGATAGACCTAGTAGTGCTATAGCTCAGTAAAAGGATAGGAATGGATGAATAACATTTTAGGCATAGTTCCAAATTGCTTTCCAGAATGGCTGGACCAATTCATAGCCCTGCCTATAGTGTGTCATTTCTCATTGCTTCTCCAACATTTGTGACTACTCCTCTGTCATCTTTACTATTCTCATATGTGTTAGATGGAAACTCATAGTTTCTTCAATGTTGCATTTTCTATTTATTAGTGTTTAGAACATTTTATGTGTTTTTTTTGTTTGTTTGTTTTTGTAGCTTGCACCCCTACCTTTGAAAATTCCCTATTACTATCCTTTGACCATTTATCTATTATAGAATCGCCCTTAGGCTTATAAATTTGAATCAGTTATTTTCTGTGTGAGAACTTTAATAGGGAAACTTGATGCAAAGCTTTTTTCCCTTCTAATTTTTACAGCATTAGATTTGTTTGTGTGAAAGCCTTTTATCTTTATATGATCAAAATGGTCCATTTTAATTTCATGTGAACCTTTCTATCAATTGCTTAGACATAAGCTCTTACCTTATTCACAAATCTGAAGGCTGTTTCTTCCTTGTTCCTATAATTTGTTCATGATGTGAACCTTTATATCTAGGTCATGAATCCAGCAAAGGTGGGGAATCTGCAGCCTCAAGGCAACAAGAGGCCCTCTAGGTCCTCAAGAGTATCCCTTTGACTGAATCCAAGCTTCATAGAACAAAGGGAAGTTTGGATTCAGTCAAAGGACCTCACTTGAGGACCTAGGGGGTCACATGTGGCCTCAAGGCCACAGGTTCCCCACCTCTGAGTTAGAGTTTATCTTGACATATGGGGCAAAGTATGTATGTGAAATGTTGCTATAAACCTAATTTCCGCCTGACTGATGCATGGGACTTTTCTCCACCATCACCAAAAAGGTTTCTCTTCAGAGGGTTATATCTTAGAGAAATGAGAGGGTACCGAACTTCCTTCCACATCCTCTACTTTAGGGGAGAGTGGTAGCAGCCTGGAGTGATTGAATTAATCCAATCTAGTTGTCTGAGAGAGATTCTCTGGGATTCTAAAGAGATAATTAGGGAAATTTGTTGCTTTGTCAGTTCTAGAATGAATTACAATTGCTCACCTGCCCCCCCAGGTATCTGAGGGGAAAATAACATCAATTTTATAATATTAGTCGACATTTATGTAGTATTTCAAAGGCTTACAAAGTGCTTCACACATACTCTTATTTGACTTTCTTAACAAGCTGTGGTGTACGGATTTTGATCCCTGTTCTGTAGGTAAGAAACCTGTCACTCAGAGAGATAAAGTCACTTGACTGTGGTCAAAAGTGGGTGACTAGTAAGTGAGTGGGGTAAGACTGGAACTTGAGTGTTTTTTGATGCCAACTCTGAAACTCATTCCACTAGATATATCATCTCTTTATCTATAGTGACTAAATGAATCTGGAGTTGATGACTATGATGTTATTAAAGATGGAGAGTGGTATAGTCCCCTTCCTAGGAAGCAATAATTTTTGGCAAGAATCATTACAAATTTTACCCCTGTCACTTACTAGCAACTCATTGTTGACCATGGTCTGCCTCAGTTTTCTTATCTGTATGATGGGGATAGTAATGCCACCTATCTTACAGGGTTGTTTTGAGAATGAAATAATTTTCCCCCTTAGAAATCATAACTTTATTATATTGCTACTAAATCAATATAATTTATGTGTTGGCATAAAATACATTGTGAATATTGAAGAGAGGTGTTTATGTTTATGGCATAGTCTCCTAGCACAGTTTTTTAAAGTGATATTTAATTTTATTTTCAATTAAAGACAAGACTTCTCTCTCCCTTTCCATCCCTCCCCCCAAATGAAAAAGCAAGAAAAAAAATCTTTGCTATAAACTCATGTAGTGAATCAAAATGAATCTTTTCATTGGCTATGTCTGAAAAACATGTTTCAATCTACACTGAGTCTATCTCCTCTCTGTAATGGCAAGTAAAAAGGTACTTACCACCTTGTTTCAGTTAAGTATTTAACACCTTGTTTGAACCCTGCCTTGTAATTTGAAGGTGGGAGGAACTTGCTGACATAATAGGAAGGGTGGGACAGGAAGGAGAACCACCATATAAAAGGAGGAGCACAAGCTGGGACTGAGAAGAACTGAGAAGAAAACTTGTGGTGGCTGGCACTCTGTTCTGTCTGTGTTGATTTGTATTTGTGATACTTTGTACAAAAGCCCTGGGACCTTATTGCTGGCAATGTGCATGAATATTGTTTTAGCTCTGTTAAGCTTTGTCTTCCCAGAAACAGAAACTGTACTGGACACTGTGAGCTTCAATATGGAATAGGAACTGGACAAGAACTGGATGAGGAGCTGGACTAGGAACTGAGAGTTGCCTGCTTGTGAATCCAGGTGATAGTTGGGTGAATTCAGGCAAAAGCTGGAACCATGGAAGAGGAACCATGGAATTTGGGAGCCACCCTCCAGCCAAGATGAAAAGATCTCTCCTTGGGTACTTAGTGCTGACTGACAAGATCATGATTTACTGTGACCTAAGGGTGGGAGAACTTTGTACTTAGCAATTTGTACCTTTTAAGGATGATTGAGTTAAGGATGATTGGAAGCTAGTCTCCAATCAAAAAGAAAGAAGACTTTCTGACTGAGAGATTAAGACAATGTGACGTAGGGGTGGGAGACCTTTGTATTTTGTATCCTGAATGATATCTTTTGTTTAAAACTATGTGGTCACTTTAGTGATAAGTTGTTATATCATTGTGAATGCTGTACTTTGGTTTCTGTGAATGTTTTTGCCTTAGTTTATTGCTGAATAAATAGAGGGTTCACTATACCATGTGATCAGAACCTTAGAGCTATTCACAGCAGCAGTCCTCTGGAGAGCTACTCATGTTTGGCTTTATACTCTCTTTTAGAGGAGGGACAGGATGTTTCATCATAAACCCCAGGAATTATGATTGGTCACTCTGTTGATCAAAGTTTCTAAGTTCTCTTTCTTCCTTTAAAAAAAAAATTTGTTTTAATTAGCCAACATCTACCTTTTAATCCTTCTACCCCAGTGCCTATCTCACCTAATTGAGAACACAAGAAAAACAAAATCCATTACAAATACAGATAGTCACTCAAAGCATATTTCCATATTAGCCCTATCCTACAAAATATTTGTCATTACTCCTCTGGAAGCTTGGTTGCACTAAGAATTGAGCACAATGGTGTTCTATCACATTTGTATACTATATTTTGCCCAACTATTCCCCAATTTATGGGCACTACTTCAAATTCCCATTCTTCACTACCTCAAAATTTCATCTTTAGAATTTTTCTTAAAACTAACTCTTCCCTCTAATTCTTTCTCCTCAATTTTCCCTTTCTCTTTTATTTCCCTGTTGAGTGAAATTTATTTCTGTATCCAACTCTGTGTGGAAATGTTTGTATTCTTCATTCTTTTGAACAGTTCAGATAAGGGTGAGGTTCAGGTGTCAGTCACTCTGACTGTTCCTTCCTCCTTACTTGTACGTTTGTCTACTTGTGTACTGTGATTGTGTGAGATAATTATCCTAACCTATCTTCCTTCCAGCCTTCTTCCCATGTATTCCTTTCCACCTTTCTTTCTGTTTTTCTTTGGATCATCAAGGCAGAAATACCTGAAGCCTTTTCTAATTGAACTCACTCTATGAATCCTGATGATGATAGGGATCAGAGGGAATACATGTATCGCCCCCATATTGGAATTAAGCAGTTTGTTCTTGTTAGGACTTTATTGTTTTTCATTCAGGTTTACCTATTTATGTTTCTATTTACTCTTGTGTTTGAATTTCGAAAAGTTTCTCTGCCTCTGGTCATTCTGTCAGTGATATATGTGGAAGTCCTCTATTTCTTAAAGGTCTGTTTTCCACCTGCAGCATTCTACTTAGTTTTCATGGGTAAATTACTGTTGGTCACACACTCACATTCTTTGTCTTCTGCAATATTATATTACAAGTTCTGCTCTCCTTTAAAGTGCTGGCAGCTAAGTCATGTGTGACTGTGGCTCTTTGGTATGCATTTTTTTTTATTTCTGGCTGTTTGCTATATTTTTTTTCTTTGACTTGGATGTTCTGGATTTTGGATATTCCCTTGAGCTTTCATTTTGGAGTTTCTTTTGTGTGGTAACCAGTGGATTCTTTCTATTTATATTTTATTTTCTAGTTCTAAGAGATCTGGCAAGTTTTCTTTTAAGATTTCTTGAAATGTGATGTCTAAGTTATTTTTTTTTTGGTCATGCTGTTCAGGTAGGGCAATGACTCTGACTTTTTTCTCCTCAATCTATTTTTTTTCCTGCTTTTTGGAGGGGGGAAGGCAGAGAAGTTGGGTTAAGTGAGTTGCCCAAGGTCACATGGCTAGTAAGTGTTAAGTGTCTGAGGTTGGATTTGAACTCAGGTCCTCCTGACTCCAGGGCTTGTGCTCTATTCACTGTGCCACCTAGCCGCCCCTCTTCAATCTATTTTCAAGGTTAGTTTTTTTTTCTATGAAATACCTTACGTTTTCTTCTATCTTTTTAGCTTTCTGACTTTGTTCTAGTATTTCTTGTTGCCTCATGGAGTCATTTGCTTTCATTTGGTCCATTCTAATTTTTAGGGAGTTTGTTACTCGGATAAGGTTTTGTATCTCTTGTGCCAAACTGTTCATTTCCTTTCTAATTCTTTCTTCTATAATTCTCATTTCTTTTCCATTTTTTTCTTCAAGTGCTCTTATTACATTATAAAAACTTTTTTTAACTTCAAAAAAATCTTGCTTCATCTCTCCCATGAATTCTAGTTGAGTTTGTGACCAAGCTGTTTCTTCCCCCTTTGAGGCATTACTTGTAGCTGTTTGGGAGACATTCTCTTCTGTGTTTGTGTCTTGAGCCTCCCTTAATAGCTTGTTATGATGGAATTCTTGTTCTTGTTCTTGTCCTTCTCCTCCTCCTCCTCCTTCTCCTCCTCCTCTTTCTCCTGCTGCTGCTACTCTTCCTCCTCCTCACATTCTTCCAGCCTACTTTTTTTGCTTTTTTTTGGAGGGGGGAAGGCAGGGCAATTGGAGTTAAGTGACTTACCCAAGGTCACATGGCTAGTAAGTGTTAAGTGTCTGAGGCTGGATTTAAACTCAGGTCCTCCTGACTCCAGGGCCTGTGCTCTATTCATTGTGCCACCTAGCCACCTCCAGCCTACTTTCTGACTTCAGACTTGGTGTTAATCCTAAAATCTACCACACTTCTGGAGAAAAGGTCTGGGGTGTCGCTGCTGCTGCATTCTTAGAGAATTGAGCATTGTGTTACTACAGGTCTCAGGGACAGACTGGGGACCTACAAACTTTCTGTGCTCCTAAAATGGTCTGAACCAGGGCAAAGACTGATTGATGCATCCCCTCTCCCCTGCCTCAATCTGAGTCCTGCAAGTTCCTGACCTTGGTTTGGGTCTATGAAAGAGGAGATTGCTGTTAAGACTCTACATCTATCATTCAGTTGAAAAGCTGTGTTGGCTCAGGGAGGCAGAACTGTAGACTACCCCTTTGATGTGAGATTATTCCCCTGTAGTCTGGGCTAGGTGCTAGAAGTGAAACCTTGCTCTGAGTTGGTGTCTGAACCACACTGCTGTTGCTGTTGGTTTTTATGCTTCCTTCTTTTTGCATACAACACCTAGGGCTTCCCACCATGGTGTGTAAGTTCCCTTATCACTTTGCCTTGAATCCATGACATGGGAATTGAATAATGGGTGATGCACCTGCCAGTTTGTACCTGTCCCTATCATGAGAGTTGCCTGCTCTGGGTCTATGGCATCCTCTTGAACACAGCCTCCTCCTGGGTGCTGGAATGCTCCTCAGGTGGTAAACTCCTGGCCCAACCTGTCCACAGTGTCTGCAGACCTTTCTTGCTGTCTTCCTATGTGGAGCTGAATAAAAGGTTTATTGTGACTTTTTTTGGGTTTTCCTCTTCAGGATTTGGTCTGGTACATTTTCTAGATCTATTTGTTGGAGTTTGTGGAAGGGAGACTTCATCACATTGCTTTCTACTACTCTGCTATCTTGGCTCCACCTTCCATAAGATAATGTTATTAATTAGTAAGAAAATTAGTCATTAGTAAGGCATTTTGCAAACCTTACAGTGCCATAGTAATGTTAGCAATTATCATCAACATTATCATTGTTTTGCTAGAAATATTTCTTCTCTGAGTTCATATGGTAGGCAGTTGCTGCCAAATATATATTTACCACAATATAGAAAACACAGAGAAAAAAACCTAGGTTTTATTAGTATGCTCACACATAGGTTCGGCCTCAGAGAAAATCTGAACAGCAATCTGAATTCTGATAAGGCTTTTTATGAGCAAAATTATATCAGAGTGATAGAAAGAATTCTTTTACTTATTGTAATTTTGTGCATTCCTCTTAGACCATAAAAGTTAAAGAGAAGATAGGTCCATAATCTTATACTTCCTTCAATATCATAAAAGTTCAACAAACTTAGTTAAACAGAATCTTAATCTCATAATCTCCAAAGGAAACAAATTTTGTCAAACAAACTGTATAGGTAAACAGAGTCAGCTACATTTAGAGGATTCACAAATCTTCTGATTAAGGTTGAGGATTTATGTGTTGCCAAGCAATCAAGGACAGTTGAGATTATTCCTCTGGCTTATTACATAAGGAATATTTAATGTTCTAAGTGAATTTTTCGTCCCATGGGAAACATTTTGGTTAAGTGAGGTTAATATTAAGACAGATTTTTGTTAACCAAAATTTTTAGGAGGAATGGTTCTGAGTCTTGAATAATACAAGGAAATTAAAAAATTCCCATGTCATCACCATCATGATTCTTGTGAACAGGATCCCTGGTCTGGTACTGCATCACTAGTGATATAATCTAGGGAGAACTGTATCCTGCCAGATGGAGAAACCACGAGAGGGCTTCTCCTCTGGGGTGGATCATAGATTTAGAATCCATAGATTTGAAGGAACCTTAGAAGTTATCTACCATCATAGGATCATTGACTTTGAGTTAGTCACCTAGTCCAATCCCTTCATTTTATAGATGAGGAACTAAGCCCCAGAGAAGTGACAGTAAGTGGCAGAGCTGTTAAAACACTGTTTCTCTTACTCTAAAACCAAAATCCTTTCCATTACACCTTGCTTCAAGAATTATGCCCAGTGAAAAATAAGCATTTGCTTTACCAAAGGACGTGATGTAAGAGCACTGTCTGGTTCTGTCTTCTGGGAGTAACTTGGATTTGTGGTTAGGAACCATGAGGAGCAGCAGTAGGGCCACCCATGGGGTTGTATTTCATTGGATCCATGGGAAGATGTGCAGAAGTGTCCCAAGGATCCATGTGGAGAGCAATGTCCCAGGCTGCCTACTGGGATTGTCCTAAGGACTGCAGGTCTCACCCTTAACTGGCAGCACCCGCTTGGAACAGTGAGAATGAAAATTGTCTGTTTGTGACTATAAATGACTCAGACTGTATAGACCTTGGGAAGGGCTGCTCACTAGAGGGAATCTGTTTCCAAGTGTTGTTTTCAGTTCTCTTTTGTTCTCTTTCACCTTTCAATAAAACTTGTCTTTTTTGATCATGTAAACAAAATAACTTTCCTGATCACTAGTGTTCTCCTTCAGAAATTACTTTATATTTGCCATGTCTGTGTACACCCATGGCCCGAGGGACTCTGACAATATGCTCTGGACTCAAATATAACCAGATTAAGTCCTAGGGGGCAGCTTGATTCCCTAGAGTGGGTTTGAGTTTCTTTCTTTGTGCTCTGTCCCCTACCCTAGGGGTGACTCCAGGGAAATCTCTAAAAGAAAGCTTTGACCCATGGCTCAAAATTGAACAAGATTTCTTTTAGAAAAAGGTACTCAATGTTCAAAAGGCAATCAGGTATAGGACAGAGGTTTATTTCCTCCACTACAGAAAATGAATAAGGCACAAAGAACTTAGTGCATGAAAAAAAATACAAAAAATATGATCATCTCAAATGGCCCATTATACTCTCCCAGAAAGTAAAGACAATTTTATGGGTCTCCAGGGTAGATATTTTGCATTTTATAACCTATTACCTTGACTCTGTACTCTGTAAGCAATTTGCAAATCTCCTGGCCATCCAGGGTGTGGCTAGCTTTAATCCTTCATCTGTTGGATAGGTGGCAGTCATTTTCTCCCCTGAGAAATGTGCTGTTAATAAAATCCTCTTCATTTTGTTGAGTTGACACCCATATCCAGAACTCAGGAACTCTCAATACACAAAGCTACCACCACAGAGGAAATGTTCGTTTCGGGGATTTTTAGTTGACTCTCAGTTTTCCATTATTGTCAGGATAGCCTCTAGTCACTGGGGACCAGTCTGGAGTTGCTACATCATCCCAGCAAGGCACCAGCATCCCCAGCAAGAAGCCAGAGTGGGTGTCTAACTTCATGGAAGGTATTTCACTCCAGCAAGCAAGGTATAAAGTATGAAGAACAAAGGCTTTAATTCCTCTTTAGAGTTTTTTACTCTGATGTAAGGAGTCAATCTACATTCAGAAAAGTAAAATCATCCTTATCCTGACAGGGAGGGAACCAGAGAGATTTTGAAGAGGAGCTGGCACCTCAGCTTAGCTGGGAAGGAAAGAAGCTAAGGATTCCCTGTGGTGGGATTGAGGAGGAAATGTGTTTGGGCAGATTGTTAATGTCAAGACTGAATGGCCAGAGGTGGGAAATGGGATGTCAAGTTTAGAGAATTTGTCTAGTTTGGTTGGGTAAAGGAGAAAAATGTGAATATGGATGGGAAGGCAGACTGGAGTCAAAAACTGTAGGCCCTTAAGTGCCTGCTTGAGGAATGTGTATTTTTTCTTAGAGGTAATAAGGAGCCACTGAAGGTTTTTGAGAAGATAAATGAAGCAGGATTATAATTTAGGAAGTTTATTTTATGACTGGGGATGAAAGCAGGAAAACCAATTACGAGGCTATCACAGTCCAGGTAAAGGTTGATCAAGGCCTGAATTCATTCAGTAAACCTTTATTAAGCACCTACTATGAGCCAGGCATTGTGCTAAGCAGTGGGGATACAAAAAGAGGGAAAAGACAGTCCCTGCCCTCAAATAGCTCAAAAGTTAATGGGGGAGAACTTGGGTGGTGGCCTTATGTGTGAACAGAGAGGAGGGGATGGTTTTGAATGATGGTGGTACAGTAGATAGAGCCTGGAATCAGGAAGACTCATTTTCATGAGTTCAAATCTAACCTCAGGCACTTACTAGCTGTGACCCTAGGCAAGTGATTTAACCCTGTCTGCCTCAGTTTCCTCATCTGTAAAATTTAGTTGGAGAAGGAAATGGCAAACTACTCCAGCATCTTTGTCAAGAAAACCCCAAAATGGGGTCGCTAAGAGATGAACTAAAACAAAATGGAGCTATACATCTTCAACCCCTGAACAAACAGGTTTGAAAACTCTCTGCACAAATGGGGCTTAATTAGTATTATGTGATCAGATGGGAGCTAGGTATCATAGGATTTAGAGAAGGGACCTTACAGATCTGGTACGGCACAATCATTTTTAAAGATAAAAAAATGAAGCCTGAAGAGGTCTCTCAATTGAGCTATTAGTATGTGGTCTCCAACATACTCATAAGAACCACAGATTGTAACAGAATCCCTGAGCAATGACTCTGGTCATTAATGGAGAATGCAGTGTAATGGAATGGAGATATTTGCACTAGGCAGCTGGTGTTAAGAGAGACCCAGGATGCCTGTGTGAGCATAAATCAATTCTTCCTGCCAACCCTCCCCGGTCCTCTTTTCCTCTCAGGCTACCTTTTTAAAAATAGAAACCCAATTTAATTCAGTTCAATAAGCATGTATGAAAAACTTAATGTGTGCAAAGGACTATGTAAGATATTGGGGAAAGAAATAGGAAATACACCCAGCCCTAAGGGAATACACATTCTAGGGAGGGGGGGGGGATGGGAAAGTGGAGAACCAATATTCACCCAGGTAAGAAAATGCAAAGGATAAACAACATAAATAAAGAGTAATTTTTATGGGGATCACTAATATTTGGGGGAAGTAGGAAAGATATCTTGTAGGGAGTGACACTTGAGATGAACTTTTGAAGAAAACTATTGTCTCCAAGAGGCAGAGGTGAGAAGGGAGAACAATCCAGCCTACGCAAAGACATGGATACAGGAAATGTAATGGAGTAGACTAATTTGGCTGAAATGCAGAGTACATGGAGGTGAGCCGTGTAAGAGTAGTTAAGAAAGCTAGGTTGGGACCAGAATGTGATGGGCTTTACATTTCTCCCTTAATTTTCACTTTAACCATGTTTCACTTGTGTAGAATTGTTGGGGTTGAGTAGTAGAGGGGGTGGGATAGGGCAAGTAGGCCCCCAGTTTATCCTCTCAGGTCTCCAGGTTTTCCTCTTCCTCCTCTTGCTCCTGTTCCTGCTCCTCCTCCTTCTTCTCCTTCTTTTTCTTCTTCTATTTCTCTCCTCCTCCTCCTCTTCCTTCTTCTCCTCCTTTTCCTTTCTCCTCTTCTTCCTCTTCTTCCTCTTCTTCTTTCTCGTCCTCCTCCTCCTCCTTCTTTGAAAAATTTTAATTTATGGAATAAAACAAACATTTCCATAACATAGTACAATAAAAAAGATTGTGAAACTCCAACATACTCTGGTTGGCAGCTATTTCCTTCCTTTCTCTACTACTGGAACTATAAGGGAAACAGAGGCAGGGGACTCCTCTTCCTAGAGGTTTGTTGGTAAATATTAAGCCAGCTCTCTGGAAGAGAAGAAGCAGGACTGGAGGGGTGGGGTACAGGGGAAGGAGGGGAGGATACACTTTTAAGTTTAATCTGCATTATTATTATCTTCTCTATTACTTAAGTAGAGGCTAGTGGTGCCAAACTCAAAAGAAAATGGGGCCACTAAAAGGTACATATGTATCCCTGTAGGTCATATACTGATTTAGAAAACCACCTGATAACTTGAAAAAATATTTCCCAATTACATTTTAATCTGGTTGAGACCCCACCCTATTTGACAACTGGGTCATAGACAATCAACATTAGCTGTTGTCCTTCACTATCAAAGAGGAACAAAATGACATCACTATGCTAGAGTCAAATTACAGTGTGTCTGACTGAGCAAGACAATGAAGAGAATGCTTAATCAGGCCCTAATTAATTAGTGAGGTATAAACACTCACCCTGAAAATTTAGCAGTCTCTCAAGAGTCAGCTCAAGTTAGCTCTAATATCCCCCAGCCTCTTCCCCTTCTCTGTCTATAAAGGGGGCAGCAGCAGCTTTATTTATGTCCTTCTGAAGCCTTCCATCCTTGAAATGAATCCAGATTAATTCCTTGTAACTGGAGCTTTTCCATATTTCATGTCCTTTGCTGTGGGCCTGGAGCGGGTCATGTGTCCCAGTGCCAGCAAGTTCACATCTTAAATGATTATTTCTGAGCTGTTGTCATGTGCTGTTTGCCTAGAGTGCCAGTGATGGTGGGTAAGGGTACACTTCTGGGATTTTGGCTCTAGAAATTAGCTTGTCTCTAGATCCCAACCCCTGGGAAGACTGGAATTAGCCTCGGCCTACTGGCTCTTTGAATGTTTGTGCCTGTGAATTCGTTGGATACTTTGATCATCAAAATTAATGCTGCCCAAGTTCTCTAAGAGCTTACTTGGCTAGATTTTAATGTTCAGGAAAGTTAGATTGACCATATGGCTGAACTCAGAATGCTGGCTAGGACAAGCCTGGCTATTTTCATAGCTTCATCTATCCTCAGTCATGTTCTTGGATTATGGTTCCCCAAAAACTAAAGGGGAAATTAAAAACCTCAAATGCTGACCAGTTAATGTTTTTTTTTTCTTGTAGAGACTTTAACTCAAAAACACTGCTTCATACTGGAGTTGGAAGTAAACTTGGAGGCCATCTAGTCTAGTCCAGGCCTGACTAAGAATTCCCTCTACAATAGAGTCAATAAGCTGTCATCCAGTCTTTGCTTGAAGACGCTCTAGTAAGCCTGTACCTAACATTGCCGAGGTAGTTCATTTTTATTTTTTTAAAACAATCCTCTTTCAGATGACAGTTATAGTGATGGAGTGTTCCTGAGGACTAATACTTCTGGTGTGAGGGTGTGCCAAGTCCTTTTTAGGGCTGCTCATCCACCTTTGGTGCCCATTTGATTCATGAAACTCTCACCTGTGGATCCAAGAAGCTGTACTACAGGTAGAGGCCACACCCTGGTCACTATCTCACATATTTTAGCAGATGACTAATCCAAGTTGAGGGTAACCAATTGACCTCAAATACATCGATGTCTTGGGGGAGGGGGCTGTACTCTTGTGAAGACTTTTCCTAACAGAATGGGCAGATAAGAGTAATTTGTTCCAATAGCAGTGAAAGTGGCTGAAGCAGGCACTGTGGAGTGCTTAGAGCTTTGTCAGGCATTGAAGATGTCACGGTCACTCACTGCATCCTGGGCCATCACCAGTCATCTTGACTTTTGTCTTGCCATGGGACTTTGGTGACTCTATAAGAGTTAGTGAGGCTAACAGTCTGCGTCACTTAAATCCAATTCACATACAAGTTAAGATATCAGCTGTGATGTTGTTGGTCCTCTTTGAAAATTAAGGATAAACAATAGAAAACCTTGAAATCTGGAAACCAACTTGGGAGTATGAAGTCATGTCATTAGGCCAGGACAGACATTGGCACCCATGTCTGGTGGAGCCCTTGTCCAGTAGAGGTATGATCTTGGATAGAATGCATTTTTTTCCCTCTTGCATCCACCCATCTTCTATGCTATGCTGCCTTACAAGCTGGGCTTAATACGTGTTTGTTGAGTTAAATTGAACTGAAAAGAATCTAGTAGGGGAAATAGAGGGAGATACTCAACCTGTCACCATAATTCTCTTTCCTCCCTCATAAATTTCCTGTATTAATAAATATTTAGATTGTTAAGAGAAATAGCTACTTATGGACATTAACTCAGAGGGCCATGGAAAGGTGCTAGAAGACTGATTGCTGCCTCTTATGGTAGTGACTGGTGAACTGATGGGCCTCAGAATCAGAAATACCTGGGGTAAAGTCCTGCCTTTAACATATACATGATGCTGAACTTTGGGTAAGTTACAACCTCTCAGTATCCTAGGCAGTTCTCTTAGATTCAAAGTTGTAGAAGAGTTGTTATGTGCATTGGTTGAGAAATTTTCCTCACCAAGAATTCCCTACTCTAGTGAAATTATAGGTCCTATCAAAAACCAAAACCAAATCCTATTATCTAGCAACAGCTGGGTCCTGTTTTCAGTTCTGTTGGCATAAATGTACATATGTATATAAAATATAATTTATGTGAACATGTACTGTTTATGGATCATTTCTATATTTGATTTTTCTTTATATCTGAATATACTGACTGTAGCTAGTTCTCATACTCTATTATGTTATTACATATCTTGTTATTCAAAAATAGTAAGATTTATTGGGGTGGCTAGGTGGCACGGTGAAGAGAGCACTGGCCCTGGAGTCAGGAGGACCTGAGTTCAAATTCAGCCTCAGACACTTAAAACTTACTAGCCATGTGACCTTGGGCATGTCACAACCCCAACTGCCCCTCCAAAAAGCAAAAAAAAAAATGATTTATTGACTTACATATGCCTTCATTTGGCTTTTCAGAACATGAAAAGGGAAGAAGCTCATCTCTACTCATTGTTCTAGGGATCACTGCATAAGCTAGAGAGGGACTATGATTAAGTTAGCTTAGGAACTTGCATCTCGAGATGTGGGGCCCGTTGTAGATTGAACTAAATGATCCCCACTAGCTGATGTTATCTTTGTGGACTTCTTCCTCCAGTCAAACTATAAAAGGAACGTTGGGCCATTCAAACTCTAACCTTTGACTTGAATGTTGTAGAGTCCCCTTAATTGAACAAATCTGCTTCCTCTGGACCCCAGAGTTGAACATCCTGGGCCCCAGGGATGGTCATATAGGTGACAGGGATCAACTATGAGAATCTTGTTATTTCCATGAAATGTTCCAGGCCCTGGGGGGAATATGCCAAATAGCTCCTTTCCTTGAATCTTTGAAACAACAGCCTTTCAAATCCTTGAAGACAGTTTTCTTCTTCCCTCTCCCCCAGTCTTATCTTTATTTCTTATCTTGGAAAAAGTGTTTCTTTTAAGAGCAGAGGCACCTGTGGCTTTGGTCCCATTCCCTTGCCATGCACTGTCAATTATTCCTTTTCCCTTGCTTCTTAAACCTATTCCCTCCATTAACCTTTTCCTCCTGGTCTTCAAAAATGTACCAGCCATCCCTAGCCTAAAAAAAATTCATTCCTCTTCTCTACTTGTCCCCACAAACTACCTCTCCATTAATAGTCTTTACACAAATGTTGCTGATAACTTTGAGATGATGTGGCTATGTTAATGAATTAACCCCATGGGGACACCAATAAAAGTTAGTCTGTCCCCCAGAAAAAAACTCTATCAAAATGAGACCGCACACCGTTGCCCAAGGAGCACCCTTCCATCTCCATCTGGGTCGATGCTGCTGAGTGCTCCCAAATCCAATCCATGGTTAAGTAAGTGGCTCTCTGTGCCACTTCCCCTCTCCATTCTCTTCCTCATGCTGCCTGTCTGCCTCCACTATCCCATCCCATCCCCTCTTTATCTGCCTCTGTACCCTCTGTGCCATTTGCTTTTGTGTTTTCCGTGCCCTCTGAACCTTATTAAAGTGTGACTGAAACATTACTCCCTGCTGCCATTGTGGCCTTTCCTGTTGAGTACCCAAAGAAGTGGGAGTGCCTGCCCCCACCTGACCCAGAGGAACCTGTTAATTTATTCAATAAATAATTCCATGGATTAATTAGAAATTCAGTTTTTATTTTTCCTCCTGGACCCGGCCCCAATCTATCTTTCTGACAATATCACCCACTCTTCCCTTTTGATTACAGCTAAGGACTGGACCGCTCACTCTTTTTTTAGCATGCTGTGTACCCCATGCCACTCCCATTTCTTTGCTTTTGTCCAGTAGGTTCCTTTGACCCGAAGTTCCACCTCCCTCATTTTCACCTATAAAAATCCTACTCCTTTTCAGTTTTCTTTTCAAATTAAATTTTATTTTAAATTAATAAGCATTTATTTTTACTTCCTCATTCTTGAAAAAAGGTAAAACAAAATCCATACACCAAATATATGTTTGGCAAAATTTTCTTTTCTTTTTCTCTCATATACCCTTACTCAACTAAAAAAAAAGAAAAAAATCCTCTGTAATAAACCTGCAGAGTCAAGCAAAACAAATTGCCACCTTGGTGATGTACAAAAACATGCCTCATTCTATAGCTTGAGTCTATCATCCATCAGGAGGTGGGTAACATCCTACCCTTTCAAGGTCTACCATAGTTGCTGTTTCCTCCATCTCCTTCAAGCTGAGTCATCTTCTTTTCCAGGAAAACTCCCAAACCACATACTCAGATTCAATTCAATTTAACAATACATTGCCAGAAATCCCATTTCCACTTTGCAGGAGCTGAGAAGGATTCAGGTGGGACATCTAGCCTACCTGCAGTGAATTCATAAATGCTTTTAGAAAAAATTACAAACTCCTCTGTTTGACATTTAGAGCCCTTCACAACTTGTTTTTATCCTACCTTTTGAGACTAAGCTTACATCATATCCATTCATATTTTCATGTTTTCTGCTGACAACCTGAAACTTTGGTTAAAGGAGGCAAACAGGCTGGGTGACAGATTGACAGGAGATATACAAATACAAAGTCCACGTTTAGAGACACAAAGAGAGGGAATTAGAAGTTTGTTAGAAATCCCCATCATGAATCGGCAATTCCAGATGTTTTGTTGACCTTGTCGACCTATAAAAAGTTTGGTTAAAGGAGACAAACAAATAGTAATATACAGTTATTTCATTTTATTCCCTTAAGCTAGAGAAACTTGTACAAGGAGTGGAGGAGCCGAGTCCCAACTGAGGAACAAAAGGATGAGAGAGCTTAATTACATTTTAAAACCATTCCAATTCAGGGTGGCTGTGTCACACAAATTTATGATCCCCATAAATGTTTAATCGTTGTATGAGGAAGAAATTTTCTTAACTGAATAAATGGTAAATACAATAAAACAAGAGAGTTGACAAAGTGTCAATTGAAATCACGATTGAGAATATCTGTGTTTTCTTTACAATTAACATTCTATAACATGGTATATGCCCAGAAAATATTAAGATAAGAAAAAGTTCCATTATTCAAGTAAATGCCTCAAGTTAAGGGTCTCGTGCTAGGGGCCATAAAGTAGGCCTCTTCTGTTTTATTAACGTAAGGTGAGGTATTCTCAGAGAGCAAAGACAAAGCTGGGTTTGTTTGGAATTTATGATCTTAGGATGCCTATTTTAAATTGTACTTCCAGCCTTATCTGGTTTCTGGGTTTGCTGACACAGAAAAAGAGCCTTTTTAAAATGAGGCAAAGCAGTCTGTTTGATTAGTTAAGACTTTGGGCAAAATGTGATATTTAATGATTATCAACCTTTAAACTTAATTTGGTTTTAAGATACAGTAACTTTGACTGGCCTAAAAGAGGCCTATTGTGGCCTACATAATTTGGACTATCTTTTTTTTCCTCCCTCCCTAATTTTGTTTATTTTTAGTTTTCAACATTCATTTCCATAAGATTTTGAGTTACAAATTTTTCTCCCTGTTTTTCCCCGACCCCCACCCCAAAATAGCGAGCTTACTGAATACACCTTCCCCAATCTGTTCTCTCTTATATCTCTTATATTCTTCA
>CM053582.1:184583580-184626057 GCA_028627135.1 Pseudochirops cupreus | reverse complement strand
ATTCACATTTCCTTCTGTGGTCTCCAGTGTGTGTGTAGAGTCCGTGTTGCCTTCTGAGTTTGGTTGTTCTTGCTCACTATAGAATGATTTGATGGTTCTAGCCTTTGTAGTTTCCTTCTTCCCCATTGTGGTTGCCTATATCTTGTATTTTTAGAGTGGATATCTGCTTCTGGGGTGCAGGAGTACTGAGTTTCTCAGTTCTCTGGGCTGCTTCTCAGGCAGGCTCATTGTAGTAGAAGGGCAGGGCTGTAGTTTGCTGATTGGCCAGGTGGTTCTAAAGCACACCTAGGCTTTTGTTGTTAGAGCTTGCTGGCTCCACCCACCTGGGCTTAGGCTCTGTACGATCTCCCTTCCCCCTTCCTCAGTGATTTCCAAGCCTGGGGCTCTTTACACTTATGCAAGAATGTACTCTAGGTGGGGCTTTTACCTCTTGATTTTTTTGTGTCAGGGAGAGGGATGAGAGCCCCTAGATTTCATTCCTCCGTCCCAACTTCTGAAAGTCTGGGCATGTAGCTTCAAAAATCCAGGCCGCAGGTTGCTAGCCCCAGGAAAAACCGCTGACCCTGTTATGCGCCCCACGTTCCCTCCTACCCAGTTCCGTTGGTCCTCTGCTCTGTGGGGAGAAGGCTGCAGAAGCCTCTGGCTGGGTGAGTCTGCTGGGTGAGCTACCCTAACTTTTCTATCTAGGCTTATTGCATATTATTACTCTTCAGGCACTGTTTCAACACTATTGTGCTGTCAAGCCAACTAGCATTTATTAATGTGCTAAGCATTGGGGATACAAAGAAAGACAAAAGCAGTCCCTGCCTTCAAGGAGCTTATAATCTAATGCAGATGGTAATAGGCAAACAAATGTGTACAATCTCTCTCTCTCTCTCTTTCCCCTCTTTCTCTCTTCACACACACACACACGCACACACACACACACACATGACTGTGTATGTATATGGTATATAAAGTTTCACGTATAATATGTTATAATACAAAATATAACATGACATAGTATATACATATGACAAATATAATATTCATTTATAGCATTTGTATCTAATGTAATAATATACATATATGTATATAATTTAAGTAGGAGTGAATGGAGCTGGCTCTAAATGAAATTGTGAATTTTCAGGAAAGTGTGACTTTGAGGGTCCAGTTCCCACTCCTACTATCATGTAGCGCTGGGATTCCAATTGTTAGGAGAAATGCACACACACACATATTGTTTGAACATACTTGTGTGTAAGAGGGGATATAATGGTATCTTGCTTTGCTCCCACAAAAGTTATTGGGAGATGATCAATGACTGTGGGGAAGCTCACTTATCTTATTTTACTAAGACAATGGCCATCCTGGCTCCTGGCTCCAAGTGGATTAGAAAGGGGTTAAACTGGAAAAATTGGTTTAAGCCTGAGGGGTCATGCCTGGGTCACAAGTATCCTCACTACCATGCCTATGTAATCTGCATATAATCCGCATGTATAGAGAATGTAGACTATATAGAGGGAAATAAGGTGAGAAGTATGAGGAATTTGACTAACCTTTGAGGAATTTTTATATATATATATATATATATATATATATATATATATACATTTATGGAATGGAGAATATATATAGAGAGAGGGAAATAAAGTAAGGAATTTGAGGAATTTAACCCTAAGGCTGCCAGGAAGGACAGAACTTGTAGACCCTCACTCCTGCTTCTATGTTGCTGTGGGTGTGTTCCTAGGGAGCATCATACCTGCTTCTTTGCTGGAAGTGTAATAGACGCTTTCCTCTGCACTCTCTGTTTCTGAGTTCTTTCAGAGAGAAAGGGCTTGCCGTTTTAAGGGGTACATCATGTGGATCTTCCTAAGGGTCCCCAAAAAGGGAAGCAGTGGGCAGTGGAAGCTCATCACAGGCTAACTCCTTGACCCTACCTGGAAGTCCTGTGATCCCAACAGCTGCATTGAGGGGCATCCCACATGGATCTTCCTGAAGGCCCCCAAGGGAGCAGTGGACATGGAGACTTGTCCAGGCTACCTCTCCTATTCTACTTGGGAAATCCTGTGAACCCCAAAAGTGTGTTTCTCACATTGTTCAATGTTGTATAATATAGATACTGTTTGTATACATATATATAAGAACACAGTCATTCATTTTAAAATTTAAAATACTGTAAATGTATATTTAATTTCTTTAAGGGAGAGTACATGAGAAATTATATTTTGGGAAAATAAAGAGCAATAATTCACATTTGTTTAACACTTCAGGCAAAAGAAAAAGGCAAAAAAATAGACCTCTGTGCATTTGGCCTGTGGTTTTTCTCATCTTGGCTTTAGATGACCTGATTCAGTCTAAGGTCTTGTCAACCTCCTCCAGTCTTACTCCTCTGGGTCCATTTAATTCAGCCTTTCTATCTATCTTAAGTTTTCTAGTTCCTCCTGACTTTATTAGAGGAGTCCTTCTATTCTGTCACCAGTGAAAGTCTGTCCTCCAACCTCTTTTTAGTTTTTGTGGGTCTGTCCCTAGTTAGATCTCTCCTACAAAAAGGAAGCAGAGATTATATATAAGACTCAAGTAGAAAAATCCAAACATTCCCCCAATCCCTGCCTCAAACACTTTCTCTTGAGATGAGGCATCTCAGATCCCCAAGAGTACAGAAAGTAGGAAAGTAAAGTGGTTCTCTTCTTTTCCTTCTCAACTCTAGGTAAGCATTTGCCAGAGTATAGAATATAGTACTCAGTAAAAGAAAGATACTGAAAAAAAAAATGGAGTAGGCCCTTTAAAAAAAGCCACAAAGACAATGAAGGTGATGGAAAACAAATTAATTTCCGTGGCTGCTGGCTCACAGAGTCTCAGAGCTGTTTCTACAGTAGAGAGTTTGGTAAACACTGTGCTGGGCCATGTTTACTCACACCCAAAAAGACTGGGAGCACAAAAGACCAAATAAATAAACCAAACATACTGTTTGTCCTTTTGCTGAAGAGTGTCTTGTCTTGTTTTGTTTGTTTTTGTGTGCTGTTTTGCCATGTATATAACGATATGCTATGGGCTGACTTGGAGTCATTTGAGGCCTTGGTAGGGGAGACCTGAGGTGGACAGGATTGGGAGGGGCACAGAAAGGATATGAGTCCTCACATCTCTGAATTTAGGACATTGGGGAGAAATTGTCCCCTCCTCTGATTAGAGATGCATGGAACAACCTTGGGTTCTTTCACTTCTGCTTCTTTTGACCCATCACATCCTGCCCCCACA
Organism: Pseudochirops cupreus; assembly: GCA_028627135.1. NCBI lineage: Eukaryota > Metazoa > Chordata > Mammalia > Diprotodontia > Pseudocheiridae > Pseudochirops > Pseudochirops cupreus. Next base: position 184,622,820 of record CM053582.1, on the reverse strand, counting down.
ACTGATCTTCTTTTATCAGAGTCAGGCTTTAGTTATGACTATACCCTGGGAACAAGTCAGACTGTGACATCCTTTTGGAACATTGCTTTTGAGTACAGTATCTCCCTCACCCACTCAGCTTTCATTTCTCTACAAATGGACAGGATGTTCTTCTCCATCAAGGTAGCTCAAGAACATTCTGGTTCATAAGCTCAATAGGATCATGGATTCACCATGCTGGAAGGGACCTCAGAGGTCATCTAGGTCAATCCATTCATATAACAGATGAGGAAACTGCAGCCTGGTGATGGGGAGTGATTTGGTCAAGGTTGACCAAATAGTGAGTACCAGAGCTGAGATTTGATCCCTGCTCTTTCTATTCAACCATACTGTTCTTGTTCTTGGGTCTAATGAGGCCCTTGGGGATTCAAGGTGGAGGGTAATAATATTGACAACAACAATAATAATTAACATTTATATACCACTTTGAAGGTTTGCAGGCTTTAGAAATAAAATTTTAGGACAAACTAAGAGGTAGGTGCTATTATTATCACTCCCATTTCACAAATGAAATTGAATCAGACAGAGGTAAAGTGACTTGACCTGGGTAACACAGCTAGTCAATGTCCAAGGCAGGATTTGAAGTTAAGTCTAGCCTTATTTAAAGTCCATTACTTTATTTCCTGTGCAACCTAGTTGCCTACTATAGAGAGATGTAGAGTTGAAAATCTCCAGAAGAGCAGCAAACATGATCAATGTAATGGAAAAATTGATCCCTGAATCAACTAGGGAATGGTTGATCAAATTATGGCATGTGATTGTGATGGAATACTATTGTGTAATAAGAAATGATGAGCAAGATGGTTTAAGAAAAACCTGGAAAGACTTACATGAACTGATGCAAAGTGAAATGAACAGAACCAAGAGAACACTGTACATAGTAATAGCTATATTATAAAGATGATCAACTGTGAATGACTTAGCTACTCTGATCAAGACAATTCCATGATTTAAAAAAATGCTATCCACCTCCAGAGAGAGAATTAGTGAATTCTGAATGCAGATTTACTTTTTTGTAAACTTTCTTTATTTGTATTGTTTTATTTTATTTGTGATTTCTTTTGCAACATGGCTAATATGGAAATATGTTTGGCATGTCCTTACATATATAATTGAAATCAAAATGCTTTTCTCAAAGAGGGGGGAGGTGCAGGAAGGAGGAAGAGAATTTGGAACTCTAGCACCAACAAGGCTCTGAGACTTATTATGGTCTTTTGGCATTTATCTGGAGGAAGCAAACCAGTTGTTTTCCATCTCATAGAAGACGGGACCAGAGGAAATGGAGTTTAAATCTCAGCAAGAGAAAGGATAGTTGGACCCAGGGAAGAAATTGCCTACATTGTCTTACTGAGCCTCATCAAGCTGGCATCTGTTCCTCAGAGTAGCAGTTTGCGGCCCTTGAAGGAAATTCATTTTTACCTTGTTGTGATTGAAGAAGCATGACTTGCAAAGACATCTGCTCTCTGAAAGAACAATACATGGCCAGATCCAGTTACAGATAAAGTCCTTTGAAGCCACTTGGAAATAAAAAAGAAATTATACAAAATTATACAAATATGTATACTATGAAAAAATACATTTTTGTAAACCCTGAAAAACAAATGTAAAAAGCAAATCATCTACAATGCAAGCTTTGCAATTAATTTTAAACACCCTTGAGCCTTTAGATATCCCCTGGTCTACATAATTCCTACCAACTTCTTCCTTTTCTTATGTGCAGATGGCACAGCTGAGACACTGCAATGCTGTTTTTTTGATTTGTTTTGATTAAAATGTCAACTAGCACAAAATCTAATATCAGCATGATAGAGAGGAAAGAACACTATATTTGGAGTCAGAGATCTTTGTTTGAGCTTTGTGCTGCTGCTGATTATCGAGGTGACCTTGGGAAGGTAATGTAACCTCTCTGGGTCTCAGTTTCCTTCTCTGTAAAATGAGAGGTTGTATTCCAGGGTCTCTACCATCCTTTTCAGATTAAATTCTATGTTCCTTTAATTATTTTAGCCAATTTGAACTTCTCCAAGATACTATAGCCATGTAGCCAAAATTAGTTTGCCAAGAATAGTCATCTTATTAAGGAATAGGTCAGGATAGGATCTTTTATTCCTAGGAATGACAAATGTAACGGGATCCATCTGTATTATAATTCCTCAGTCTCCAGGTTTCTTCAGTCCTAGGGAGGGTCTTCCTTTGCATTAGGCACAGCATCCCAGATCAGGAAGCAATAGTTGGCTTCTTAGGGGGAAATGAATTATGATCTAGTGGGTCATTTCTTCCCAATTAATGTTCGTGGTGATTGGTCACTCTGGAGGACTGAGCGCTGGGCAATGACTATGGGAGCAAAGACAGAATAATAGGCTGGTGTTTAAATCTTAGAGAGCTATCTCTTCAAGACCATAGAGATATATCAGGTGATTGTATTGATGTATTTGGAGCAATCTATCACTAAGATGTTGAAGGAACACCAGGAATTGATAAGGGTAAAAAAGAGAGAGCAACAGCTTCTAAATCTTTGGGGTTTAGTTTTATGGAGGGAGGTCCCTGTTCTAGGCAGGGGATGTCATCTCTGAAGCCAAACAGAAACCAAGAAGTTGCTGGAAGCACCTAATAGACATCTGTGAGTATTCTACTAGATCAGGAGTTCTTAACCTGGGGTCCATGGACACTCCCCCTTCTGAAGTGCCTGTAGATAGTTTTCAGCAGGTCCATGAACTTGGAATGGAAAAATTGTATCTTTGTTTCCAATAACTGTTCATGATCCTATGTATTTTATTTTATGCACTTAAAAACATTATTCTGAGGAGTTCATAGCCAAAGACAGCCAAAAAGGTCCCTAACACATAAAAAGCATTACATACATTGTAGCCTTGTTCGTCTTCCTGGAGGCTTATACTTAACCTCAAACAAGTATTTGAATGGAGATTTAGAGGATGAATGGGAGAGGCACTTCTGGTTGGTTGGGTTGCTGGAGCACAGTTTCCTGCATGGACTTGGCAGTATGACTTAAGAGCAGCATGCTTCTGGACCCTGGGAGACATTGTTTGGTGATTCCAGCTGTTGTGCTCCTCCCTATGTTGTCCACAGGGTGACAGGTGCTCAGATACCACCTGAGCTATGAAAGCTGGCAGAACTGGGATCTCTGTTTTTCTTGTTATGTAACTATTTGGGTTAGCTGGTCATGGCAAAGATACCATTGGATTGCCAAATTTATACATCAGTTATATAATCTTCCTGCAGTAGATGCGTTCATGAAAAGTTACAAAATTATACTTTTATAAACTGAATATTGAAAGGAACCCAGTGGTGAGTCTTTTCGTAAGCTGAGGAATACTTGCACATTGGGGCGGTTCTGTCTAGTTTCTCAGTCTTGTATAGCACCTCCATCCAGGTAGGTTTGGGCACTACCTTAAGGAAGGGTAGATTATAGGAGTCATTAATTCTATGGAGAGTGAATCTCAAAGAGGTGATTAAAACAAAAGTGAGTAAGAAAGAAAGGATAAGAACCCGTGATTCCTCTCTGGGAAAGGGAAAGAGAAGAAGGGAAAGAGAGAAGAAAATCGCATCAAACCTATGGCATTGGTACTGAGTACTCCTTACCACCCTTTTCTTTATAAAGATGGAACAGAAAACAGAAGAAGGCAAAATATAAGAGAATAGGAAAATACATTATTAACGATGTTCATTACTGCGAAGGCCCAAACAAAACCAATGTAGGTTAAAATCATGGGAAAAGGTAAATGGGGAAAAGAAGACAGATAGGTCCTGCAATGGATAGAACACTGGACTTGAAATCAGGAAGACATCTTCATGAGTTCAAATCTGGCCTCAGACACTTAGAAGCTGTGTGACTCCGGGCAAATCGCTTAACCCTGTTTGCCTCTGTTCATCTGTAAAATGAGCTGGAGAAGAAAGTGGCCAGAATCTTTGCCAAGAAAACCAAAAATGGGGTCATGAAGAGTCTGACACAAGTGAAATGACCCAACAACCAAATGGGGGAAAAAAATCTTTGTAGTAAGTTTCTCTGATTATGATCTCATATATTTTTTTAAAATATGTTTTCCAATTCCATGTAAAAACAATTTTTAGCAGTTTAAAAAAAAAATTTTCAAGTTCCAAATTCTCTCCCTTCCTCTCTCCCTTTTCTGCTCTCCCCCTCCCCCATTGAGAAGGCAAAAACAATTTGATATAGGTTATGCGTGTTCAGTCATTCAAAACATTTACATATTAATCATGTTGTAAAAGAAAACAGACTGAATCCCCCCTGAGAAAATAAAGCAAAAAAAAAAAGTATACTTTGAGCTGCAGTCAGGTTCCATCAGTTCTTCCTCTGGAGGTGGATAGCTTTTTTCCTTATGAGTCCTTCACAATTTATCTTGTATCATTGTATTGCCGAGAATAGTTAAGTCATTCACAGTTATAATCACTTACAATGTTGCTGTGACAGTGCACAATTTTCTCCTAGTCCTGCTCAATTCATTTTGTATCAGTTCATGTAAGTCTTCCCAGGTTTTCCTGGAACCATCCTGCTCATCATTTCTTATAACACTTAAAACACAATAGTATTCTATTTCAATCATATAAGACAACTTATTCAGTCTTTCCCCAATTAAAGGGCATCCCCTCCTTTTCAATTCTTGGCTACCAAAAAAGAGCTGCTATAAATATTTTTCTACATATTAAGTCCTTTTCCTCTTTTTTTAAAATTTCTTTTTTTTCTTTTCCTCTTTTTTAAAGAAAAATTCTCTTTGGGATACAGACCTAATAGTGGTATCACTGGATGAAAGAATATGCACAATTTTATAGGCTTTTTTGGCTTAGTTCAGAATTGTTCTCCGTAATGATTTAATCAGTTCACAACTCCACCAACAGTGATTTAGTGCCCCAATTTTCCCACAACCCTATTCGACATTTGTCATTTTCCTTTTCTGTCATATTAGCCAACCTGATAGGTGTGAGGTGGTGTATCTGAGTTGTCTGAATTTGCATTTCTCCAATCGATAGGTATTTAGAGTATTTTTCCATATGCCTTCTAATAGCTTTAATTTCTTCTTTTGAAAACTGACTGTCCATATCCTTTGGCCTTTTATCAGTTGGGGAATGTAAAGATCTCATTTCTAAGATATGTAGGGAATGAAATCAAATTGACAAGAATGAAACATTCATTACTCATTTGATAAATGGTCAAAGTATATGCATAGGCAGTTTTCAACAGGAAATGCAGGCTATCACAAGGCATATGGAAAAAATGTTTAAATCACTAATAATTAGAAAAATTCAAATTAAAATAAGTCTCCATCTCACACCCATCAGATGCCAAAGTTGACAAAAAGAAAAATGACAATTGCTAGAGTGGCTATGGGAAAGCATGAATGCACTGTTGATCCAGCTGTGACCTGGTTCAACCGTTCTGGAAAGTAATTAGAACTATGTTTCCAAAGTTATTAAGCTGTGCATGCCCATTGACCCAGGCAAGAAATCAAGGAAAGAGGAAAAAACTCATATATAAAAATAATTATAGCATCTCTTTTTGCAGTGGCAAAGAATTGGAAACTGAGAGTGTACCCATCAAGTGGGGAAGGGCTGAACAAATTATGCTATATGAGAGTGATAACTGCTACTACGCTGTAAGAAATGATGAAGGGATGGTTTTTGAGAAACCTGGGAAGACACAGGAATGAAAACAGTGTGAAGTAAAAAGAAGCAGAATATATAGGAACAATAATATTGCAGACACAAACAGCTTAGAATTAGGAATTCTGATCAACACTATAATCATCCATGATCCCAAAGGACTTAACGAGAAAACATTCTACCCACTTCTAAACTGAAAGGTGATAACTCAAAGTATAGATTTAGACTTAAAAAAATATGGCTAATGTGAGAATTTGTTTTGCGGGACTATACATGTTTATTTCAAGTTTTTTCTTTCTTTCTTAATGTGGAGTAGGAGTGGGAGGCAGAGAATGAGGATTTTAGTTGATTGAAATGAACAAAAATCAATTAAAAGGGAAACAAAACTAATATCCTTTCGGTCAATAAATGGTCAAATAAAAAATGGAAAACTTCATTGCTGTCAGTTACAATGACTATAGTTGATGATTTTGCTTAACTTTTTATGGGAAGGTATTAAGGGTGAGTTGTTTTTTTTTGGAAAGTGACTCGTGTCATAATAAAATGTTACAAAAATTACCCAAATCTGCAGTAGACTTACAGAATAAAAAAAGATAAGACATGTCTACCCTCAAAGAGTTTGCAATCTAGGTGTGGTATTTATGACAATGCTTTGAGTTCTCGAGTTGCAAGGAACTTCAGAAATCATTTAGTCCAAACTCTACTAGTCCATTCTGCGTTTTCTTGGACAAGTCAATCAGCCTTCCCTTGATGAGTTCCTATACTGGGAAACATACCACCTACTGAGGTAAGCCATTCTGCTTGTTGTTCAGTTGTTTCAGTCGTGTCCTACCCTTTGTGACCCCATTTGGGATTTTCTTGGCAAAGATCCTAGAGTGGTTTGCTATTTCCTTCCCCAGTTTGTTTTACAGATGGGGAAACTGAGGTAAACAGGGTTAAGTGACTTGCCCAGAGTCTTTCAGCTAGTAAGTGTCTAAGACCTGTTTGGAATTCAGGAAGATGAGTCTTTCTGGCTCCAGGCCTAGCACTCTATCCATTGCACCATCTAGCGGACCTATTACATTTTTGGACAGTTCTAATTATCATGAAGGTCCTCTTTATGTTGGACAAAAATCTAAATCCCATAACCGCTACCCAATGATTCTCATTTTGTCCCATGGGGCTGGCAGAGTAAGTGTAATCCTTTTCCTTACTTCTGCCATAATGTAAACATAGTGCAATAAAAATGCAGCAAAATACAACAACATAATGCAGCAAAAAAAGGCGGGGGAGCAGCTAGGTGGTACAGTGAATAGAGCACTGGCCCTAGACTCAGGAGGAGCTGAGTTTGAATCCAGGCTCAGACACTTTACACTTACTCACTGTGTGACCTTGGGCAAGTCACTTAATCCCAATTGCCCTGCCTTCTCCCTGCCCCCCTCCCCAAATCTTGTGTATGTACCTTATCTGTGGAGTAGGGACTGTGTCATACAGAATCTTTTTATCTGTCCGAATGTCTGCCACTCAGTGTTTGGCACACAGTAGGATAAATAGTTGTTGATTTGAATCATATCCTTCAGGTAATGAAATTTCTAATCATGTCCACCCCTACATCTTCTCTTTTCCAGGTTAAAATCTCTCTTTCCTTATTTTCATCCTCACATAGCCTGCTTTCTTCATCATACAGGCTGTCCTTGTCTGAGTGTGTTCCACCATGGCAATGTCCTTCAGTTCTGTGGTACCTACAACGAATACAGTGCTAAAGAGGGCTTTAAGTGGGATGAAGAACCTTGGGAAGATTGCTTCTCTTATCCAGGCCCTATATACTTCTATTCACAAAGCCTCTATTTCTGATATTTCTGATGTTTCATTTTGACTAATATATACACTTCCATTGTAACACTCCAGTCATTAATCTACTCCCACTAAATCCCAGTGGGGTGTGTGTGTGTGTGTGTGTGTGTGTGTGTGTGTGTGTGTGTGTGTGTGTGTGTGTGTGTGTGTGTGTGTGTCTGCACGTGCAGGTGTTTTTCCTACCCTGAGCAGAGTAAAGGCTGTTTCAGTTTGAGTTCATGGCTTTTTCAGCTTATTTTTCTAGCTCTCCCTAGATTGAAAGAGATGACTGCTTTTAACAGAATAGATACACTACTTTAAGTGTCATTTGTGGGTCCATCTGCTATTTTGAAGTAATAAAAGTTTTTGAAAGGCTGTATGTTTTGTGATTGCACTGAGTGAATTATATAGTTAATAGACCCACTGGTGAGTTCCCAAATGTTTGCACAAAGAAACTACATCACACCATGGTTTTAGCAATGTTTAATTGCTTCCAGGGTTAAAGAAGGAAGGAAGGAAGCATTTATTCAGCTCTATGCCAGGTGCTCTTCCAAATATTATATTTTAATATTTCATTAAAGATTCATTGTCATTTATTATTTATTAAATATTTTAATATCTTTAATATAGATTTTCCCTTGCCTTCAACATTCTAATGGTCCCGTCTCCTTGTATGTCTGCAAGCAGTGGATTGCCCCTCTTTGAAGGTCGATAAACAACTTGTCAAATATATTATAGTGAGGATTTCTAGAGGAACCCACTCTCAAATTATGCAAATCTGTTACTATTTAGGGGCCACTTGTCTAGAAAAAAATAGAAATATTTAATCATAAAATCTTTTAGTTAATAAAGATCTCAGAGATTATCTAGTCTAATTCTTATCTGATGTATGAATACTTTCTACAAAATGCTAAACAGATGGTTGTTCAGTTGGCTTGAATACTCCCTGAGATAGGTAACTCACTGCTGCATGATTTTTGCACGGCTGTAATTTTGGTAAAGGCAACTAGGTGGCACAGTGGATTGAGTGCCAGGCCTGGAGTCAGGAAGATTCATCTTCCTGAATTCAAATCTAGCCCCAATCACTTACTAGCTGTGTGACCCTGGGCAAGTCACTCAAGTGTGTTTGCCTCCATTTCCTGGAGAAGGAAATGGCAAACTACTTTAGTATCTTTGCCAAGAAAACCCCAAATGGAGTCACAGAGTTGGGCTTGACTGAGAAATGACTGAACAGCAGTAGCAGATACAATTTTGGTAAAACTGTTCTTCACATTAAATATGAATTTACATCTCCTTGCAATTTCTACTTATTAGCCCTAGTTCTCCCCATTAGAGTTACACAGACTAAATTGATTGTGAGACACGGGAGACATTGGCACAGGGCCACCAAGCATCCTGTGCCTTCATCAAAGAGAGCATTATGCTCTATGCACAATTGCATAATAACATAGAATTGCAGTAACTCAAAAGAAATGTGAGATGTGCAGATTTAAAGACATTTTCACTCCAGTTGTTCATATGCACTATTTGTGTCTGATGTGTGGTAGAGTATTCCGAGCTTGTATTGATCTGATCAGCCACGGCTGGACACACTGACCCCAACATAGTGACGCCATTTTGGTCCTTTTCAAGAATGAGGGACAACCACAACCACCAGTTCTTCCCATAAAAGCTACACACTAAGACTATGTCTATTTCCCCTTTCATGACAGCTATCTAAATATCAAAGACAGTGCACACACCCCTCCCCAAACCTTCTTTTCTCTGTTTTAAATGTGTCCAGTTCCTTTAAATTGCCTACATAGTTAGATGGTTTTCAATGTATTTACCATCCTGGTTTGTCATAATCCAAAGAGACAGAAGTGTGGTATAATGAAAACGTTAAAGGGTAGGACACTGTAGTCCTGACTGGATTGTTACGTAATTCTGGGCAAGTCATAAGATTATTGGATTCAGAGTTAAAATAAGCCTGAAAGATCATCAAAGTCAACCTCCTCATTTTATAGATGAAAGAGCTGAGATACAGAGAGGTTCAGTGATTTTTCTCAAAGTCAAGCATGTAATAAGTAGCTTAGTCAGGATTCAGCCTCAGTCTTTGACGACAAATTCATCGTTCATTCCACGCCACACCAAAGTGCCTCCTGACTCATTGGATTTTTTCATCTGTAAAGTGGAGATAGTCTATGTTGCTTATAGTTGTTGTAAGAATCAATGAAACCGTTGGATAGAAAACATGGTAATCATAAGGTGCTCTGCAAGTCTCAGTAGAAATAGTAATTGTGATTAAAGTGGCTTTGTTATTATTATTTAGTGGATATGATTAGACATTGTCATGGGTCCTTATCTGGTTTGTTCAGTTCTTTGTTCTAGCATGTTTATGTTGCTTTGATAAAGTGAGAATTGCTTGCCTTGGTAATTATTGCTATGTTGGCTGCACATTGACGATGACTGATGATGAATGACAAAATAAATTTACATGCCTGAGCTACACCCTTGAGCTTAATCTGCTATAAGCAGGCTTCAGAAGTCTGGTGAGCTTAAGAGGGACAGGGACCAGAAAGAAAGGTGACTTTACAGATGCTTAAACTTGGTTTCCTTAAAATAGGCCTGTACAACATATGGCCCTTGGGCCTCTTGTGGTCTGCCAACGTAGTTTGGGTGCTTGTGAAAAATGAAGAGGGTTGTGAAAGAAAGTAAAGATATAACCAGTGCTTTGTCTGTGCCCCTCTTAACCCACTTTCCACTAGTCACTACTGTGCCCGCCATGTAACTTGGCGGGTGGTTTGCCACTGCACATTCCCTTCTATTTTTCATGTGACTCTTGGCAACCATCATTGTCAGTTCGTCTCTAGTCTGAGAGGAGCAAGAGTTGTATCTTTTCACTGTTTTCTGTTACTGGTGTTGAATAGGGACAATGTGAGTGCAGCCAGGTGCCTGAGCAGCAACAATGCAGGAGTTTCTTTCCCTCCCTTGCTATGTGGCCCCCCTCTGTTACATGAGTAACTCATGCTTTTTTTTTTTGAGGGGGCAAGGCAAGGCAATTGGGGTTAAGTGACTTGTCCAAGGTTACCTGCTAGTAAGTGTGTCAAGTGTCTGAGGCCGAATTTTGAGCTCAGGTCCTCCTGACCCCAGGGTGGGAGCTCTATTCACTGCACCACCCAGCTCTCTCTAAGGTCAGGCACTCAGTAAAGTGTTTCTTTGTATAAGAGTAGTTGCTGTGGAGATTTTTTGGTTCTAACATGAAAAGTTTTTGTAAAACGGGTGATAAAAAGAAACATAAGCTTGAATCAGAACATTGTGCTCGATACAGAATAGACAAATAGATACTTGTTTACAAGTGTACAAGAGACAGAATATTGTGCCTTGCTTGCCAAGAATAGCCATTCTGAAGGGATATAATCTTCGTTGCCATGTCAAATCAAAACATCCTGATTTAAGCAAATTGGGCTCCAATGAAAAACAAATTAAAGTGTCCAAATTGTTGAACATCTCGGTGGGGAACAAGTTTTTAAAGAAAATAAACTCAGAAAATGAGGTGGCTACTTAGGCTACTTTTCAGATTTTTAAAGAAATTGCTTCTGCTGGGAAGTATTTTACTGAAGGTGATTTCATAAAGAAGTATTTGCTAACTGTGGTTTCTAGATTATGTCTGGATAAAAAAGTGTTTGTGAGAAATAGTTTAATCATTAATCATGCCTTTACTTGGAAAGTGGGCTGCTAAAAACCTATTTGCAGCCCAAAGTAGTTAGCCTACTTTAATTTTGGCCCCTACCTACTTCCAAGTTTGCAGGTCTGCCTTGAAAGAAGCCTGCTATTGGAGTGGCTAGGTGGCACGGTAAATAGAGCATGGCCATGGAGTCGAGAGGACCTGAGTTCAAATCTGACCTCAGACACTTAACACTTACAAGCTGTGTGACCTTGGGCAAGTCACTTAACCCCAATTGCCCTGCCCTCCCCCCTCCAAAAAGCAGAAAAAAAAAAGTGAATGCTGAAAACTACCTTTACATGTAATTGGAAGAAAATAAATAACTATGAAGTGGGGAAAAAAAGAAGAAAAAACCCACTGAGAGACCATATAAAAGCCAACTTTTTATGTGTCCAGGGGAAATCTTGAATGAAGGCATGAGTGAAAAAGAGTACGCTGCCCTTCCCCTCTTTCCCCCAGATCAAGTTCAGGCTATAGAAATTCAGAACTGTAGTTATGGACTTATTTACATTATTATTTCAAATATGTTGAGTAGCCTATGTGTGACTGTTATGGTGAAGTAAAAAAAAAACCAAACCACTTCAATATGAAGATATTATCTGCATCTGGAGAAAGAATTGATAAATATAAGTATATATAGAATGATTTTACATACACACACAGATTTGTGCCTAATGGTGGCCATCTCTAAGAATGGGGGGTGTAGGGGTTGGAGAGGGAAGAAAAAAAGAAAAAAAAGAAATTTACATGATAATTTCATTATATATTTAAAAGGAATATCAAGTTGTGCATAATAGATTTGCAGTTTCATGTGCAATCATAGTTTTTATTATACCATGTTATGGAAATGCTTCTTTATTCCATAAATTAAAAATATAATAAATAAAAAATTTTTAAAAATGAATTCTATACAGCTTACGCAGAGACTAGGCTAAGAGCTATTATTGAGAAAACCCTCATCTAAACAAATTAATAGAGTAAACAGGATTTCAGAGGAAATGATTAACATACATAAGGAAACAAATTGTTTTTGGGCCCTTTAGAAATACTCATTAACATACAAATAATTCATATGCTAATTGAAGAATTATTCTTATTTATTTATTGAAGCGGGTCTTCAAAGAGCCTCTACTCAATAATACTTTGTTAACCTATATGAAGTTGTGGAGTATGCTTGAAAGTAATAAAACTTAATTTCTTTAACAATCATTCCTGCTTTTTCATGAAACTTAATTCTTGAGGGAGTATTTTTTTTATTAATAGCCTTATTTTATTAATAACAAGTCTTGTTGATGAGGTTCAGAGTCTCTAGGAGCCCCAAAAAACCAGAGTTCCCAGAAAGTTGTCTGGAATGAATTCATGGACTCACGTATTCTTTAAGGCAAGGTGACAAAGATTTATTGTTATCCTATATAGCAGGCAAGAGTTCTTAGGGAACCTGCAACCTTAGAGGGGTACAATTAAAGTTTATATAGGATAAACTACAGTAAAACATGTGCCAAATATGCTAACTAGGTGAGTCAGGGTGGTATTAGGGAAAGGAGTGATCAGTTCTTAAAGGAACATGCACTTTTAATATCTACCGTGCAGGTATTTTACCCAGAGTTCACTGGGAAATAACCTGGGGGAGGGGGAGGTGGCTACAGGGAGGTGTGGTTTTAGGCCTGAAACATCACTAAGTCAACTAACCTTCAGGGTTGACTGAGAAATACCCAGGCTACCCCTATCAGTGTCTTATCACACAAGATACACTGAAGGGAGTATACATATGACTAAGTCTAGGTCAGTGAGTAGTAAATATCTGTATGACTCACTACAGCTGGTTCAGACTACTAAATTCTATAGGTGTTTCCAGTTTCATTTTTAACACAGAGGGCTGCTATGATATTTGCCCATTCTTTAGATTTTTACACCAGAATTCCCTCAGGTTTTGAAATTTTGTATAGGATTTTAAGGTCTCTTGGTGACAGGTGGTGCAGTCCATAGAGCACCAGGTTAGGAGTCAGGTAGACCTGAGTTCATATCCAGATTCCAAATGCATTTTTGGTCTTTTTATTCCTTATACATGTGTCTTCTCCCCTCTCTAGATTATAAGCTTCATGAGGGCAGGATTTAGGAGAGTCAGTATGGCATCGTGGAAAGCATACTTCAGTTAGTCAGGAGACCTGATTTACTTGACCAAGACCAAGTCAGATAGGTATAAATAATACTTGTATTTCTTTCCTCCTAAGACTGTTATGAGCAAAGTACTTTGAATACATGAATGTCAAATATAAGCACAAGGTATTATCAGTTTTGCAGCTCTTCCAGCACAGTGCAGAACACCTAAGAAGCACTCAATAGTTTGTGAAATAGAAATAAACACCACTTCTCTATAGCTGTTTCCTCACTTGTTTGTGCTGTTTTTTTTAAAAGTAGGTTATACTGAATAATTTCTAAGGTCCCTTCTACAAGCTCTACAATTTTATAACTTTCTGACTTTCTGAAGGACCTCAGAGAGTTCTCCACACATAATAATAGTGTTAGAAATGTCAATGTCGAATTGTTTCCCTACCTAATATTACTTTAAGGATTTCAAATTTAAGAATTGGGGGAGTTTAAATTCCAAAGCATATGGAACATAATACCTTCAGACCTTCCTAGATTTGTTTTAGTCTTAGAGTTCTGTTTGGGTTTGGCACTGGGAAATTAACAAGAGAGCTCACAGAAGACCCACAATGCATTTTGGGTCTTACAAAAAATGAAGGATTGGTAACAGAAAATCTCCAAATGATGTGTATTTGATTCCTTGCTCTCTTACGTCTACATATGAGGGGAAAGAGGAAAAATCTAGTTTTTTTTTTCCAGAAGAGGACATGGTTGATTGAGTAGTAGATGCTTCCAGAGAATTGATTTCTTTTGTAATACACTACCCAACCTTCAGTATATATTGATATAACATCCCATGTTAGTTCGGGTACCAGATATATTGAACTTTCTTATTTAATGTCTAAGTATCTCAGAAAGAATCAAAGACCACCAACACCCATTTGATGCTCCTCTCTTTTCACCTCTCTTAAACATGGTTCAAACTTGTTCTGTTTCTCAGGCTTGAGCTGTTCTGTCCTTTTAGTGGAAACTGTGTACCTCACCTGGTTGCCATGGTTACTGGGGGCTTGAGAATGCCCACTGAGTCATCTTACTCTTTTGACAACCAACACAAAGAACCTCATCCTGTCTGCAGAGATGGAACAGGTTTGTCTACTTTCTTAGTCTTCCTGTTGTTCTAAAGTGGCGACCTCACCAGGTCCTAGAGAAGCTCCTTGTAAATAAGAAGAAGAAATCATTTCTTTTAAAGAAATGGGAAGGTTTTCTCAAATACTTGCTTCTCTTTTACCTACTGATAGAGAAGGCAAAGAGCAAAAGTTTGCCTTGGTTGAGGTCTGTCTTGCTTGCCAACATCCTATTCAGAGAAGATCTTCCAAGTCCAGTCAGAACCTATCAATCACTTGAGCCCAACGAGTATGTTCCCTAAAGCCCTGCATGCTATTTTCAATTAGATTCCCTGGGACTCCTGAGTGACTGTGAAAGATCAAGAAAAAGATGAAATGTTACAGAAGGGGAGAGAAGTCCTCTAGGCCTGAACTCTATTGGCTTCTAAGGCTAGGAATTCATTGACTTTTTTAAAAGGAGGTAATCAGTTTACCAGGGAATTTGGAAGTACCTGGGGCAAGAGCAATTGGTTTAGAGCCAGAGGTTCAAATCCTGACTCTATTGCTTAGCTCCGCTGTTATTATGGATGAGGGTAGGTAGGTGGCACAGCAGATAGAGCACCAAGCCTGAAGTCAAGAAGGTTCATCTTCCTGAGTTCAAATATGGCTTCAGACACTTGCTAGCTGTATGACCCTGGGCAAGACATTTAACCCTCTTTACCTCAGTTTCCTCATCTGTAAAATGAGCTGGAGAAGGAAATAGCAAACCATGCCAGGATCTTTGCCAAGATAACCCTCACAGAGCTGTGAAGAGATGGACATGATGGAAAATAACCGAACAACAACAAATCACGGAGGAGTCTCATGCCTCCTTACCTCCCAGGTTTTTATTTAGCAAAGTAATATGTTGGATTAGATGATTTCTAAGGACCCTAATATCTCTAAATCCTGTAGATGCCTTTTACTAAAAGGCAATATGGTACAATAGAGAGAACATTGGATTTGGAGACCACAACCTTGAATTCAAAATCCAATTCTGTATCAGTCTTGTGACACAAGACAGTTCCCTCTCTGAATATCAGTTGTTCCTCTATAAAATGGGCATAATAATAATCCCATTACCTTCGTCAAAGGGTTGCTATGGTGATCAAATGAAATTTTGTATGTAAAAGTATTCTGTAAGCTTCAAACCCACCTAGCACATAGTTGGAATTGAAATGAAAAAGAGAATGATAATACATCTGGTGTCAACTCAGCTAGAAATGTCCTATCTGCCTCAGAGGGTCCCTGTGAGGACAGGGCTTAATGTCAAACCCATCAGGGTTGATGTTTAATGAGAGTTTCCATTTTGGATCTTAAAGTATGAGAGGAAGTTGAACAATTATCCTACTACCTTTGTTTAACGCACTAGTTCAATGTCAATTTTGGATATCCATTAATTAAATACTTCTTATGCATAAACTTTTCATAACTTTAGAGATGGAAAAGATATCAGTGGTCAGATTAGGAAACTGAGACCCAGGTCCTCTGACTCTAAATCCAATTTTCTTCCCACTGGACCACTCTTCCTCCCTAACTAAAGGACTGTATGAGTGAATGATGTTCTTATATAAGTCATTTGTTCCTTGTGTAGAAAGGAGGGTGGCCAGACAGAGAAGGGGCTGAGTTGGAACAGCCTCATCAGTTTCTTCCTTATCAGGAACTCTAGGGAGACGAGAGAAGGGGCAGAAAGAAGTTGTGGTAACATCTTGTTCAAAGAAGGTGTTCAGGTTATCTGGGGATTTCAGTAACCCAGATCGACCCCTGTCTCTCTGCAACTCTGAATAATTTAAAACTGCCTATAAAACAAAATTGGCAGCTACACATCCTCACTGTATTTCTGAGGCTGTTTTCTTGGGCATGACTCTCTGATTTGATGAGCAAGTTGATCAGTTACCCAAGGAGGATTTGGGAGTTAGAGTTATGAGTCTATGTTTAGTCTGATTATCACCTTTCCATCACCAAGGTCCCATGACTCTTGAGTTCTGCTACTGACTTAAATTGGCAACCCACTCCCCAAAACAGAAATGTTTCACTTGAAGAGAGAAAGAAGTAATGTCCTGTCTGGGAACAGAAAGGAGTGAGTGTCCTTTCCCCCTTCCCACTCTAATCTCAAACCAGGGAAAAATGTATCTGTGCTCCTTGATGGATTCATCAGGTAGAGTGGAAAGGACATGAGAGGACTTGGAATCATGAATCCTGCCTCAAACACTTATTAGCCCTGTGATCATGGGTAAATCACCTAACCTCTCAAAGCCTCAGTTTCCCTAACTGCAAAATGGCATCACAATTCTTATATGATCTATCTCACTAAATGTTGGAAGGAGAGCACATGGCAAACCTTAAGGCACTATGTAAATATGTTTTATTATTATAATTAGCAGAAATAGTTCACATATATAGCTCTTTAAAGTTTACAAAGCTCTCTTTCTCTACATATATACATATATATAGATAGATATAGATATGTATGTATATTATCTCATTTGATTATAATACCAACTCTGGCATAAATGCTCTAATTATCCCTATTTTATGCATTAGAAATGATAATTCCATCCTCTTAGGCCAAGTAGAGGAGTCTAATCCACAAAGCAGAGTCCATTTTGGCAGTAATTAAGGATGATCCTATGAAAGTCTTCTTCATCCCTAGCCTGCTTACAGATGTCCAACACAACAGAATCATGGAATCGTTGGTAGGGACTCTGGACTCTGGAGGTTGTTTAGACAAACCTCTTCACAATGAGGAAGGATGACCAGAGAGTAAGAGTGACTTGACCAAGTCCCCACAGATAATTAAGGACAGAACAAGGAATAGAACCTAGATTCCCCAATTCCCACTACGCCTTCCACTCTACTTTGCATATGAAACAATTTCCTTGTCAGACTTTTGGACTGAGGGAGTGACTAAGATATGTTTTATTTTGTCTGGAAGTCATTAAAAATGGTGTAAATCTTAGTCTAATTGTGGTGATTAAGCTGTGATCTTGTCTCAAGGTAGGGGCATGAACTAGAGGATCTCTTGAAGTCTAGTCTTCCTTTCCTCATAAAGATTTTTCTCTCTGGTTGCTACCACTTATTTATTCATATATACATATGCATACACACACATATATATATGTACACGTGCATATACACATATGCATACATAGACATACACACACAGACCCATGCACACATATACACTTATTGATATTATAATGTGGATGGAAGTTGGCCTTAGAATCAGAAAGACCTCATTTTTAAGTGCTGTCTGTGACGTAGAGTAGTTATTCCATCATATATTAGATAAATTCTCAGGGACCTGGACAACTCTCTGTGGACGTATATTACAATTGAGTTGTCAATTTGCTTTGGAGAAGACATTTTCATGCTTGGAGATCCATGCATAGGTGAAATCACAGGCCCTGACCAAAAATAAGCAGGGGTGTGTGTGCGTGTTTATATGTACGTTTATATATATACACGTGCTTAATGAATAATGTCTAGCTGTTAGAAGAGGCAAAGAAAAAAGGAGGAGAAATTTATTCCTTTATTCATCAAATATGTGTAGAATATTTTGTGCTGAGCTCTAAGTTGGTCTCTAGATACTTCATTCAACTTACCAGCTGAGTATGAATTTCTTATTTCTCAAAAGTGTGCTATAAATTTGGAAGTTGATATGGAGTTGATAAGCCTAGATCTGCTACTTACTAGCTAAATTAATTTGGGCAAGTCACTTTACCCCTCTGAGTCTCAGTTTCTTCCTCTGGTAAATGAGTGTTTTGTATTTGATCTCTAAAGTTCCTTCCATTTCCAACATTCTGTGATTTTATAATTGCACCAAGGATACAGACCCATCATCATCTATGAAGATCCACAGCTTTCTTTTCAATTTTACTGATATCTTTTATTTTTATATCACCTTCATTTTCCAAAATATAACTTTCCCACCCAGATGTTATAAAGGTATCCCTTTATAACAAAGAATAAAAAAGAAAGGAAGAAAAATTAAGGAAAAATAACCAATACAGTCTTCCTGACTCCATGCCCAGCACTCTCTCCACTGGGCCACCCAACTACCTCTTAAAGACCCTGTATGGGATTTTGTTGGTAAAGATACTGGAGTGGTTTGCCATTTCCTTCTCCAGTGGATTAAGGCAGACAGAGATTAAGTGACTTGCCCAGGGTCACACAGCTAGTGAGAAATAGGTTAGGTACACAGCACACAATACACAATATTGTCAAATGACCACAGTAACCTTGAGTTTGATAAACCCAAAGATTCAAGCTTTTGTTGCAAAAAATTCACTATTTCACAAAATTGCTGGCAAAATTAGAAAGCAGTTCAGCAAAAACTAGTAATAAACCAATCTCTCATACTGTATTCCAAAATAAAGTCAAAATGGTTAATGGTTTAGACATAGAAGGTGATATAAATAAATTAGAGGAGCATGGAAAAATTTACCAGTAAGATCTATAAGGGAAGACTTTATGACTAAAAAAGAAATATAGTGGGGAGGCAAGTGGTGCAGTGAATAGAGCAACAGCCCTGGAGTCAGGAGGTCCTGAGTTCAAATGTGACCTCAGACACTTAACACAAAACTAGCCATGTGACCTTGGGCAAGTCATTTAACCCCAATTGTCCTACCTTCTCCCCCTCCAAAAAAAAAGGCAAAAAAAGAGAAAAGAAATATAAAGAATAACCAGATTAAAGTGGAGGATTTTGATTACATCAAATTAAAATATTTTTGCACAAACAAAACTAATGCAGTCAAAATTAGAAAGAAAGCAAGAAACTGAGAAAAAAATTTGTAACCAATTTCTCTGATAAATGACTCATTTCTCAACTACATCAGAAACGGAGCCAAATTTATAAAAATAAGAGACATTCCTTAATTGATAAATTGTAAAACATATGAACAGGCAGTTTTCAGAAGAAGAAATTAAAGGTATAATCAGGTAAAAATGCTTTGAATCACTACTGACTTGAGAAATGCATATTAAAACAACTTTGAGGTACCACCTCACATCTATCAGATTGACTAACATGACTGAAAAGGAAAATCACAAATGCTGGAGGAGATGTGAAAAAAATAGGGAAATTAATGCGTTGTTCATGGAGTTGTGAATTGTTTCAATCATTCTGGAGAACAATTTGTAACTATGCTCAAAGGGCTCTAAAACTTTTGATCCAGCAAGGCCCCTACAAGGTTTACATCCTAAAGAGATCAAAGAAAATGAAAACGGCCCTATTTGTACAAAAATATTTATTGCAGCTTTTTTTGTGGTGGCAAAGAATTGGAAATTGAGGGAATGCCTGTTAGTTGAGGAGAAGCTGAATAAATTGTAGTATATGATTGTAATGGAATACTATTTTGCTATAAGAAATGATGAATAGGATGTTTTCTTTTTTTTTCTTTTTTCTTTTTTTACTTTTTGGAGGGGAAAGGGCAGGACAATTAGGGTTAAGTGACTTGCCCAAGGTCACATGGCTAGTAAGTGTTAAGTGTCTGAGGCCAGATTTGAACTCAGGTCCTCCTGACTCCAGAGCCAGTGCTATTCACTTCACCACCTAGCCACCCTGAATAGGATGTTTTCAGAAAAAAAATTAAAAACCTAGTAAGTTTTATATGAACTGAAGCAAAGTGAAGTGAGCAGAACCAGATCACTGTACAACTAATATTGTAATGCTGATCAACTGTAAAAGATTTAATTACTCTAGTCAATACAATGATCCAAGAAAGTCCAAACAACTCATGATGAAAAATGCTATTCACCTCCAGAGAGAGAATCAATGAATGCTGAATGAAGATTGAAGCCTACTTTCATTTATAAAAATTTTCTCATTTTTTGTTTTTGTTTTCTTCAGTAATATGGCTACTAAGGATATATGTTTCACATGATTTCTCATACGCAATCAGTATCATGTTGCTTGTTTTCTCAAGGGATGTGGGAGGGGCTGGAGGAAGGAAGAGAATTTGGAACTCAAAATTTAAGAAAAATCAATGTTAAATTTTAAGAATGCAACTGAGAAATATATAATGAAATAAATGCAACATATTTAAAAAATTAATGAAGAATGAAATGACAACATGGAGAAAAATTATCTAATAATAATTACATTGTAAAACCTAACATATTTGAAAGCTAAAAGAACTATGATCAATACCATGACCATGATTCCAGTAGACTGATGGGAAATATGTTATCAATTACAGAGAGCTTACTTAGAGTATGGAAATGTACCCGTATGTATATGTATGCACACACATGTATAAATACACACCTACACATGCACATATATGTATGTATGCACATATATTACAGTCATTGGAGGAATTTGTTTTATTTAACAATCCATATTTATTATATTAAATTTGTTTCCTCCCCTTTTTCTTTTTCCCCCCAGTGGAATGAGAGGGAGAGGAAATATCTGTTAATTTTTCAAAGATACTGGAATGGCTAATTTTTCAATTTTTTTTCAAAAATAAAGAGGCATCCATAGGTGTTATGGATGTGAAATGTTGTCTGTACTTTTAGATGAGGTTACTGTATTTTTAGTTTTTTTTTATTCTTTGACTTTGTTACATGACACCTCTCAGGAAGTAGCAGTAATCTGTAAATGTAAAAACAAAGCTGATCAATAAAACTAAACAGGTAAAAGGGGGGGGGGATCCATAGATTTCCCTGAGTTGTTAGAGGGATCTGTAGTATAAAAAGAACCTCTGTCCTACATATTTGCTAGTTCCTCATGTCCTTGTTATGCTTGTATATTCCCTACTTCTCCTGATTTACAGACTTATGTTTTATTTGTCCTTGGCACCATCTCTTATGATTTCCCAGGTCAATTTCTACTAATTTCTATAATGAAATTTAAGCTTCTTGAAAGCAAGGGCTAGTTTATTTTAATCTGGTATCCCCAGTACCTAGAGCAGTGCCAGAAACATTGTAGGTGTTTAATAAATGATTTTTAACTATCTATAAAAAAGAAAGAAAGCAAGCTCTACAAGAAGGCTGGATTTAAGCTGGGCCTTGAAGGACAAATAGAATTTAAGAAGGTGGGGGTCCAGAGGTAGAAAAAGGGGTGATAAAGTTCAAGGATTCTGTGTGTGTGTGTGTGTGTGTGTGTGTTAGGGGGGGTAGAGCATGGCATTGAATGGATCAATCTGAATAGAGATTTCCTATTGGAGAATCATAGAAGAGGAGACTTCAAAAAATAGATAAGGGCTGCCTTTGAAGAAATTCCAAGTTTAGCATCAGATTCTAGCTTCTTAGTCCATTCTGTATTTAATGGCTAAATATTTGCTACATATCCACACCAAACTTTAATATTTCATAGCCTCATACTTCAAAGATCTAGGGTTTTCTTAGTGTGGGCGTGTGTTCCATTTATGCAGATGGCTGCCCGTGACGACTTAGTAGACTATCTTTGAGAGTTGCCTTGGTCAAAGAGTCCATCACCATAGAGCGAAGTGAGTGATGCTTCATTACGAATCTAACTGGGCTTGGACAAATAGTTCATCAATGAATCATTACTGGATCAAACAGTCAATCAACAAGCATTTATTTGGCCTGCTATGTGTTGGGAATTCGGTCTACAAATACAAAAATCGGATCATCCCTGTCTTAAAGGAGCTTACATTTTTCTGGAGGTATGTTCATAGATGAGTAAAGAATATTTAAGAAATAAATACTGAGTGATTTTAGTGGAAGAGGCACTAGCAACTGGAGGAATCAGAAAAGATGACTTTCAAAAATTTTCTTTTTTATTTCAATAAACTTTTATTGATACTTTTAATTTACCAATATCTCCCCTTCTCTACCAGACAACCAACATTTATTACAAAGAATAACATTAAAAAGAAAGAAAAAAAGCAGTTCATCAAAACTAACTAATATGTTAAAAAAAAGTCTGACATCCGTAGCGTTCTACACTCATACCAAGAAAGGAGGGAGATGAATTCTCCCGTCTCTTCTCTGGGGTCGAGCGTGGTTGCTATGATTTTGAAATATTTCATTTCCTTTGTTTAGTTGGTATTGTTTTCTCATTTATGTTGCTGTCATCATTATGTATATTCTTTGTTTGGTTCTACTTACAGTCACTTTGTATCTGTTCATGTGTGTCTACCTGTTCTTCTTTGTATTCATCATATTCATTGTTTCTTACAGCAAGATTATATTTCATTACATTCACATACCACAATCTGTTTAGCCATCACCCAACTGATGGACTTCTACTTTATTTCTGGTTCTTTATGACACAAAAAAAGTGCTGCTATAAATATTTGGACACTTTCTTTTTGTGCTTGACCTCCTTGGCTTGCAACACCTGGGTGAATGGATATGGACTGTTTTATCTTGAAGCCTTTCCATCTTGGAAGGATGTAAGAGAGCATGTGCTTCTAAGGTTTAGCTCTTGAGAATCCAGAGTACCTTCCCCCAATAATGGGGTATACTTTAGAGTAAGGTAATGAAACACAATAGACTCTATCCAGATTTATATAACTTTTATCTGATATAAACTTGGATCAGCCACTTCCTTTCCCTAGGTCTCAGTTTCCTAACACATAAAATGAGGGGTTTGGACCAGTTCAGGGGTCCTTAGCCTAGATAAATTTCAGAAAACCTATGAACTTGGATGGGGGAAAATGACATCTTATTTTCATTAACTTTTAACTGAAATTTATCATTACTTTCAATTATGAACATAGGCAACAAAACATGATTCTGAGAAGGGGTCCATAGGCTTCACCAGACTACCAAAAGGTTCCATAATGTACAAAAAAATGAAGAAACCTTGGATTAGATGCTCTCTAAAGTCCCTTTCAGCTCTAACCAGGGATTGGCAAAGCCAACTGTTAAATTTTCATTATGATCATTTATACCTAGGAAATCAGCAAACACTACAAATCAGGGATTGATTTATTGTTTTGTTCATTGTCTGGACTTAAGAAAATGATGGAAAATGTTAAAAATTCAGATTAAATTTAGATGTGTCCTGTATATGTTTTTCCCAGAGAAGTGGTTATTAAACATTTACCAGCATGTATCTGGCTCCAATAGTTTGAGCACCTGGAAGAATAGTTCCAATTATTAGTTCTTTGCCCTTTCTTTACTTTAAATCTATATGGTTTTGGAGAAGTCTTCTCTTTTCTCAACCGCAGACTGACTCAGTGTCCAGTTGTCAGCTCTTATTCCCAGCTCTAGGCATCCCATCCCTTTAGATAATGACTTTTATTTCACCTAGCTTCCCTTCTCAGCCAGAATTTCCCCAAGCTTAGCACAGAACTTTTTGAGCTAGGAGGACCTACTGTCTCTATACTACTTATGCTCAACTCTCTTTCTAGGGAAGTTTTGAAAAAAATAGTTTGGGTCAAAAAAGGTACTTCTATTTCCCTTCTGGTAGAAACTCACTTTCCCCAGTCATATGAAGTTTTTCATTCTCTTTCTCTCTTTCAGTTTTTTTCTTTAAGCTCAGTTTATTCTGACTCCTATCCATGTATGTTTGCTAGCTTAAAAGGAATAAATAGCATATATATGACCTAATTTTATTCATCTCTTTTTTGGTCAAACTCTGAAGGTTGACAACATTCACAAAATCTAATTTAGGATAGAATGACACAGGATTTTAACTTTTCACTACAATTCTCCTTGTCCATTGGTCTCCTTTGGCATATTCAAACATAGCCCGCTGATGCCAATCATCTTAGAGTAGGATGTAAGTCAGTCCCATTGAAGGGTAAAGACGGTTTCCATTTGGTATGGAGGATAGGGTACAACTAGCTAGCACAGTGGATCAAGTGTCAGGAAGACTCCTCTTCCTGAGTTGAAATCTGGTCTCAGAGACTTATAGTTGAATGACCCTGCTCAGTTCACATAACTGTTTACCTCAGTTTCCTCATTTGTAAAATGATCTGGAGAAGGAAATGTCAAACCATTCCAGTATCTTTGCCAAGAAAATTCCAAAAGGGTTCATGAAGGTCAGACAAGGCTGAAACAACTGAACAATAGTAAAAATAGAGGGTAGGGTGCTGACTTTGAAAACAGGAAGACTTGGATTCAAGTCTTGTCTCATATACTTACTGGCTGTGTGATCCTGGGCAAGTCACTTGTTCTTTGTGTCTCAGAATGGAGAGTTTGGACTCAGTGGCCTTCAAGATTCCTTCTAACTCTACATCTATGGTCTTATTTTTATTTTTGTATCCTAGTACCTAACACACTGACTGGTACAGAGTAAGCCCTTAATGCTTGCTGAATGCCACGTGTCCAGCTATACATAGCTAAAAACAAGACAAATTGTGCAATATGGGGCATCAGACACTGAGAGAAGGGGAAAGGGAAACCCTCAAACCCCTGAACTCAAGCCATGTTGTCAGTGCCTGCTCTGCCTATGTGTAGATGGGTTGTTGCTAAAAGGTTGGTGGGACTAGCTATCAGGTTTTCATTCACTTCTGAGAACTCCTTCAGACAGCACCTAGCATTGTGCTTTACACTCAGTAAATTATGCAACAAATGGTTTAGAAATTTATTGGTCTTAGGAACACATGAGTTCAAATTCTGCCTCAGACACTTACTAGGTGTGTGATCCTGGAAAAGTTACTTAACTCTGTCTGCCTCAGTTTACTTATCTGTAGAATGAAAATAATAATAACACCTATCTTCCAGGGTTGTTGTGAGAATCAAATGAAATAACATATGAGCAGCACCTGCCCTTAGCTCCTTCTCCCAAATGCTACTCTGGTTGAAAGTTTGGGTTGCCAGAGGGCTGTTGACTTTCTCCCACTGAGGGGCAGAGGTTTCCAATACTACTACTCACAGCCCCCAATTCAATGTGCCCCCCTCCAATATCAATCAGCCATTTGATAACAATGAACTTTTTTTTACTGAGAGGCTATAACAAGGGAGATATTTACCGAGATGTTATACTGAAAACATCCCTCAAATGGGACACAGGCTCCTTAGGGAAAGTGATGGTTGATACGAAACATTCTCCCCAGTCTCTGGGACTCTCCCTCCTGTGTACAACATCCTTGGAAAAAGTGGTCTCAAATTGAAGCAAAAAGGCATTGAGGCCTACATTAAATTTAATTTAACAAACATTTTTTAAGTGCTTACTTTATGCTGCACACTGTACTGGGGATACCAAAATAAGAAGACAGTCACTGCCCTCAAGGAACTTACAATCTAAAGGGAGAGGCAGAAGACAGAACGCAAAAGCAAGCAGAAAACTGGGGCAGGGATAGGGAAGGCACTAAGGGATATCTGGTACAGAGGTATCAGGTTCTGTAGAGTTCAAACCAAGCAGAGCTGCAGATGGAAAGCAGAGTTAACAAGAGGGTCCAAATTCCAATTCCCTATAAAGAAAAGTTTTGGGAGGAGTTTAGTGCTCCACCCTCTAGCTTACTGCCTCACTCATAGGGAAGACATGGGCTCAGCAGTAGGGTCTTTTTCTTCCTCTGAGGAATGTTCACCAAGTTCACTTTGGGGCAGTGGCATTGACACTTATTCCTGTCTCAGCAAGTCTAGATCTTTGCAAGGTGGGATGTCTTGACTGACAAGTGAATCCATCACTGGTTGAGCAGGTTGCCCCCATTTTTGGTTTATTACCGGACCATGCTACTGGTTAACTTAGTCAATTCCATCTCTGGATACTCATTCACTTGAGAAAGAATAAACATAGAGGAGACAAAAGAAATGAGGTGACATTAATTAATGGACACATGGTAGTCCAGTGGGAGATAGGGTCAAATATTCCTTCTCCACCCTAGGAATTCACAGCAATCATCTTCACTGAAAGCCATCCAGGAAGAGAAAGAGAGAGAGAGAGAGAGAGAGAGAGAGAGAGAGACAGAGAGAGAGAGAGACAGAGAGAGAGAGAGACAGAGAGACAGAGAGAGAGACAGAGAGACAGAGACAGAGAGAGAGAGACAGAGAGAGAGAGAGACAGAGAGAGACAGAGAGACAGACAGACAGACAGAGACAGACAGACAGAGAGATAAACAGAGACAGAGACAGAGAGACAGACAGAGACAGAGAGAGACAGACAGACAGACAGAGACAGACAGACAGACAGAGACAGACAGAGAGACAGAGACAGAGAGAGACTGCCTCCTTGAAACTTTTGAATGTGTACTTGGATTTGGTTTTACTGAGTTGTTATTAATCTTTACTGAATCAATGGTCTTACCAGCTCCTCAGAAGACTTTCCATCATCACACAGTACCAGCCCTCCAGTAACTCATATTTGGAAACTGATGCCTTAAATTTTCATATGTTGCATAGAAACAAACTGTTATTGTTGAGTGATTTTTCAGTTGTGTCTGACTATTTGTGACACCCCTTTTTCGTGTTTTCTTTGCAAAGATACTAGAGTGGTTTAACATTTCATTGTCCAGCTCATTTTACAGATGGAGAAACTGAGACAAAGTTACAGCTAGTAAGTGTTTGGGGATGAATTTGAGCTTGGGTCTTCTTA
Organism: Pseudochirops cupreus; assembly: GCA_028627135.1. Classification (NCBI taxonomy): domain Eukaryota; kingdom Metazoa; phylum Chordata; class Mammalia; order Diprotodontia; family Pseudocheiridae; genus Pseudochirops; species Pseudochirops cupreus. The sequence continues at coordinate 184,595,945 of CM053582.1, read as the reverse complement.
ACTCCAGGCCCAGCACTCTATTCACTGTGCCATCTAGCTGCCTTTGGAACAATGCGGTACAAAAGAATATTCCATGTAACCTGCTAAGGGCAAATCCAGAGATGATATAAGGATAAGAGTTTTATCCATTACTAATGTAAAGTGCTTTGAAATTCTTTAACCAAAATGTATGAAGGATGTTATCAGGGAATGTGAGACTGAAAAAGGAACCAGTCTGGTCATGTAGGGAGAACCAGGGATAACTGTTGACAGCCTAAAGGCTCATTCAGATCTACCCAAAGTGAAGACAATTCAAGGAAGGTCCTCAGACTCTTGGGTGGACCCCCTAGGGAAATTTTATGAGAAAACATAGGATGAGAATCACAGAAGATGGGCAGACATGGATGGTTATGACCTATTCCATTGAGGTCATCCCCCACAGTGATGAGACCCCAGATCCACTGGAGAGTTGGATTGGTGATCTGTAGCAATGCCCTCCTCCTGCCCCCATAGCTTCATACATGAATTCCCTCTACAGTATCTTTGACAAATGGTCATCTGGCCTCTACTTGAACACCCCTACTAGAAGAGAACTCAGGTGTCTGATTTTATTTGGTAATGCTCTAATTACTAGCAAGTTCTTCCTTGGGTTGAGCAAATACTTCCCTGTAGCTTCCATCCATTACTCCCAGTTCTATCCTCTGGGGGCAAGCATAATTAGTCTAATCTCTTAGTCACATGACATACTTCGAAATACTTGAAGTCTGCTGTATCCTCTTTCTTCCTCCAGATGAAACAAGATCAGTTTTCTTAACATTTCCTCACATGAGAAGGTGTTGGACTGCCTTCCTCTGGACATAATCCCAGCAAGTAAATATCCACATTTGCTCAATGCATGAAGGAATGACTGATTTGCTCTCAATTCCAGGACTAATGTCCCTGGGACATAATACTCGAGAGCTATGAGAAAGACACAGGGAATGACTGGCTGTTGGCCAGTGATTTGAAGAGTCTGCTTCCTTCACTGCCTCTTCCCCTCATAGATTGTTCCACATTTGTCTTCACTCAAACAGATGCCTCATTCTGAATGCCAGTTTTCCAGGAAGAAGCATTCATAACAACAGCAATAATAACATTAGCTTGGCAAATCTTACAGCACTTTCATATCCATTATCCCATTTGATCCCTACAAAAACCCCATGAGGCAGGTTCAAAGCCATGTGCTCTGTCTCTGAACTAGAGTAATTGCATCCAATGAACCTGACTCTGGCTCACAAAAAAAAGCAAAGTTGAAGAGAACATGTTAAGGCCTGATGTTATGTGGCTTTAATTTCCAAAAATCTCGGGAGGTCAATGACATAATTGTGAGCATGGAGGGATTGGGAAGGAGGGATGACAAATCTTTCTTTGATTTAACGAAATTCAATTCTATAAGCATTTATTAAGCACCTACTATGTGTCAGATATTGTCCTAGGAGCTGAGAATGTAAAGATTAAAAAAAAGCTCTTTTGAATTCAAGGAGATTTTACTTAGGGGATACAACAATTTTGCAGAAAAGTAAATACAGGTCATTAGCTTTTGTGCCATTATTCTTTGGCACTAGTTTCTCAGAGGAGGAGATAATTGGGATTTGAAGCAATCATGCGTTGGTACTTGTGACAAGGAGAATATTTAGTAAACTATAAAGCAATATACAAAAATGTGAGCAATAATGGAGCTGATCGCGTGTTGGAGCACTGAGCCTTGATCTCTGATAGGATCTCTGGAAACCATAGAACAAACTATAGCAAGGGAAGCAGGAGAAAGAAAGGAAAAGCAGGTATCCATGAGCCAGCGACATTAACTGCAGCCCTCTCTGCATTTCCGGTACTCTTGGATGGTATTATCTGTGGCCAACAATGAGAACTGGCTCTCAGGATTTGTCAAAGACTCTAGTCAAAGTGAATGGAAGCTCCAGGATGGGCTCTGGGGCTTCCTAGCTGTCACATGCCATTGCCTCTTGGAGTGAGTCAGACATGGTACCACAGCTGAGAGGACATAAGCTAATCCAGACAGACAGTCATCCTGCGTGACAATGGGTGAGGGGATGGAGATGAGATCTGAGGTTCCTTCCAGAAGTGGTTCAAGTTTCATTTAGGCATGGTTAGGAGACTTTCTGGGGACAGCAGTGGGTAGTTGTGCTGATCATCAGGTAGTACCTCAGTAGCCTGCAGTCATAAATAGGTTTGTGAGGCAGCTTTAAAGGAGACAGAAAGTGCTTTTCTCAAGTAGTAACATTCCCCAAACTTACCCCGCAGAGTCCTGTAGAGGGAATGAGGTGCTACAGGGGACAAAAAACTGACGTAACAGACATTCTTTTCCACTTTGAGATTCTAAACGGGGCAATACATAGAAACCAGAGGCAAAAACCATGCAGACCAATCAATCCACAAGCATTTATTATTAAGTGTTATTACTAAGTACCAGGATAATGCTGGGGATGTAGACACAACCACAAAACAATCCCATTCCTCAAGTAGCTTACATTCTAGCAAGCATATAAAACTCATTGAGGAGTGGTGAACAGAAAAGGGAACTTTGCTTTAGGCCTATTTGGGGATCATGGATGGACCCATTGTTGTTGTTGCTGTTCAGCCATTTCAGGCATGTCTGACTCTTCATGACCTCCTTTGGGTTTTCTTGGTAAAGATACTGTAGTGGTTTGCCATTTCCTTCTCCAACTCATTTTCCAGATGAGGAAACTGAGGCAAATGGAGTTAAGTGAGTTGCCCAAGGTCACACAGCTAGTAAGTGTCTGAGACCAGATTTGAACTCAGGAACGTGAGTCATCCTGCCTCCAAGCCCGCACTCTACCCATTGTGTCACCTAGCTGTTGAATGGATTCATTGTCACTCCCTTTCCACTAGCAATGGTTATATTTATTTGATTACTGTTCTCTGAGCAAGAGGCAAAATGAGGAAATGGGGAGGAACATGAACAATGGAAGGGCAAATTAAAAAAATCACCAGACTGGAGCTGGAGGACTTATCTATATCAAGGATACAGATAAGGAGCCTGAGCCACAATGAGAAGTAACTTCCCTCATTCTAAGGCCAGTGCTATTTTCCACTGTACTCCTATGACACCTTTTTGGTATAGCCTCTGTTTTCCTAGTGGGTGATCAGAAGGGATGAGGCATGGTCTGGGGTTCACAGGCCAGCTAGATATGAGAATTAACACCTCCAATCCTGATAAGCAGTATACTAATCATGAATTTATGACACTCTGAAATCTAACTCAAGGGGACACTGGAGTGAAAAGAACCTAACACCTAAATTCACTTCCCTATTAAATGGAAGCCTTTACCAAAATTCTATTTTGATACCTTATCATAGCATGGACACAATTCTGGGTTCTTCAGTTAAATGTAATTCTATTTGACAAGAATTTAATAAATGTTTTACTTTGTGCCAGTCACTGTGCTAGGCTCCATATGAAGGTAACACTATAGTGGAGGACAAGCTCTGACAAGTTCTGCAAAACCAGAAAAGCCTAAAGTTTAGTTCCAGGAACAGACTATATTGTCTGTCCATGACAAGCCTAATTAAGCACAGAGAAGCTCCTTACCAGAAGGCTGGCCATTAGGCAACTGATATTTTTTTTTTCATTATAGTGACTCATGAAGTGGATAAAAATGCACAGTGACCTTCGGTCCTTTGTGATTCTCTTCTACTTTTTCAAATGATGACAAAAGAAGAGGAAGGAGGGTACTAAGAATTGCCTAGACTATCCACAAACACAAATTTAATAACTTGTGCTCTGTTTATAATCTTTTTCCAACAACTAACAATGTGATGCATTTCTGGGGGACTGAGCCACCTCCATGCTGATGTTCTTGCTATGAATGAAACCGAGGCATATAAAGACATTTCATTTAAATATAAGGATGCCTCATAGACTCTTAATAATTGTCAATAATCAGTAAGCATTTATTAGGTGCCCAGTATGTGCCAAGGACCATGCTAAGTGCTGGGGATACAAATGCAAAAAGAAGACAGTTCCTGCCTTCAAGGAGTTTATAGTCTAATGGGGGAAGACAAAACTCAAAAGGAGGTGGGGAAGGAAGAAGGTACCTGATGATAGGGCATGGTGGAGAAGTCAGTCAGAGAAATCCCAAAGTAGTACAGCCAGAAGAGAAATGAAGAAGTGTCTGAGTTGGAGCTTTCTTCTTAAATGGAGTTGAGTAAAGGAGAAAATGGAATAATTGTTATATATTTACTATGTGCCAGGCATGGTGCTTACTGCTGAGAGTGTAAGTACGAATCAAGTAAAATAGTTCTTGTCCTCAAGCAGCTTACTTTCTAGTGGAGGAAGGCAACACATACAGGGATGCTATAAAGGTTAAGATGACCAGGAAATATCATGGATGCCTGGGTCTGGGCAAGAGGTGGCAAGAACCCATCTATTTGAACCTAGAGTCTCAAGGGAGAAGCACATTGTTGGGGGAAGGGGAGAGGATGATGGCGAGGGTACATGAAGCATGGTATGGAGTTGGGTGAGGAATGGAGTTCTGGTTCTATACAAGATAAGGCAGAAGCTTACAATCAGGGCCAAGCATCCCAGGAGCTGAAGTTGTTTCATCATGTGCCCAAATAAAGGAAGAAATAACATTTCCTGAGATACTTGGTCTTCTTACTTTTCAGGGCTCAGATAGCTCACCATGAAGATAATGACATAGCCTATGTGCCAACAATCAAGTATGATGTAGTAGAGCAGTTATATGGAGGACTCAATGTGATCCTCTAAAGTAGACTGACATAATATTAACTGATATGTTCCATCATAAATAAGATTTGCAAAAGACTTGCCTTACGACAGCTCTGTGACTCAAGGTGTATAAGTATCATTTTTAGGTGACAAAACAGCAGTTCAGAAGGCAAAGGGGCTTTGTTAATGTCACATGACTAATACTTGTTATAGTGAGATTTAAACATAAATCTTTCCTGACTCTAAGACTTTCCAGTACAAATTACCACCTCTACATGTATCTTGCTGCTGAGTGACTTTATAACAGTAAGATCAAGGGGAAAATGGGAAAAAAAAAACCACACAAAACTTTCTTTGATTCTCACCACTCTAACTTAAATGGCATTAAACTGAAAAGTAAAATGGAGGGAGAAAATATCCTACATATGTGCTTATATACATACACGCATATATGTGTGTGTGTATATATATATATGTATGTGTATGTATATATCTATATATCTGTGTCTATATATATCTACCAAGCTAGACAGAATTCTGTAAAGAGTTACTACAATGTAGGAAACAGAAAACAGTAGAGATATCCAGAAATTTGCAGGAGATAAAATCCAAGAAAGAAGCCCACAGTGAAATCAATGACTTCAAACATCTGTATATATACAAAGTATGGACAATAGGCAAGGTAAACTGCAGATCTTAACTCAATGAAGAAAATTTGACATCACAGGCAGCAGTGAGATAGTGGAATGAGACCCCAACTGGAATATGACCCTGGAAGGATATAACTTACTAAAAATAAATAGGCTAGATAAAAGGAGGCTGTGAAGGGACAGGCTGAGATTTGTTTTATATTTTAAAAATATATCCATGTGATGAAAACCAGGAACAAAGTTGGGTCTGGAGTAAGTGAGGGGAAGACTATTTGAGTAAAGATTGTGACAGAGAAGCAATTTTGTCATTGCTGCGTGCTCCACACTACCTAGAAGGAAAGAGGAAATCACTGAGGATCAAAGAAAACAATCTGGCACAGAGATATGATATTGTAGTAATGGGGGACTTCAGTTATCTGGACATTTGCTCAAGCTCTCTCAGCCAAAAGCAGAGCAACTACTAATTTCCTGGCTTGTCTTGAGAGCTTTATCTTTCATTTTTTTAAAAAGATAATTGTATTTTATTTTATTTATTTTAGTTTACATCATTCATTCATTTCTGAGAGCTTTATCTTTCAAAAGGTGGTGCCTCTACTTTGGATCTTGTTTTCACTGCCAAGGATTGCTGAAGTAGAAGTGGGGGGCGGGAACTGAACACACTATATTCCAATTTGTATAAGAGAGGGAGAGGGAAACTGGGTATGGTCTGACATACGTCTGAGATTTTTACATTTCAGCGGAAGGATAAGCATTGTTGCATGGATTAAAACTTTTTAGGGGAAGTCTATCCCAGAAGGGAGAAGTTCTGAAGAATGGAGTTTTAAAGACAACAAAAAGAAACAATTGGGAAGAAGAGAAAATGGGGAATTGTCTGTAGAGGCAGATGTGCAAGGAGTTTATCAATCAGGTGAGATTTTAAAAGATATGAACAGAGGGAAAAAAAGGCAAGTAATGAAGGATGAATATACAAACACAGCACAGTCCTTGTGAGAATGCATAGTGGCAGGAGTGTTGGCACACACAATGATGTAAGGTTGGCAAAAATACTGAGGGTAACCAAAAAGAATTTTTAGATATATTGGGGGAAAGAGGAGGCTCCAAAATGAGATAGCCAGAGCCAATAGGTGGCTGGGATAATGATAACTGATGATGTCAAGAAAACAAAGATGCTCAGCTCTTACTTTGCTTACATTTTCTCTGCTGAGGATAAAGTTTGCACTGGAAAGGGTGGAACAAAATTGTCTAGTGAGTATTTGAACCAGAAGATGAGCAGGGAAATAGGAACAGAGCACAGATATTCTCCTACTCTATTCAAGACAACTGGACCAGGCCAACTTGTTTCTTGTTACTGAATGAACTGACAGGCATGATTGCTGAGCAGTCACTGTAATAGTTTTGAAAGATCATGAAGAACGGCAGTATTTCAGGACTAGAAAATGGAACATGCCTCAGTATTCAGAAACAGGAAGAGAACAGTTAAAAGGAGATGCCAAAGACCTTGACTTTAAAAAAAAAAAAGAATGGTAAATTAACATAGAGAAAAAGAAGTGGGGAATAACAAAGAGCAGGTACAGCTTCCTCAAGAACAGAACATTCTAAAATAACCTCATCAGCTTCTTTTGACAGTTGCTAGTGGATTAGAAAAATTCTGTAAATACAGTTCATCTAGTTTTTAGCAAAGCATTTGACAATCTTGCATACTGCTCTTGTGGAAAATATGGAGAAAGGTGGGAGAGGCAATATTGCAATAGTAGCACACTGGCTGTCCCCCATCCCTGGAACACTCTCCTTCAATCTCTGTCTCCATTCTTCCCTGCTTTCTTAAATCCCAGGTAATATTTCACCTTCTACAGGAAGCCTTTCTTAATCTCCCTTAATCCTAGTGCCTCCCCTCTGTCAATTGTTGTTGCCTTGTGGTGTTTGACTCTCTGTGACCTCATTTAGAGTTTTCTTGGCAAAGACACTGGGGTGGTTTGTTATTTCCTTCTCCAGATCATTTTACAGATGAAAAAACTGAGGAAAACAAGTTAAGTGTCTTGCCCATGGTCACATGGCTATTAAATGTCTGAGGCCACCTTTGAACAAAGTCTTCCTGACTCAAAGCCCAGTGCTTTAAGATTCACTGAGCCACTTAGCCACCCCATTTATCCCATGTATAGTTGGTTTATACATAGTTGTTTGCATGCTGTCTCCTCCATTTGACTATGAATCCTAGAGAACAGGGAATGTTGTTTGCCTTTCTTTGCATCCCCAATTCTTGGTACAGTAATCTGTATGTAGTAGGCACTTAATAAATGATTATTGACTGGCTGATTAGCTACAGTTATGTGAATTTAGAACTGGTTGAAACTTGGTTGTAATAATGACTACTATTAGAGTAATCATTAATGAATCTCTGTCCACTTAGAAGGAGATCTGTATTGTACCCCCGGGGGTCTGTGCTTGTTTCTCAGCTGAATAGCTTTGGCTTGAATAAAGGATAGATCGCATATTTATCATATCTGTTGATGGCACAACTGTGAGAGCTGTGAGAGCTAGTTAACACACTGGACAAAAGAATCAGGATCCAAAAAGAATCAGGTCTGCATGGGCTGTATCTATTAAGATGAAATCTGAGGAAGTTATTTGAGTCAAGCAAAATCAATAAACATTTACTGAGTGCTTACTATGGAACAGGCACTGTGCTAAATACTGGGAATACAAATACAATAAAGAAAAACAAGCTTTGCCCTCAAATAATTCATGTTCTAATGGGGGAAGACTACACATAAAAAGAAACAAAAAAAAGGATGTGTAGGGGTGGGGAGAGGAGGCATTTATATGGAAGCACAATGGAGAAAATTCAGAAAGTACACCGGAACATAGAGAAGAATGACAGCATAACTGACCTGGTCACTTTCTTTAAATGGAGCACTTGGAAGGAATTGACCAATCAGAGGGGCTAAAAAGGGCAGTGTGTATTTCCAGCATAAGAAAGCCATGAGCAGGCCAAATGGATAAGGAGGTACAAACCTTAGATGAAGAAAACAATTCCTTAAAAAGTAAAATTGGCCAAATGGGAAAGGAGGTATAAAACCTAACTGAAGAAAACAATTTGTTAAAAATTAAAATTGGGCAAGTAGAAACTAATGGCTCTATGAGGCATCAAGAATCAGTCAAACAAAATCTAAAGAATGAAAAAAATAGAATAAAATGTACAATGTCTCATTGGAAAAACAACTGACCTGGAAAATAGATCCAGGAGAGATAATTTAAGAATTATTGGTCTACCAGAAAGCCATGATGAAAAAAAGAGTCTGGATAGTATCTTCCAAGAAATTATCATGGAAAACTGCCCCAAGATACTAGAACCAGAGGACAAAATAGTCATTAGAAGAAGCCACCAATTACCTCTTGAAAGAGATCCCAAATTGAAAATACCAAGGAAGATTGTAGCCAAATTCCAGAATTATCAGATCAAGAAGAAAATACTGCAAGTAGCAAGAAAGAAATAATTCAAATGTTGTGGAATTACAGTCAGGATCACACAGGATCTTGCAGGTCCTACATTAAAAGATCGGAGGGCATGGAATATGATGTTCCATAAGGCAAAGGAATGTGGACTACAACCAAGGATCAATTACACAGAAAAATTGAACATAATCTTTCAGATAAGGAGGTGGATATTCAGTGAAATAAGGTACTTCCAGATTTTCCTGATGAAGACCAGAGCTCAATGGAAAATATGATCTTCAAATACAAGACTCAAGAGAGGCATAAAAAGGTAAACAGGGAAAAAAAGGAAAAAAACAACATTTTATTCAATAAGGGCAAACTGTTTATATCCCTACATGGGAAGATGATACTTGTAAATCTTGAGAACTGTATCTTTATTATGACATTGAAAAGGGATATACATAGACAAAGGGTGTGTGTGTATGAATTAACTGATGCGATGATAAAAAACCTAATTAAAGGGCGAAAAGGGATTGTAATGGGAGAAGAGGAAAGGAAGAGGTAGAAAGGGATAAGTTACATCACATGAAGAGGCACAAAACCATTATAGTAGAGGGGAAGAAGGGAGGAAGATGAGCACTGTTTGAACTTTACTCTCATTGGATTTGGTTCAATGAGGGAATAACATACTCAGTTAAGTATAAAAATCTAACTTGTCCTACAGGCAGTAGGAGGGGGAAGGTGAAAAAAAAGGGAGGAAGAGTTTAGAGGGGAGGGAAGAAGTAGTCAGGGAAAAGGGAAAGAAAAGGGAGTGGCTAACAGAAGGGATGGAAAATTGAGGGAGGCGGTGGTCAAAAACTCTTTTGAAGAGGGAAAGGGATAAGGGAGAAATAAAAGCATAAACAGGGTAGGGGGTAAGAAATAGGATGGAGAGAAAGACAGATAGTAATCATAATCGTGAATGTGAATAGGATGCACTCTCCCATAAAACGAGGCAGATAGCAGAATGGATTACAAACCATAATCCTACAATATGTTGTTTATAAGAAACACATTTGAAATGGGGGTATAGGCACAGGGTAAAGGCTATAATAGAATATGTTATTCTTCAGCTGAAGTAAGAAAAGCAGGAGTAGTAATCATTATCTCAGACAAAGCAAAGGCAAAAATAGATATAATCAAAAGAGAAAAGGAAGGAAACTATATCCTGATAAAAGGCACCATAGACAATGAAATAATGTCATTACTAAACATATACGCACCAAGTGGTATATCATCCAGATTCTTAGAGGAGAAGTTAAGGGCGTTACAGGAAGAAATAGACAGCAAAACTATACTAGTGGAGGACCTTAACCTTCCTCTCTCTGAACTTGAGAAATCTAACCTCAGAATAAACAAGAGGGAAGTTAAGGAGGTGAATAGAATTTTAGAAACGGTAGATATGGTAGACCTCTGGGGAAAATTGAATGGAGATGGAAAGGAATATACCTTTTCCTCAGTGGTACATGGCACATACACAAAAAATGACCATGTACTAAGGCATAAAAACCTCATAGTCCAGTGTAGAAAGGCAGAAATATGAAATGCATTCTTTTCAAATCATGATAGAAAAAAAATTATATGTAATAAAGGGCCATGGAAAGATAGACTAAAAACTAATTGGAAACTAAATAATCTCATCCTAAAGAATGCATAGGTCAAAGAATAAATCATAGAAACAACCAGTAACTTAATTCAAGAGAATGACAATAATGAGACAACATACCAAAACTTATGGGATGCAGTGAAAGGGGGAAGTTTTTTTTATCTCTGAAAGCTTACATGAATAAAACAGAGAAAGAGGAGATCAATGAATTTGGCGTGCAACTGAAAAAGCTAGAAAAAGAACTAATTTAAAATCCTCAATTAAATACCAAATAAGAAATACTGAAAACCAAAGGAGAGAGTGATAAAATTGATATTAAGAAAACAATCAAACTAATAAATAAAACTAAGGACTGGTTTTATGAAAAAAAAAACACACACAACAAAATTGATAAAACTTTGGCTAGTTTGATTTAAAAAAGAAAGAAGAAAACCAAATTACCAGTATAAAAAAAATGAAAAGGGTGACTTTGCCACCAATGAAGAGGAAATTAAAACAATAATTAGGAATTATTTTGTCCAACTGTGTACCCATAAATTTGACAATCTTAGTGAAATTGATAAACATTCTAAAAAATATAAATTGCCCAGCTTAACAGAAGAGGAAGTAAAATGCTTAAATAACCACATCTCAGAAAAAGAAATTGAACAAGTCATCAACGAATTCCCTAGGAAAGAATCTCCAGGACCAGGTGGATTTACAAGTGGATTCTCTCAAACATTTAAAGAACAATTAATTCTCATACTACAGAGACTATTTCAGAAAATTGACAAATAAGAAGTCTTACCAAACTCTTTTTATGATACAAATATAGTACTGATACCTAAACCAGGAAGACTCAAAACAGAGAAAGAAAATTATAGACCAATTTCCCTAATGAAAATAGATGCAAAAATTTTAAATAAAATACTAGCAAAAATATTATAGTAACTTATCATGAAAATAATACACTTTGATCAGGTAGAATTTATACCAGAAATTCAGGACTGGTTCAATATTAGGAAAACTATAAGCATAATTGATCATATCAACAACAAAACTAACAGAAACCATATGATTATCTCAACACATGCAGAAAAAGCTTTTAACAAAACACAACACCCATTCTTATTAAAAACACTAGAAAGCACAGGAATAAATGGAGCCTCCTTTAAAATCAGCTACTAAAACCATCAGCAAGCATTAAATGTAACAGGAATAAGCTAGATGCATTTCCAATGAGACAGGGGAAGGTAGGGTGTGTGTGTGTGTGTGTGTGTATGTGGAACAGTGATGTCCATTATCACCACTGTTATTCAATATGATACTAGGAACGTTAGTTTTAGCAATAAGAGGAGAAAAAAACAAATTGAAAGAATTAAAATAGGCAAAGAAGAAACTCATTACTCTTTGCAGATGATATGATTATATACTTTAAGAATCTCAGAGAATAAAGTAAAAAACTACTTGAAATATTAAAGAACTTTAGCAAAGTTGCAAGATACAAAATAAACCCACATAAATAACTGGCATTTCTATATATTACTAACAAAGTCCAAAAGCAAGAGATAGGAAGACAAATTCCATTTAAAGTTACTGGAGACATTATAAAGTATTTGGGAGTCTACCTGCCAAAACACACAAAGGAACTATTTGAACACAATTACAAAACACTTTTCACACAAATAAAGTCAGATCTAAATAAGTGGAAAAACATCGGTTGTTCATGGGTAGGCTGAGCTAATATAATAAAACTGACAATTCTACCTAAATTAATTTACTTATTCAGTGCCATACCAATCAATCTACCAAAAATATTTTATAGAGCTAGAAAAAAAAATGTCAAAATTCATCTGAAAGAACAAAAGTTTCAGAATATCAAGGGAATTAGTGAAAAGAAATGCTAGGGAAGGTGACCTAGCCATATGTA